>JAJHZJ010000045.1:1243467-1843467 GCA_023548195.1 Bettongia penicillata ogilbyi
AAGGAAAATCTGAATTCAAATTCTGCCTCAGAGTAAGTCATTTTTTTAAAAAAATATATAGTATTTTATTTTTTCTTAATTACATGTAAAGGTAATTTTTAACATTCGTTTTTTAAAATTTTGAGTTCCAGATTTTCTCCCTCACTTCCTCATTTCCTTCCTCTTTAAGATAGTAAGCATTTTGATATAGGTTATATACGTACGATCATGCAAAACATATTTCCATATTAAGTTGTGAAAGATGAAACAGACCAAAAGGAAAAAAAATGAGAAAAATTAGTGAAAAAATAGTATGTGTCCATCTGTATTCAGATTTTGTCATTTCTTTCTCTGGAGGTGGATAATGTTTTTCATCATGAAACCTTTGAAATTATCTTGGCTTATTGTATTGCTGGGAATAGCTAACTCACTCACAGTTGATACAATGTTGCTGTTATTTGTACAATGTTTCTCTCGGGTCTCCTCATTTCACTTTGCATCAGTTCATGTAAGTCCAGGTTTTTCGGAGTGCATTCTGTTTGTCATTTCTTATAGTGCAGTAGTATTCCATCACAATCATATACAACTTGTTTAGCCATTCCTCATTGGAAGGACAGCCCTTCAATTCCAAGTTCTTTGCCACCACTAAAAGAGTTTCTATAAATATAGGTCTTTTTTCCTTTTTTATTTTTATCTCTTTGGGATATAGACCTAGTAGTGGTATTGCTTGGCCAAAGGCAGCCTAGATATTCCTAAAAGATATTTCCACCAAATTATGGCAGCTTGTCCAATTACCCTTTTGCCTTCTGTGCATGATGCTAAGATAACTGTCACTGATTACGCATGAGGGAGCATGGCAGTGAGGTGTCATAGAGGATAGTGTTGGATTCGGAGCAAGAAAGATTAGAGTTCAAATTCTGCCTCAGACACTTACATATGACCCTGGTGAGTCACTTAACCTCATGAATTTCCTCATCTGTAAAATTGGGATAATAATATCACCATCCTCATAGTGCTATTATGAGGAGTAGGTAAAGTGCTAAATTAATGAGCCATCACTAGATGGTACAGGGAGTTGGAGGGTGAATGCTCAAATTCTGTCTCTGGGTCTCAGTTCTGTCATTTGTAAAATAAAGGGGAAGGGGCTGGACTGAATGGCCTCTGAAGACCATTCTACTCTATGATCTCATTACCTCTCCTGGCCTCTGTTTCCTCATTTGGAAAAAGGGGAGGGGGAAAGAAAGGAGGGAGGAAGCAGACTAGATAGCCTCCAAGTCCCTTCCTTTTCTAAATTTATGATCCCAAGATATTATTTAGAAAAAACAGTGGACTTGAAGTCAGATCTGAACTTGAGTTTCAACACTGCCGCCCACAGATGCACATTGTGAAGGAATTTTGGAGGTTGTATTATTGCAGATAAAAGAAAACATAAATAATTCTAACATAAATTTTACTGACCCAGCACAAGTAGTATTGTGTATATGGTATTCAAAAAGTAAACAGAACTTGCTATTGTCCACATGCACTAAACCTCAGAGCTGAATCAGATTTTGAACTCAAAATGCAACAAAAACCAGCTGCCCTTAGAAAAGAAAACTGAGAATGCTCATGTACCCTCTTCTCCCTCCTTTTGTGCTGCCAGTTTAAACATTCAGGGTGTTGGGATTCCTCTGACAAAGAATACTGTGTTGCGAGGAGAAAAAACGTTGGAGTAATACTCGCTACTTCTCCAAGCATCAGTTTGCTCATCTGTAAAATGGAGATAATAATTTGACAGCATTAATGATAATTCCCTACTTCAAGGGGATGCTGTGAGGATCACATATATTTAAAGGGCTTTGCTAAATAATCATAATAGCTGGCATTTATAGGGTACTTTAAGATTTGCAAAACTCCATGTAATATCCATAAATATGAGCTATTGTTCTGTTTTCCCTCCCAGAAGTGTTTGTGTTTTGAGGAGGAAATATACATATTCCTGGGGGTGGAATTTTAAGCCCAGCAGCGGGATGGTGAGAGAGATACACTGGGGCCCTTTCCTTCATCCTTCAAAGCTTAATGACAGGCTGAGCAAAGGACTGTTCTGGATCATTATCACTTAATCCTGAAATACTGAATTGAGAACTGGAGGGGCAGATCTTCCTCCTGTCCCTTCCCTCAGTGTGGGACACAGCACCAAAGGAAACAGGAGATTGTCACTGCATGTGAGTAAGAGACTGTCTCTAGTACTACCTGTCAACCTGTCTCTGGCCCTGCTGGTGGCAGGAAATGGGGAACAGATAAACCCATGAGGAGTAAGACTACTGCCCTCCCTCAGGCCTCTCTTCTAGCTCCCAGAATGAAGGCAGCAGGCAAAGTGAAGGAAACACGGGGCTAGAAAGTATATATGTGTGTGGAGGAAAAAGTACATTGACTCTTGTTCTTCATCCTTTGTTTAAGAAGACATGGGTGATGTCTTGATTTGTGCGGTCATTTAAGTGAGATGGGGTTGTGCCAAGTTGCTGGACTCACTCTTCCTGAGGCACTGGAATCCAGTGGCAAGACAAAAGCCATGGCCCAGTTAGATGTCTGACCAGGCTCTAAGTGAGCCATAGCACCTGTTTCAGCTGCCTTCATGGCTGTTGGGACAAATTGTTCTTATCTGTCCATTTCATGGGAGATGCCTTCATATGCTTGGGGTAGACATCCCCTTAACTCATTAATGGGTTTGAGGCCTGTAGGTTACCCTCAACCTGGATTAGCCCATCTGCAGAGATGTTTATGGGGTGTGGCCACTGAATATGCTACATCTAACATTTGGTTAAAGAGGCAACCAGCAACCTGGGGAGAAAGGGGTGGAACAGGGCTGACTCCTTCCCTGAGGAAAACCTGGAAATGACTTATTGGGTTATAGGAAGAAACCCTTCTCATTAAAAATCTCAGCCTCACAGATTTTGAGCTGGAAGAGACCTGAGAACACAACAGTCTACCTTCTTCATGTTACAGATGGGGTAACTAAGGCACAGAAAGTTTAAGTGACTTGCCCAGGGATACACAACCAAGTGTCAGAGGCAGGATTTTTAAAGCCCAGGTCTTTCTGATTATAAGTTCAGCACTCTTATCTAATATAGCTTGATGCCTCTCCAATCACTTGGGCTTTCCACCCCGGTACAATGATGTCCTCTTATCATGTTCACCAGTCCAAGGTTAGCCTGACACTAGACTGTCTCCTGTTCCTCCAGTCTGCCTTCACTTTCTGTGTCCTCTCCTTTCTCTGCATTGTCCTTGCTCTGATCTTTTTAAATACCCAGTATCCCTTGATCCCAATTCTGCTGAAACACCTTGTCAACAAAGGCTCTGGTATTTATTATTGGCAACTCAGTATGAATATAAGTTACTCTCGCAGGAGTATTTGAATTTTGAGCATAATTTCTTGGTTTGGATCAAAGACTCCCTAAAAAAAATTTCAGGTAGAAGATGGGGGAACCTTCCCTTTATCCCTAAAAATGACATCATGAGGGTAACTGACAGGTCTTAAACCCATCAGTAAGTTAGGGGAATGTCTATCCCAAACATGTGAAGACTACCCCTGGTGGGATGGATGGATGAGAATATGGTCCAGGAGCCAAGAAGGCGGCAGAAGCAGGCACTGTGGAGCACTTGGAGCTTGGTCAGATATAAAAGATGCCAAGGTCATCCACTGCATTCTGGACCATCTTCAGTCATCTTGACGGTTGTCTTGTTGTTGGACTTTCATGACTCAGAAGAGAGAGTCAGGCTGATGACTTTGTGCGACTCTGCTGTCCTTAAATCTAATTCACATACAAGTCAATTAAATCTAATTCACATACAAGTCAAGACACCTTTGATGTCATTGGTTCTTTTCAAAAACAAAGGATGAATAAGCAAACTACGACAACAAAAATGACAGCTTTTAGGTGAGTGTTACTTCCCATGAGGCCTGAGACAGAAATGCTGGTGATAGTGAAGATGAAGAAGAGGAACATGATGAAGACAGCATCAAACTGAGGAGGTCCCATTAGATTGTAAGGTCCTTGAGGGCAGAGTCTGTCTCTTGCCTCTTTTTCTACCTCTAGTACTCAACACAGTGCCTAGAATGTGGTAGGTGCTTAATAAATGTTTATTGAATTGAATTGAGACAGTGTGGTACAGTGGAAAGAACACTTGCTCTAGAGAAAATGGTCCTGATTTCAAATACTGCCTCTGAGGCTTACCACCTGTGTAACCTCAGGCAAGTCCCCTAACTCCCCTAAACGCCATTATCTTCATCTGTAAAATAGAGAGTTGAAGGAGATGGCATTCTGATTCTAGTTGGATGATCCCTTGCATTTTGGGCAGTCTTTTATGCTTTTCAAAACCTGTCCACATCATTAATGGTAATAATGAAGAGGAGGAGATAATTAGCATTTATATAGTGCCTACTATATTCTAGGCACTATGGTAAGTATTTTACAAATATTATCTTATTTTGTCTTTACAATCCTATGAAATAGGCAACACAGGAACGTTCTTTCTCTTTTTATAGATGAAATTAAACCAGAAAATGAAGAAATCAAATACAGTGGCCAAAGTAACCCAATGAGTTCATGATAGAGCCAAGAATTGGTCTGTGTCTTTTTTATACTGGTCAATATGGACTCCATCCCTCTCTTTATTTTGACAGCTGGGTAGTATAGTAGATATAGTACTGGACTTAACTTTAGGAAGACCTCAGTTCAAATCCTGTCTTAGACACCTATTACCTGTATGACCTTGGGCAAATCACTTAACTCTTCTGTGCCTTAGTTTCCTAATCTGTAAAATGTGGAGATTGAACTTGATGACTGCTAAGGATCTTTCTAGCTCTAAATATATGATCCCATAATAGTATTTATATAACTCTTTAAGGTTTACAAAGTACTTTTATTACCTCATTTGATCTATCTTCCTATAAAGAAGGTGCTATTAATATCCTCATTTTACAGACAAGGAAACCAAACCACAGAGAGGGGAAGCAAGCAGCTCTTCTCACTCATCTAGTAAGTGTGTGTGTAAAGTAGAATGTGAACTCAGACCTTCCTGACTCCAAGTCCAGTGTTTTTTCCACTCTACCACCATCTTCTTTTTTAAAAATTTATATATATATATATATATATATATATGTATATATGTGTGTGTGTGCATGTGTGTAATAAATTTATTTTTTAAAATTAATTTATTTTTAGTTTTCAATATTCCCTTCCATAGGATTTTGAGTTTCAGGTTTTCTCCACCTTCCTCTTCTTCCCCATTCCCCAAGTGGCATGCAATCTGATACACGCTCTGTTTATTTATTCAGATTAAACATATTTTCACATTAGTCATGATGTAAAGCAGAATTAGAACTAAGTGGAGGAACCAAGAGAAAAAAAAATAAAACAAGACAACAAAAGAAAAGGAGAGGAAATAGTATGTTTCCATCCACATTCAGACTCCAAAGTTCCTTCTCCAGATGTGGACAGCATTTTCCATTGTTGGTCTTTTGGAATTGTCTTAGATCCTTGCATTGTTGAGAAGAGCTAAGTCTATCAAAGTCAGCCATCACACAGTGTGATTGTTACTGTGTACAGTGTTCTGGTTCTGCTCCCTTCACTCAGCATCAGTTCATGTAAGTCTTTCCAGGTTTTTCTGAAGTCTGCCTGCTCATCGTTTCCTATAGCACAATAGTACTCCATTGCATTCCTATATGATAACTTGTCCAGCTATTCTCCAGTTGATGGACATATACCACCAGCTCTTTTGCTGTTGCTCCCCTGGGCCCCAGGGTCAAGGCCTCAGGGGCATCCAATTCCATTGTCTAGAATCCTGACTCCAGGCTGGTGGCTGGCATGAAGGTTGGCTTGGACAGGGAGTACCTTTGCATGGTGCTGGAGAGGAAGAAGAATGGAGGCCATTCAGAGGAGATGGTTCTGGGGCTACAGCACAGTGTGCCTGGACTCGTTGGTTTGGTGCCCTCCCGGCTCCAGGTAAGCAGGCTGAGGGCAGGAAAACCCATGCTTTTTTATAGCAGGAACCCTTCACCTTAATTTGTATCTGGGGAAACCCAGGGACCCTTTCTCAGAATCATGTTTTTAAACAGTTGAGGAAAATACTCATTTTCAGTTGGAGGTTGGTGAAAATAAAATGTAATTTTTTTTCCTATCCAAGTTTACAGACCCCCTCAAATCTATCCATGGATCCCCAAGGGGTCTGTAAATTCCAAGTTAAGAACTCCTGCTTGATGGCCTCTCCTTGGTGTCAGGAACAAGGGGATGGGTGATTACTATGACTTTTAAGTGGGGTCCTCTTAGTCGCAGAAAAAGGGCAAATAAAAGGAGAGACTCCTTCTCTGCTCCTGCCTAGAAATGCCTACCCTTCCAATGTGTAATTGTACTTCCTGGGTCCTACAGGTCAGCTGCAGTGGTGAAGCCTCCTCCAGCCAGCTGTCAGGCCACTGCAGTGGAGATGTCTCCCATCGTCCGTTTGAGGTACAGACTTCCTTCTCGACCATGGGGTTCCGTAGATGTGGTGCAGTGAGGTTCACCTATCGCCGGGATAGCCTGAGTGCAGGCGGCTGTCACAGGAGAGGCCATGGCCATGAGGTCACAGGAGGGCTGGTGCACACATTCTCCTATCTCCAATTCCTTCACATCCCAAGAGATGTGAAGGTCAGAGCCTTGCTCAGGTGTCAACCTGGTAGGCTGAAGGCCAGGCTAAATCTGACAGCAGAGGGACAGGGGATCCACACCCACTTAGATGTTCAAAATACACCAGGGTTCAAAAAGTGCAAAATGGCTTCCTCCGTGAGGAGAGAAGCTGACACACAATTCCTCAACCACACAGTAGAGAAGTGGAGATTCCCCAAGCCTTGTGGTCATGGTTTTGAAGGGCATGTTCATGCCTCCCTTGACAGGCGAGGCGTGCTAGTTTCAGCAAGGACTCACTGGCAGGGCTGGGGCATTGCCAAGGTCAAGCTACTCCAGGATCTCTCACAGAAAAAGAAACCACAGAGCTTAGGCAGGAGGTGGTCCTTGACATTACACTTAAAAGCAAAAAATAGAAAGATTAAGGGCAGCGTGGAAGTTCAAAGAAACCGAGATTCTTTCCATACAAGTGGGTTTATCTGGCTGCTGGACCACGGGGCCAGGATGAACTGGACTTGGGAACACCAGTGGAGACAGCTGAGGATCCTCCCTGTGCCTTCAAGCCTCCAACTGGTGGGGTGGGTGACCTATGGCCCAACCTTGCTAGTTAGCAAGGCCCAAGTCACTGTGGGAGGCCAGCCACTGAGAGTGCAACTGCTGACATCCTGGGGGAAGAAGACAGAGCTGAAGGCACTGGTTCATCACACCATTCGGAGCTGGCTGAAGTCCGGCGTTCCTGGGAGAAATTGGCTCCATGGAGCAGCTCAGCTTGGGGGTCGGACACACCTGAACCTGGAGCTGCTGAGTGGAGCCTGCAGGGTGTCCAGTGTGGGGCGACGAGACAGGAGGCAGCCCGGGCAGTGGGAGCTGGCTCTCCATGGTCACTGTCCCTACTTCCAGGTAGAGAGGAACATGTTCATCCCAGGGAAGGACATGTTTCAAGCTGTTTTGGCTCTTGCATGCTTCTGCTGTGGGCTCAGTGATGCCTAGTACCCACTAATCTTGAAGTAGGCAGACTGGTCCGGAATAATGCTGGAGGTGGAGATAGGGTCCCTTTCAAAGTTAATCAAGTAAAGGAGCAGTTTGGGGAGAGGACAGAAACTGAATCAAGGAAAGGGGCTAAGCCACATAGGTCTTGAGCTAAAATGGTCTCTATCATCTTACAGTCTAATAAGGCTTTATTGAGTACCTACCATGATCTAGAAGTTGTGCCAAGTATGTGTGGGGGGAGATAAACCCTTAAAATAGTACCCTGCTTGAGAAATTTCCATTTTTCTTGGGGATGGAAGGGGAGACATCTTCCTCTGTCAACTGTATGGGTAATTTCTAATTCTGGAATTTAGCAATGGAACCCCATATAGTTCCATGGACTTTGGTCTTACAATTATAGAATTAAATACAGAAGGGAGCTTTGAAGTTATGTATTCCATTGATTTTATAGCTGAAGACACTGAAGCCAAGAGAGGGTTAGTTGTCTTGCCCTGCATCACATAGGTATTCAGTGGCAGAGGAACTGAGTTTCTCTGACTCCAAAATCAGTGATCTTTCCACTTAGGGAAAAGATATTGCTTTATAGTGGTAATAATTAAAATAATAGTTAGCATATATATAAATGTGTGTGTATATATATATATATATACTCCTTTGATTCTTACAACAACCATATGAGGTAGGTGCTATTATTATACCATTTTAACAAAGGGGGATACTGAGGCTGAGAGAGATTAGTTGTTTCCTTGGGGTCATACAGGTAGAAAATGTCTGAGACAGAATTTCCTATTGTCATTTAACCCTAATTGCCTTACCTTCTCCCCTTCAAAAAAGAGAGATCTAAGATAGAGAACTCTGGGTAGAGTATCAAGGGACCTGAATTTGAATCCGAATTGTGCCTTTTGTTAGTTGTATGACCTTGGGCAAGTCATTTATCCTCTCTGGGCCTCAGTTTGCTCATGTGTAAAATGAGGAAATTGGATTAGATGACCTCTGAGATGCCTTCCAGATCTAAATCTAGAAATACGTCATGACTGCAATCCCCTTTACACTTAGCATTTGGAGTTTATGATGCTTGCTTTCAGGCAGACTTACAGCAAAACCAGAAAAGAAAAAATGGGCCTATCCCTACCAGAAGTTAGGTAGAAGTCTTTAAAGAAATCAGCATACCTTGCCTTGTCTTTTTCTCTTCCCTTCTGAGTGTTCCCCCAACTTCTAATCTGGGGATCTGAGTTGTGGAGGAGCCTTAAATACATTTGCCATACATGTTGTCCCTGGATTTGAAGGTGTCTCCCTCTACTTCCTTATCTTCTCTGAACCTTTGACCAACCTTCTCTTCTCTACATTAAGTAGTCTCAATTTTACTTCTTTTTTTTAAAATTATCCTTTTTCAATCAGCAAGCATTTATTTTCTTTCCATCTACCTTCCCCAACTGAAAAAGAAAGAAGAAAAACCTTGTAATTATGTAAGTCAAGCAAAACCAATTCCTACATTAACCATGTGGAAAAATGTATGTCTCATTCTATGGTTTGAATCCATTATAGCTGTTAGAGGAAGACAGCCTGCTTCATCTTTGGTCTTCTGGTATCATGGCTGGTCATTGCAATGATCAGAGTTTTAAGGTCTTCCAAATTTGTTTGTGTTTACAATGTTGATATGTAAAAATTGTTCTCCTGGTTTTGCTCATTCCACTCTGTATCAGTTCACAACATTCTTCCAAAGTTTCTCTGAACCCATCCCTTTCATACAGCATAATTTATTCAGTCATCCCCCAATCTATTACAGCTGTTCATAGGGACCCATCTCCCCAAACTTTTTATCACTTGGTTGGTTGCCTTTTCCTCTCTTTGTGAACTGGAAATAAGACTAAAACACCCCCAAACAAACCCTTTGAGAGCATGTTTGTTCCCAAAAGCAGAAGCATTTATAGAATCACTGAATTTCAGAGTTAGGAGTGAGGTTATGTATGTTATCTACGAGATTGTCAACAATTGGTTATCTGGCCTTCTTGAAAACAGTGAGAGGAAAGAACCTATTACCTCATCAAAGCATCCCATTCTATTTTTTTGTATCTCTTTTTGTCCAGAAGCTTTTCCTTACATCAGGCATAAATCTTGTCTCGCTGTGACTTCCTCCCACTGCTCCTGAGTCTGCCTCAGAGGCGAGGCAGGATGGGCTCCTCCTCATCCACATGTTTGTAGGAAACTAACATAAGTTCCTTACATCTTCTTTCTAGGTTAAACATGCTCAATTTCTCCTGCCTTCTCACCCTCTTTCTGGATTCACTAAAACATTACAGTATCAGCGTTATTTCCTAAAATAATGCACTCAGAATTAGACTGAACCCTCCAAATGTGAGCCTAACAGGGCATCTTCCTCATTTTGAACACTTTCCTCTCAATGTAGATTGGTCTCTGTTTTTGTGGTTGCTACGGCATATTGTCAACCCCTGTTGAGTTTGTAGTCTACTAAAAACCCAAGATTTTTTTTTTTTTTACCCAGGAAATCTTACCTAGCCATCCCTCCTCCACTATCCTATACTCACATGGTTGATTTAAAAAAACAACGTACATGAATATTTCTATTTCTCCCTGTTAAAATTCATCTTTTAATATTCAAATTAAATTTCTAATCTTTTGGGATGTTTCTATATCTTAACTCTGTTATCAAGCATGTTAATCTTTCCATTTTCTCGTCAGCTCCCATCTAAGCCTTTATCCAAATTATTGATTAAAGTGGTAACTAGTCTAGAACCAAGGAGAGATCTCTGGTATATATTTTCATTCTCTCTCTCTCTCTCTCTGTCTCTTTCTGTCTCTCTCTGTCTCTGTCTCTCTCTCTCTGTCTCTCTGTCTCTCCATCTCTCTGTCTCTCTCTCTCTTTCTTTTTCTTCCTCCATCCCTCCCTCTCTCTCTCCTTTTTTCTCTCCTTCACTCTCTTTCTCTCTCCTCCTCCTTCCCTATCTCCCTGTCTCCCTCTCCCCCTTCCTCCTCCTTCTCTCTCTCCACACAGAATATATGTAAATATATGTATATGTATATATGTGCTTATATGTTTGTATTTACAATGTAATAGTATAAATTGTTCTAGTTCTGTCCATTTTATTATATATGTATATGTATGTGTATGTTATACATAGTATATATAGTGAATAAGTCCCAGAAATCTCTCCTTGAAAAGCAAATCCTTAGGCTAGAGGAGATATGACATATTCACCCATAGGAGAGGATGGGTTGACTGTAGAGGAGTGCCAGATCACTATTTCCCTAACATCCTCAGTCTTCTTTGGTTGCAGAGTCCGGCTGTGATGTTCCTGAATGGTTCGCTTCTGGCACGTGGCTGCAAGGCCAGCCTTATTGGACGCCTCTCTTCCGGTGAAGCCTTTAGTCACATTCACTTCCACACCTTCTGTGGTTTCCACAACCATTTGGAGGCTCAACTTCAACATTCATGGCCTCTACTCAAGAAACTGGGAATTGCCAGAGAAAACCTCATCAGGGCGTCAGTTACAGGAGGGGACGCACCAAGGGTGCTCCTTGAAGTGACTACAGGCCCATGTTCTGTGATGGCAGGTGCACATGTCAGGACAGAAGACAATATAACTGAAACCAACTGGACCCTTTCTCTGGGGAGCCATTGCCCTATATTAGAGGTATAGTCCAATCTTCATTTTTTAGGTCCTTTCTATTTATACACACACACATGCACACACACACACACACACACACACACACACATTTCAGGTTCACTCTATAAATAAATGTCAAAATGCCTTGACATTTCTTATTCCCATCACTGGCTTTTAATTCAGCTTACACTTGTTATATACCTACTATGCACCCAAAACTGTGTTGGGCATTGTGGAGTATATCCTTGGGTTTCCCACAGCTTCTAGTTGACCAGCATATAGTAGCTACTTATTAGTATTGGTTAAATGAGTGAATGGATATATGAATGAATGGATGAATTTTAGATGAGGGAATGAGGTATGAAGTGATCAGGGAATGTTTCTGAACCTTGAAGGATGGATAAGATATGGCAAAGAAGGGGAAGACAGGGTGGAAAAAGGGAGAAAAGTATTTGACCTTTTCACCAATTTACCTTAATGTTGACAAATACAGAATTTTTCTAGCTTATTATAAATCAGGTTCGTAGGTCTTTAAGCCATCATATATCAACATACCTCTCCCAATAAATGTTTTTGCAAGTCCTTTCCCCATTTACCACCCAGCCATATTTATTCTTTTGCCTTCTCAGCGATCCCATTCCCAATAAGAGAGTTGAAAGAGAGATATTCCCAGTGCTTCTCTGTAATTGCCTTTGCAGATCACTGCCTCTGCAGGAGATGGGAAGGTAGCAAATTGTCTAGCTATTTCCTTGTGTTCTGGAAGTTTACAGTGTCATTTGGAAGCAGGGATGAGAAGACATTCAAAAGAACCAAAGAATCAGCATTCTGAAAATTAACCTGTGTATGAATTGTTGCTGACCTGATTGTTAAGTGAATTCATTTCTTCAATTTATTACAATTATTTATGTATCTCCTCTATATGATACCTCCATGAGGGAGATACAAAGATGTGAAAGACAGAGTCCCTATCTTCAATATTCTTAGTTGAGCAAAAGGAATAAGATAGATATGTAAATAAGTGGAACTTAAAAAGAATTTGGCAGGTGCCCAGGACAGGAAAGTTTTAAATATTACAAGAATTTAGAGGAAGAAGGGATCCCTTAGTTGTGGTAGTGGTAGCAGGCTGGGAAGAGAGGAGAGATCAAGGAAGGTTTTATAGCCTTTTGACTGTTGAAGGATGGCTAAGATTTGAAGTAATGCCTTCCCGGTGTAGAGAACAGCATAGGCAAAAACATGGAGGTAAGAAAATACAGATCATATTTAGAAGGCAAGTCATCATCTAGTTTAGCTGGAGCATGGAGGACATGAGGGAGAGTACTGAGATAAGATAAGTGGGCTAGGGCCTGTTTGTAAAGAGCTTTGAATGCCAGAATAAGAAAGCTGGACTTTATTTCACAGGCACTGGGGGAGAGGAAGGGAGGGACTTCTAAAGATTTCTGCATAAAGGAGTGAGGTGATCCAAACCATGCATTGGGAAGATTAAGCTAACCTGAAGTCAGGGGTGTGCTGGGAAATGTTTAATAACAGTCTCTCTGAAAACCATGACATGTTTTTAAGTTAAATCTGAATTTTTAGCATTTTCTCCATCACTTTCTTAAGTCCCGCAACCAACAAAATAATAAATCAAACCCTGATTTGTAACATTTACCAATTTCTGAAATGTAAATGCTCCCACTGAAAACTTTACGGTGGTGTCTCCTAAGCTTGTACTAGCTGACTCCAGCAGATCCCTGCCAGTGACTGTGCTGTGCAGGATGGGGAATGGCGAGAAGAAAGGGAAACAATTCACAGTGTGAAATTGTGTGCCACAAAGGACCTATTAACTTTGAGGGAAGGCCTCTTAGCTAATGTATATCAGACTTGAGATTCCTCTAATTTTCCTTTCTTCCCCCTCCTCCCTCCACCATTTGCTTAAGGATGCTGGAATTCTTCTGGTCATTCTACAGCCTCTCTGATCCATCAGCTGTAACCAATGCTCTACAAAACTTCACTTTTTCTTTCTCTCATCACTACAGAAAGCAGACTTTCCACAGAACCTGGCCACCAGAGGCTCCCTCAAGGTTGGGCTCTGTGATGGTGACCTGGCCATTGCCCTCCAGAGTGATGAAGGAGATGCCCACATGCACTTAGCAACGTCCTGCAGACAAAAGCCCTTGGTGCAAGGAAGCCTGAACCACTCTTTCAGGCCCTTGAGCCGCCTGGGGCTGCCTCCCAACAGCGTCATCCACCTGGAGTCAGGTTTGGGCTCTGCCCCCCAGAGCTCCTTGAATCTCCAAGTTGGGCAGTGTCGGCTTCAGGGCAGAATGGAGCTCCAGCCCAGGAACAAAACCCAGTGGGTACTGGAGACAGAGACAGACTGTGAGCTACTGCAAGTAGGTCTGGGCAAGAAAGGTCCAAGAAAACAGTATCTTGTGGTTATTATCATCAATACTAATGGTGGGAAATACTAGAGAGTTTTAACTTACAACTGTGTAATACATTGGAAATTCAGAGTGCTCTCCTTGAAGCAATCCCCTTTCTGGATGAGGAAACTGAGCCTCAGATAGGTTAAAGGGCCTGACCAGAGTCACATAGAGAGTGACAAAGTAAATAAACTGAGTCACTCCATGCTGTATTTTAGGATCCCAGATCTATTGGAAATATAGGTTTATTAAATAACCAGGCAATTGCTAAGACACTTATTGACTGGCACAGATTATCCTTCCAGCCAAGAATCCCAACTAGCAAAGAAAGCTTAAAAGTTGATGTACATTTCCAGTGGGATTCTGGAGATTCTGAGAAGTTATCTGTACCTGTAAATCTTGCTTTGTAGTCACATCTCAAGAAAACATTGTCATCTAACAAAGAAAAGCAAGACAAAGATATATTTGATAGTAGATGCTCCATAAATGCTAGCTGACTGAATTTAACTATACGGCTAAGACTTCAATATTCTTAAATAATTAATATCAAAGCAAGGATTTGAACCCAGGTGTCTTAATTCCAAAACTTAGCAAGCTTTCCACCATAGCACACTGCACATGGGGAGTAAGGTCCTTTTAGGTTCATTTCCATGCCTTTGGATGTAAGATTTGTTTGTGAAGTGGTTGCACCTCCTTTAAATTCCTGCAAGGTGGTGGGTGAGGAAGGGAGGGGAGATTTAGAGTCTGCAAATGGCATCCTGGGAAAAATACCAGACTGAGGCAATCTGATTGTGCTTCTATTTCCACTGCACTTGTGGAATTGGAAGGGGAAAGAAGGGGATGGAAAGAGGAACAGGAAGAAGAGGAGGAGGAGAGCAAGGGAATCCTTTTTCACAGCTCTGGTCTCAGTGACATAACCCTTCTCAGGCAATGTGATGTAGTGGCAAAAAGATGAATTTGAAGTCTGATAACTTGAGTTTAAATCACAAGGGTAACACTTAGTTGCTTTGACAAATCTGAGTTAACTTCTCCAAGCCTCAATTTTCTCATCTATGAAATGGGGCTAATAATACTATCACTACCAAGCTGGCAGGGCTATTGTTCAGAAAGCACTTTGTAAACCTCACTTCTACAAAGTGAGAGGATTGTTTATACCTCTCCTCGTCATTTCTCTGGCGGCATGGTCTTCTTGGGCAACGAAGGATGAACACGATCCAACAAGGCTGCTTTATCCTCCTTCTAGACATCTGAACACTTGGGCTCCAATTTGTCTTTCATCTGGTCAGCCTAGTCTAACTTCCTGCCAGCCTTTCTTTTGTCCATCATCAATCTAATGAGTTCATTTTCTTGCCTGCTTCTCACACTCCCACACCCTACTTAGCAACTCTTTAGCATTTATGAGCACATTAATTATTTTTCCCCTCCAATCCAACATGCTTTTTCCTTTGCCATGACATCTGTGATTAAAATGTTAGTCTGGTTCTACAAATGGGATTAGCTAAGTGGAACTAAACTTGAGGGGCAGGAGGTGAGAAATCCTCGCTATGATGCTGATAGGGATATCTTGTCCGATTGGTGGTAGGACTTTGGAATCCCCGCCCGGATGCACCTCAACGGATCAACTCAGGTTGCCGGCTGTCAGGTTAAGCTGCTCTGCACCCTACTGATGGGTGGCCAGGAAGCCTTCTTGGAACTTAGAGGAATGTGCCAACCACAGCTCAGCATCCGGGCCATATTCAGGCATACCTTGCCAGCACTCTGGCCCATTCCAGAGGAGACCAAGCTATCTTTTCAAGCAGGAAAACAGGCCAAGTACCAGTTGGACCTGAAGCTGAGATCGGGAGCCTGTGAAATCCAAGCCAATGGGGATCTACAACTGGAGAAAAAGTTCCAATGGAGGGGCCTGGTGGAGAATTCTTGTCAAGCGATGCAGGTATTTCAGGAGGGAGAGGTACTACCAGTGGAAGCCAGTGGAACCTCAATGTCCGTGTGACTGGGCAGGAAAAATACTGAGTCCACAAAGTGCTTACAATCTGTCTATTAGGCAGTATGCTAAGGGCTGAGAATTCAAAGAAAAACTGAAGACATTCCCTGCTCTCAAGGGGCTTATATTCTAATGGGAGAGAAGCTGTGCATATAAATCAGCTTATGCAAGATAAATGTGCCTCCAGAGTACAGTAGATACAAAGTAACCTTAGAGGAGACAGCACTAGGACCTGTGGGGACCAGGAACGGTAGAAGGTGACATTGGAGTGGAGTGTCAAAGGAAGTCAGGGATTCTAAGAGATGGAAGTGAGAAAGAAGTGTATTTCAAGCATGGGAACAGGAGATGGAGCATCATAAGTAAGGAATTAGCAAGCGTGCCAGTTTGGTTGGACCATAGTCATGAAGAGAAGTGATTTGTAAGAAAACAAAAGATAGGAAGGGTCCAGATTTTGAGAAGCTTTGAAGGTCAAATAAAGGGCTTTATATTTAGTCCTAGAAGCAATAGATCCTAATAGAGAGGCAGGTAGCTGGCAAGCTGAGTAGAGCACTGAGCCTAAAGTCAGGAAGACCTGAGTTCAAATCTTCTTGAGATACTTACTAACAATGTGATCCTGGCCAAGTCCCTTAAGCTCAGTTTGCCTCAGTTTCCTCACCTGTAAAGTCGGAATCATAAAGAGGACATCTATCTCCCAGGATTAAATGACTGGATCTTTGTAAAGTCCTTTGCACAGTGTCTGGAACATTATAGGGTACAATATATTTATTCTTATTGACTCATTCTTGAATTAGATTTAAGGGGGGCAGAGTTTTGTTACTCTTTGAAAATGAGGGACAAACAAATATTTATTATTTTTACTAGAGTTTAATGAGTTTGTGTGTAGAAAGGTGGAGGTGATATGGTTATATCTACATTTTAGGAAAATTATTTTGGAAACCGTGTGGAAAATGAGTTGGAATAGAAGGAGACATAAGACAGAGGGACTTCTAATTAGGAGTCTTACTGTAGTAGTCAAATAAAAAGTGATGAAGGCCTAAACTTGGATCGGTGGCTATGTGAGTACAGAGATGGAGATGTATACAAGAAATGTTATGGAGGTAGAAATGGCAAGATTTAGCAATTGATTGGATATGTGAGGTGAGTGACAGTGAGGAACCAAGAATAACAGTGAAACTTTTAACCTGGATAACTGGGAGGATGGTAGTACCCTTGACAGTAATAGGAGTGTTCAGAAGAAGGAAAAAAATAATGAGTTTTCTTTTGGACATGTTGAGTTTGAGATACCTGTGGGACATCCAATTTGAAATGTCATATAAGCAGTTGGGATACCTATGGGACATCCAATTTGAAATGTCATATAAGCAGTTGGGATACCTATGGGACATCCAATTTGAAATGTCATATAAGCAGTTGGGATACCTATGGGACATCCAATTTGAAATGTCATATAAGCAGTTGGGATACCTGTGGGACATCCAATTTGAAATGTCATATAAGCAGTTGGGATACCTATGGGACATCCAATTTGAAATGTCATATAGGCAGTTGGGATACCTATGGGACATCCAATTTGAAATGTCATATAGGCAGTTGGGATACCTATGGGACATCCAATTTGAAATGTCATATAGGCAGTTGGGATACCTATGGGACATCCAATTTGAAATGTCATATAGGCAGTTGGGATACCTATGGGACATCCAATTTGAAATGTCATATAAGCAGTTGGGATACCTATGGGACATCCAATTTGAAATGTCATATAGGCAGTTGGTGATGTGGGACTGGTACTTGGCAGAGACTAGCTCTGAGAATAAGCTACAGAGAGATAATAATTGAGCCCTTGGGAGATCACCATGAGAGGATGGTGTAGAGAAAAAAAAGAAGGGGAGGGATGTAGGACAGAATCTTGGGACATCCCGAGTTAATGGTCATAACACAGGTAAAAGTCCTACAAGAGATTGGCTAGGAAGGTCAGAGGGAGAACCAAGTGGGTGATTTCACGAAAACTCAGAAGAATATTTAGAAAGCAGGGAGAGGAGTAACCAGTGTCTAAGACTGCAGAAAGGTCAAGAAAGGTGAAAATGGAGAAGACACCATTAGTTTTGACATTTAAGAGATGGCTGGTAGCTTCGGGGAGAGTCGTTTCAGGTGAGTGATGAGGTTGAAAGCAGAGGAGGAGAGGAGAGGAAGCATGTAGATGGCATGTTCAAGGAGTTTAGCTGAAAAGGTGAGGAGAGAGATAGGACGATAGCTAGAGAAGATGACAGGGATGTAGTTTTGTGTGTGTGTGTATGTGTGTGTGTGTGTGTGTGTGTTAAGGATGGGAGAGTGTATTTTTAACCAGACTGCAGAAATAAACATCGACCCACATGGCTAGAACCTAAAAGAAACCAGTGTCGGTTTAATGGGAAATCAGTCATTATGCAGTACCAGGAATAACTAGAAAGACCATTAAGTGCTTAATGGTGAAGCGTTTGACATGATGAAAATGCTTAGATCCAAGTAATACTGAACATAAGCCTATGAGCCCTACAGCTGGGGAGGCTAAGGCTAGTGGATTGCTTGAGCTCTGGAGTTTTGAGATGCAGCAGGGCTAAAATCAATTGTACAGCACCAATATGGTAAACCTCTAAGAGTAGAGTGCCTCCAGGTTGCCTAGGGAGAGGTAAACTAACCCAGGTGAGAAAAAATGAAGCAGGTCAAAGCTTTCATGCTGACCAGTATTGAGATTGGGCCTGTGAGGGGCTGTTGCATTTGTAAAGCACCTTGTAAACTTCACAGTCTCTGGCCCTAATGATGATAATAAATAATAATGGTATTGCATTAGAAGACTTCTAAAGTCCCTTCGAACTCTTCTGTGATCCTATGATCTGGTGACTTTTTAAAAAACCTCTCCAGGCTCTTGGGGCCCCAGGTCGGATTGATGGCTCAGGCTACATGGTACTGAATAGTATGGATCTGGATGCTCAGATGTTGGTCACTGTAGATGACAGCACCCTGCGAGGCCTTCTCATCCTGAAGGCCACTGAGGTGAGTGGGTCACCAGTCGAGTGCTGGATATTGGGTATGGATGGTAGCCTGAAGATGCTGACTGTCCTCTGGCAGAGTGTGAATCCAGGGAGAATCTCTGATAGAAAGAAAAAATCAATAAACACTTATTAAGGAACTGCTATGAGCCAAATGAGTACATGAGTACTTGTTTCAAGTTACCCAGAAAAGAATTAAAGGTGAAAGTTTTGAAATTGAGGAAGGCCAGGGCTCTTCACACAATGGAGAAAAAAACTCCAAGGGATAAACCATTAAGGACTTCCTTTTGATCTGAGGGTGAAGCCTGTGTGGTGCAGTGCAAAGATTTCTCCATTTGGCATCAGAGGACCTGCCTTTGAATCCTGTCTGCCAACTTACTACCTGTGTGAACTAGTGACTCCTCTGGTCCCAATTGCCTGAAGGCCATGCCTGTTACATTTCACCTCCTCCTCCAGGGTTCTCCAGTACCCATTTTTGGGGGGGGTGTCTAATAATTCTCCCATTATTTCCATCCTCTCCCTCAACTTTAGGGAGCCTCCTTCACTCCAGTTCAATTAAACCATTTACTTTAAAATGAATTCTTACAAAGGAATATTTGCTCTAGCAAACACAAACATTAAAGCCCCTCTCCCTCTACCACATACACACATAGAAATTCCTCCTTAAGCCACCTCAGTCTTTGAGGAGAAGAAGGGGATTAAGTTCACAAATTCCCTCAATTCCCACATAGCCTAGTTCCACCAACTTCCAAGTCCATGACTCCTAAAGACATGGTCACCTTGGCTTCTCGGGGCTTTCCTGCTAGACTTGCTACAACATTTGGCCTGGCAACGTGTCTCCAAAGTCACCGGGGCTCGAGTCTCAGTCCAGAGATTCCTCTGCCTGCACTTTCAGGACTGAAAACAGACCAAGAGACAAACTAAACAGACAAAGCCCCAACCCCCATTCTCAGGTCTACAAGGCCCCAAAGGGCAAGGGCTACCTTCCCTCACCCAGGTCAGTTCTTGGTGCCCATTCTGTGGGTGAACAGGATCTTTATCTCTACTGGATACCACCAGAAAGAAGCAAAGTAAGATTATCCCAGTCCAGTAGATTTAAAGACACAGCCTGTTCTGGCTATGCAGCCAATGGGTAAAAAAGCTGTTTCCATCCATGTGGTAGAGGAACACAGAATGTCTCCTCCCAGAAGCAGGTCCTTGGTGTCGCCCAAGTGGGTGCCTCCATATTAGGGGACCTAGAGATGCTCAAAGCAAAACCTCATTACACATGAGACCCTGATTAAGTCCCTTCACCTTTCTGGGTCTCAGTTTCCTAATCTGAAAAATGAGCAAGTTTGGCAAGATGCGCTCTTTGAACATTCCAGTTCTAAAGTTATGACCCTAGTATTTAAAGCTCCAATTTCCTGAACTGTGAAAATAGAGAATCCAAGGAATATCCTCAGAAAGAAATTACGACTTTCCCCCTAGCATTCATTCTCCTTTTCTTTCCATCTCCCTTTTTAAAATCTTATTTTTACGGATAGCTTTTGGGAATTTTTTTACATTATCTTCATTTCTGAATGTATTTCTCACCTCTTCCCTGCAGTGAATCACCATCCTTTTAACAAAGATTAAAAAGGAGGTGAAAAAACACTTTAACAAAAGCAAGTAAACTACTTCTGATAGTGTCTGCAATGTTACACATTCATGGTTTAGGTAGTATATTTTCTCCACTCTTTTCTAGAGTTAATCTTGGACATTATAATTACACAGCATTCTGTTTAATTATTTTTCTGGTTGCTGTTCTGTTTTTGCATTGCTTTAGGAATTGTATTATATTTGTCACCTGGTTCTGTTTATTTTACTCTGCGTCAGTTCATGTGTCTTCTCACGCTTCTCTGATTATCTTCATCCCTATCATTTCTCACATGGACTCCACTGCATTAATTCACCACAGCTTGTTTAGCCGATTTACCAATTCATGAGCATTTACTTTATTTCCATCCTTTGCTACCACAAAAAGTGCTGCGATGAATATTTTGTCATATGTGGTTCCCATTTCTTTTTTACTTGACCCAGACACACCAAGAACTAGACATGCTGTTCACCCACAACCTCCCTGATACTCTCCAGTTTGGCATCCCAGCTCGGACCCTGGTGGATGTGACCACAGTGAGAAGTAATCATAGTTATAGGCGAACCATTCGGTTTGGCATGGACACCAAGCAGGTGAGAGGGAAAGGCCTAGAAAGAGATCCTCTGGGCACTGTCCAACACAGCTTTGAGGGAGGAGTCCTGCGAAGGCTGCCCTCTTGACTGATCTTGTATCTTTCATTAATGGTCAACAGATTTCTGAAGAGCTCAGCTTCACTCAACAATCAGACCATATTTCCTTCGACTACAAAATCCGACACAATGTCCCAACATTGCAGGCATTGGGGCTGGAAGACAGGATAGACTTGCAGGTAGGTCACCCCTCTTCCCATTCCTCAGGCCTCTCTCTAATCTCCCCAAAAGACAAAGTTACTTTGAAATACCTTTGAGGAGGTAACTTGGTAGAATTGAAGGTTCATTCAACGAACGACCAAAAGACTCAACTTGCAGTCTCAGCTCTTCCACTAAGTAGTCCTATGATCTTGGGTAAGTTAATTCCTGAGGAGAAGCAAGTTACTTAAGGGAAAAATAAAAATAACCTAGTTGTAGAATCAGAGAACCTGGGTTGGAATTCTACCTTTACTGTCCCTGTGTGACTTTGCAAAACTACACTCTCTGATTTCAGTTTCCTCATCCACACAGGAGAGGGTTGGATGGGAGGACCTCTACATCCTGTGTTCTTTGATTTCAACCAAGAGTTTTGAACTGTTTTGTGCCTCTGACCTCTTCAGAGGTCTGGTGAAGTCTATGGACCCCTTCTCAGAGTAATGTTTTTAAATGCACAAAAGAAAAGACACATGATCACAAAGAAAACCAATTATATTTAAATATAGTCATCAAAATATATGTTAAGAAAAGCAAGGGTACATAGTGGATGGAGCACCAGCCCTGAAGTCAGGAAGATCTCAGTTCAAATCTGGCCTCAGACAGTTACTAGCTGTGTGACCCTGTGCCAATCATTTAACTATGATTGCCTCAAAAACTAATGACAAAAATACAATACTACACAGCCCAGGATGAGAAACCTTTCCCTAGCCCAACCTTCCATGCTAGCCCTGAGATCCTGTAGAATTTCACCTGGTTTCCACTACCCTGAGTTGACAATGATGGAGCTGATAGTGAGAGAACTATCCTCTGACTTAAATCCTGTACACCCAGGTCTCCTTGGACCACCAAGCAGCCAAGAACTTGAGTGGCAGGGTCCAGTATGGCTCAGGAATCATCATCTTCGGAGGTCAAAGCCAGAGCACCACAGCCACACACTCCTGGTCTGGTACCCTCTGCCATAACTGGCCTGTGTTGTTGCAATGTGGACTCCCAGAATCACTTCAGGTACATCAGACCTCAGGTTCTTTTTCCATTGCCCCTGAAATGCTCCTATCGTAATTCATGAAGGCCCTCTTCCCTCTCTCATCCAAGAGGAATGAGCATTGCTTGAATCCCTGTAGCGTTCTGGTGGTACAGGGGATAAGCACAGCTGTTGATCCTTGTCTCCCCCAACCAATAAGGAAGTTGAAGCAAGATGGATAGTGGGCTTTTCTCCCCTCATTTCAGGTCTTTCAGGACTTTGTTGCTGTTGAGTTGTTTCAGTCATGTCCTACTCTTTATGACCCCATTTGGGCAATTTCCTTCCTGTGATGGTCTAGGTACCAGACTTTCCAAAGAGGAATGGATGAGATGACCTCTGAAGGTTCAGTTAAGCCCATAGATTCTAGGATCGTTTGACTTGGTTTTCTTTTTCTTGTCTGACAATGTTTTGTATTATTTTACATGTGAGACCAATTCCTTTCATGTAATAACCTGATACAAAATAATGAAATGTTTCTAGATGGATCAGATTCAGAACAATATATGGAGGGTCCACAAAGCCCAAAGCATCAGAGCCCAAGTGAGCTTATTCTGTGGGAGTTCAGGAGGTGATGGATTGGGATTAAATTTTTTTGTTCTCAGAGTATGACAGATGAGAAGTTTAGGATGGTCACTCAAAACCTACCTCCCTTTGCATTATTACAGGGTATGATGTACCTTCAAGGAACCAGTTCCAACATCGACAGCTCTGTGAACATTCTGGTGGGACAGACATTTCTCAACTACACCATGAGTTGTTCTTATACCAGACAGCAAATTGCATTCTCCTGCTGGAGCAGACATAACAGCAGTGTTCTGAGGCAAGAAACCGGCTACCCAGAGGTGGCTGGCCTCACGGTAGTGCTACGGACACATGGTAATTAAGGTGTACCGGTCTTCTACCTCCTTCCTGGGACAAGGACTAGGTTCAGATTTTTACTCTTATTTGAGGACATGTCAGGTTCTGCCATTGTCTCTGTGGCCCAATCAAGCAGTCAGAGACTATCTTTCAGAGACAGAGTTACAGCGTGTTGAAAGTAGTTGTCCTTAGTAAATCTTTAGGTTGTAGATTCTAATCCCATACCCTAGTATTAGACTTCTGTTTTTAATAGCCAGCATTATTTGCATGTATTTTACATCTCTTTTCTCATTTGAGCTTCACAACCTTGTGAGGCAAGTGCTATCATGATGCCATTTTTGAGATGGAGGAACTGAAGGTGAGAGAGATTCAGTAACTTGCTCAGGGTCAAACGACTAGTAAGTGTCTGAAGCAGGATTTGAACTCAAGTCTTCCTGACTTCAGGATCAGTGCTTTATCTGCTGCACCACCTAGCTGCTCCATGGAGACTAATAAACTTGCGGAAGATGAAAGAGAACCTTTACTAATTTAGGGACTGAATTGTGGTCAGGTCTTGAGTGTTTAGAGACTGTTTATCTGGTATGTACATTATCCAGGTTCTTGGTTCCTCTTCCTCTGTTTTCTTCCCCTCCTGCCTCTTGGGCATCTCATTGATCATCTTTTTTATAGGATGGACATGAACGCTGTGGGGAAAAGACCCTACAAAAGCAAATTTGAGGACATTTTGAATGGGGAAAGTAGTTGGCAACAAATGACCAAAACAAAGTATTAATTACCTCTTCTCAGAGAGATGGCATGACATGATTCAACATAGACTGTTGAATCTGGAGACAAGAATACTCAGGTTCAGATTCTGCCTCTAACTCTTGCTAGCTGTGTGTGTTCATCCTTCACTGCTAAAGAAGACCATGCCATCAGAGAAATAATGACATGACTTGCACTTGATTGCAGGTCACCAGCCTCACTTCTCCTCCAGAGCCATCTGAATCCAGTGACCAGATATTCATCAGAATGACTGGAGATGGCCCAGGATGAGGTAATTGGGGTTAAGTGACTTGCCCAAGGTCACACAGCTAGTGAATGTCAAGTGTCTGAGGTGAGATTTGAACTCAGGTCCTCCTGATTCCTGTACTGATGCTCTATCCGCTGCACCACCTGGCTTCCCCTCTTGCTAACTGTATGATCATGAGCAAGTCCCAATCTCCCCAGACTTCAGTTTCCTCATCCCATTCCATTGGTCTGGATGACTTTAAAGTCTTCTTTTACTCTAGGTTGATGATCATATGGTTAAATTTAGTCCTCCATCTTATATAAGACATGTTCCCTATGTTCTTTGTTGCTACAGATAATCGAGAGTTTGTGAGTTATTCAAATAATCGTAGGTATCACATAAGTTGTTGTGTTCATCCTTTATTTTCTAAGAGCAAGTATCACATAAGTATTACATAACTGGGGCAGGGGGCTGAGGTTAAATGAGCTCTCAATCTATGCAGTGGTGACTTAAACCATTGCTCTGCTTTGAAACCCTACCTAATCTAAACAGAACAAAGGCTGGAAGGTGAATTAAAAACATCTTTAAGCACCAACAAACATTTATTAAGCACTTATTGTGTCTGATGCACTATAATAGGGTTTAAAAATAGAAAAAAATGAATATATGAATAAGACATGGTTATTGCCCTCAAGAAGCTTATAGTCTAGGGGAAAAAATAGCCATTTCTTTTTGGGGGTTATCTAGAAACATGGTTTTCTTCTTCTAAATATCAACCCCCTGAAGTCTGAGGAAATCATTTCCAAGACTCAAAGAACTGATATATTCCCAGTATTTACTGCTGTGCTGAAAAGCTGGTTTTCTCAGCCAGGGGAAAGAACAGACAGAGATGACAGCTTGACATTTTCATTGTGTGGGAGAAAGGAAGGCTCACTGTCAGGGAAGCGAGGCTTCAGCTCCATCTGCCATGGACCCTCAGAAAATGTTTTCATGGATGTCCCTCAGGAATCCACGAAGCTGTCTTGCTTGCCATATCAAAGGAATTTTTGAAATCATTTCCCCCATTGGACCCATGAAGTAGGAAATGTGGTTGGGCATATCTGGAGGAAATATATCACAGACTTGGCTTTCCAAACGAAGAATCCCAGATTTGCTCATAATGGGTCTTAGATTTCCAAAAGTATTTTTGAGATACAAAATAATTTCCTGACAGTGAAGGTTCCTAGGTTTTGTAAGGGTGGTTGGAAAGGACTTCAAAGTCTCCTGTTTCACAGAATTTTAAAAAAAACAACTCTGAGTTTCAGGGAAGCAGGATATTTTAGTGGAAAGAGCTCTGGCCTAAGAGTCCCTAGTTTTGACTTCGAATTGCCATGGATTGCCATTAACCAATTATGTGATTTTGGGTCAGTCACTAACCCCTTTATTTCCATTGTCTGCGAAATGAGATGTATCATAAAGTAAGGTGGCAGAGTGGACAGGGCATAGGAGAGAGGAAGACCAGTGTTCAAATACTGCCTCAGTTACTTTGTGACCCTAGGCAAATCACATCACCTCCACCTGCCTCAGTTTCTTCATTTGTAAAATGGAAATAAACACAGCACTTACCTCATAGGATTGTTGTGAGAATCAAATGAGATAATCTATGTAAAGTGACTTGTAAATCTTAAAGCAGAAAAGCAGAAATATTAGCTATCATCATCATTACTATGTTGAATGATCTCTAAAATCCCTTCTAGACCTAATGAAGTATGAGTTATCTCTTTGGCATGGCTTACATGTGATGCTGCCCAAGAGCAAGCAGAACAACTAACCTCTGAAGGGGGAAGAAGTTGATTTGATTTAGTGTAGACAGCAATAAATTTGGAGCCAGAGGGCTTGAATCGGAATCCCAGCTCTTTCACTACCTGTGTGTGGGGTACAGTAATCTTGGACTGCATTAAGAGAGGCATAGCTGGTTAGATAGGGGAAGATCACAATTCCACTGTGCTCTACCCTCATCAGACCTCACCTGCATGGTTTTGCTCAGTCCTGACTACCACAGTTTAAAAAGGCCATTGATAAGATGGAGAAAATCTGGAGAAAGGCAACTAGGCTAGTGAAGGGCCATGTCAAATGAGGATCGACTGAAGTAACTAGAGAAAAAAAAGACTTAGGGAAGACAAGATAACTGCCTGACAGACTGTTATGTAAAGGAAACAATTAAATTGGTTCTATTTGGCTCTAGAGGGTAGAATTGGGAGCTATGGGTAGAAGTTACAAAAAGGAAAATTTAGGATTGATGTCAGGAAGAAACAAAAACAATTAAGGTTTTCCCAAACTGTAATGGGCCAACTCAAGAGATACTGAGTTCTTCCTCTTGGGATGAGGCTGGGTTGAGGCTGACTGAAGGATGCTTTCCATGGGGATAGGCTTTGTAGCTCTACCTACCCCTTGATGGAAACCAGAGAGCAGTGACTCTCACTGTAGTCTCCACTCCTGTTCCGTCTTGGAAAGGTACAGAGGGGAGCAGAATGGCCGTGTGACGGTGACACCTAGCCAGGGGCATAAGGACTCAGACACCCTTTTGTAGTATGTGACATGAAATGGAATTGAAAGGGACATCATTAGTTATCCAGTCCAGCCCTCTCTTTCTATAGAAGACTAGAGGGTAAGAGACTCACCCAGGGTCACACCCAGGGTCTGTGGCTGGATTTGAGTTCAGGTCTTCTTGAATCTTAAGTGACTTGTCTAAAATCACATAAGCAGTAAATATCAATCAGGGGTGGGAGATATGAATCCCAGTCTTGTGAGCCCAGAGCCAGTATCCTCTCCACTGTACCTCACTACCTTATTATTACTAAGTTTTTTTGTCCTTCCACATTTAGAAACCCAGACCCAGGGCAGTGTGGACATCCAGGGAGGGGACAGGAAAGTCAGTTTGGAGGTGGCAACTCTGACGGCCTTGGAATTAAATGGGACCTTTGAGCTTGTGGCCCACATCCAACACACAGTGCCAATTTTCAAGCAGCTGGGCCTGCCCTTCACAACCCAGGTAATGAGAAGAGAGGATTATTCTGGTCCCTGAGAAGGGATCACAGCTAAAAATGCTGCAGAAGTTAGTGACTTCAGCTTCCCAACCGTTATCTGCATATTTTATCCACTTTCTATATGGACCATAGCTTGGAAAAAGTTTTACTCTAGGTTGACTCCCTCCCCAACTACCTGAAATATTTTTCCCAGGTCAGGTTGGTGGATTTACAAGGAATATGATTAGCCTTACTTGGTTTCCTAGGTAAATCTGCTGTGAAAATCATCTCATACATTCTAAAATTTTGAAAAATGATTTTAAAATTGTCTACCATTTTGAATTAGTCTTTGCTACTCTTAGTAAGAACAAAGAAGAATTGCCTTTACTTGGAGTCCTTCGAGAATACCTTCAAAAGCCAACCTGTACCTTGATTTAAATGGTTTCCAGAAGGCTTATCTCCTCTGTATTCATGTTTTTTACTCAGTCTGGTGTATTGGATTTCATACATGCACACACATACACACACACACACACACACACACACACACACACACACACTTCCAAAGAACTCACACGTAAGGTGATAGACGAAAGTTTCTGTTTAGTTTATTTCTTGCTGAGAGTTGGCAATCTGGTCAGTCAACAAGTCTGTATTGTGATCCCATGGATTAATGGTAGGGCATTGGGCTTTTGGGAGGTGGGGAAGGAGGGGAATAAATAGCACACAAGGTCCTTGTCCTCTTGGAGCTGACAGTTTAAAAGGAGCATAAAAGAAACGTGTATGTGTGTGTGTGTGTGTGTCTATGTGCCTATTACACCACCATAAATAAATATAAATATATATATACACATATATATTATACACACATACAATCAGCCATAATCAGTAAGTCAGATTTGTAAAAGAAGGGAAGGATGAATCACAGATCACATCAGTGGGTTGGAGAAAGCTTAGATTTAATCAGCCGACCTTTCCATCTCACCCTATTGTCTGCCTTTTGTAAATTCAATTCAAGAAGCTTTTATTAAGGATGTTCTATGTGACAGATGTGCTAAATTCTGGAGAGACAAAGATTCTGCCTCCAGGATCTTATATTATTCTCTCCTTTCCCTCCTACTAGTTGTTATTCCAGGAAATCCTGGCAGCCAGTGAAATGAAAACATCCTTGGAGGTGACCTGTGAGTCCCAAACTAGTCTTTTCATCCATGTGAGGGGAAGGAATCAACCACTCAGGTAAGGAGAAGGTCTTTGGATCTGGGTTTTCAGACACCCACAGAACCCTTTGGTCATGAAGTCAAAGCATGTTGAAAGACAGATACAGTAGTGAGAAGGGTCTAGATAAACCACTTATTAGTCAAATAATCATGCACAAATCACTTAACTTATCTGTGCCTCATTTTCCTTATTGTTTAAATGAGGAGGCTGGACTGAATCACCTCCATGGTTCCTTTAAGCTCTGAATTGAAGATCTTGTGACCTAGGGAATGGGAATATACTTTGCTAAGATGTGCGCAGTACCCAAGGTATCTTAACCTCACATACCTCAGGTTCGATGGGTTTCTGTTCAGGAAAAATAAAATGATGTTGATCTGGCCCTTGAAAGGCAATGCAATGAAAAGGTGCTGAGAGACTCAGTTTCTAGCCTTGCGTCTACTACTAACTTCCAGTGAGATTTTCATCAAGGCATTTCTATTCTCTGGGAAAGTTTCTCCATCGATCATATGGAAGAGTTAACTTAGATAATGTCTGAGGTCCCCTCTAACTCTAGCATGGTGTGATTTTTGTAACTTTTCTATCTGAATTGACTGTGATGTTGGATTTCTCATAGTGGATGGGGGATAGCTTTGGAGTCAGGAAGACGTGGATGCAATCCTGCCTCAAACATATAATGTCTATAAGACCCTAGACAAGTCACTTAACCTCTAAGTTCCTCTGACATCTCTCTAGGCTACAATTACAGATGAAAGGTCAATCTACATGGGTGGGGGAGATTTCCTATAATATAGGTTCTCTGCACCAATATAATAATAGGCTGGGACTACCCTACTAAAATAAGAGGGAATCTTCTTATGTCCTTATCAGAGACCATTATTATTTTGAATGTTTGATTCCAAAAAATGCTTGTGTTTTTGTTTCTCAGACTATACCTTCCATTCAAAGGACAAGGTGGTACATTGGATTCAGGGCCAAAGGTTTCGAGTTCCAGTCTTAATTCTGGCACCTACTTCCTGTTTAATGTGACCTTGATTTCAGTCTCACTGGTCCTGTCTCTTCTCCTCTCTTAAAGGAGGAGGCTAGAGGAAATGATATTTAAGATACATTCAAACTCTGTGATTCTCTTTTCCAGCAAAGAACTACATGTTACCAGCCAACAGCGTCTCTCCTTCCTCCTCAGCCATTTCCCTAGAAGAGCCAAGCTTTCTACCAAGGTAACTGTTCCCTGAGGCCCATGTTCCTCTCTTGGCCAGTCCCTGAACTCTGCTGGCTCCTAACTCATTCCACATGCATTTATTTTTTCTCTTCTCATGGCTGCCCTCCAAAGTGGAAAGTTGAGGGAGAGAAGCAGATTAAAAGGGAGAGGGAGGCAGACAGAGATTCGGAGGGGGTAGAGTTAAGAATTGGTTCATGTGTCCACATCTGTTTAAAAGAGCTAAAGAAAACCCCTAGTTGGCTGCCCTTCAGAAATGGGGCTCTAGCTTTAAAAAGAAAAAACCCATTGGTTTTTACATTCTTTAGCTGGCTTGCCTGGCACCCTTCCTCCCAAGCCCCTCCAGCGGAGTGTATCTGATCCGCAGCTCCGTGGAGATTCTCCCACAGTGCATCTTTTTGGTGGGGCCCAAGCTCCAAGTCTGGGATGGATTAAAGAGCGTTCCAAACCCATCCAGACACAGCTCCAAATACTCTATTTGCTTTTCCGGCTTCTCATCATCCCAGACTTTGTCTCCCAAGCTCAAAGCTTTTCTTTTTCCAAGGAAATGGTTGGCCTGACGTCTCCCAACACCAGTTGTTCAGAGTTTCTTTTATCACCCTTGCGTCTTACATCTGTTGGCAGAGTGAGGGGCCTGTCGCAAACTGGAGATGTCTAACACATGTTGATTTCTCGATCTTCCCCCTTCTTCTTGGGGACTCTGGGTCAGAAGAGAGTGCAAAAGAGCTCCAAAGTGCAATTAGCCTTGCACATACGGCTTGCTTCTTTAGAGGCCCCTCAGACCAGGGACTGTTTCTTACCCTAAGGGTGAAACAGATACTGTAAGAGCAGCTCTCTGCTATCAGCCCCAGGACTGTGGCTAGCCTTAGGCTTGTTCCTCAGCCATCAGGTCACAATGAATGAGTGGTGATGAGTTCTTCACCTATGGTAGTACAAAGGCATATACCTGGATTTGAATCTCACCTTAGACACTTCCTAACTGCGACTTAGCTTCCCAGTCTGTAAAATGAGTATAGTAACTGCATCACCTTTGGAACTCAGCATGATACAATGGAAGAGCACTAGCTCTGTAGCCAGAGGACCTGCGTTCAAATCCTGCTTCTGAAATATGGTTTTGGGCCAGTCAGTTAACCTACTCTGGGCCTCTGTTTCCTCAACTGTAAAATGAAGGAGCTTGTACTAGATGACCTCTGATTTCCCTTTGAGCTCCAGATATATGATCCCACTACACAAGATTTTGTGTGGCTCAAATGAGGTATGTATAGTGCTTCGTGACCAGGACATGCCATATGAATATGAGTATAGATATATGCATATATATGGAACATAACAATAGTAACTAACATTCGTATAGCACTTTAAAGTTTGCCAATCTTTGTGCATATAATATCTCATTTGAGACTCACAACAGCCCTTTTAAGGTAAGTGCTATTATTATTCACAAATGGGAAAACTAAACCTGAAAGCAATAAAAGGACTTACCCACTGTCATCCAGCTAGTAAATGTCAGAGGCAAGATTTGAACTCTGGTCCTCTTGATTATGAGTTGAGTGCCTTATCCATCATGTCAGGGGTTGGCAAACTACGCAGTTGTGAAATGGTCCCTCAGATTCCTGGTGAAGCAACTTTGTTTTGCCCTCCCACCCACCTAGGTAAGCTACTCTTTGAGTGAGGCCCAAAGCATGATTGCTGTTGACCTGGAAAAGCACCATTTCCACGTGGCCACAAGACTGACATTTACTGCTTCCAACTTCACTCAAGTGACTGAGCTGATGCATACAATTCCCCAGGTAAGGAACAGCAACTTGGAGATTCTCTGTGGGAGCCAGAGCCCATTGCTATAACCAAATTATAGAAGTGGCAGAGTCTCCGTTTCCTAGGCAAGAAGTCAAAGGTCATTTGTCTTGGTCTTTCATGCCCCTCTACCACCACTCTTTCGGGTGCCATTTTTCATCTGAAGCACATACCACTCCCTGAATACCCAGAGACTTCTACTGGCAGTGCCCTACACTCTGACCTTTTCCTAAGTCTTCTCCCATTAAAAGATGGGTTTTTAACCTTTTCTGATTCATGGATCCCTTTGGTAATCTGGTGAAGCTTACGAACCGTTTCTCAAAACCACATTTCATCTTTTTTTGTGGAAGAAATTTGGAGAATCTAAAGTTTTCTAACCTTCTCTACCATCTTTCCAATATCCTCTACTAAAATCACATTTTTAAATGCATAAAATAAAATATGTAGGATTACAAAGAAAACCAATTATGTTGAAATGCAGTTATAAAAGTATTAAAAAGAAGTTTATTGGCCCCAGGTTAAGAACCCCTCTGTTAAAACACACGCCTCCTGAGTTGAAGTTCTTTTAGGGGGCCTCATTCTCAGACTGGTGACAATGAATGATAATGTTGGCCGATATGACCCTCCTAACATATAATAATCTTATCCTAATTAAATAATCATTCAAACTGAAAAGTATTTATTAAATGCCAGCTTGGTGCAGGGCACCATACTCCAACCTCCAACCCAGGTGTGCTGACTCCAAGGCCAGTGCTTCATCCCAAGAAGTCCAAGATCTAATTAAACTCTCTCATCTTTCTGGAGTCTTCTCTCCTTTTAATCTCTATGTACCCTGGGCCACCACCTAAATTGCCACCCCAGGGCTGATGCCACCTTGTTTTTCCTTTGTAGCTCAAAATGATACCCAGGGAAATGGTGCTCCTGACCATGTATCAGAAAGTCAATGGGACAAAGACCATCCAACAGTTGGTTCTATGGGACGGCCAGGAGTTCAAGTTCATCGGCAGCTACACAGGGCCCTTTCCCAAGTTCTCCCGGAGCCAGCACATGCAGGGTAAGCTTCTCAATGGCAACAAGTCAGTGAACAGGTAGGCATCCATAGACAAATTAGAACCAGAGGTTAGAGAAGGCAATTAGCTGTTTACTCCAGGAGTCAACTGGGCAAATATCGAGATTAAAAGATTTGTAATAATTTCCTAAAATGGGCTTGTCCTCCCTCTAGCCATGTGTTCTAATCTCAAATTTATTCCTAGGAAATATTCACTTCTAAATGGCAACCCTATGGCAATTCTTGAAGTTAATTAGATGCAGTCCTAAAGGAAACAATCTTTTCTGAAAAGAATTAAAAATCACAGCCCCTCTATTATTGGGTTTCTGTGACATGAAAACGTTTTTCTGCTACCTTGAATTGTGCCATAGGTGAGTGGTGTGCAAAAAGAGAAGAGACCCAGCTAACCTTTCAGGGTTCCATCTGCTAATTTCCTTTGCTGCCATGCCAGGTTTCCTGGATTCCAAACCACCAATTGATCAGTCAGTCACCAAGCATTTCTGTAGGTGCACCTCTGTGGCAAGCATTGCCTACCCATCATTCAGGGTCAGTTTACCCCCTTACCAAGCTAAGGACTGGTGAGTGTTGGCAAGTACCTGGGATGGAAATATTGATGTTACCCCATCTCTACCATCATCCCCTCAAAGGGGATCCTAGCCTTTGACACAGATCATAGGATCATCCATGTGGAACTGGAAAGGGTCTTAGCATCCAGTCCATTCCTCTTATTGTCCAGATAAGGCCCAGAGAGACTAAGTGACTCATTTAAAGTCACAGAAATAGCAAGTGAGAGAGGTTTGGAGTTCAAGTCCTTTCGCTTCAAATCTAATACTCTTTCCATTTGTCTAAGAGACACCCAGGTTCCTTCTTAATCTGAGTGGCTCCAGGAAGGAAGGAAGGAGGGAGGGAAGAATGGAGGGAAAGAAAGAAGGAAGGAATGAAAGAGAGGGAGGGAAGGAAAGAAGAAACAAAGGAGAGAAGGAGAAAGGAAAGAAGGAAGGAAAAGAAGGAAGGATGGAAGGGAAAAAGAAAGGAATGAAGGCAAGAAGGAAAGAAGGAAAAAAGCATTTATTAAGTATCTACTTTGTGCCAGTCATATACTAAGCACCTTACAAATATTTCATTTGATCCTCAAAACAACCCTGGCAGGTACATGCTATTATTGTCCTAATTTTGCAGCTGAGAAAAGCAAAGTCAACTCAGAGAGTGACTTGCCCAGGGTCACATATCTAGTAAGTGTCTGAGGCTAGATTTGAACTCAGGTCTTTCTTTCCAGGTCCAGTGTTCTCTATATCTCTCCATGATTGTGTGATGGAAGAATACAGCCACTGGTAGCCAGCCCTGATAACCTTCCCCCTCACTTTTCTTTCCTCTCTTACAGTGGAACTTGTCCATCCTCTCTCCATTCCTTTTCCTCAACATTCCAAGATCACGGCATCCCTGCTACACTCAGTTCACAACCATCAAGATAATCTAGTCATTGAATGGAACAGCAAGGAGCAGGTACAAACAGCCTGGAGTAAGAAGGGAGAGGAAGAGATGCTAGGAAAAATTGTCACACATCAGAAAGCTGAAAAGGACCCTAGAGACCTTCATTTGATTGACAAGGAAACTGGGGCTTAGCAGCTACCTTCGGCAAGATTTCCCCCATCTCTCTTACTGCTAGAGGCTTTCCTTTATTGATTATTTTCAATTTATCCTGTTTATATCTTGTTTGTACGCAGCCTTTTACATGTTGTTTCCGTCATTCAATTATAAGCTCCTTGAAAGTGGGGACTGTATTGTATTTTGCATTTTTTTTTAATTCCCAGTGCTTAGAATAGTACTTTGCATACAGTAGGTGCTTATTGTTGTTAATCATGCTTCAGTCATATCTGGCTCTCTGTGACTCCATTGTCTTGGCAAAGATACTGGAATTATCTGCTATTTTCCTTCTCCAGCTCATTTTTACAGATGAGGAAACTGAGGCAAACAAGTTAATTGATTTGCCCAAAGTCACACAGTTAGTAAGTGTCTGAGGCTGGATTTGAACTCAGGTCTTCCTTGACTCCAGCCCTCACCCTCTATCAACTGTTGCCACAGTAGGTACTTAATAAATGTTTATTGGTTGACTGAACACACCATTAGTCTATGACAGAGCTGAGATGAGAGCCTGAGTCTCCTGACTCCCAGGTCATTGCTTTTTCCACCACATCTCTGGTATATTTAAAGGTAAGAGGGGAAGTGTAACTAGCCAGCTGAATTATGTACATTAGGTGTGGGTGAGGGACAGGTCTAGTCTTAAAGCTTCCCTCCCACTATGCCTTAGCATGACATAATATGATCCAGAATTCATTTGCTGAGTCCTTCCCATCTAAATTACTTGGACTGGTTCTTCTTTTTCTAGAACCTTTGATCTCTAATGGTGGGTTCAACAGAATTTCTGTCTGTATCTCTCCAGTAGAAGGCACAAGATAAAGGGAGAAAAGTAAAATGATGGACAGGTCTGAGGGTACGCTCCCTGTTACATACCCTACCTCCTGGAAAGTGAGGTCCCAGTCAGATCTAGTGAAGAAGCGTCTATTCATCATTGACCATGGGCCTAGCACTGTACTGAGGCTTTGCAGGGCTCTGGGAGATTCAAACTAACAAACACTGGTTCAGGAGATCGAACCTTCTGTTTGAAATAGTCAGTTTTCTAAGAGTCTTCAAGGGACACCTAATATTCTTTGCCTCAAGGCTAAGTTTCACAAATACCGAACCCACAGATAAATACATCAATGAACAAGCATTGATGAAGCACCTCTGTGTCGGGTGCTGATTCCCATCACTCAGAGTCAGTTTCCTAACCCTTATTGAGCTAAGGGCCCACAAAGGGGGGCAGTAATACTCGATGTGTTACGTCAGTTCTACCATCTCCCTGGATGTCCCCTGAATGGGGGTCCCAGCCTTTAAGAATGAGCATGGGATCGTTGACTTAGAGCTGGAAAAGGTCTTGGAGATCATCTAGTCCAATTCCCTTATTTTCCAGATGAGGAAACTGAGGTCCATAGAGGTTAATCAGGGGTAAGGGTTGGGGAGAGTGGGATTTGATCCAAGCTTTGGTGCTCATGACATTTCTGTCATTGACCTCTGACTCCGGCTAGGTGGTGCTGTCCTCCTCTCTAAAGCTGGGGAAGGATAAAATGAATGGCCAGGTAGCATTTGCTCATCCCTTCAACCTGTCCTGGAGCCACATGGAAGCCAGGAGCCTGGCAGAGAAGAGAGGGAACAGGTACAGTCAACAGGTGAGAATGCAACCATTCCCAAGTTGGTGTAAAGATGCATTCGGAAGTGGTAAAGGGGACAGAACTGGATTGCAATTGGCTTTTTCTACCTGGAATCCTCAAGAGGGAATAGTTATATTTCAAAGGAGAAAAATGGGTTTTATGCTGTTATTTGTTTCCTTAAAACTACAAAAGTTTTATATCGCATTGATTAAAAAAGAGGGAGAAAAATTTGGAACTCAAAATCTTATAAAAAATGTTGCTTTCTCCCATTCGTTTTAATTCTTCTATGCAACATGACTAATGTGAAAATGTATCTAATAAATGTGTCTCATAATCATGTAAGTGTAGAACCCATATAAGATTGCATGTGGTCTTGGGGAGGGAGGGGGAGAAAATTTAAAACTTATGGAAGTGATTGTTGAAAACCGAAAACAAATAAATAAATTATTTTTTTGTAATGAATATTAAAAATTGTCCTTACATATAGTTGGAAAAAAATACTATTTAAAAAAACTACAAAGGTTTCTAAGAGATGGAAAGAGTCTCTGGAATCATAGGACCTGGATTCACATCCCACCCTTCTATTTACTATCTATATATATGTCCTAGGATAGGGCACTGGGCCTCAATTTCCTCTAGGTTTCCTTTGAGTCTCCTTCTAGCTTGAGATACTGTGATCCTAAAAACCCCCTGCTTCCAAGTAGGTCAGTGGCAAAACTGATCAAGACAGATGGCATCTATCCTTACATAGAGAGAGATGATAAAGTCTTTTCTGCTTTGGTTTCTTTTTGTCTCTTCACTTGGTGCCCAGATATCAGCCACGGGACAAGTCAACAGCTTGGAGACCTAGTATAGGTACTGGACCTTGGTACAGAGCAGAGAGGGGGGCTGCCAATCCAGTCTTATTATTCTGAAGCACATCTGGTTCTTGCCTCTGACTATAGGTACAACTTACTTGGAACAGAGGGAAACCTGTCAACTTCCAGTTCACCTGGGCAGACAGGTCAGAGGCTGCCATCACCAGCTGGGAAGGCTGTCTGACTGCGTTCTCAGGACAGGTACATGTGATGGGGAGGGAGGTTTTCTCCTCTGAGGGGCTCTGAGGATTGAGATAGCAATACCATGGACTACCACTGACCATCCACTGCAAGGGCTCTACAATCCATCGGTCAATAAATAAATGCGACCACCTTGGAGGGATGTACTAAGGACACAAAGGAAGAAAGGAAACAGCTCTTGCTCTCAAGGACCTCCCATTCTGTTGCAATGGGGAGCATTGTAGAATATATATAATCCTTTACAGATGAGTCCCCACCAGTTCAGGGAGAGGAAGAGTTTTGAGGAGTCGTGAGCCTATACGTTCCTATGATGGCTTGTTCTAAAGCTTTCATTTTTATCATGGTGCCTGTGCCCCCAGGAAAGTGTAAGTTCTTCGAGGACATGAACTTTGTCATAAAAACCCCCTTTGTATCCATAATATCTAGCATGGAAACTTACACGTAGCAAGTGCTTGGTAAATGCTCTGAATTGGATGCCCACGGACCAAGATGTGGTACCTTGTACAGGCCTTGGTCATGATGCTAAACAAATGCAGTTATTCCCCAGTTTCTCTGCCACAAATGCAAGGCTGTTCTGCAAGAAAGATTAGGCAAAGAGAAAGTGAACTCTGCATCATGTTCAAACTCCAAAGAAGTTTCTTCTATGTATTATAATTATATATCTATTCTGTGTTTTATATTAACCAACGAGTGTTCTCTCTACCTTACCAGCTCTATGGATCAGGATTCAGGTTTTGAAACCAGATTTGGCTCTTAGGACAAGAAGAGATGTCAAGTAAAGTCAACATGCATTTATTAAGCACCTAATGTGTATCATGCTCTGGAGATACCAACTAAGGCAAAATCAAATCCAGTACTTGAACTCAAAAAGTTCATAGCCTAGACAGGAGGACCTGAGTTCACATTTGAGTTCAAATCAGACATTTACTAGCTGTTTGACCCTGAGCAAGTCATTTAGTTTCTGTTTGCCTCAGTTTCCTCATCTGTAAATTGGGGATAAAAATAGTACTTACCCCCCACCCCAGGCTATCATGAGAATGAAAGAAGATCACATTGTTAAGTGCCTGGCACGTAGTAAGGACTATAAAAATGCTGGTTATAATTTTTGCTGTTATTTGTCGTCATACGCAAACATCAATGTGCAAATGTGATGCGAACAGGATAAATTGAAGACAGCCGGCTGGTCTATCCCTTTCTCTCGGAGTACGGCTGCATTTTATTAAACTCTGAAAGCAGCACTAAAGTATGATCGCTTAATTTTCATACCAAGGAGAAAAATATCCCTTTTCCCAGCATCATTAATACCAGTGCTTTTCCCTTGATTTAGCTCCAGAAATTCCTGACCCTGGGCAATCTCAAGGCCTGTGGATCCGTAATGCAGACGGCAGTGGTGTTTAGCGAGCATCTTGATCTGTCCTGGGACAGCCAGAAAGTCAAACAAAGGCTGAAATATGAGGTAACATGAGAAAAGCCAAAGCGATGCTGTGACAACCAGGAAGAGGGGGGCTGTTTTCTATCATCACAGAATGACTTATTCTCATGAACCTGGAAGGGAGACCATTTAACTCAGTCTCATTTCTTTCATGGAAAATGGCACCTGAGATATCCCAGGCAGGAGAGCTGATTTGCTTCTTACTTTCAGTGTTCATTTTTATTTATTTATTTTTTTCAATCATAGCACCTCCATGGTGCTGGATTTCCTGGGGATAGAAGACAAAAAGCTTCTTCAGTCTTTCCATAGTTAAACTTCTTTGTTCCCCACAGGGGAAGACTGGGATTACTTTCCCTGGGCAGCTTTGGCTTTTAAAGGATCCACAACATGGTGGCTAGTGTCAGAGGGAAAAGTGTCACTCAAGACCCGCGCTACAAGTGTTTTTTTCTGGGATACCCCAAGTAGAGAGATCTTGTGAATGGCTTGGATGTTAGTAGTGTTGGGGGGGTGGGAATCTGAAGACAGGACACAGGGATGTAGTTGGGCGTTTTGTTGGGGCACATAAATGGGAGGGGAGAAGGTCCAAAGTCTGATTCCCACTGCTATCTGCCAGGGCACATGGGATAGCTTGAGGAAACCTTGTGTCCAGAGCTCTCAACAGGCAGCATCCAGACCTTTGGATAGCCAGCTCAGAACTCTCACCTCCCAGAAGCTGGGATGGAGCTAGTGCTAGACTGAACTGTGGAATAAGGGAAGTTTGTCTTCTCACCTCCCTTTCCCTCTTCTTACCTCCTCGTGCTTACTTCCTCTCTTCCTATCTCTTAGAGGAAAAGGATCCTTCTGCTTTGTTTCCCTCCCCCGCCTCCCCTCAGGATCTGCCCCCACCTTAAAAACTAGCTTTGAATCTGATAAACTCCTTTACCCTAAGGAGATAACAACTGTGTTCCCGTTCAGTCATATTTCCCTATTAGTGGAGATAAATCCTTTAAGCCAAAGGAATGAAATCTAACGGTGGAATTTCGGACATCAATAACAGACTGAATTATGAGGGGAGACATTTTTGGAAGGCTCTCCTTACTCCCCCTTAAAAACCAACAGTACCTGGGCATACCATGGGCATACATAAATGGTAGCATAGGAATGCAGGCATGCCCTATGTGGCGGGGAACATACCCCCATTACTCATTCCCTTTTTCCTCAGGGTAAGGACTATAGCCTGCCTCCCTAGGGTCTGCCAACACACTTGGTCTAATGTTTGGAACAAGAATTCAAATCCCAATTTAGCAGGTATTTTCTTCCTTATTGCAAAGTCTGCCACCAGCCTCCCTGGTTATCCTGTTCCCCACAGAGACAACGGCCACTGCTGTCAGATAGACTCCAGGCAGAAGTGACTCTAGAGAATATCTTCTTGACCTCCTGCCCCAAGCAAACCTTCCTGGGAGAAATACAGACGAACTACGTCAATCATCTCAGCCATTCTCTCAGGCTGGGACTCTGTGATCTTTCCAGTGTAAGTCTCACCTACTCCATAGGAGAAGGGGATTTGGGGGGTGGAGGGTGGGGTGAATGCTATTGGCTACTGATCTGATATGTGATGAGGCTAGTTTTCCCACAACTACAACAAAGGTCATGGGTTATTCCCGACCAGGCACTAGCCCAAGTTATACTTAAAAGATATTCTCTCTTTCATCCTATTATTTTCATTTCATTACTGATCCAACTCAGTAACTCCATAGCCAACCTTACAAAATATGGCTCTCTGAAATGCCTTTTGACACCTTGAACACAGAACCTATGGTTTTCTTGACTTGGTTTTGAGTTTTGTTTTGGAGAGGGGATGGATTCAGTATTCAGATTTCGGTTTCGAGACTGCTCCCTTGTCTATCTCCAGGCTGTTGTGATCTCTGGAGAACACCTGCTGAGCCAAGGTAGCTTCATGCTACGATCTAGGAGCCTGCTCCGCCTCGCCCCAGACCCTGGGGATGGATTGGTATTGGTCTTGACTCTCAGGAACCATAGTACTCCAAAGACTCAAGACTTCTCTGGAGAGCTAGAGGTGAGTAGCCCTTCAGTACCATCGCTCCTTTTACCTCAGGTCTGAGCATGGGAGAACCCAATTTAACCATTCAGTATAGCCATTAAAGTTTGGTTCCCCTAAACTTTAAAAGAACAGGCAGATCCTGTCCCTTGAAGATCCATTAGGCTTTGATTTTAGGGTGACATTTTTCTAGTCCACATTCAGCCTTTGTGATCCCTGGGAGTCAGTTCTGGGTCACATTGCCTGTCACATATGAGCTAATGTACCAGGAATAGTTTTAAAACCATCAAGTACAAATGGGAGGTATTATTACATAACCAAAAGGAGCTGGTCTTTAACCCAGGGTGAATAATGCCTAAATAACCCTGCTTGTCTCATCAAGGGCATTTTAGCTCATTTACAAGTGAATCACATTCTTTCCAATGGTGCTTCCCTTGAAGTGAACTCAGTTACAGGGATTTGCTTCAATCAGAGCTTTATTGTCTAAAGATGAGACCTCCTGCAAGCCTGGGAGAGGGAGAGATGGAGGGGGTGCCTCTTTCCAAGGAGATCCCCCATGCCTTTGTGAGGGGGGATTAAAAGGAGTGATTGATTGCAGTTCTTGGTGGGGGGGGAAGGGGAGGGACAAGGAGGGTCTTGTTAATTAGGACCTCTGGATGCAAGGCAAGTGAGGTATGTTCTGGGGAAGCTGGGAGCAGGTTCTATGGGAGTTGCAGAGCATGGGAAAAAAAAGAGATTACAGAGAGGAGACATTTTAGACTAAGTAGGAAAATCTGCCTAGGATCTCTCCTCTGTGTGGTCAGTGTTGATCTAGCTAGTCACTTTTATTTATTATATTATTATTAGATTTATAATCCTTTTATTAAGGGCATTTGTTCTATGAAGTTTAAATTCAGTCAAAGGGCCACACTTGAGGACTAGAGGGCCACATATGGCCTCAAGTCCCCAGGTTTCCCACCTCTGCACTAGTGCCTTCTTTCCACAGCTCCGCGACAGCCATACATAGTTGTTTGCATATCATCTTCTTCCTTAGACTAGGAGTTCCTTGAGAGCAGGGACTGTCCCGTGCCTTTCTACTCATGCCCAGGACTTAACCCAGTGCCCGACACATAGTAGCTACTTAATAAATACTTGTTGACTGGTCTATGTTGTATATGATTCTGCGACCTTAAGGATCAAATTCAAACTCTATGGCATTTCCAGCCCTTCACAACCAGCTTCCAACCCACCTTTCCAGTCTTTTCCTGCTACTTTGCTCCAAGTCATGAACTCTCTGGTCCAGGCAAACTGACCTTCTTGCTCCTATTTTTCCATCACATTGCACCTCCTACCTTTGGAACTTTGCACTTTTTGTCTCCCATGCCTGGATTTTACTCTCTCCTCATTTCTTCCTCTGAGAGACAGTCTCTGATATTCTTCGAATATTTCAAGTGCCATTTCCTACAGGTTCAGTCATTTTTCAGTCATGTCTGACTCTTCGTGACCCCATTGGGGGTTTTCTAGGCAAAGGTGCTGGAGTGGTTTGCCTTCTCCAACTCATTTTACAGATGGGAAAACTGAGGCAAACAGGGTTAAATGACTTGCCTAGGGTCACACAGCTAGTAAATATCTAAGGGCTAAATTTGAATTCAGAAAGATGAGTCTTCCTGACTCCAAACCCAGCACTATGGCACCACCTAGCTGCTGTTCTCATATCAGGAATACACACTGAAAGCTCAGTCCCTTTCCTTCTATGTATCCAAAGTACCATCCAGTCAAGTCTGGTCCCACTCAGCTTCCCAATTGTTGAAAATTACTTTCGTCTAACTGGTTGAAAATGTGCATATCCTAGGCAAATTGGGTTAAATGACTTTCCCAGTGTCACACCGTTAGCAAGTGTCTGAGACTGGATTTGAATTCAAAAAAATTTTTACATATATACTTCGATTTCCCCAATAAGAGAGAGAGTCCTTGAATGCAGGGACTGTTTGGATCCCTAGCACAGTGACTGACATATAATAGGCATGTTTTAAATGTCTGTTGATTAGTTGATATACATAGTTGTGTATATCATTTAAATGCTCATGACTTGGTGGCTGCAGTGTACATGAATACCAAGTGAGCAGTGGTTTGTAAAAATCTGTGCAGTTTATTTGAATTAATCTGGGTTTATAAGTCCAGCTTAAATTTGCCTCTGGGTTTCCGTTCCTAAGCCAGAGAGTACCTGGTAGGTGTTAGATTGGTGTAGTAGGTACCAGGCAACATAAGAACAATGCCAGCAATAAGATGGAGGCAGCTTCCCTTGCACTGTCTGTCACCTTGGATGGGTAGATGATCTTTGCTAAAATTATGGCTCAGCAAGATATCCTGGTACTGGTAATGTCCACCATTCTCCCCATCCCATGGAAAAGAGATAGAAGGGGGGAGAGAGGGGATGCTTTTCTAAGAATTAAGAATTATCTTCTTGACCATTTTTCAAGGAAAGTAGGAGGAAAGTTTAGCCTCCTAGGGTTATTTTATCCCGGACACACAATTTTCAATGAGTTGGACCAAGGTAACTTTCAATGATGGGAAAGCTGAGTGGAACCGAACTTGACTAGATGGTACCTTTGATACATAGAAGGAAAGAACTGAGCTTTCAATGTGTGTAAGGATGTGAGAATAGTGGCTAGGTGGTACACTGGATAGAGTGTTAGGCCTGGAGTTAGAAAGATGCATCTTCCCAAATTCAAATGTGGCCTTAGACATCTACTAGCTGTGTGACCCTAGGCAAGTCACTTAACCCTGTTTGTCTCAGTTCCTTATCTGTAAAATGAGCTGGAGAAGAAAATGGCAAATCACTCCAGTACCTTTGCCAAGAAAACCCCAAATCATAGAAAGTTAGACTCTACTGAAACAATTGAACCACAGCAATGAATGTTAGACCATTGCCTGATTTAAGTGTTATTTGGAGCTAAGGAGGGTATCTTCTTGCCATAAGTTTTTAAGAAAGACTCAGATGAGTAGGTAGAAGTGTACCTAACTCTAGACTAGGGTCTAATTCATGAGTATAATATTTTAAGGAAGTCTATGAAGTTGAATGGAAAAAAAGTTACATTTTTTTATTTCCTTTGTAAAACCTATATATTCCATTTTATGAATTTAAAAACATTCTGGCAGGAGTTCATAGGCTTCACCGGATGCCAAAGGGGTCCATGCATAAATCAACCTAAGAACACCTTATCTAGACAACCCTTGAAGGCTTAATGGACAGAGTTATCTGGCTAAAAAATCAGTCACCCAAAAAGCATTTATTAAAGTACCTAACATAGATTAAAACCAAGACAGTTGTGACCCAAAGGCTGGCCTTGACGAGCTTCCCAGAGTTTGGAGGCATGGCATGGCCTGGTTTTTAGATATGAAATCCTGGATCATTTGGTGAGCTTGTCAGTGATCCTTGGGATCAAGATGGGAAAGGGGGGGAAATATGAGCAAGCAGGAGAGAACAGGGAAGCAGCCACTAGAGGTCAGTAAGAAACCTGGATTCCCCAGGGTATAGCCATATTAGGTCTCCCACGCCTGTGTTGGCAATGTGGAGACTAAATGACTTCATCGTCGTCATCCTCATCCTCGTTATAATATTTGTATAGCGCTTTGGTGTTTTCAAAGAGCTTTATAAATATTATCTCATCTTAATCTCACCACCATCCTGGGAAGTAGGTGCTACTATTTAATGTTTTATTCCTTCATTTATTCATATTACAGATGAGGAAACTAAGGTAAGCAGAGGTTAAGTGACTCACCCAGAGTCACAGTAAGTATCTGAGATAGGATTTGAACTCAGGTCTCTCTGATTCCAGGTCTAGTGCTTTCTCTACTGTACCACCTACATGAGGATTATCTACCTCCATGGGAGATCTGGACAATGATTTTCTTTCCCAAGGCCAGTGTTTGGATTTTTTTCAGGATTCCACTTTGTTGCCTGTGTGACTTTAGGCAAGCCATTTCCCATCTGGGCCTCAATTTCCTCATCTGTCAAATGAGAGGATTAGACTGCATATTGAGGTTCCATCCCGGTCATGTAGGGAGTTGCAAGAGTCTTAATGCAGCTTTCATAACTTAAAATTGCACCAAGACTTTTGGGATACTCTATGTCTGTGAGCCTATGAAAAGTGTGAACTCAGCTCCAAGCTGCTCATCTCCTAGGATAAAATATATGCCAATGCATTTTTAAAACTGTATGCAGGATCCGAATCAGGAGAGAGGAGGGATGATCAGCACCCTTCCTGCTTTGAGGAGTATAGGTGTTCTGAGAGGCCTTACAGATGGAGGTGAGAAGGAAAATCCCTGTGGGAAGTACCTTTAAACTCAACTTTCACTTCAGGTGGACAAGAGGCAAATAGGAGGAATTGCAGTAGAGTTTGAATGTTTGGCATTTCAGTTTGAGAAAGGACCCCATGTCTGGTACCTTATCCTGCCAAGTGATGGTCAGAGTTGTCCTAAGGTAGTTCAAATGGAAACAAATCAGTTTCCTGGTATAATGTCCAAATTGCATAGGCATAAAACAATATGTGAGCGGGGATGACAGCTGTTTGATCAGATTCTGCCTGGTATAACTTCTCTCTGGGTTGTGGGCACAGTTACGCTTGATTCTAGCTTTCTATTCTTAAAGGAGAGGACTTGTGTGGGAGGGAGGAAGTGGGAGCAATGGGTTACCTAACACTTTCACCTAGCGTTGTTATAACTCCCTGAGTTTGGGAAAGAACTGCAGACTCGTCCCACCCTTCCTCACAGTGCATTCATGCAATCCAGAAACGAAGCTCTCTCAGGGGAGTCCTGAGGTGATGACTATGTGCTCTTCTAACAGATGCTCCAAAAAAGTCAGATTTTGTCATACGTGGCTCTGGAGGGAAAGGACCTGAGTTCAAATCTCACCTCGATGATTGCTTTCTGTGTGACCTTGAGCAAGTTTTTCTGGGTTTTGGGCACAATTGAACTTGCTCCCAGCTTTCTATTCTCAAAGAAAAGAGAGCCTCGTGGGCCTCTTTTCCTCATCTGTTACAATAAGTGTGTGTGTGGAAGTCCCTTCCAGTTTTAGGAGGCTATGAAATTGGTGGGTCTCTGATCTTGGACCGGAAACTTCATCCTGGTCCTCAGGGCTCTGGGATGGTGGGCAGCATTCCCATTCCTCGGGTCACTAGTATCCCTTCTTTCTAATCTTACGCAAAAGTACAGTGCGGGCTAGCCCTGGGGTCCTCAGTCAATGTCCAGTTCCTCTGTTTTGGGTATGGGTGGAGGAGGGCAGGCAGGCTGCTTCTGCTTGCATCACACCGCCATCTAGCGGCAGGCCATAGAGGGAAACGTGTCCCTATCTCCTTGGGCAAACCTCCCTCCTCTTGGTCATATTCAGCCCCTAATCCATAGACAGATGGGCTGCTTTTCCCCATTATCATGGCCCCAGTGGCTCCATTCCTGCAGAAAATCTTAATAACTATTCCTACTACTTCCTCCCATGATAGAAATAGCAACCTCAGCATAGGACTGTGGAAAGTGCATTGATTCTACAGAGGTCCTGGGTTCACATTCTGGCTCTGACCCTACCCATGTGACTTTGGACAAGTCATTTAACCTGCTCTGGGCCTCAGTTTCCTTAGCTGTAAAATGAGGAGGTTGGATTAGATGCCCTCCTTTCTGGCTGTATCTTGAGTTATGATTCTGCCCCTGCATACAGTGATGCTATACAGTTTTCAGAATGCTTTGGCAGACCTTTTCTCCTAGGAGATGTTCAGCAGCCCTGTAAGGGAAGCTGAGCATGGATCACATCCTATATTGTGTCCTATAATATATCATAGAGTATCATAGAAAGGTCCTGAGAAGTGACCTAGTCCAACCCACTCATTTTACAGAAGAGGAATCTGAGACCCTGGTGACTTGCTCAAGGTCACCCAAGTGACAGATGTTCTCTGTAGTGAAACAGGTAGGATTAGAACCTAGGTCTTTGGGTTCCAAATTCAGTGCTGTTATCCCGCTGAATCACACTCTCCTTATTGGCCTCGTTTTAAAGTTGAGGATTGATGTTATGACTCTTTATAAGTAGGTATGGCAGGTTAATGCTGGAGATGTTTGGGGGCAAGGAGCCCTCTGTGTGATGCTCACATTACCTAGAGGATCACTTACTTCCCCTATATATGGAGTCTCTCTTTTACTTCAGAACCTAACATGTTCCTCCAATTCGTTATTATTCAGAACTACAGGAGGGAGAGAAACTGGGGAGCCAGAGAACGTGTAAGAAACATGGTCAACCCTGTTATTCTATTTTTCTTTACTTAGCACATCCTCAGACACACCTTTTTTGGGTCCTGTAGGTGACAAAGGTAGGAGAGGGTTACGATCAACCCAATAGACTTGAGTTTCTCTCTCAATCATAGCTGAAGGCACCGGGAGATCAGCAAGTAAGCCTGCTGGGAAGAGCCACTGAAACAGCCTCTCAGAGCATAGTCCTACTACAGGGGAGCATGGAAAGAGAGGAGAAGTTGGAGCTGACAGCTTCCTGGGTCCCAGACTGTCTCCGGACTTACCTGGCATATGGGAAAGGTAGGTGAAGGCATCAGCAACCTTTGGGAATATGTATGTGTATTTTGGGGCAGCTAAGTGGCACAGTAGATAGAATGCTATACTTTAGATCAGGAAGACTCATCTTCCTAAGTTCAAATCTGGCCTCAGACATTTACTAGCTGCATGACCCTGGGCAAGTCACTTAACCCTGTTTGCCTCAGTTTCCTCATCTGTAAAATGAGGTGGAGAAAGAAATGGCAAACCACTCCAGTGTCTTTGCCAAGAAAACCCAAAATAGGGTCACAAAGAGTTGGGCATGACTGAAAAAAACTTGAACTGAAATGTATATATTATGGAAAGAAAAGTTTGACCATAGAGTATCAGAGTTGAAAGGGCCTTCTAGGGTCATTCTGTCCAATTCATGTCTAAAGAGGCATCCTCCCTATAACATACTGGATGAGTGGTTTATCCAGCCACTACTTGAAGAACAGGTGATTGAAAATTCACCAACTGGCAAGTGAAGGTACTCTGTTTAGGAGTAGTTGTAAGTGTTAGGGAAATATTCTTTATATCCAACCAAAATCTGCCCTATTCATTGTTATTAGTCTGTCCTTAGGCCATACAAAACATGTAAAATGAATATGGGATGGTGCTGATGGTAGATTGTAATTAATAGAAAACTCAAACAAGAAAAGACAAATCTGCATTTAAAAAGCTGATAGATTTATAAATATCATTTATTACATTGCCTAGATTCCCTCCTGTATCCCTTCCCCCTTCCTACAGAGTTATTCCTTTGTGGACCACAACATCTGCAAAGGAGCAGGGGAAGGAGAGAAGGGATGTCTTCTCCCATATCTTCTTTGGAAACAACCTTCAGTTACTTTGAAGGACTTACCCTGATTGGAGCTGATATCCCTCTCTGCTCCTAGGGAAACTGTCACTTTGAGAGTGCAAATGTGACCTAAGTCCCTGGCACCTCTACCCAGTGATCTAGCTTAAGTCTGATTCACCATTTATTTAATAGACACCTATTGTGTGCCCTGCACTGTTAAGTGCTATGAGGAGAGCCAAAATGTGCTTCCAGTCCTTTCAATTGGCTAGCTGCCATTCCAGGCTTAGAATGTACTCCCTCTTCACCACCGTCTCTCTAGAGCTTCCTTCAAGGTTCAGCTCAAGGGCCTCCTTCTCCATGAAGCCTTTCCTGATATCTCTCTCTTTCTCACACACACACACACATACAAGGGCTTTCCTGGTATCTCACACACACATACACACACGCACACACACAAAAGGGCTTTCCTGATATCACACACACACATACACACACACACACACACAAGGGCTTTCCTGATACACACACAAGCAATGCACACACACGCACACAAGCAGACACACATACACTTACTTGCATGCACACTAATACCCTCTCTCCCCAAAATTATCTTTATTTCTGCTTTGTATATAACCATATCTGTGTACATACATGTTCAATAGTTTATATCCAACCCCTGATGAGTGTGGCCCTTCCCCCTTCAGGGCCCAGTGTCAGAGCAGCCGGATGAGAAGCATCCTAGTGAATCCATTTGTCCTTTCATTGCCCTAGGGACAAAAGAGGAGGGGGTGGAGATCAGTGCCTGCTCTGATGGAAGGCAAGTGGCCATGGCTGAGGCTGTGCTTCGTGTCAGTGGTAGGCAAAATGAACACTTGGGCCAGGTGGTCCTCAGGGCTGCCAACCAGAGTCTAAGCCTGGCCGCACACGGCTGCATCACTCCCATTGCAAATATGGAGGTAAGCTTGCACAGGCTCCTCCTCCCTGTGGTACTACATTGTGGGGGGAGGGGGAAGAGGGGGGAATCCTTGACTGGGGCCCAATGAAGAGGAGAGAGTGACAGGTCATTATAAATCTACAGCTCATAGAAGGGGTAGATTTCAGAAAATGTGCCATTTCTTATGTGCCAAGCACTGCACCAAGTGCCAGGGGTACAAATATTATCAAACAAGTTGGGTCCTACCTTCAGTAAGCTTCCATTGTAATGTAGGAAAACAACTTACATAAAGGTACTAGTAAATGGGTTGGGATAAGGGGTACCTGAGTGAGGTAATGCTTTGGGTGAGGAGAAGGAATCTGGACCACTGAGGTAAGAGAGATGTGATGCGGGGCTGGTCTTTCCTAAAATGATGGTCCCCAATTAGGAGAGGAAAGGCCCCTGGGCAGAAGCTTGGGGAAGGGACAATATATTAGATGAGGAGAAGGAGGTAGAGAGTGTGGAGAGTCAAGACTCAGAGATGACAAAGGCATCATCTTTGGTTTTTCTTTACATATTTTTAAAAATTTAATTTATTTCTCTTCAGTTTTCAACAATCATTTCCATAAGTTTTACATTTTCTCCCCCTCCCTCCACATACATTCTTATTAAACATATTTTCACATTAGTCATGTTGCATAGAAGAATTAAAATGAATGGGAGAAACCATGAGAAAAAGCAAAACAAAACCTAGCACAAGAGAAATAGTCTGCCTCATTCTGCATTCCAATTCCATAGTCCTTTCTTTGGATGTGGATGGTGTTTTGCATCGAGTCCATTGGGAATGTTTTAGGTGCTTGCATTGCTGTGAAGGACCGAGTCTGTCAGAAACAGTCCTGGCACACTGTGGCTGTTACTGTGTACAACGTTCTCCTAGTTGCGCTCATTTCACTCAGCATCAATTCTTATAAGTCTTTCCAGGTTTTTCTGAAGTCCTCCTGTTTATCATTTCTTATGGCACAATAGTATTTCATTACATTCATATACCACACCTTGTTCAGCCATTCCCCAGTTGATGGGCATCCCCTCGATTTCTAGTTCTTGGCCACCACAAAGAGAGCCACTATAAATATTTTTGTACGTAGGGGTCCTTTTCTCATTTTTATGATCTCTTGGGGATACAGCCCTAAAAGCAACATTGCTAGGTCAAAGGGTATGCACATTTTTGTAGCCCCTTCAGGAATAGTTCCAAATTGTTCTCCAGAATGGTTGGATCAGCTCCCAGCTCCACCAACAATGAATTAGTGTTCCAACTCTCCCACATCTTCTCCAACATTTATCATCTTCTTATTTTGTCCTGTTAGCCAATCTGATAGAGGTGATGTGGTACCTCAGAGCTGTTTTGATTTGCATCTCTCTAATCAATAGTGATTTAGAGCATTTTTTCATATGACTATAGATAACTTTAATTTCTTCCTCTGAAATTTCCCCCTGTGGCCAGTTATCCATTGGGGAATTTTTCTTTACATATTTTCCCTCTTTGTTAGGGATGGACAGATAGCTTCCTTCCCTTTCTCCTCACCTCTCCTTTTTTAGTTTCTGAAAATAAGCAGATGTTCTAAATTAGAATAGACTTGGGGTAAGAGGAAGTAGATTGGGGCTCAAGTTTCTGCTCCACCACCTCCTATATACTCTATAATATATTAGAGAAGTCAGCCTACCTCTTTGGGGCCTTCTTTTTCTCAGTTGTCCAGGGGGGAGAACACTCCCTAACCTTTGCATATACCCAGGCTGGAGAGAGTGTGAAGATAGGGCAGGGTAATTGCTGTGAAAGTCTGGAAATAAAAGTGATATCCAGGTACAAGAATCATTGTTTGTAATATTGTTGACTCATTTGATTAATTGATTATTATAACATACCATTTACATCATTGCATAATATTATATTGATATAATGAAATAATTAATTGCAAGTGTTAAAAGCTTAAGCAAATAAAACCCAGTTTTTAGTGCCTCTCCCTCTCTCTCTCTCTCTCTCTGTCTCTGTCTCTCTCTCTCTCTGTCTCTCTGTCTCTCTCTCTCTTTCTCTCTCTCTCTGTCTCTGTCTCTCTGTCTCTGTCTCTCTCTGTCTCTCTCTGTCTCTCTCTCTCTCTCTCTCTCTCTCTCTCTCTCCACCCCCCCCCCATGTCTAGAGCTTCCCTTTCAGTATCCTGGGGCAAACTTTTGGGACAACATAGACAAGAGCCACACAGCATGGACAGGCAGGGCTAGGTGGAAATCTACATTGTTGAAGGGAATTTCCAAATCAATGAAATCACGGGTCCATCTAAACAGATGAAAATTGCCAAGTGGAAGATGTCACATTACATTCCTGCTTCCTGTACATCTTCTCTCCTTATGATGGAGAAGATCCAAGTATTTAATACCTACAGATTCCCCCAAGGATACATACATATACGCACACATTCATACACATATGCATACATACATATATTTGTGTGTGTATATATACATATGGATATATTCACATATATGTATACATACATTAAAACAAGAAAATATGAAAAATACATAGCATATTTATTCTTGGGGAATTTACATATGCATATTGTATATGTATGTATATGTAAATAGAGGTAAACTTGCCCAAGCCTCTCACTACATGTCAAAGGAGGGGACCTTAAGGGGACCAACAGGAAGTCCCACCGAAGGAGAGTGGTGAGTTATTTACAACCTATAGCTCATGGAAGAAGTAGAAGAGAAAACAGCATTTATTAAGCTCTATCTGTATATACATGTATATGTGTATTTATGTACATATACATGTATAGGTATATGTTTGTGTGTCTGTTTCTGTATCTATCCATATTTCCTGAAGTAGATAAAATAGATGACAAGAATGGGCTATTCACATAACCTACTGGGCTTTCCTCAGCCTTTGCCTCTCGGACCCCAGCTCCTACTTCATTAGCCTATAACAAGCCCAACTCAGGCTGTCTCTACCTCAGCCAGTCCTGCTTTTGTGTTCCCACAGTCCAAACTGGCCGAAGTTGGGTCTCACCTACAAGCCAGACTCGTGGAGAAGTTCCAGGTGTTTGACACCTACCTTCAGGAGTTCCGGGATCTGGTGCGTTGGCCTAGCCAATCCTGGCATCTTCCATTGGTGGATGGTTCTGGGGGCTGAGCTCACTCTCTGAGAAAGAATCCTAGCTTTGGTTACAGGGCATCAAAGTTTCAACCATGCTTTCTCTTTCATTCAGCTTGATTTTGCATTTATTCTGCCTTCTGTTGAGGGTAAGATTGTCTCAGAAAGCATGAAAATATTAGACCTGTTCCCCTGCCTAGCTATGGAAATAGTGGAAGAATTGGATGGTTGATGGACATGGATTTAGGTGGGATGTAGGGTAAGGGAGGAGAAATATTAGAAGCTAGAGGAAAATGAAAGTGAGATATAAGGGATCAGAGGACTGTGGGGTGATGGAAAGACATGAGTTGGGGGTGGGGTTGCTATATTCCGCAAGCTGCCACTTTATTTCTGGAGTCTAGGGCAGAGTTCTCTGAATCAAGGAGTGGCCCTGTGGATGGAAAATCCCTTATTCCACCCTAACATCACTCTTTGTGAGATAAAGGGAAACTTCTCCATATATAAAGTTATACCAGATGAAAGCTCTGGTGCCCTGGGAATTAAGTTAAAACTTCCCAGAAACTCCAGGCCTGAATTCTTAGGAGGGGGCAGGGGCTACAGGAGATTCTCCAACCTTCCAAGCTGCTGACAGTTAGTAGGGGGTTTCCTCTCTGGGCTGGCAGGTGCCACAGATTGATTTCCTGGACAGTGCAACTCGCTGGGGCCTGCAGATGTCCCAGGCTGCTGTGAGAGCACTCCAAGCAGGAGGCAGAACAGCAGCTGGACTGTGGAGGCAAAGCTCAGCCAGGCAGGTGCTGAAACATCACCTCCCCCTGCACCTGGAGAGGCTCCAAACCATTATGGAACAGACGCAAAATGAGCTGCAAAGTAAGTGACTATTCCCCAGCTCCTCCTCTGAGTCTCATTTTGCTCCCCTATTTGTCCCCCAGTATTCCTTACAGAATCTCCTAGGAACCATGCAGAGAAGAAAAAGGAGAGGGAGGGAATAAACAATTGCCTTTACATTGATTTCCTGGGTTACAGTCTGGGTATTCAGGCCAGTGTTTGTTTGTTACCTGAGGTGTTGGGACCCCTGCTTCAAGTTCTTTGAGAGGCCTTACTCTCAAAATCTGAATCCAAACTTCATAGAACAAATCCCCTTAAGAAAAGAATTTGTTCAGTAAAACTTGGACTTAGTCAAAAGACCTCACCCAAGGACCAAGGAGGCCACATGTGGCCTCGAGGCTGCAGGTTCTCCACCCCTACTTGAGTAGGACTGGGCTTGGAAAGGTTTGTCCTCTTTGGTTTGCTGTCCTGCACCCAGGGGAGCTCCTAGAGGTCTCCAGCTGGGGGGCTAGGGATGGCTAACTCTTGCAGAGCCATTAGCCACGCTGAAGGATGCCTACTATGAAGTCACACTCAAACCCCTGGATGAGGTTTGGCAGGAAAGGACTGAGGAGGCTATGAGGAGAATGCAGGCCTTTGTGCCCTCAGGGATGAAGGACACCTGGCTCATGAGGCCAATCCTGCTGTCTCTACAAGCTGTCAAGGGTGCCCTAGATCTGGTGAGTCTCAGACACAATATACCTCATCCCACCCCTTTTCCCCCTCCTTCAGGGATGGAGAGTGGGTGGTGACTCAGGAACCCTATTAGGTTGATAGCTGATCACCCTGGGAGTGAGGGGGCAACCACAAGAACCATATTTGGAGAGAGTGGGAAGCTGGCTTTTTATGTGACTGTTTTGATCTCTTCTTCCCCAGGCTGCCCATCAGATACTGAAGTGGGCAGAAGCCAAATTCTCCAGGGCAATAAGAAGACTACGGAAACCCTTGTCTAGTATTTACAGCTTCTCTGCAAGGTAAGGGTGAAGGAGGCATTTTGTTGTGGTGGTTGTTCTGGACCAGGAACTCCTGGAGAGGAAATTTCCTCTGCCCTGAAGATCAATATTCACTCATCTATTTAATAGTTACAGACAGCAGCCTAGGATTTGCCCAAGGTCACATGTGTCTGTATGTGTCAGAGGTGGGATTTGAGCCCAGGTCTTCCTTGAGAACAGTTTTCTATCCTTTACAGCATCCCCACTTGCTGCCTCTCTTATCACCCCACAGTGCTTTTGTCTGCTAGGCAGAGTAGGCATGGCTTTCCCCATTTGACCTAAGAAGCCAAAACTGAAGAGATTTCCCCCCTCCTCAATTCATCCTCCGTACCACTACCCAGGTAATCTTTTAATGTATCACTTACTCTCTATTAAATAAAGGATGAATTCTTGATCTAGGCATTCAAGGCTCTCCCCAATCTGCCTCCAACTTTTACTCATGTTCCTCCCCTTCCCATAGCCAGCATTCCGGTTAATCTGTGCCCCTTCTCTATTCCCTGTTCCTGTCCTGACCTCTCTATCTCCAAGACGTTGCCTATACAGGGAATAAATTTCCTGCCTTTTTTCTTCATCACTGAAAACCCACGTTTCAAGGCTTAAGTCATCCACCTTATCAATAGAGTGTTTTCCCTAACCACTCAGGTGAAAGTGATCTTTACCCAAAATAAAAAAGAAGCTGAACTCTTTGTAATGGTAATGAGCTATCCAGGTTCTGAAGCAGAGATAGACACGCCACTCTCTCCTTTTTCTCTGCAGAAATGGGAGCTGTGGGTATGGAACTGTACATAGACAGTCAGACTCAACGGATGTGTTGGTTAGTTTCGCTAAATGTTTTTTTCCTCCTGTCTTTTTCACTCTTTGTTGCAAGGGAAGATTATCTGAGTAGGGAAAAGTCAACAAATAAATGCAAGAAGCATTTACTGAATACAGACACTATGCTCAACCCTGGGGATACAAGGACAGGCAAAACAACAGCAAAAAACCTTTCCTGCCCTCAGGGAGGTCACCCTCGACTGGGGGAGACAATGTGTGAACATCTGTGTACAAACAAGATGTACAAAGGATAGCTTGGAAATAATCAACTGAGGAAAGGCATTGATATTGACGGAAATCAGGAAAAGACTCTTGTAGAAGGTAGAATTTTTGGTGAGTCTTGAAGGAAGTCGGGAGGCAGAGATGATATGGAAGAGGATTCTAAGTAGGGGGAACAAACATTGAAAATGCCCAGATTAGGGGGACGTGTCTGGTGTGTCAATGAACAGCAAGTGCAATGTCATTGGATCATAAAATAGGTGGAAAATGTGTAAGGTGTAAAAAGATGGGAAAGTTGGGGAGAGGCTACTTATGAAGGGCTTTAAAGACAAAGAGGATTTTATGTTTGATCCTGGTGGTAATAGGGAGCCAGTAGGGTTTGATTATGGAGGTAGCATGGTCAGACATGGACTTTAGGAAGGTCACTTTGACAACTGAATGGAGGATGGTCCAGAGTGGGGAGAGACTTGAGACAGGGAGAGGAGCCAAAAGGCTCTTGCCATAGTCCATGTATGGGGTGATGAGGGCCTACATCAAGATGGTGGTAGTACTGGAGGAGAGAAGAGGATAGATAGGAGGGATATGACAGAAATAAATTCAATAGGCTTTGACAAGAGATCGGGTATGGGAGAGGGGGAAAATGAAGACGGAGTTGAGGATGTCTCCTAGGTTGAAAGCCTGGGAAAATGGGAAAATGGTGGTACATTCAACAATAAGAAGAAGAAAGGAAGGGGGAAGTTTGAAAGGAAAGATAATGAATTTAATGTTGAACAGGTTGAGTTTAACGTGTCCATGAGACATCTAGCTAGGGATGTTCAACAGGTAATTGGAGATGCAAGAGTGGAGGTCAGTGGAAAAACAAGGGTTGGATAAGTGGATCTAAGAATCTCCATCATGGAGGTGATTATTGAATCTATGGAAGCTGATGAGATCACCAAATAAAATAATATAGGAGAAGAGAAGAGGACACTGGACCTAGCCTTGGTAGACATCCATGGTTAGTAGGCCCAACCTCAATGAAGATCCGGTAAAGAAACTGGAGTCAGACAGGTAGAAAGAGAACCAAGATAGATTAGTGTAACCGAAACCTACAGAAAAGAGGGTATCAGGGAGAAGAGGGTGACTGAGAGTGTCCAAAGCTTCAGAAAGGTCAAGAAGGATGAGGATTGAGAAAAGGCCATTCATGAATTCATCAGATATGGCCATTAAGAGATCACTGATAGTTACAGAGAGAGCAGACTGGAAAAGCGATCTATTTGGAAATAAAGGTGATACACAGGTGAAATAAAAACTGTTTTAAAAGCAAGTAATATAGTTCTTTCTCCATGTTTCTTGGAACACTTTGGGCCAGCTGTTTATACTACTTACTGTTATTCAGTCATGTCCAACTCTTTGTGACCTGTGGATCATATCACACCAACGCTGTCCATGGGGTTTTCTCCATAAAGATACTGGAGTGGATTGCCATTTCTTTCTCTAGTGGATTAAGGCAAACAGAGGTTAAGTGACTTGCCCAGGGTCAATCAATCAATCAAAGAGTATTTTGTTAGGCTCTGGGGATATAAATCCAATAAAGGAAACAATTTCTGCTCTGACAGAGTTTCAATTTTACCATGATGATATCACAACATATTTGTCCCTTTCGCCCATTACATCACAATATCCTTGTGATCTAGATAAGGTGTGTCTCATCTGAATGTATGGTCAGCACCTTCCCCAGTGTGTCACCTATTATAGTTGTTTAATAAATGTGTATTGAATTTTGTTGTTGACTTGCTTATGAGTGGCCTGGATTATTCTTGTTGTTGATGATAGTGACAATAGGTAGCATTTATATAGTGCTTTAAGATTTATGGAGTGCTTTATATATGACATCTCATTTGATTCTCACAAGAACCCTGTGATGTGGGTACTATTATTAATTTCTATTTCATAGATGAGGAAACTGAGTCTGGGAGAGGTTTAGTGACTTATTCTGTATTACCCAGCTAGTAAGTATCTGAGGCTAAATCCTCAGTTAGGGAAAACCTCTCTCTTCCATCTTCTAGTTCCACTTCTTTCCCCTGTATCTATCATGGGTCCCCCAGATCCATAGCATTTGGACTGAGATGCTTAGACTGCCATAGATCCTAAGACCTTGGTTGGGCTTAGCTGAGAAGGGAAGGTGGATAACAGAAGCTGAGCTCTTTACATCCACCTGGGAACTGAATGGTCTCCTGACCAAGATCAAGCCAGTTAGAAAGAAAAGGTTGGCGAAGAGAAGCTACTCTGTGAGCCCCAGATAGCAGCCCTTCCTCTAAAAAGCATGCTTTGCTGCAGAGGAAAATGCCTGTCCTCCAATGCTGGTACCAAACCCCAAATTAATTCTCTCCTGTTTTTTTTTTTTCTTTCCCCCTCCTGTTTATTGACCTGACCAAGGTTTCCATTATTCCCACAATAATGTATGGGGTCATCGATACCTTCTGGGGAAAAGATTCACTGGGTTATATGCCAGAAGAATATAAACTTCTTGAGGGCAGGAACTATTTTGGTTTTTGTTTTTGTAGCCCCAATATAGAATTTCTGGTGCCTAGTGGGTACTCAGTGAATGCTGGTGGAATTGAATTCAGTGGGCAGCTACTGGTGACCTTTTTCCTTTTCCTTTCCCTGCCTCCTTTTTCTCCTCACCCATTCTACAACCATAGTTTTCCTATTAGAATGTGGGCTCCTTGAGAGCTGGGACTTTCTATTTACTACTTCAGAATTTAATGCAGTATTTGGCACAGCATTATTTCTTAATAATGCTTTTTCAGTTTTTCAAGCTTTTCATTCATTTTTTTTCGGAATGAAAAGACAAAGAACTAAGAAAAAGAATATGTATGGATTGTGATCCTTCACGATGCCCATGGCACATAGTAGGTAGTGCTCAGTAGTAAATGCTTGTTGATTGTAATTGAACCGAAGGGATGGGTGAGGGACCTGGAAGGAGATAGGGAAAATCCCTCCCCCAATAGGCCTATATACCACCTACAATGTGCCAGAAACTGTGCTAAGAGCTTTACAAATATTATCTCACTTGATCATAACAACTCCACAAGGTAGGTCCTGTTTATATTCCCATTTTACAGTTGAGGAAACTGATAATAACCCTGAAGAAACAGAGGCAAACTGAAGTTGAGTGACTCACCTAGGGTTACACAGCCAGTAAGTGTCTGAAGCTGAAATAGAACTCAGGGCCTCCTGATTCCACATGCAGTGTGCCTCTGTCCGCTGAGCCACTTAACTGCTTCTCTCCCATCACTAGAAATATCCAAGCCAAAACTGGAGGTTTACTTGGTAGGGATTTTGTAGAGGAGATTCCTATGCAGGTATAGGTTAGATCAAATGGCCTCTGAGGTCCCTTCCAAGTTTTAAGGTTCTACAAACTTCTGATTCTAAAGGTGGCCAGGCAGGTCTTGATTCCCACTCAAGGGGTCTCTGTGTGTGCCCTCTAGGACTTGCTCTGTGGTGGTAAGGCTTCCAGTGCTGCCAGGAGGGGATCAGCCAATGGACTTGGCCAAGGTGACAAACTATCTCATTGAGGAGAAGTTGCTACAGCCCCTTCGAGAATTATACAGCATCAACCTTCTAGCAGAGTACTATCGGATCAAGCATCGGCTGCTAGAGAACCCCTTTGAACGTAAGACCCTTCCCATCTTCTATCTTCCTTGGAACTCAAGGACTTTGGGGGATGGGTTTTCCCTATCCCATTCTACCCCATTTATCCCAGCCATTTAAGAAAAAAGTCAGCAGTGATCTATCAAGAGGGGGAAGGAATAGCAAAGAAGGAAACTTAAAGACTCCTAGACCTTTAGGAAGGGAATTTAGAGTCCAGTCCCCTCATCTGATAGAAAAGAAAACTACCTCCTCCTCATTTTAAAGAAGAGGAAATCTAAGGCCCAGAGAGATGAAATTTGCCCTCGAGGAGAACTTGGGCCTCCTGAGTGCCAAGCCCTAAAGTTCATAAGACCACAAATTTAGAGCCTTAAAGACCACTGAATCCAACCTCTTTATTTTATCATAGTCCTAAGGCGAGAAGCATGAGGCACAGGAAGTTCATATAACTTCTCCATAGGCACACAGAGTACATGTGTGAGGCAAAATTTGAACTCAGGTCTTCCCGATGCCATCCATACTGCCTCTCTAGTTTTGAGAGGCTTGCCCTGGTTGGGAAAGACCTCTGCATAATTGGGGTTGGATAGGCACATTTTTGAAAAATCAGTTTCTAGATAAATGAAATGGAAGTCATAAATGGGACCAGCTGTTTTCTGAGGGCTCAGAATTGGTCTAACCCTAAAATATGGTTCATAACCACTGCCATTTCATGGACCCCTTTAGCAATCCTGTGAAATCTATGAACCCCTTCTCAGAGTAATGTTTTTAAAGGCCTAAAATAAAATCCATAAGATTATAAAAGAGACCAATTATGTTGAAATATAGTTCTCAAAATATTTTTTAAAATAATAAGCTCACAGACCTCAAGTTAAGAATCCTTGCTTTAAAATCCTGACAGAAAAGGTTCTTGCACAGGCCCAAGGGCTGGAGTTGAGGGGTGAAAAAGGGGGAGAAAGCAGAGTGCTCAGCAGTGGGAGGCAGCAGAGAACAGAAGCCAGACCTCCTCCCAAGCCTTGGAGAGCCCAAAAGCCCAAAGCACCACTCTGATTCCAAAGTAGTTGAAGGGTAGGAGGTGGGGCTCATATAATACACAGAACCAAGAGGAGGGTTTTTTTTTTAAAGCAAGAAGTCAGAAAGGCAAAATGAATGGTAATTAAATCCAGACTCAACCCCCTACTCCCAAGGCCCAGGGGGCTGCAGATTGAGAAGAGCTGAGCCAGACCCCTTCCTGGGAAAGAACCAATGAGATTTAGAAAATGGTTCCTCCAGGGACACTTGGTTTGAGGGAGGAGTTGGAATTTTTATTTTTCTGCATGAGAATGAATGGTTTCTGTCTCCACTTCAACCACTATAATCACATCATGTGGGAATCCCATGAGAATGGACACCACCTACTACAGGCGGCCTCTGGATAAGTATCCCATCTGTGACTGACCAGTCAAAAAGTTGAGGTGACATGTTCATTAAGTGCCTACTGTGTGCCCAGTATTAGATTCACTCTGTTTATATTCTTTTCCTTTCTTTTTGAAGAAGTAAGAGGGTAGGAGCATAAGATTTAAAGCTAGGAAGGACATCAGAGGTGATGTAGTCCAAGCCTCTCATCATACAGATGAGGAAACTGAGGCCCAGGAAAATGAAGTGACTTTATAGAAGTGTACCACCCATTGCAGTGAGAGCTTACGGGACGAAAGAGTAGCTCACGTTTACATGTTGCTTACCCACTAGGAGCCACTTACAGCTCATAACATGAAGGTGGTCTAGGTATGTACAGATATGGAAAACTGAAGCATGCAGAGCTCAATTGGCCTGTTCAAAGTCATACAGCTAATAAATAGTAGGATCATAGACTGGAAGGGACATCAGAGGTCATTGAGTGCACCTCCCTTATTTTACAGGAGAGGAAACTGAGACTCAAAGAGGTTAAAGTAGATTGAAAGAGGCAAGGTGTTGAACTTGAAGTCAAGTTGACCTGGGTTTTCATCCAACCTCACTAGATGTGTTAGGACGTCTATGGTCCCTTTTAGCTCTAAATGTATCATTTGTAAGGATCTTGCCCAAGATCACACAGATTATAAATCACAGAGGTGAAATTTAAATACAGGACTTCTGATAGTACCTATCCATGCCACCTCTCTTACTGCCCTGCCCTGGAAGAGCTTGGTCTAATTGGGGAAATAAGAAATGATTAGTGAACAAGATAAGACAGTTCATAGTCCTAAGGCTGACTTCCAGGGTCCTTCTACTCCTGGCAGCCTCAGGTCAGCCTGCTGATATAGTGGGAAAAGAAAAAGATCCCCAGCAAAAGCAACCTGAATTATATCTTCTCCCAAAATCATGTCATCCTTTCATTCATCCCCACAAAACCTCCAGAGCTGCTGAAATAGGACTTGATAGATAGGGTAGACAGTTTCCCCTCCTTGCCTTGCCCTCTCCACTCTGGTCAAGAAGGACTGAAATGATCCAAAGCCTGAAAGGCAGCGGGGAGAAGAAGAGAAGTCAGCTCCAGAATCAACACTTGGGAACATCCTTGAAATGCAGTCAAATCACCTTCAAGTTCTAAGTGTTCCTGGGTTTCCTATTTTGGGGATCCAGAACTTGGCTCATAGGTGCAAGATGGGATGAGGGACCTAGCAAAGGGACCCCCCAAGATGCAGCATAGCGTCCTTGCAGTCTGAGACCTATGAGCCAAAGGACCATGGTGAATTGACTATGAAATGGGGAATAATACCGGCACTATTGACCAAACAACACTTGATGCTTTGTCAGATGTAAGGTGCCAAATCAGTGTGAGGTTTCAGCTGCTTTTCAGCTGCTTCTCTATAAAAGTAAAGGTTTGGTGGGAAGTTCTGAGCTTTAAAGTTCTTTGCAGTTCTCTGAATTGGTGTGTGAGACTGTGAACTCAGAGGCAAAACCCTGCAGGTTTCCTTAAATACTTGGTTGGTAGCCAGGGGAGCTTAGCACCGGGGCAACCCCTTATCCCAGGAGCAGCTCCTTATCCTAGTCACCCTCCAGGCCCTAAAAGTTCCAGTGTTAACAGCTAACCATGGCCACAACATAAGGCTGTCTCTGTGACTTTTCTTCACCAGACCATGCCGTGATGATTGGGGACAGGCACGTGGTGACATTCGATGGGCAGACCTATGACCTCACCTCCAAATGCAGCCTGTTGCTCGCCAAAGACTTTGTCCATAACGCCTTCATGTTTTTACTAAACCAGCCGAACATGGGACCTAGATCCCTGTACGTGGAGTTGAATCACACAGCTTTCATCATCTATCCAGGGCCAAAGGTAAGAGAGAATGGGGGAGAAGAAAGTGGCAATGGGCAAATTGGTATGTTAGACCTGAGTGCAATATGTGCATGTGGTGTGTGCATGTGCACACACACACAGAGTTTGTGTGTATATATAATTGTTTAGTCATTTTTCAGTTGTGTCCAACTCTTCAGGACACCACTTGGAATTTTCCTGGCAAAGATACTGGAGTGCTTTGCCATTTCCTTCTCCAGCTCATCTTATAGATGAGGAAACTGAGGCAAACAAGGCTAAGTGACTACCCAGGGTCACATAGCGAGTAAGTGTCTAAGGCCAGATTTGAACTCAGGGATGTGAGTCTTCTTGACTCCAGGTCTGACATTCTATCCATTGCACCCCCCTAGCTGCCTATATAGGATTACCTTTTTTTAATCCAGGGATGCTATCTGCAAATTTCTCCAATGGTAACTATGTCCTGTCCCCACTTCTCAAGGAATCATCAATCTAGAACTGAAACAGACTTACGTCAAGCCATCAGGTATTTATTAAGCATCAAGGCATGGGGTTAAGTACTTAGACATGAAAACAAAGGCAAAACACTCTGTCCCATCGAGAAGTCCGCCTTGTAATGAGAGGGACAACATACAAGCAACTATATATGAACAAACTTCAGAGAGCTGAAAGGGATCTCAGAAGCCATCCAGTCCCCCTTAATTGATAAGGAAACTGGATTCAGAAAAGTGATTGACGGATTGATTGATGTGACTTGTTCAAGGGCATAATGGGTAATAAGTGGCAGAACTAGGCTCTAGAACTCAAACTTTAGTGTTCTTTCTTTTGCAACATGCTTTATGGCTCCAAGCTGTAGGGCAAGATTTAGACCCAATGTGATGATTGATTTATTGATGGGGGAGGAATATATTTATGACTCCTATTGGAAGACTCAACTATACCCCTAACTCTTCATTACTTGAAGTAGAATGGGGACCAAATGCTATGTAGACCAAAGGAAGCTTTTTCGTAATAATAGAATGACTATTCCTCCCAATTCTTTGGCCATGTGGACCTAAGGAGGCTTTTTGGTAATCATGGAATAGCTATTAGTGCCCAAGTCCCCTTGCCTCCCACTTAAAATAGCCACTACCTGATAGTGTCCCTTTCTTAGAGAGAGATGGTACAATAACCTTCCTCTGCACAGACTACATCCGCACCATCCACCCCATAACACTCGAGATTTACAGAGGTCAAAATCTTTAGAATATCACTCTTGAAAGGCTGTTCATTAATTCCTCAAGTAAAATAGTGACACAGTATCTAGTCTCACAATGAGGATAACGCAGCTGATCATGGAAGAAGCAGAGCGTGAATGTTGCTATCCCAGAGGAAGCTGCATGAGGAAAAAACCATCCACGGAAGCCTTTTCTTTTTCTTCTTCCCTGGCACAGGGGAAAGGACACGGGATATGGCATCACAGGACCTGGGTTTGAATCCCAACTCTGCCCCTTACTACTGCCTGTGAGATCCTCTGGTATTCAAAATGAGGGGGGTTGGGCTCTGAGCACTTTTCCTGCACTGAATCTATGATCCTATGACCTTTGGGTCCCCTTGTTTAGGATTCCCTTTAACAGAGGGGTCTCAACTTTTGGGGGGTCATAGACTCCTTTGGCAGTCTGGTGAATGTGGGCCTCTTCTTGGAATGTTTTTAATGCATATGATAAAATACATAGAATTACAAAAGAAACCAATTATATTAAAATACAGCTGTCAAAATATTTTTTTAAAATAAGTCATAGTTAAGAACCCTTGCTTCCATGGATCCTAACCTAACTCTCTGTACTAGTTACCTCTGTGAACTGCTTTTCGACCTCAGAACAACATTCTGGCAACATTTTTGGATGGTGGTTTAGACCCCAGCCCCTACCCTGTTTCCCTGGGCGAGTTCTTGCTGAGGATGGGTGGAAGGAGGAATCTCACAGTTTTGTCTCCTATTACAACTCCAAACAAATCCCCCCTCCTACTCCACCTCTGTGTGAGTCTGTGCATCTTAAAAGGCCTCCAGCCAGTGGCTTATGAGCTGTAAGATTTGGAACAGCCATCCCTCCCACCCTCAAGTTGGTTTATATTCTGGGAACTTTTGAAATCTTGCTAGAAACCAGGAAATAGCTCCAGAAGCAGGTAGAGTCAGTTGCCCTGCCTTCCTGCAACACAATGAGCCCCCCAGATTTCTTCACCAGGTGGGCAGAGGACCTCCCAGAGTTTCTGGCTCAATGAAAACTGTTTATAGCCCTCTCTTCAGTCTGGGCCAAGGACCCATTGGGAAAGCAAAAAAGTTTGTTGTAACCCTTGCTGACTCCCCTAGGTAATGGTAACACTGGACCTGTCCGTATCCCAGAACTACAATATCTTAGGATCACAGATTCCAAGCTGGAAAGGACTGTGGAGACCATATAATTTTGCCCTTTTGGGGTTGCTTTTTCCCCCCTATATTCCCACACTTAATATAATGCTTATTATATGGTTAGTACTTAAATATTTGTTGACTTTAATCTCGTTTTATAGACAAGGACAACGAGACCCAGGGAAATTAAATGATTTATTCTAAGGCCACAGCTCATAAGCATTAAGGGCAAGATTTGAAACCAGACCCTTTGCTTCTACAAGCAAGGATTCTTAACCTTTATTGGAGTCAATGACCCCTTTGCTAGCCTGGTGAAGCCCATAGACCCCTCCCAGAATGATTAACCTGTAAACACTTGAAGCAGCTACTACGTGCCAGCCATAGTGCTGATATTTTTAAATGCATAAGATAACATACTCTGGCTTAATATAACATACATATTAAATTAGCACACATAGGAGCAGTTAGATGGTGCAGTGGCTAGAGTACCAGGCCTGGAGTCAGGAAAATTCATCTTCCTGAGTTCAAATCTGGCCTCAGATACTTACAAGTTGCGTGACCCAGGTAAGTCACTTATCCCCATTTGTCTCAGTTTCCTGATCTGCAAAATGAGCTGAAGAAGGAAATGGCAAATGCCAGGAAAACTCCATTAAAGGTCAGACACATCCTAGTGCCCAACAAGGGAGTTTTGATATAAGAATGCAGTTTATACACCCACCCAAAATGCTCCCTTTTTACATGAATTATGGTCTCTGTCCCTAATTTTCTCCTGCCCTCACCCCACATACTGTAGGACCTTTTCTATGGTTAATGGCTGCCTGGATTAGTTAGAGGACACCCAGGCTGGGTTCCAGGCAATCTTACACATTCTATTTCAGTTGTCTCTAGGCCCTCCCATCACATATTCCCCCTTCACTTCTAAGGCCTTGGGTATAGGGTATCAAACCTATCTGTCTCCCCAAAAAACTATGTACTGATAGATATTGGAAAAATTGGTTCATGATAGGAAACTATCTCATCATTCAGGTGTTAGAAGGACAAAACCAAAACAAAAAACCTCATGGCTCTGAGATGAGGTTAACATCTTCACTGGGCATCAACTCTGTGTTCTACTAGCTTTTTGACCAGGCCCCCTTAACCTGCAAATGATATATAATCAATCTTGGTCTTGCTAATCATGAGCAGACAGGAAAAAGACAGGAGGCAATGGGGCTACCTTTACTCTGTTGTGAGCCCAAAGAGACATTGGAACCAAGGTGTACCAAACATGCATGAGAATTAAACAATTGAATGTAGTGGATAGGACAACAGCCTTTGAATCAGTAAGACCTATGCTCAAATCCCTCCTTAAACCCTAACTATGCGACCACAGGCAAGTCATTCAACTTTTTAGTGCCTCAGTTTCCTCACTGGTAAAATGGAGTTGAAATCTTGAGGTTCCTTCCAGTTCTGACTCTATGATCCTATGACCCTAGGGTAGAGACTCTCCATCCAAGTAGTTCCACCAAGCTACAACCTCAAGTTCCACAGAGGTGTTGGGGCATAGGGAGTAGAGCCTGGGGTGTGGTTTCTGGTCATACCATGTTGCTGGAACAGTACAGAGCAGAGAGACCAGCCTGTTGAGTGAAGTGTGAGACAGTACTCATTATTCCAAACTCCCTTGTAAAGACTTTCCAATCCTTTTAAAGAAGCCAGTTCTGTTGGACTGAGTGACCTGTGTGAAAGGAAATTTTGTTTATACTTTTGGATGATGGCTTTGAATACACCCCTTCCCCTTTTGGCATATTTCCTCCCTTAGAACCTGTTAATTTGTCTCTGATCACACCTATTGGGCCCCATTCCCAGGGAGGGCAAAGATCCAACATAATCCAAAACAGCAGATAATCCAAAAGTAATTTATAGAGTATTTGACTTTGGGATGTTGCCAATTTGCCTTCATAACAAGTATTTATTGTCTACTCTGGCTGAGGCCAACATTAAAATGAGTTTACATTCTCTGGCACACATCAGCTGTTATGGGGGGGAGAGGGGAAGAAGGGAGAACAGTCCAAGGCTATATGTTGGACAGTAAGGGTGGAAGCCAATTGGAAGAGAAAAAAATTACGACAGTATGGATAACTGAGAGTGGACTAGATCATAGTACAGTGAAAAAACCATCAATATCAAAGACTGAGGACTCCTAATACCTACATAACTTTCCTAGGTCTCATTTTCCTCATCCATGAGAGAGTGAGAGTAAAGGGCCTCTGAGGCATCTTCTAGCTTCTAAATCTATAATCAGTCAATCAGGAAGTATTTATTAAGTGTTTACTATGTACTCCGCTAAGCCCTGGAGAATTTTCTTGCTTAGTCGTTTCAGTCACATCTGACTCTTGGTGATCCTCCTTGGGGTTTTATTGAAAAAAGGAATTGGAGAGGTATGCCATTTCTTTTTCTAGATTATTTTACTGCTGGGAAAACTGAGGCAAACAGAGTTAAGTGAATTGCCCAGGGTCACATAACTAGTAAAAGTCTGAGACTGGATTTGAACTTGGGTCCTACTGACTCCAGTACTGCTCTATCCATTGATTCACTCAGCAGAATCTAGCTAACTGCCCTGCCCTGGGGATATTAATGAAAAAAAAAAAACTCTTGCCTTCAAGAGTGAACATGTTTATAAATAGGTACATACAAAATAGAGAGTAGATAGGCATTAACCTTAGCGGTTGAGAGCACTAGAAAAGACCTCCTACAGAAAGCCTCACCCATCCAAATCTTTTTAAAGGGCACCCACCCTCACTACCTAGAGCTCAAGGCTGTGTGATGTGGGGGTGTAAACATGAAGGAATGTGACAGATGTAGGGGGGAGATTCTGGGACAAAGCATCATCCTTTAACTTTGACTTATTAGAAAGCATTCATCAGATGCTGGGATCACTTAGTATAAAATCTATTGTGGGAAAGCTAAGGCAAGAGCTGCCAGGGTGTGGGTAGGCAAAAGATGCTTTGTGGATGACAATTCATTATACATCTGTAACCACTAATGCAGAGCCATAATTAGAAATTCTTTCACCTGGGGAACAAAAGTCTGGGGGTGGGATGGTCTAAAGCACAGAAGACTGTCAAAATGAGTCAAGGGGGCACAGTGGAGGACTGTTCCTTGTGGGGACAATAGTTGCTGTGGAGAGCAAATATACTCCCTCCATGTCAGTGTCTTGGAACAAAGCCATATTCATCCTACACTAGTTACAGCTCTGACCTAATATTAAATAACGAAAGCCTTAACTAGAGGCTGGATAATATTTGTTGTTCGGTGGTAATCATACAATTAAGGATATTTGCAAAAGTGTGATTACACCTCTGATTCTCTGTTGTATATTGATCCTTGAACATTAACCAGGCTAATGTTTGATTGTTCGTGGACATTTCCTGTAACGTATTCGTATGAATCTCTTTGGACCTCATCTCAAAAGGCTCAAGCTGCTGAAAGCATAATTAGTCACATCACTGCAGAATCCCAAACAATACCAGCAACCCATCTCTCTAGAGACATATCTATGCTGCTCCCTGGATAGCAACTGTGGCTGCAATTTTTTTTTATTTTATTTTAAATTACCAAGTATTTTCTTTCCCTTCCAAGATCCCCACCCCAATTTAAAAAAAAAAAAGAAAATCTCATAATATGCATAGTCAAGAAAAACAAATTCTCTCATTGTCCATGCACCCAAATGTATATTTCATTCTGTATCTTGAATCCATCAACTCTAAGGAGGAAACGAGAGTGTTATGTTTCATCATGGGTCCTCTGGAATTATGATGGTCATTGCAACTGATCAAATATCTCAAGCCTTTTAAAGTTGTCTTCAAAATGTCCTTATTATGTACTTTCTTCACCTGGCTCTGTTCACTTCACTGCATCTGTTCATACAAGTTTTCTCAGGTTTCTTTTATTATTTCACCTCAGATTCGGAAAGAGTTTAGAAGTCACTTATTTCAGTGATATCAAACACCAATAGTTCAATGCATATTGACTCAGAAAAACCACAAAACAGCATGATTTGCTTTATATTGTATGTTTATTTATTTTGTTAAACATCATTCTTATCGTTACTTACAGCACAATAGTATTCTATTATGTAAATATACCATAATTTGTTCTGTCATTCCTCAAATGATACCCCCTCTTAGTTTCTAGCTGCTTGCCACTCCAAGAAGAGGAACTCTAAGTATTTTTATGTCTCTCAGTCTTTTCCCTCATTCTTGAACTCTTTGAGGTACAATAGCACTGAGTTCAGAAGGTATGCATAGTTGGGTAAGTTTTTGGAAATCTTTCCAAATTGCTTCCCAGAAGGGCTGAACTAATTCACAGTTCCTCCAAGAGTGTGTGGCTGCTATTCAAAGGTTCATTTTCTGTTAGTAGGGCTATCACTCTACCTCCCTTGGATGAAGGCTCCCTTCTCCATTTCATCCTCCATTAGACATTCAAACTCTAGTCTTTTCTGTATCCAAATCACAGGTCTACCAGATATATGACTCTTCCTTGATGGAAGAGGATTGCCTGGTCTTGGATCCACTGACTGCCAAGATCAAGGCCAATGGGAGGAAAGAAGTTCATAAAATAGAATTATCCAATGAGAATGGTGCTATGGTCTCCTGCAACATTCATTCTGATCTCTGTAGCATGACACTGGATGGCTGGAATCATGGTAAGTCTTCACTTAAGCATCATTGGGGCCAAGATGTCTTTGTCTCTAGCCTAGTGTTTTCAAGTCTTTATTACTATTAATGGGATTTTAGATTTGTTAAATTGGGCCCTGGGACTCCTGAGGACATGACAAAGGTCTGGTTCCTGCCTTCCATGATTTTGTGACAAACACAGATATCACAACTACTATCGCAAAATTATAATCATCTGTTGTACTGGGTCTTAGATGGAAAGAATCCCACAGATAAAGGATCCATCTTTTGTGGTTTATAATCTAAGATATAATCTATAACTATAATCTAAACTGGTGACACAATAGATAGAGAACTAGTCCTGAAATCAGGAAGATTCATCTTTCTGAATTCAAATCTGGCCTCAGACACTTACTAGCTGTGTGACCCTGGGCAATTTGTCTCAATTTCCTGATTGTCTCAGTTTCCTCAACTATAAAATGAGCTGGAAAAGAAAATGGCAAACTAATGCATTGTCTTTGCTACAAAATCCCCAAATGGAGTCTTGAAAAGTCAGACACAACTAAACCACAACCAATCTAAGACACACAAAGTAAGGGAAATATGGAAGATTGAACAGAATCATGTATCCTCAGAGTTGGAAGAGATCTTAGAAGTCACTTAGTTCAGTGGTATCAAATGCAGTGTATATTGACTTGGAAAACCACAAAATTATCTGTGTTGTATTTTGATTTATTTTGTTAAATATTTCCCAATTCCACTTTATTCTGGCTCCCTGGCCACACTTGGGAGTTCTAGGAGCTGCAGGCTATGCATTCGACACTTCTGATTTCCAGTTCAACCTTTCTGCTCATGCAGTAATCTCCACAACATCCCCAGCAGGCAGGCAGTGACCTAGCCACATCTTGTGCAGTTCCGTGATGAGGCACTTACTACATTTAATTCATCAACAAGCATTTAGTAGTGATTTACTATATGCTAGGCTGTCGTTGCTGCTTGTCCTTCATTCTCAAAGAGAACCATGACATCAGGAAGGTGATGCCATGACTTGCAAAGAAATTGGATTTAAGTGAGGCAGGGCTGTACAAAGTCATCAGCCTCACTGTCTCCTCCAGAGCCATCTGTGTTCAGTGGTGAGATATAGATCAGGATGACTGGAGATGACCTCCACTGAAGTGGGAGACCTTGGACTTTTTAAGCTAAGATCTTTCCTAGGTCTCAGTTTGACTGAAGCAGTGTCCATTTATGGATTAAGGCTAGGTAAGAAATGAGGCAAAAAATGGCCTCTTCTAAGTTTAAAATAGGTGTGTGTATACACATGTTCACTGGCATATAAAAACAAAACAAAGTAGTCATGAGGGAAATGACTGTATGATATAAATACAAAATGTATACAAACGCATTAGAAATATCACTTTGTCAGCTGTGAGAAGGACAAATTGGAGAAGGGAGATCTATTGGAATAATGCAGTCAAGAGGTGATAAGGGCCTGAACTCTGGTGATGGCAGTGTACATGAAAAGCCTAGAAGGGGTCACCATCTTATCGCACTTTTGGACCTTGTCATTAACTCCAGTATTTATGGGAGTTTGGCCAGGGCATCTACATCTCAAGGGCCTCAGTTTTTCACTGGAACAATGAGGAGGCTAGATAACATGATTCACAAGACATCTCCCTGCTCTGCTGTATGATCTCATGATCCTACAGGTAGATTTTACTATTCCCTCTTGACAACTCCATCCATTGAGTCCTGGTTTCTGCCTTCAGCAGCTGTGCAGATTAAGCCTAATCCTCCTCCATGACAGCCTTCAGATATCTGAAGACAGTGATCATGTCCCAAGTTGTCTCTTCTTTAAATCAAATACTCCTAGACACATTAAGCCCCTGAAAGAAAGTGAGTCAAGTGTATCTAATAGATGAATGCATCAGGAGAGATTGCTGGGTGAAGGGAGGATGCATTTAAGTTGACTTAAGAATAGATATACACTGAGGTCTGGAAGATGAAATGTTTTTCACCAGACTCCTTTCATTTTGGGGATTTTTCTATTACTTCAAGTTCTGCAGTCTGGGTCTTCAACAAGTGCAGAGGTGTGGCTCATGGCCCTAAGGGGCCCCATAGGAGTTCACATTCTAGCTGGGGAAGATAACATACATGTATATCAAGAGAATTTAGTGGGAAGGCCCAAGCAATTGGAGGAATCAGAAAAACCTTATACAAAGTGTGGCACTTGCACTGAACTTGAAGGAAACCCGAGAAACTAAGGAAAAAGTATATTTCAGGAATGGGGGTGAGGGGATGGTCTGTGCAAAGATACAGAATCAGGAGACTGAATTTCATATAAGAGAGAATAAAAGGGTAGTATTAGGGGGAGTGTGATATTTTTGGTGGGAAGTAAGCATGCTCAAATTAAAAAGGCAGGTTCTCCTGAGGCATGCTTTCTGATTCATTCAAGCAACAAGCATTCATTAAATGCTCATTAGATATATGCCAGGCTGTGCTAAGTGCTTGGGGGACAAAGAGAAAGTATAATTAGTCCTGGACCTTAAGAAACTTACATTCTAACAGTGTCTACCTATAGGTATATACAGGATACAGGCAAGGCAGATAAGAGAGATAAGCTGAGAAAAGAAGGTTTGGATAGCTGGCAGAGGGAAAGGGACCAAGACAGATGACCCATAGAGGTTAGAACCCAGAGAGGTCAGAGCTGAGTCTTGAAGGAAACTGCAGAATCTGGGAGGCAAAGGTGAAAAAGCATTCCAGGTAGAGGAGATAGCCAGAGCAAAGGCCCAGACGGGAGAGATGTTCCCTCAAAAAGTGTCTGTAGGTGAATGTGGACATTAGTACGTCACCCAGGTGTTAGGACATATTCCAGGTGGGTGCTAATAGGTCTGCTTGGACCCACTTTCAATATTCAGGTCCCTTCTCACCAAATACACCCCACCTCCTCAGTTATCATATGGTCTAGACTCAAGTTAATTTGATTTTGTGACTACATAGTAGAATATGAAGAACACTGGGTTTGGAATTAAAAAAAAAGACCTGGGATTTGAGTCCTTTGTATGATATCGGGCAATTTGCTCAACCTTTCCAAACCTCAGTTTCCTTATCTGTAAAATAGAAGTGAAGGATGCCTGCCACAATATTGCACAGTGTTATCTTGGGGGTCAACTGAGATAAAGTATTATATGATTGTCAACAGCCCATACCCCCTCCACCTTATCGAAAGCCAGTGATCTGTCACTTCCCAGAGCTCAGGAAACCAGTCATGGGATCATGGACTTAGAGCTAGAAGGGGCTGTAGAGGTCCCCTCATCTAACTCCATCATTTTACAAATGAAGAAACTGAAGTCTAAGTGGTGTAAAGGAGAGAGAGCTAGACTCTCCTGGAGTCAGGAAAACTGGAGTTCAAATCCTACTAGATGTCTGGGAAGATGACTTAATGCCTCCTCATCCGTCAAATGGGTATAATAACAACGCTTACCTTGGTTGTGAGGAACAAATAAGAGAATGTGTATAAAACACTTCAGAAATTTTCAAGCGCTATATGAATGCTACTGGTGAGTCCAGTCATGTTTGACTCTTTGTGATCCCATTTGGGTCTTGGCAAAGATATTGGAGCTGTTTGCCATTTCTTTCTCCAGGGGATTAACATAAAACAGAAGCGGCCTGCCAAAGGTCAGAAGAAACTGAGGACAGATTTGAACTTGAGTCTTCCCGACTCCAGATCCAGTGCTAATATCATTGCTCAAGGTCAGACAGCTAGTATCTGAGGCAGAATTTGACTCGAGTTCAAGGCTCCCTAGCTTTTTTTTACCATTTCATTTCAGCACTAAGATTCTCTACTGTGGGACAAAAGACCCAAAAGTTATTCCTGGCCTCCCCTTCTGCCTATCCCCCAAAGTCAGCTACTCTTCCTCAACCAACCTCGTTCTCTGGCCTCTCTCCACAGGTATGTCGGCAGGCATGTTGGGCACCAATGACAATGAGGCAGGTAATGATCTGTTGCTCCCAAATGGATCCCTGGCAGGCAACCTGGATGAATTCACTGAGGCATGGCAGGTCAGTCTTACCCTCCCCACTGAGGGCATGCAGGGAGAAGGTCCTACAAATGGTGTCTCCAGGTCCCTATTAGATTTGGTCTGTCCTCTGATGATATAAGGCAGGTCTTTAATAGGGCAGCTGGAGGTGCAATAGATAGAATGCCGGGCCTGGATTCAGAAAGACTCGTCTTCCCGAGCTCAAATGAGGCCTCAGACACTTACTACCTACGTGACCTTGGGCAAGTCACTTAATCCTCTTGGCCTCAGTCCCTCATCTGTAAAATGAGCTGGAGAAGGAAAAGTTATACCAATGCAATACCTTTGTCAAGAAAACCCTGAATGGGGTCATAAATCAGATATGATCCAAGAAAACATGGTTTTTAATGCTGCTTGGTTCTTTATAATGATGCAGGAAGGAAACAAGCATGTGTTAAGTCCCTACCATGTGCCAGGCATTGTGCTCAATACTTTATAAATATAATTTTATTTGATCTAATAGCACAACTCTTTGAGGTAGGCGCTGTTATCCTCATTTTATAATTGAGGAAACTGAGGCAGAGATCAAGTGACTTACCCAGGGTGACACAGTAAGTGTTGGCGGCTGGATTTGAACTCAGGTCTTACTGATTCTGGGCCCAGGGCTCTATCCATTGCACCACCCAGCTGCTTCTCTGCTAGGTCTTTAGGGCTACCCCCAGAAAAACCCACTGTCAGAGGCAGAGATGTACAGTGAAATGGTTGTTAGAGGACTTGGGTTCAGATCCTAGTTCTGGCCTCTTGTTATCTGTATGACAAAATGAGGGGGTTAAACTAGATAGTCTCTATGATCCTTTCCAGCTTTTCACTTAAGATCTAATGTCTCAGTTTCTCCCTGTGTAAAATAAGGGGGTTGGATTACTTGGTCTCTAAGGCCGTTCAGTTCTAAAACAATGATTCTACTGGAAATGGAGAAGATGAGGCAGGTTGATATTAGAAGAAAAATGTGGATTCTATCTGAAGGATATCAATCTCTCTACTCTGGGAGCCTTTGCTATTCCATCAAAAGCCATGAGAAACTCTCCATCACAGTATTTTTACAAGAAACCAAGAACAATACTGTTAAATAGCAACAGCCCACCAGAATCTGAGGGTTTTTTAAATGTTTTTAATGCTCAAAGCCTCATCTGTATACAGCATAGGCATTGGGGGTGGGTAATGAATTATTTTTTTCTATTTATTTAGTAGATTATACAAAGAAACAAGAGTCTGTTACACCTACTAAAATCTTATTCAAATTCTGCACTGTGGGGTGGAGGTGACTATGTAGTCTCCACGGCTGTGATAGTAGCATGAATCTGTGCTCTGTGAGGTTCCTATGAAGGCAGGGCAGCTTTAAGTACAGACCTAGCAGTAGACCTTGTATCTATCATCCAATGACCAGCTCAGCTAAGCTGAGAGACTCTTGACCAGAAAGTTAACCGCTGAGGTGATAAATTCTGGGGGCTAAAGAAATTAATGAAAATTAATGAAACTCTTGAAAATGAGATAGAGTTTCCATCTAAATTGGGCAGAGAAAATACTCAAACTTGTGAAATTATGATTTTTTTCTGAAGAATAACCCATGTCCTGAGATGAAACTTTAGGAATATACTTAGACTGGGTTCAGTCTTGGAAGTATAAATCCGCACCTTTCACTTGGATTAGCAGAAAGTAGAGCTTGTTGGTTTTCTGTTGAGTCATGTCAGTTGTGTCTGACTGACTCATGATTCCATTTGGAGTTTTCTTGGAAAAGGTACTGAAGAGGTTTGCCATTTCCTTTTACAGATCATTTTACAGATGAGGAAACTGAGGCAAACAAGAGAAGTACCTAGGGTCACACAGCTAGTAAGTGTCTGAGGCTGGATTTGAACTCAGGAAGATGACTCCAAGCCTTTCACTCTATCCACTATGTCACCTAGCTGCTCCTGCAGAGTGTACTGCAAATGTTTTAAAGAGAGGGCTGTCATTTTCAGCCTCTCCATTACTGGGGCTTGTCACAAATCATACTCACAATAATACTTTAATTTACTATAGAGAAAACCTTAGGTCAGGTTACTTGCTCAAAGTCACATGGAGTAAGTAGCAGATCTGGGATGTTATAGATGGCATCTTGTAAGTTTTCCCTGGCTTTTAAGTTCTAGTTTTCACCACAGACTGAAATATCCTGGGCATACACACAAAAAATCAAGTCTTTACTAAATAACTGTCATGTGCCAAGCACTACATTAGATGCCAACACTACAGACTAAAACAATTCCTACACACAAATCTTGGGTTCCAAACCAAGCTCTAATATTTACAAGCTGTGTGACCCTGGGGGAAAAGATCACTTAACATCTTGGAACTCTAATTTCTTCATCTGCAAAATAGGGATAATACCCATAGTACTTACCTTACAGTGGTGTGAGGACCATACGAGATGAACCATTATTTCTCTTTGGAAAATGTTTGTATTTACTCCACTAGGTGGATGGTGAGTGCAAGGCCCAGAGAAGGAAAGCAGAGGTCTGTCCTGGGGCTGCTTCTTCCAGACTCTGCAAGGTATTCTTTCTGGATGCCCACTCTGAGCTCCGAAATTGCTTCCGAGTGGTGAGTACAAGTAGGGTTGGTGGTTAAAAACTCAGAAAGAGGAAACACTGTAGGAGCAAGGCAGGATGGTGCTTGGAAGTATAGGGTCCTTCCTGGACACTGAGACCCAATGCCCCTAATGGGGTGGCACAGTCTCCAGCTGCGCATCAGTTCTCCAAAGTCTCTTGATTAACCCTCTGTTGAGATACTAAGCCGATGAAGCATCAAAGTTCTTTAAAGTCTTTTTTGAAAAACCCAATTCCTAGAGAACGTGAGTCAGCAACACCATCCAAAGCTGGAAAAGCAAATTTAGTAAGTGATAGATTCACCCCCTTCCCGCAATTCCTCCTCACCCTTCAAGGGTCATTTCATTATTATTTCACTGTTCATGACTGCCTCCGGGTCCCAGAAAACCCTTAACATCCCTCCCTTCTGTTTCTTTGCCCCATTTCTCAACCCATTATCACATATTGACTGACCTGTGGGCAAGGTGGAGCAGCTGTGGGGCATTCTATTACAGGTAGATCCTGCCCCATTCTACAACATGTGCATCCAGGACACCTGTGAGCTAAGTGAACTCCAGGCTGCCTGCGGTATGGTGTCTGCCTACATTCACCTGTGCAGCCGAGGCTTCGTTCCCCTGGCAACTCCTCCTCCGTGTGGTAAGTGCTTTAAACTCTCGGATGGTGCCTTTGCCTGGTTGTTTCCTTACCCCATCTGACAGTGGAGGCTTCTTGTCTACACTCTGGTTATTTCCACAGGACCTTGAGCTATTCTGTCCTTGGGATGGATTAGATAAGCATCTGACCAAACCCACCCTGCCTGGGTTTGCGATTCCCACAGATGCCCCTCCCTAATTATTCATTTATTTGACATATATGAAGGTCCTAAGGGTCAGATATTGAGCCTGTGACAGAAAGAGAAGTATTTTGGTAAGGAGATAAGAAACAGTTCTAATTGCAGGTGCCACTTCCCCTTGATAAATTACTTTTTATATACATTTTTATTTAGCTTTCTGTATATATGTACATATTATTCTCTGCCTCCCTTGTCCTCCTGTACATAACCCTCCTAAGGGATTTCTTTGCTTTTGTATCCCTCGTGACTTCCACTTTAACACTTATTGAATGAAGGAATTAAATACATATTAAAATATATTTTTGGGGAGGGGGAAGACAAGCATTTTATCTACTAAGTCCCTACCTACTATGTGCCAGGTGTTTAGCATGTTATCTCACTTGATCCCCACAATTGTGCTATTATGATGCCCCATTTACAGTTGAAGAAACTGAGAAACTGACTTGTCCAGGGTCATACAGCTGGTATGTATCTGAGGTCATATTTGAATTCAGGTCTTCATGACTGGCACTGTATTCATTGCACTGCCTATGGAATCTCCAGTGAGACACAAAACATAGCAGGCATTTGATAAATGTTTGGTAGATGAGGCAATGACCTTTGAGTTGGGCCTTAAAAGATGGATAGATATCAGACAGGCAGAACTGGTGGGGAGCATATTCTAGGGAAAAGGGACAAATGATTGGAAACTAGGGGGTAGTTCTGGTGGTTGGAGTACGCCCAGGCCAGGCCAAACTTTGGGAGGCATTGAATGCTAAGAATTGGTGCTTTATTAGGTAGCTAATGGGTTGCACTTATCCTTATTACTACTCGCAAATACACTTTACTCCTGACATATTTGATGTTAATTCTCCCCCTATCCACTTAGTTTTACATTGTCATAGGTTACATACTTGTCTCATCAGACTCTAAGTGCCAGGGACTCCATGTAGTGCTCTTTAAATGGTGTCCAATAATAATAACTCACATTTATATAGTACTTTGTGGTAACAAAGCACTTTACATATATTACCTCATTTAACTTCTACTAAAGGCCCAATCGGAGGACTCACTGTAGTGTGAAGGTGACCCCTACATTCTCAAAAGGGATATCAATGAAATACAAGCTACGGAAGGGTCTACCAAATTGGGAAGGCTTTGACTAGGGTCCTAGCAACGGACCATCAATCAGTGTGGCTAAAGAACTAAACTAGCTTAGCTCAGGGAGACTTACATTGGAAGGCTGACCAACAGATAAATCTTGTTGACCAAGGCAACTCACTGAACCATCTACAAAGGTATGGAGGAGTAATACCCTAATGAAATCTGAGATCATTTGCAAGATTGAGATATTTCATTTCATGCAAGGCATCAGATAGAAATAAGCATTTAATAAAGGCTTTTTAATGGCAATCATAATAATGACAATAAGGTCTTTCCCAGGTCTATATTTACCACAGACAGCTCTGGAACAACATATAAGGAAAGTCTTAGCCAATTATTAAGTTTTCAGTTTGTACATATGTTTCTTTTTTTCCAGAGCTAGTCATTAAATATTTATCTACATTACACTTTGACTAATTGTTCAGCACCCTTCCATCCCATTGGGGAATGATGTTTGTCAAAGTTAGTAACATGACCAAAGAAAGAGCTATCCTGTAATTGCTTATTTCTGAGGCAGGAAAGGACCTAAAAAGATCATCTACTCCTATGTCCCAGCACATAGTGAGATCCCTATTAGTGAGAATAATGAGTCCCTTGATGTCTTATGGAATTATAATTTTGAATAGTGTAAACTGGAATACATGCAATCATTTCAGACAACTTAATATTTGAACGAATTGGAAATTAGCTATATTATAAAAAAGTCATTTAATCATAAAGTTTTATAGAGTATGTCTTTCCCCAGGGATATAATGCTTTTATAGTAACTGTGCTGCACTCTCACATGTGGGTCCTGAGAAGAAGACCTTGTGTTTGAGGCATCTTGGGCCATCCATTCAAAATCACCCATCAAAAGCCCCCACTAGTGTATTACTCTTACTAGGCCAACCAGGAGATATTAAATCAAAAGACATTTTATCAAATGCATTAGAAAGTAACAAAATATTCCTCTCCCATAAATTACTCCCATAAAACACTCCTCTCCCATAAATTACAAAAGGAAGCATAAAAAAGGGGGAAAACATGTAGGGAATACACATACTCAGATAATATTCCTGGAGAGATTACATATGTAGGTAACACACATGGCTAAAGTAATATATGCACCTTTGACACTTTAGAGCTGCTGCTGTCCTCTAATGTCATCCTTCTCTCTTTCTGCAGAGAAATGGGCCTGTCCACCCTGCCCCCTCATTGCAAAGGAGGTTCTTTGTTAACTCTTTGGTGATGAAACCTCAGTCTACTAGTTAGACTTAAAATTGTCTAAGGGATTTTCTGTCTTTTGAACTCCCCTTCTCTTTTTACTATCTATACAGTCCTTCAGTATAAATTCTTCAAGCTATAACCCAAAATTTCTTTTAACTTTTATCGTATCTCTGAGTTACTAGCATGGTTTAACTCCAAATCATTCCAAGAGTCACACATCACAAAATTGCAAAAGAGTTAAGGTGAGAAAATTCCTTTATGATGGCCTTGGTTGCCAATGACCGAGATGGGCCATATGGAGTTGGAAACTATTTTGCACCAACAACCAAAATTACTCTACTTCCTACATGTCAAGACTTTGATAGATCTCTTATCTCATCATCCACAGATGTGAATTGCAACTCACCCTTGCTTGTCTGTCCCCTAACAATTGTACTTATCTTTTCATAAATCTCCCAGAGGAGGTCTACCCAACGTTCTAGGTTCCTTCCTTCAGATCTCTTGACATCAGATGGAACACGTGGACAGTTATCCCTTCACTTAGCCAGTGTTGTGTAACTGGCCTGTTCCTTTTCCCATTTACCTTTCTTTGATGATATGCTTTATGCCCTGTCTCATTTGTATTGGTTTGCAGCCTACTTACCCTACCATGCACCTTTCCATCATCCTGTGGGCAATCCTTAGCTTTAATTCTCCAGAAGCTGGCATTCCTTTATTTATAGCCACACAACTTCACCAGAAGAATATTGAGGTTAAAAAGATGGAACTTTGTTTCAGGGAGAAGTCTGGATTCATTATAAGAACTTCGCAATTTTCCAGAGACAATCCAGCCCAGAAAATTCTATGGGTTGTCCATTCATATATCATATACTGAAGGGCACAGATGCTGTTTCTTCTCTCTTGGGGTTCATAACTAAGAGTAGCCAGTCTAACTACCTGCCTACAGGATAGTCAGTGAAAGAACAATAGATATAATTAAATTTTTACGCAGTTAAGTTTAGGGAGAGGGAGTTTAGTATTTGGCAGAGGATCATTAGGAAAAATTACACCATGATTCTCCATTCCAGGTATAGTCTGGTTTTATACCAGGGAAGGAGACTGACCTATTGTCCTCAACTACCCTATCCCACTAAAGGTGGGAGGAATACTCCTTGTATCTTGATATTGGAGCAGTCTTCCAGAATTATATGGTTATCCCTTTGGCATCATATCTTTCCCCATTGAGGTTTCAATATATCAAGGAGTGGATCAGCATAGGAAATCAAATGAGAATTTGGGGGGAGTTTTGTAGAAACAGACAAAAGTGTTTTTATTTAATATTGACCTACATGTAGCGTATGACCACATACTTAACCCAAATTTTACAGTATGATACTGTGAACACCCCATAAAAGGAAAAAGGAAAATTCAGACTTCTTTTCTGGTACAAAGGGATGGCCAAAAAATTTTAAGCAGATTTTCCAGATCATGGGGGTGGCATGCCCCTAACCCCCATGATGTGGCAGGGATAGCTATATTAACTGCCTTCCCCATAAAAGTAAATTAAAAAAAATAACTCCTTTCCCTCAAACTATTCATATCTATTGTTTTTTCCATCTCTTTTCTTCTTTTCTACAAGATAGAGGCCAAGGATTACTTCCCCCCCTCCCTTTATGAGATGAGGCAAAGTCAAGGAAATCTTGGAGATATTAAATGATTTCCCTGAACTCACACAACAATCCTGAGATCTCCCTGCTCTCCCCCTGCATACACAATTCACCAGACCAACTGGCTTTTTCTGAACTGAGGGTTTGTCATAAACCTGGCTTCTGGAAACCATTGCAGTTCTACCCATTTCTATCCATCTATCCTTAGTCCATAATACATAGAAGTGGAAACTATTTTGTACCAACAACCAAAATTATTCTGCTTCCTACACGTTAAGACTTTGATAGATCTCTCATCATCCACAGATACAAATTGCAGACACCCTTGCATGTCTGTCCCCTGACCATTGACCATATCTTTCCATAAATTTCTTGTAGGAGGTCCATACTACATAATATCACCAAGAGAAGACCAAAAAAATACCTGTGGTAGTGTAAGGTTTTGTGGTGGAGTGTAAAGGTGAGAGGGAAGGAGAAGGGGATAAGAGACAAATATCCTCAAGAATGGTCAGAACTTTTGCTGGCCTTTAGGGAACATGTTCATTGTGAAAGCTCTCCTTAATTTTCACTTTTTTTCTTACAGAGAAGAAAGGGGAGTTGGCTTTGACTCTAAAACTTTGCTGATATAAAAGTCTTTAGCCTAAGAAATCTAAACCAAGAGTCGCATTCAGTTTAGTCATTTTCAGTCATGTCCAACTCTGTGAATTAAACAGAGCTGGAGCTCTATCTTTTTCTCTATCTTATTTAACAAAAGCTGGGCTTCTCAAACATGCTTTGTTTTTTAAGATCAAAAAGTAGAGAGAGAACCAGTTTCACTTTGATTTCTGCTCAGAAAATTACAGGCAAGTTTAACCAGTCAGTCTGAACACACTGAGGAACAGCTTGGCTGTTTAATAAAAGATGGTATTTTAGAAACGTCTGCATTTCTACCAAAAAAAAAACCCAAAACAAATAGGACTGCTCCTTTTCAGGCCACCCAGCACTTATTAAGTGATCACACACATGTGTGGCACTTTTCTGGGCACTGTGCCAGGTTAACAAAATAGTTTTAGTACTTTCCCTGGAGGAGTTTATATTTAAATAAAAAAAATCAGTCTTTGCCAAACCACATATATTCACACGAAGGAGAGAAATGCCCAACCTGGTCTTCATCAACATTGGCTACTCTCAGGGAAAAACAGCAATAGGTTTTGAGTGGTTGCCAGCTATGTGGCCAATGGGCTGTGTTCTGAAGTCAAGAAATAGAGGGCTTGGATTTACGTTGCTAAATTTACCTGTTGCACACACAGTTAAAGTCTTCTACAATTGTCTTGACTCCCAAGTTCTATCTTTTGCCATATTCTTGAATACATCCAAGAAACATCTATGTTGTCAGGGTTCTTCTGGTTTCTCATTACTCTTAATCATAGCAAAATTTTAAGTCAGAGCCATCTCACTTTTTCACCTGGAAAAATTAGTTGTGAGAAAAAACAATATCAATAAAAAGTATGAGTTAGAAGTTGGTATAGCTATTCAAGACTTAGCAGTGCTTGCAAAAGGCAAATTTAGCACCTAGAAAAATTATCAGGAAGAAAGCAACCTTGGACTTTACCTAAGAAGTTTCTATGCTAGGGTTGGGATGATTTCTATAAGGAAAGATATGACATTATTACCAATATTATTACTTGACACTCTTTTGCCATTTACCCTAACAACTTTATTTCTGAATCAGCCTCTAAGAAGATATATTAACTTCAGTATTATGTCCAATTCTTCATGACCTCATTTGGGGTTTTCCTGGCAAAGATATTAAGGGTGGTTTGTCATTCCTTTTCCAGCTGACTTTACAGATGAGGAAACTAAGCAAACATGGTTAAGTGACTTGCCCAGGTTACACAGCTAATGTCTAAAGCCAGATTTGAACTCAGGAAGGTGAATTTTCCTGACTTCCAGTTCAGCACTCTAGAGAATCCCTGTACCAGCTTCAGCATAACAAACACTATTGGAAAGATCCGCTTCCAACATAATTCCCAACATAATTCAATGGCAAAGACTGATTTTTTTTACAACATAAACTCTTCTGGTGTTTTGTAAGCCAAAGGTTGGGGATGGATGGTAATTATACTTTTCAATCATATGTAATATTTATAACACATATGTGTACATATACACATCTATATGCATATTATATATGTGTGTATATATGTTTACATATATAAGCATATATATACACATATATATGAATATGCACCAGTGGTACAATGGAGACTTGTTACCTTAAGAGTATGAATCTTCGAAGTTTTATATATAAGAAAGGTGGTTGGGGGAAGGTCTATCCATCCAACACCAGCCTATGTACAAATCTACAACTGTTCTGTATGTCTATCATTTTGACAAAAATTGAGATTGAGAATTGAGAATAAAAATTGAGAAAAAATTGGCTAAAATTGAGAATACAGTAGAAATAGACCATAGTTCCCAAATGGCAGAGAACCCCAATTACTTTTAGGGTATAATCTGTGGAATGATCTAAGAAAAGTGATAGCTTTTTATCATTTTTGTCAGGTTGATGAAGGGTAGGGAAAAATAAGCGAAAGGTGGGTACAATTACTTCCTTTAGGATACTACAGGATCACCTAGTGTTTCTGGTAAATAATCACTCCTAAGAGAAAGAAATTCATCCAAAGTGAGTCCATATCCTCACTGGCCTAGTGAGAATGAAGCAGCAATTTAAATATAGTAAGCATTCAACATCTCATTTTGAAAATGGAGTTAGAATAGGTTATCTTCTAAAGGTGCCTTTGATTTCTAATATCCTTTTAGTTTTCTTCTATTAATTTAATCTCCTGGGGCCTTGACAGTCCCCCCTCAATCTAGATTCATAGGACTGAGAAGGGAAAAGCATAGGAAGAGGTCATGCTCCAAGGATATGAAAACCAGAGTGGCTAAAGTGGTTACTCAAGGTCGTACAAGTAGTAAATTATAGAAAGGAGTTACTTAGTCACACAGGTAGCAAGTTAAAGAAAGAAGTTATACTCAGGGTCACATAGGTAGCAAGTTATAGAGGAGAGATTTGAACTCCGTTCCTCTGAGTCCACATTTGAAAGTCTTGAGATGATACATCATCTTAACTGATCTATTTGGTTTTATATTTATAGAAGTGGCTAAATTGGCGTGTTATTAGGGGGGGAAAAGTCCCAATTTCCTTAGCTCTGAAAGGCAGGAGATGAACTAGCTCCAAGGTTCCTTCCAACTCTAAAGTTGTGATTCCTTAAGAGCAAAGACTTTGTAGGTTTAATGTTTATATTGGAATACAATAGAAGATTTACTGAAGACCAACAGAAGATAGTTTTGTGCTGACTTTGGCAGCAGTGCAAGATGCTAAGGCCTGTTAGGACTAGCATTGTTCCTTCTGCCCTGGAGAAGGGCCTCATTCCTATTTTCTTTTTCTTTTACAGTTTGAGATTCTGCTCAAGGAAGTCGTAGGCTGACAAAGGATGGAAAACTCTTTAACATCATCCAGCTCTAACATCCAACAACCAGTCGTAGCCTTGTAGAGAATCGTCCTTAATGAGGGGAGAAAACACATCCACTGGCACATGAGAGCATGAAGAAAACTGAGCATGCCTGTGGCCTGCTGAAGGGCAGCCATTTATTGCTCTTTTCAGTAACATGGCTAATGACATGGTAGAGTTCCACATCTTTCCACAGGTTTCAGTAAACCTCTCCCTCCTCCACTCTAAGAGCCTAAGGCACTGGGATTGTAATATCCTACTCTGGCTTCTAAAGCTCTCCTCTGGCACTTCAAAGGGTTGGTTCTACTGCAGAGAGTGACAGGAAGAAAACAATCTGCTTTGGCTGGAAAGATGAGTTATTCACTGCGTATTTTCTGAGCACCTACTATATGAAATGACCCAGTTCTGGGTCAACTATGTCAACAGTAAGGAGGGGCGGGTGTCAGGCGAGCTGTCTTAGTTATTAATCCCATCAACTCAGGTTTCTACCAGCTGTATTTTGCCATCAAATTCTGTTTCGTGACTGGCTTAAAAAACAAGAGATTTGACTTACTGCACATGAGTTCCTTGACCTCAGCTGTCCCAACTTCCCATTTCCTACCAGGGCTGGAGAAGGTCTAGCGTCGCTGTTTACTCAGGTAGTCATAGAACTATCAAAAAGTGGGGAAGGATCTCTTCAGATTTTCTTATCAAACTTTTTAAAAAATACTGTAAATAAATTAGATTTGAATTTTGAGGTTTGATGGGAACAACCTCCTGAATTAATATTCCTGGGAGCTCCCAAATGAATAGTTACATTCCATCAGCACTAAGTCACAGATTTTCATAACTTATTCTGGCATGGAACTTATTCATGACATGGAATAACAGGGTACTGATTTATACTGTAATCAAACTTTTAACCTTGATTTAATGTAATTTCCTTAATTTTGCTTCTTATGAATAAATTTGCTTGAATTCAAACACTTTATTTTCTTTGGGAAATCCATTACTAAATCCACCAGTGAGACTAGGTTAGATTTATTCCACTTTCAACTTTACATTTATTATTAAACCAGGGGTTCTGAAAATTTTTTGTGACAAGGTCTCCTATCTACCCTTTTGTTTTTAAATGACTAAAAGAAAATACATGGAATTACAAAGGAAACCACTTATGTCAAAATATAGTTATCAACATATTATTTTAAAAAGTTTATAGTCTGCAAGTTATGAACTTCTGACCTAAATCACCTCAGAGAGTATTATATCTCCCTTTTACAGATAATGAAATTGGTCTGGAGAGGGGAAACATCTCAGGACCATATAGCTAGACTAGTATGTGGTGAAGGTGGGACTCAAACCCAGGACTTATGAGAGTTCAGTATGTCATAATACTTGGATAAAGGGTACAGGGCCTGAAGAAAGGACCTGGCTTCAACCTGTTCAGATATTTACTCTTTAGGCTTCAGTTTCCTCATGTGCAAAGTGGGATGGAGGGGGACGATTGGATTTGATGGCTTCTGAGGTTATGTCCAACTCTAGATCTATGATGCTATGACTAAATCTGATGTTCTTTCCACTGTCATGCCAAGGAAATTTCACTTTTGTAAAAACTAATTATGAAAGAGCACTCATTCCATTGTGCTCACTTAAGGTTATGCTTTCAGGATTCAAGATTTCAGAGCAAAGAGAATAATAGGTTTAAGGCTTTCTCAAGCCAGCATTTCTGATGCTAAAAGGCAAGGGGCCACTTGGGACTGCCTTTGTTTTCACTATTAACTAGTTAATGGTCATTTAGAAGCACTTGCTTTACATTGGCACTAAAAGGATTAGCTGGAGTTAGTTTACCCACTTATTACTTAGGGTAATAAGTGGGTAAGCCACCATATGGCACTCCTAATAAGGTCTGCACTATCAGCTCAAGGGCTTTCCCATAGGCGCAAATAGAACTGAGTCACTAGAAATTTTGAGTCCCTTTTCAATACCTAGGAATACATGCAGACCCTTTTAATGCTTCAACACAGGCTTTTGCTTAGTCCGTGATATGAATATGCCCAACAATAATTTATCATTTTTCACATTTGAACCCTATTTCATTTAGATTCTAATCTCTTTCCAACTTCATATGACCTGAAAGAATTGCTCAGTAATATAGAGGATGGGCGATATTTAATTAAAGTGGAATCAAAAAGAAAAAAGAAATCAAGGTTAGATGTTTAAATCCTTAGGGCTTTTCCTAGGCAGAGATTTAAATTTCAAGTTCTTCAGCTCTATCATTATTATTGCTGTTCAATTTCAGTCATATGCTGACTCTTCATGAACCTGTTCGGAACTTTCTTGGCAAAGATATTGGAGCAATTTGCCATTTTCTTCTCCAGCTCGTTTTATAGATGCGGAAACAAGCTAGTTAAGTATCTGAGGCTGGATTTGAGTTCATGAAGTGTCTTCCCAGTTCCAAGCCCAGCACTCTATCCACTGTGCCACCTAGCTTTCTCAGATCTCTTTACCACAATGACAACAAAGTATACAATGTTACCTTTAGTCTTACTTGCAGCGAGAACATGTATACACAAAAACAAAATACAGGGCATTATCATCATTGCAACAACCCCATGGAATAGTGGTCAGGGAAGATTTCATGATGGACTTGGGATTTTAACTAGACTTTGAAGGGTGGGGAGATTTTAGCCAGGTGGAGAGAGGAAGGGGAACAACAGGAGAAAATGAAAATAAGGGCTCTGAGACAACAATTCAACAAGGCATTTTCAAGAAACACAAATCAAATCTTTATCTAAAGCGATACATGCGAAGAGACAGTAAGAAATAGTAGGACGAGACTACCAATCATAGGCATGAACACCGTGGGGTTGTTGCACACCAGTATGTTGACAATTAAAAGTTTAGACTTAATCCTTGCAGGGGATAAGAAGTCACTGACGGTTTTTGAGAAAGAAAATTTAGGATAGACCATTGTGGTTGTCATCAGTTGTGTCCGACTCTCCATGACTTCATTTGAGATTTTCTTGTCAGAGATACTGAAGTGGTTTGCAATTTCCTTCTCTAGCTCATTTTACAGATGCAGAAACTGAGGCAAACAGGATTAAGTGATTTGCCCAGGCCCCCACAGCTAGTATCTGAGGCCAGATTTAAACTCAAGAAAATGAGTCTTTCTGACTCCAGGCCCAGAGAACTCTATCCACTGCACCACCTAGCTGCCCTTTACGATATGGCTGGAATGGATAAAAGACCAAGTGCTGAGACAATTAAGATTATTGTAGTAGGCTAGACATGATGTGAAAAAGGCTTGAACTATAGAAAGGGATGGATTAAAGATATTATGAAAAGAAAATTGAGACAACTGATGAAAACAGAACTCTAGCCCCAGTTCTCTTCCAAGTACTGGTCCTGTATCTCTAACCTCCTACTGGAAAATGTCCACTTGAACATCTCACCACCACTTAAGAGTCAACAAGTCTGTTTCCTCAGGCATTCAAGCTTGGAAACCCTGGCATCATTAAGGAGTCTTTCTCCTTCATATCATCAGTTGTCTCAATAGTAAAGGGCAAATCACTTGTTCAAGAAGCATGGCTATGAAGGAAAGTAGGGAAGTAAGGCAGCAGTTAAAAGAAATCATATAAAGGCAGCTTTCCCCTTCCACCAAAAGATGAGGAACCACATCTGTACATGTATATAAGCAGAAGAGACATCTCCACAACATCTCCACCCCCTCACCAATAAAGAAAAAGATAACACACAGGTCCTCTCAGTATATATAACATAGTAGAAAAAGCACAAAATTTGAAGTCAGAGCACCTTGGTTCACGTTTACGATAGTGAGTAGAAGTCAGGACTTGGGGTTAGGAAGATCCAAGTTCAAATCCTTCCTTATGATACTTGCTAGTAGTTATGTGGTGATGAACAAGTCACTTAAAATCTCTGAGACAGCTGTCTCATCTATAAGGTGGTAATAATGTTAATAACAATTGTAAGGCTCCAGTGAGATAATAGATTTAAAGAGCTTTGCAAACTTTAAAAGTCCTATATAAATGCTTCCTCATCTGTAAAATCTGGGGGTTGAATTAAATGGTTCCTTCTAGGGCTATATTCTATAATTCTCTGATGGCTTCTAAGAATGGAAGAAAGCACATCTGCTAAGGTCATGACTAAATGAAAATGTCATTTAGTAGATGGTTGAGTATTTGAGCAGATGTGCTTCCAGGGAAAAGAAGGAAACTATTCACTCTAATATTTTTTTAAAGAAATTGTTATAAATTTAATAACCATCACCAGTGGCAATTCTAGTAAATAAATATATGGAATAAGGAATAAAATCTTACATTAAAACTCTTGGTATTTAACAAAATCAAGACAAATTAATTCACAAGCAGATAAATAAGAAGTCATTTGTTTTGTGTCCTTTTCCAGGAACATGTAAAGTTCCACTAGTCAGCTAGCTGGCAAGCATTTATCAAATGCATATCATGTGCCAGGCATTGTGCTAAGAGCTGAGCATACAAAGAAAGGGTGGGGTATAGTCTTTGCTCTCAAAGAGTACATTCTTCTGGGAGATACAACATGCAAACAACTATGCACAAACAAGATATAGACAGGATAAATTGGAGGTGATCATCAGAGAGAACTCTATCAATAAAGAACATTGTGAAAGACTTCTTGTAGAAACCTGAGTTTTAGCTGAGATTTGAAGAAAGAAAGGAAAGCCAAGAGGCAGAAAGGAGGAAGGAGAAAAATCCCCAAAACTGGGGAGGGGGGGCGGTGTAACATTTAGAAAGATGTTACCAAGTTAAAATCAACCAGTCTTGGCCACAAATTAGATTTGGGCCATGAGAGAATGAAGAGAGGAATGTATATTTCATTACTTCACTGCAAAATGTTTGTACCACTCTTAAGTAAATATTTTTATATTTAGGTTTTGAAACAAATCAACCAAGGAGGTAAAGTGATACCTGCTCTTAAAAAATCTGGGCGTACCATTCTTAAGTAGACCAACTCTACATATCATTAACTCCATCTAAGTATACAGGTGGAAAAAAGAGGTGATATGTAGTAATGAGGTTGTTCCTGACCTATGGTTTCCCTGGCATAGGAAACTCATAGACCTCAGAGGCCTCTAATCTAATTCTGCCATTTTACAGATGAGGAAATTCCCTCTATCAATGCAAATGTGCAGGATCTTACACAGTCCTCCCTCTCTCAAAACAAAGTCAAGTGCAAGTCATGTCATCATTTCTCTGATGTCATGGTCCTCTTCGAGAATGAAGGACGAACACAGCAGGTAGCCTACAAGTTATAATATTAGAGACCCAGAGTCCCAGTGCTTGGGGTACTAAAAAGTGTGATAACAACAATAATAGATAATATTTATATAGCACCTACCATACGCTAGGTACTATGCTAAATACTTTACAAATATTTCATTTGATCTTTACCATCATCCTGAAAGGTAGGTGCTATTAGTATCCTCATTTTATAGCAAATAGCAGTTTTCAGCTGTTCAATCACGTCTGACTCTTTGTGACCCCATTTGGGATTTCCTTGGCAAAGATACTAGAGTGGTTTGCCATTTCCTTCTCTAGCTCATTTTACGATTGAGGAAATGGAGGCAAACAATGTTAAATGATTTGCTCAGGGTCACCCAGCTAGGAAGTGTCTGAGACCAGATTTGTACTCAGGAAGATGAGTTGTCCTGACTCCCATGCCAGCACTCTATCCATTGTACCACCTAGCTGCCCCAATAAATAGAAGTTAGGTGACATGTTTGCCATGGATAATTCATGTACGGATTATTCAGCATCGATCATACATACAGTAAAAGAAATAGCCTTTGAGGAAGACCAAATTTATAAACATTTTCCATATGACAGTATTATGATTAAGTAAGTTTTAGTTATTTGGAAAATAATTGCTTATGTGGAACCTCTTCATAATACCAGATAAGTGAGGTGTTGCTATATTACTACTACTACTACGGCTACTTAACTGGGGTATAAGATTTATAGAACTAATTCAAGCACCTTTTAGATGAGGAAACTGAGATTCAAAGGGACTATAACACTTATTCAGGGTCACTGCTTCCTAAATGTCATGAATTTATTTTAATTCCTAATCTTTAATTTAGATTTTGGTGAGAATTCTCTTAGCAATGAACCCTTGTTTCCTCTAACAAAGCTAAAATCTCTTCCCAGACCATGTACAATGGGTTTGGGACTTCACTTCGTGTCAACTCTCCTATCCTTGAAACTTTATTATATTTTTTAGCCAATGAGCTTTTTCTTCCATAACGAGAGTATCTTTTTAAAGTCTGCTCCTAGTAATCAGGAAGCAGATTACTGTACTACATGAAAATGATGTGAGTATATTAGAACTAAAGATCATTGATTTATGACCATAGTAGTGAAGTAGAATCTGTGAATTTATTTTTTTTTTATACTTGCATCCCGAGGGGGCTCCCTCAAATGTCTTAGCCCCATGTCCAATCACCAGTCACACGGTGCCAAATCCCAACAAAACATGGACCATCCCACCACCTGCCTTATCTATTCCAACTCATGTATTAAGAAATGCTCCTGGAGAAAGACAACCATCTCAAATGGATTCACCACAAATCTAGGCAGTACTCATTTTACTGAGAAATCAGAGGCCAAGGAGCCCCTTCTCTAAGCCTCAAAATTTGCCTTAATCATTCCACCCTTGGGGCAACCAAGTGGCATAGTGAATAGGGCACCAGCCCCGGAGTCCGGAAGACTCAAGTTCAAATCTGACCTCAGACACTTGTCACTTACTAGCTGTGTGACTTTGGCCAAGTCACTCAACCCCAATTGCCCTGCCTTCCCCCCTCCAAAGAAAAGAAAACAAAACATCATTCCACCATTGCTCTAGTCTGAAGAAGGAGTGGACTTTCTCCCTGCCAAGCCTACGTGCTCTTGATTCATTTGTTTCTCATTTTCTCATTCTATTTCATTTTCTACCATCTCTACATGTTAAGTTCTCCTGCATCCCTTTAAAAAAAAAAACAACTTTCATTTTCTCTTGCCATTCCCTCAAACAATTATTCTAAATCTCTTTTTCCTTTCACAGGCAAACTTCTGGAAAGGGTTGTTTATACCCAGTGCCTCCATTTCCTCAACATCCATTCTTTTTTCAAAACTTTGCAATCTATTTCCTATCCCATCAGTTGATTGAAACTGTTCTTTCCAAGACTGCGGACAATCTCAAGTGCTAAATCCAGGGGCCTCCTTCCTAATCCCTCTGTGGCTTTGGAAGCTGTCAGAAATCTTATCTGGATGTTCTTTTTCTCCCTTGACTCCTGTGATGTGACTGCATATTTTTTTTTTTGAGGCACTGGGGGTTAAGCAACTTGCTCAGCTACTAAGTGTCTGAGGCTGAACTTGAACTCAGGTCTTCCTGACTCTAGGGCTGGTGCTCCCATTTTTGGTTATTTCAAATTTTTTGTGATTGCATTATTTTACAAGATGGCTGACTAAGGCTATGAATAAAAAATGGAGGGCTCCTCTTTTCTTCATTTATTTCCCACACATGCATGATTCAAACTCAACACTTCTTCACTAGCTATTCCAAACTTTCTCTCTCCTTAGGCCTTCAGTTTGAACTTTCTTTCTCAGGATTCTTTGCTGATTTATCTCCCTCCTTCCGATCATTACATATGGCTTTGTCCCAAAGCTCTGCTTTGAACTCACTTCTCTTCCCTCAACACTCTCTCTTTTGGTGATCTTGATCTTGGTATCTCTCCTGAACTGAAGTCCCATATTTCCAACTACCTTCCAGACATAACAACCTTGATGTACTGCAGGTAATTCAAACTCAAAATACCCAAAATAGAACACAATATATTTTCTGCAAAAGCTCTTTCTACTCTAGACTTCTTTTCTGTTGATGGTACCACCATCTTTCTAGTCACTAGGTATATAACCCAGGAGCCCAGAACATACTCCAGATCCTAACTTCTTTCATAGCACAATTTATCTTCCACCTTCTAAACAAGGTTTTCCCTAATCCCCACAATGATTTTAAGTCCAGTTCTCTCTCTCTCTCCCCATCTCTCTCCCCCTCCCCCCCCTCAGAAAAAAAATAAAGGTAGGGGTGGGTGGGAATAGAAACTATAATAAAGGTAGAAGACTTGGGTGAAGATAAACTGAGAAGTCATCCTGATTCTCCATTTTACCAAAATTGTCTCCTTACTCAGTTACATCTTTCCAATTATACTCTATGCTAGCAATGGACAAAGGGCCAATGCAAGGTTTGCCCTTCTCTCAAACCTACGTGGGCCATATGCTAATGAGAGCTTTAGAAAAGGTTACCAAACACATTGGGGTAGATTCCTTTGGAGCTGTAACTAGGGCTTTGGCATTGTGAACAAACAGCTGCAATCAAGCCAGGTTCAGTAGTGAGTTGTTGGAGCACGATAAACCGTTAGGGGATAGGTGAGACAAAGGTAATAGGCTTAAAATCACAGTTTTAAAACTTTCAGAATTCACTTTTTACAAACGCGTAAATTCCTTCCCCATCCCCCTCAGCCCTCTCCCTTCGGTGAGAGCAACAGTTTAACATCCCGAGTTAATGATTTACAGCATATTATGAATATGCTTCATTTCACTTGACTACAAAGAATGCCAGTTATGGTCCCCCTCCCTCATTATGCTAATGTTGTGATTAATCTTCAGATCAACACTGGCCTCTAAATAGTTCTTTTATTGTTTGGCACTTATGAGTTGCTCTTTGTGCATGCAGATGGCAATACAGGGTTACCAGAAAGAGGACAAAAGGCCTTGATTAGTTCTAGTGGTGATAAGTTTTACAATTATTTAGTCACAATTGTCCCCGAGCTCCCAGATGTAACCCATAGCATGTTTCTGTACCACGGCTGGCTGGGGTCAGTAGTTAAAAATGGAGTTCTTATCCCCCTACCCATTCATAATTCAAGCCTATCACCTTAGCCTCATTAACAGGGCTCCAACAAATTTTGCTAACTTAACCAGGATGCTGGCAATGCAAGTATGCCATTCCACTCACCACATGGGGATTTGAAAGGTCTTTTCCTGTGAAGCTTATTTTGGGCTACAGAAAGGAAGTGGAGACAGTGAGAGGAAACCCCAAACCTCATGCTATTCTAATTGTTTTATCACCTCAGGATGCTGTCTCACAGCCTAGCATGTCCATTAGATCCTCATTTTCCTGTTGGTGATATGGTTTCTGTTGGATTTGGAGCAAGTGCAACGAGACTAACACCTGCAAAGATTTCAGAATGATGTTTATCTCTGCTCATTCTGAGTTCCTTCTCAGGAAAAATGATTCAGCCAGTGCCCATCCACATCTCTTACCAAGGAAGCTGCCTCTTTGTTGTATATCTTTACTTTGTATGGAAATTCAGTGAAAGAAACAAAATAAGGGGTTAGAGTTTACTGAATTGTTTTCTAGAATTAATTTTTACCAGGGATGGAATAAACAAGCAAAGGGATCTTGTCATTTCCATCTCCACAGCGTCTGTTGTATACATGCCCTTTCCCCCAACTCTCAAGTAGCCACACGCTAGTTCAATCCATCATCAACTCTCCCCTAGACTATTGCAATTGCCTTACAATTGGAGTCCTTGCCTAATGTCTCTCCCCATAGAGCTGCCAAAGGGATTTTCCTAAAGCCAAATCTGACCGTTGCAACTCAGGAAACTCCAATAGCCCCTCTTACTTCTAGGATTGAATAGAAAGTCCTTGTTTGGCATTTAAACCTTTTTTTCATAACATGGTCTCTTCCTATTATTCCAGTTGTCTTATACATTATTTTTTGCCACACGCTCTACAGTCTAGCCACATCTGCCTACTTGCTATTTCTCGCACATGCAACTGTCTCTCCGTTTTCCGTGCCTCTACAGGGGTATCCTTCATCTTTGGAATGCTCTCTTAGAATCCCTGGCCCAAACACCATCTCTGGGAGGAGACCTAGGCCACCCCCAGCCCAGATACTAGTGTCTTCCCCACTAAAGTTACATTCCATTTATTTGGTATGTGTAAAGTGTGTGAGTATGTGTGTAAAAATATATAAAATCTCCTTGTCACAATGAAAGAGTCTTACAGTAGAAAACAATGTGTGGAATTTATGATTTACTGTTTTTAAAGTAACAATATGGAGATCAATGATTTCATATAAAATATTCTGAATTCTGCCTTATGATAAAAATGCTTTTTTTGTGTATTTAAGATTTTTTAAGCTTTAAAAAGAAAAAGAATGTAAACTCCTTGAAGAGAGGAACTATTTTTGCTTTTTCTTTATATGTCTAGCACTTAGCATAGTGCTTTAGCATAGGAAGTCCTTAAGAAATGACTGAATGATCTGTTGTGTCACAGATTTGGATGTTCCCTTCAACTTCACAGATTACAAATCATTCATACCTGCCCAATCCATGTAACAATTGGGACTCCATGTCCCTGTCCTCCCATGATAAGGAAACATGGTTCCACTTAATATGCCAGAGTCCTCATCCTGGTTAACTCAAGGATACCCACTCTAGACCCATAAAGTCCTACTCGGATGCCTCACCATGAGATGGAAATAACCCTGGATTCTCCAAGTTTTATGTCAGTGGAACATAAACTCTCAAAAGTTTTACCATCTTGGAAAGCCTTTGAGTATGTCCTAGAAACAGACTGAGTCTATGTACCCAAGACCAGTTTAGCCAAGTGTGGAAAGGGGTGGGATTCCAACCTAGGTCTTCCTGACTCCAAATACATACCCATGATTACAATATAAAAGAGTAACTATGATTTGAAAGGCAGATTACTTGTTTAGTTACCATTTGTAAACAAATTTCAGCATGGTTTTAATTCTTCCAGTACCACACCCTGTCTTCCATGGCTCATGTCAAAAAATTAGTTTTCCGAGGCCAAAACTATTCTGCCTTGTCAGTCCTGTTAAAGACAACATATTCTGTATGAGCAATATCCCACAAGCTACAACTGTACTTGGGCATTTCAACACCTCAGAATACCACACTTTGATAGGGCTAAGATATCCAATGAATAGGAAGGGGTCTGGCTTATCTCCAACTCAGATCTAAGAAGACTGAGGAAACATTATTTGGCAGATGAACCTACATGATCCCAGCTATGTAACGCAAAAACAGACTGTTTCAATGACCATCCTGGAAAGCTTATTTTGTCCTAATGAATCCTTTGGGAATGCTCTAAACCCAGGTATTTACAAAAGGGATTTCAAGTTCATTTGGGAAGCAACACAGGGTGATTCTTTTTTTTTTTCCTTTCAGTTAGCTATAACCCCATATAGGGACTTTTGCAAAACTGGTCAGTTGCTTCACATTACCCAATTCCCTTCATTCCTCCTTTACCCATAAATAATTTCACAAGATTTTCAAGCAAATTTGGTGCTGAAAGCCCTCAAACATAGTACAGTTAAGATGCCAGTGACTCTTAGGAGAGTGAGCCAATTCCAAAACATATTTTCCAAGACTACTCTGACAGACTCAGAGTAAGATAAGGTACTTGAAATTAGATTCTACACACTGAACACAAAGCAAGCAGTCACTCTACTTTAGACACAAACATACGTAACAAATTAAGTTAAATTTTAGTTAGATGCTGAAAATGTTTTCCCAAGATTTCATTTGCCCATCGACACTTACCTTTGCATTCAAAAGTCTAGCAAGACAGCTAGTTGAGAATGAAGCCAAGATTTAGGAGACCACTTTCTTCTGTTCTGTTTCAGAGCCACAGTCTACCAGTCATATGCCAAGGTGGACTAGGTTAGAGCAATACAAATCCATTCCAACCACTGGTGAAATAATAAAACCCAATTTTCCTTACCTAAGTCCAACCAATACACATAAAATTACCACCATTAGTCACTCCCTTGGAGCTGTTGGACAAGTTAAAATGCAAATGTCACCCCAGGGTAATAAACCATTGACCCATTATTCTTATCATGAGAGATCAGTAGATCTGATAAACTAGCTTTCATTAAGGGATCTCTGGGAAGGGAATCAATCCAGTACTGACCTGAATTGCTCTGAAGTGAGAAGAAAGGGAATGCAGAAGAGGCAGGGAACACAGGTGGGTTAGAGAATTCAAAGAGCTATTTAAGGACCACCAGGGTCTTGGGGGAGGGGAGGCACACCTGCAGGTCAAGGAAGATAAATTCCAACATACCAGTTTTGCTGGGGCATCATCAATTACTTGATTCAAAATCATGCTGGATTTGCTATACCTGCCTAGCAAAACATATAAGTCTGCATTGCTATCTCAAACTAAAGAGAATTTCTTAATAGAGGATTTTGACTCAAATTCTACCCTCTCTAGAAAAGGACTTGGTACAAGAGAACATGGGACTTAGAATGAGGAAGACACATCTTCATGAGTTCAAATCTATCCACACTAGCTGTGTGATCCTGGACAAGTCACTTAATCCTGCAGGCCTCCATCGCTTCATCTATAAAATAGAGAAGTAAATGGCAAACAATTTCAAGAAAACCCCTCCAAAAGGGATCACTAAGAGTCAGTCACGACTGAAAATGACTAAACAGAGTAATTAATAGTTGTTTAATAAGGTGAACTTAAATTCCTGGCCCCACTAAAAAATCAGTTAGGTAGCACATGCTTCAAAACACTTGCAAAAAATAATTTTTCACCTCTCTATAAAATATTTTTATTTTGCCATGGAAATTAATGACTTAAAAGCTAAAAAATGAAAGCCAGATAGGAGGAATAACCAGCATATGCTTTCATCTTCTTTATATCTTTTCCCCTCTTTGCTTCTTTCTTGCATTTCACAATCATTCTTATTTCTATTTCATCAAAAGAACCTGGAAATGATTAGTAAAGAGAGAGATCTCTAACAGGGTTCCGCTCCCCACCCCTGCTTATCTATAATACCTAAAAGAGCTGTGACCAAGGGTAACTCTGTAGAAGCATTCCATAACTCATGTACTTTTTATTAGAGGATATTCTGCTGCTCTTTTAATTTAGTTTTATGCAATTCCATTATCCATTACACATGACTACAGACCACATACCAGAAAGTGACCAGCAGGTGGCATGAACATCTAACTTAATAAACCCATGAGTTTTCCTGCACAGGGCCAACAAAGATTAAACGCTCAAACCACTAATCCACAGGAAAGCCCTAAGGCATCTAGACACCCTTTCAAAACCAAAATAATTGCACTATCATAGGGGGAAAAAAATCAGCAACTTTAAAATAAAAGCTTTAGCAACTTTTTTTCAAATTCAAAATTTTTACTGATAACTTTTTAAAAATATCACCTTAATTTCCAAAATATCCCATTCCTTTCCCCTACATTAGTAAATTTTTAAAAAGGAATGCTTGAATAATTCTCATAGGTTAAATCCAAAACATGTGAGTCTTCTCAAAAGGCCATGTAATTCCTAATTCTTCACCAAATACATAACTTCTGTTGTTTTGTCTTCCATTTCCCCCCTTCATCTTTTACAATTTTTCTCCCCCAGAGCATTTCAGTAACTGTACTCCTAAGCACTTAAAAATCACAGTAGCTAGTAAGTCTAGGACCACCAGGCTCAATGAATTCACTAGGTGTCCTAGGCAAAACTTGTTATTAGTTAAATGTGACTTTCCTAGGGTCTGATGAAAGGTTGTATGTCTGGCACCTAAGGTAAGTTCAAAGAGATTCATCCTCAGAAAGTTAGTTATGGTGATGATTATTCAGCTACTGCAAACCTAACCCTCATCTGTGGTATTGGGGGGTCATCTGCAATGAGAGTCTGATGAAATCACAGATTGAGGTATTATCCTTAAGTTACTTTAAGCACTATGCAAGAATAGCCTTAGTCCCTGGCTAAATATTTCCAGCTAACTGTTGTATTTCAACTAGTGTGTCCTAGTCTAAGCAAAAGACTCTACAGTTTGGTTCCAAAATGCAGACTAGTGATCTATGGCTTCAAGTGTGGTCTTTTTTTTCTTTCCATATTCCTACAAATAAACATCTGTTCCCTACGTTTGGACCACTGCCTAGAGGTTTAGCAATAACTTGCCCTCACACATTTGGTGGCCTGATAAATCTCAGGGCCATGTAGCCAAAATGTTCAACACTTCATTCTGTGTTTGCCTTTCCTGGACTGCTCATATATGACTTAAGGAGCAAAAGAGAGGAAGCTGGAAAAGACATCTGTATTACAAATACAGTATACTTACACTAAAAATACTAATATATGTAAGTAATTTCTTCCCCCCTCCTACTTTACCAGATACATAAGCATTTTGTGGTCAAACCTCAACTTATAAAATTGCAGCAGAATGAAGTCGGGAACTCAGTGATCCAAAATCAGCCTTTCAGAAACCTCTGTTAGGGTTTTATTTATTTTTCTTATGCAAAATAGTTCCAAGGAAAGTGCAGTCAAGGCTTAAGTTCCATATTCTCAGTTCTTAGAGGAGAACTAATTTTAAAAGGGAAGCTTTTCTATCTTAGCACATAGCTCACCATTGCCTGGCACTGAATGCTAAGCTGACTCTGATTTGGCACTATGAAACCAAAATACCGGAATTGCATTTTCATTTGACTATTGCAATAGGGAGGAAGCACCAAGCAAAAACAGTGAGAGTTATTAATACACAGAAAACCACAATAGTTCAATTTATGCCTAGGTTTCAAGTACAGAAGAGCATGACATCTGAACTGAGAGACATACATACAATGTTCTGCTTTCTTCAGCCCCACCTCCCCAACCAGACAACACCATTAGCTCAATTAACATTCTTCTAAGAGCAATGCTTGTTGCATAAGTGAATAAATGACTTAACTGAATTAAATAAGAACAAGTTAGCCAAAATGTGCTATATCTGAGTAACAAAATGTTATAGGCTGCCTTGCGACCTGGAACCAACGCCAGTTTCTTGACTGACAGATTGGATCCAAGAACTACTCTCTGTAGAAAGGGACCTGGTATGTAAGACAGGTCCCAACATGAACTTTATCCAAGGGGCTTACTACTGGAAATGCCAGAAAGATTTTGTAATAGCACTGCCTCACTTATAATACAGTCCGGTAGAACTAATGCCAAAGACAGCATCATTAAGAGATTCTGGTGGGATTAACAACAAATGGTAAATGTAAACAAATATTTTACTGTAAAAGGTCTTTAAACTTAAAACCGAAAAACACAAAGCATAAAGGTGAAGCTCTTCAGTCTCCTGACCCACACAATAAAACTCTAAAGCTTTAAAACATAAGTCACAATGTCTATAATTTTAAAAAAGCATTAAAACTGTATCCTCTCCCTCCATTCCTTCTCTCCTTCCTCCCTCTCTGGGCTAACTCCATGCCAGAATCCATCCCAGACAGCCACCTTCCTTTGTCTTCAGTCTTAAGTAGGGCTTCATGCTTGCTCATAGGGCTTGGATGAGATGAGAGTCAACAACTCCATTCCTTCCAATGAGATGATGGAGCACCAGGCCTTCCTACCACCTAAGCTCTGCCCCTACACCCTTACACTCCCCATTACTGTCACCTGCATTTACTTCTGTAACATAACCTAAGGCCCAAAAGTACTTGCCATTCACCCATTAATTCAAAATCAAAACTTACATACAAACTTTCTTTTAACTGTGAGGACTTTTGCTTTGCATCCAAACTCTTTTTACATGTTATCTCCCCTAATTAGAATGTGAGCTCCCAAAGAGGAGGGACTATCCGATATTTCTATTGATGTCTTCAGCACTTATCACAGTACTTGGCACACACTTAAATGTTTAAATGCTTTTTCATTCATTCATTCCTTTCAATTATGTATAAAATACAAGTCTTATCTCTTTGAAGCCTGAAATCTAAAGAAAAAAATTAAATATATGGATGGCTCTCTGGAAGGAAGGAAGTTGGGGGGGAGAGGGGGCAGGGAATTTAAGCAATGTGAAAAACAAAAGGTCCTAGTAAAAATTTATTTTAAAAAGGAAAGAAAAAGTGAGGTATGAGAATGCACAAATACACAACTCAACATTCACAAGATAAAAACCACACTGGTCCCATTTTATGAAATAAGAAGTCACAGGCAGTAGGATGTTCCCTCAAGAATTCTCGTCCAGAGTTACGATGAAGCAACTACAGTTAAGTCCTGAATACAGACACATATCTATCACATGTTAGCTCTTGTCTTTATAGCATGTTTCATCACGCACTTCAACAATATCTAAGTGAAGGAAGAAACTGCTCCTATCTCAGGGAAAGCTAAGCCTCAGTGGTCGAGTGGTGTCTGAAGAGGAAAGACAGCTGTATTTTGCAGACGGCAGTTTGTGCCCTGTAGTTATAAAAATGTCATTTGACTTGCAAACTGGATCTGGAAGTCGTTGATGGAGAATAAATGGAGCCATGATGTCATTCTTTTTACACAGTCTGTTTTCCTGACCATAACCACATTTTAATCACCATAGCCAATGACTTGGGATTCAAATTCCGCATTCTAAAACAGAGTTGCTGCAGTAATGGAAAAATACCATCACTTGTAATATTTGGGAAATGCAGTGTGAGGTTTTAGTGTGCTTTTAAAATAAAACAAAAACAAAAAAGCACAGCAAACATCTGCTTTCCATCATCAACAGCATTCTTCGCAGGGGGAATGGATGCTTCTCTTGGAGTTGAATATGCTGAAATAGCCACACCATGAAAATGTCCTAAATTCTCACTGTGTCTATAAACCAATTATCTAGCCAATTCACCCCAAGTACTCTAGGGAACTTTCAAGAAATACAAACTAGCAAATACAATTAGGCCCAGAAGATCCAAAAGGTGCAAGAACCAAAATACACTTGTAATTCCAGTTCCCTTAAACTACATATTAAAATGCACTTAGGGAATATTCCTGTGCAAATCTTCTACTTCCAGCTCCCACATGCTTTCATGTATAGGGTTTTCAGAAAGATCTGTCATCTTCACAGCTTGAAGACAAGGTTCAGGGTTGCAGGTTTGAATGACTCCCATCACCATCACATATTTTCCTACAACAACAAAAAAAAGAAAATATAGCTACTGAATAAATCAATTACATTTTAAAGCAAACAAGGTTCTGATTCTTCAAAGAGTATCACTACCCTAGAAAGACAAAGTAAATACTCAGCATCAGACATAGGAAAAAAAGAGATGAAGAAATATTAGAGACCAAAATTCCAATGCAGTGGGTAATCAAAGAATGAAGTAGTGTAAGATGTGTAAAGCACTTTGCAAACCTAAAAGCACTATACAAATGCTGACTATTATTATTAGGAAGAAGGTGGGTGGAGAGGGGCTTAGGAAGAAAACCCAGCTGGACAATCTCAGTATCTTTAGTTCCAAGTTAAAAACAAAACCATTTAACAGTCAATCCTCATGTAAATAATGACATGCTGTAATGAAAAAGACTTACTGTTAAGGTATACGTTAGAATTAGATGGGATCTATAAAAGCAGAAGAAAATCCATGTCATCTAATGTAATGCTCCTTTATTAACGGCCATGGAATAGCCCTAGAAGAGACCCAGCCCATGGTCTCTGCAGATGGGACAATCTTCATCTTTGCAGGGTGTAGGGTAAACTTTTCTGACGGATCCACAGAGAGCAAATCCAATTTTCCTTTGACAGTGCCAAAAAAAGCTTGGCAGACAGCACCATTCGGGTCCAGATTGCACAAAACTGATATCCTGCCACCTTCCACTTAATCCCAGACCACTCACTGGGCAAACTAAAATAAATCAACAGGAGGGCAGTCTGCCATATTAATGATCTAATGACTTATTAACCACTACCCTCTTCCCAATTCCTCAGAGAAGTGGTCCTCCTTGAAAGCAAAACTTGGCCGATCTAAACCACACAAAACTCAATTGTGTAAAAAACCCCAAACAACACGAAGGACAGGCAAGCTGCCAGGCCTTGACACATGCCACAGACTTCTGTTTTTGTTTTTTTTTTAATCATATTATCTCCATCCTGCAGGACTGATTTATATTTTTGTTCTCAAGGCTGTTACCAAAAGAAGTCAGGTAGATTTAGTCTTAGGTTCTCTTTTCTTGATCCTACCACAGGTGGTAGGGCCTCCACTTAAGCAATAACATCCTAGTCTCCCAAGGGGCCTTCAGAAATTCTAAATCTACATTTGCTCTACCCTTTGCATGATCTGGAGTTGCAAAGTAGAATGACTGATGACCCAAAGAAGAGAGAAGTCAAACAGGAAGACAGAGCTGAGAAGTTCTCAACTGACAGCTGGATGCAGAGGCTTTGATAGCAGGCTTAGGGACTCTCAGGAGCTGACAGATACTCTAGGGAAAATGTGATGCAAACAAATGGTTGTTGTTCAGTTGGGTTGGTTTTTTTTCAGTCATTTCTGACTCTGTGACCCTTTTGGGGGTTTTCTTGACAAAGATACTGGAGTGGTTTGCCATATCCTTCTTCCAGCTTATTTTACAGATGAGGAAAGGGAAGCAAATTGGGTTAAGTGACTTGCCCAGGGTCACACAGATAGTAAGTATGTGGAGCCAGATTTTAATTCATGAAGGTGAATCTTCCTGACTCAAGGGCTGGCCCTCTATCTACTTCTGACACCTAGTTGCCTCAAAAATGGATGGAAACCTGAACAATTAGCAAGCGGGAAGTTTCTAGATAAGAAAGAAAGAGCTCAAATGAAATTCCCTGGAGAATTGCTGGGGACTGAACATGACTGTAAGCTCTCTTATCTTTTGGGAGCAAGAGTAGTTATTTCCCAGCAGTCAAGAGCAGTAACTGTAAAATATACTACCTGCAAACCCAAAAAACATCCAAGTCTCTGAGGAAAGCGAAGAGGAAGGTCAAGATTTGTACTCTTAATAAAGTCCCTTACACTATGCAATTGCAAGGTGTACTACAAGGGTGTTATTTTGAAGATTATTGTTTCTTTATTTTTGGTTTTTCACTTAACTTATTTGCTGATGAAATCTTGATTCCTATGGCTCATTTTAAGAGTATATTAGAAAAAAATCAAGGATTTAGAAAACAATAATAAATCCTGAAAAAAATTTCCCTGACATCAAGGAACTTACAATCTGTGTAAACCATTTACAAACCTTAAAATCTTATATACCTATTGGCTATTATTGTCTCAATATTAGGCAAAGGTATTGTCATGAACAATTAAAAATCAATCACACGATTGGAAAGTTGGTTTGTTATTTGTCTACAATGAATCACTGAACCGTGTCCAAAGAAAAATGATACACAATCTGCTTATTGTCGATCTGTCCTGGTAGAATTTGTATAAAATAATTTGTAGTTTTAGCTTTTTAGAAGTAAAATGATTCACATTTATGTACCTCTGTCCACTAAAAAAAAGGCTTTTTGATTTTAAATCTTTTAATCCTATGAATAACGTGGGGAGGAGGGGAGAGATGTTCAAGAGAACAGGGTTCTAGCTCCATTTCCTTTTCCTTTGGATAAATTACTTCCCTCCTGGCCTTGCTTTCTTATCAGTGAAATAAACGGGCTCATTGATTTGGAGTTGGAAGGAAGCTGAGCTCAGAAAAGTCACACAGATGAAAATCTGGTAAGAACCCTGGAGGTCCTGGGGCCTGAAGTGGTTAAGTGACTTTCCCAAGGTCACACACTGACAGATCTGGGATCTGAACGGAGCTCCTCCTGGATTCGGTGAAGTATTCTTTCCACTGTGTCATAATAAATACCCTTAGTAGATTAATTCCACCTTAGTAGAGTAGTAACAACCGACCAGGCTGGACAAGTGTTTTTGCCTGTGTGATCTTGTACAATGTAACAACCACTTGTCCAAGGCCACACTGCTCATACCTTCCCCAGTTCCAGTCCCTGAACTCTACCCCGAAGCATGCATCCAGAGGCATGGACCTAGGCTCATAAATCTGGCCCGGGGAAAGGGTCTTAGAGGTCGCAGAGTCCACACACTTTTTACTGACAAGGACACTAAGCCCAAGGTCATACTGCACAGAAAGCGTCCATCCCTTAACTCCAGCTCTAGAACTTACAGATCTGTAATTCTAATCTGTAGATTAGGAACTTTGGCAGAGGAAAGGGCTATCAATGAGCCCAATTCCTTAATTTTGCAGAAGAGGAATCTGAGTTCTGAGCGGTTAAGTGATTTGCCCGGGGGCCACAGGGCAAGGAAGGGTCGGTGGCTACACCTGAGCCTTCCAGGCCCTTCTGAAAGCCGCGGGTCTTCGGCTCAGTCCTGGGCTCCACGTGGTCAAGTCTAGCGCGCACCAGGGACCAAGTAATGTGGGGGCAGGGGGCGGGGCCAAATGGGGAGGCGTGGCCGATGTAGATGATGGGGCGGAGCCAGACGGGCGGGGAGGGTTACCTGGGGCCAGGCAGGGCTTCCCCTGGGGTACACGCTCCAGGCCCCGCACCGTGAAGGAGCCGCTCGAGTCCCGCAGCCGCGCCCAGCCGCCCCGCTCCGCCGCCTCCAGCACTCGGCCTTGCATCCACACGGCCGCCAGCTCCAGCGGAGCTCGGCCCGCCGGCTCACGGGCCAGCTGCCAGGCCCCGGGCCCGCCTACGGCGCAGCGCCGCAGCTGCCCGGCCAGCAGCTTCAGCGGAGGCGCCGTGGGCAGCCGCACCGACGGGCCTGGTCCGCGACCCCGGGCCGAGCCGGCACTCGGAGCGTCCGACGCCATGGCCCTAACCACGCTCTCCCGCCAGCTTTGACGGAGGGCGGCTCCACCAATCAGGAGCGCGCGGGCGGAGTCCGCCAATGGAGAGGCCCGGGAGGCGGTCTTGGGCGGAGAAGGCGGGGACTGCGGGGGGGGAGGGGATCGCGCGCTGGGTTTTGGAATGGATCCCTGCCTCCCCGCGCAGGGCGCAGGTGCAGCCTGTAGCTCGAAGCCCCTCCCCCGCAGGAGGGGTGCCCGACCTAAAGAAGCCGAGTTCCCAAGGGCCCAACCGCACTCTCTCCATCCTGACATTCCTCCGACAATTAAGTTGGGTTCCTCACCCAGCTGCTTACCGGCCCGCCTCCATTTGATTCAATAAACATTTATTAAGCGCTTACTGTGTGCCTGGCACCGTGCTAGGCGCTGCGGGTGTAAGAAGAGGTAAAGGCAGTGCCTGCCCTCAAGGAACTTAGAATCTGTGTAAACCCCTTAAGGACCTTAAAACCTTATGTACATATTGGCTATTATTATTTCTCAATATTAGGCAAAAGTATTGTCTTAGCAATATTTTATTAACTAAATAACAGTATTGGAAAATAATATGTAACTGTATCACAATCCAGTAGTATGTTATCAGGAAAGAATATTTGTTAATATGTATCGATTTAAGGTTTGCATAATATAATGCAAGCAGGAAATAATAATGGCTAATATTTACATAATACTTTAAGGTTCCTATAATACTTTACATGTACTATCTCCCTTAAACAGCAGGGTGGTGATCCAAGTCTTTTAGGTGCTCTATAAATGCTAGCTTTTATTATTTCCCAATAATATTATAGTAATATTATTTTATTGGGAAACGATACTTGCTAACATTTATGTGGCACTTCAAGGTTTGCACCCTACTTCAACACTGTTTGGGAAATTGCAAGGGTCATTTTTAGATGTTAAACTCCCATTTTCTGGGTCTCAAGTTTTTCATATAAAGTGAGGTGACTGGACTACATTAAATGATCTTCAAGATTTCTTTCTGTTCTAAGTCCTGTGTTTCCCATAATTTAAGATCTCTGTGACCCCAGATCTATTCAGTTTCCTATTACAGAAGGAAAAGTCCTCAAACCCTGAGTCTGGACAGGACCACGAGTAGTCTATGCCCTGCCTCTGTCAGGCCTCCTGCTTATGTCATCCTGGGTTGTTCCCAGTATTCAAAGCTCACAAGAGGGGAATTCCTCGGTTGCAGGGTTCTATAGTTTCATTATGATTACCTTCTGATTTTGGTCTAAACATTAATAATCTCTCTGCTCATCTGTGTCCAGTAGCTTCAACTTCAGTCACCTCTCCATACATACTACTAATAAAAATGAAGATGGGAAGGAGAGTGGTGGGGAAAAGAGCCCATTTTCTTACCAGTGAATAACCAGGAAAAGTGTGTATGGTACCTCCTTTGGGATCACTTCCCAATTCCCACTCACATTGGTGGGTTAAGTTTTCAAAGTATGGATGGCTGTAATTCCCCATAGGGTTCTAGGAGGAATGGTGAACAATTAAAGCTTCTAGTAGGATTACTTATAAGGGGGAAAATATAATTAATTAAGCTTTTGACAAATTGAATTTGAGATGCCTAAATGATTTCCAATAGGCAGCTGGAAATGTGGCACTTGGTAGAGAGACTAGGGCTCATTGTATAGAGATGATAATTAAATCCATGGGAGCTGATCTGGTTACTAAGTAAGAAAGTGTAAAGAGGAAATAGAAGATGGTCCAGGATGAAGCCTTGGAGTTCACTGATGCTTAGAAGGCATATGGATGATCAGACAGCAAGGGAGACTGAGAAGGAGTGGTCAGAAAGGAAGAAAATCAAGAGAGAACAGTCATTAAAGTCCAGAGAGAGGAGAATATTCAGGAGGAGAGGATGGTCAATAGTGTCACATGCTGCAGAGTTCAAGAATGATGAAGACTGAGAAAGGACCATTAGACTTGATCATTAAGATACTATGGTCATTCTAGATATCAATTGGGGATCATATCCATAAAGTTATTAAACTGTGCATATCCTTTGATCCAGCAATCCTACTCTATACCTTAAAGAGATCAAAGTAAGAAGACGAGGACCTACATGTGAAAAAATATTTTCCAAGAAATAGAAACTAAGGGACTACCCATCCATTGGGGAACAGTTAAACAAATTATAGCATATAAACACAAAAGAATACTTTTGTGCTCTAAGAAATAATGAAGGAGATGGTTTTAGGAAACCTGGGAAGACACATATTAACTAAAGAAGAGTGATGTGATTAGGACCAGAATAATTTACTCCATAAAATCAATATTATAAAAAATGGGTAATTCTGGAAGTTCTAAGGACTCTCATCAGTCATGATTCCACAAGGCTGATGAAGAAGAATGGCATTCACTTCCTGAATGAGACACACATTTTTGGACGTGGCCAACGTGGGAATTCATTTTGCTTGACTGTGCTTATTTGTTAGAAGGGTTTGGTTTTTGTTTTTCTTATTTTTCAGACGTGGGGAGGAGGAAGGGAAAAAAATAATTGCTTGACAATTGAAAACATAAAGCATTTAATTAAAAAAAAGATCATTGGCAACTTAAGGCTGAGATGCAAAGACATTCAAGATATTAACAGTTATGTGAAAAAATCTAAATTACTAATAATTAGAGGAATACAGATTTAGGCAATTCTGAAGTTTCATTTCACACCCTATCAGGTTGATAAAGATGACAAAAATGAAAAATAACAGTCTTTGGGAAAGACTGCAGAAAAAAAGGGGGCTCACTAATGCACTGTTGGTGGATTTGTGGATTGTTCTAGGCCAGGGATGGGGAACCTTTTGCCTCAAGGCTACATGTGGCCTTCTAGGTCCTTGAGTGCAGCCTTTTGACTGAATACAAGTTAACAGAACAAATCCTTTTAATTTAAAAATTAATTTAAAAAGGGGATTTATTCTGTGGATTCAGTCAAAGAGCTAGAGGGCCAAATGTGCCTCAAGGCCACAGGTTTCCTTCCCACTCCTGTTCTAGGCATTCTGGAAAAACACCTTGGAACTATACAAAAAAAGGAATTAAATCATGTATCTACCCTTTGACCCACTGATACCATTACTAGGGCCATGAGATCAAAGAAAGAGGAAAACAACACATGTTTAAAAATATAACCACTCTTTTTTGTAATAGCAAAGAACTGGAAATGGATAATGGCTAGACGAATTACAGAGTATGAATATAATGAAATATTGTTGCACCAAAGAGATGACAAAGGAAATGGGTTCAGAGAAACTTGGGAAAGCTTGGATGAACTAATGCAGAATCAAGGGAGCAGAACCAGAACAACTTATACAATAATAGATTTACTGACCAATTCTGATTCCAGAGGCCCAATGGTGAAATATCGTACCCGTCACCTGAAGTCATAGACTCAATCTGCAAAAGGAGACATGCATCTTTGGACACAGATAAACAGGGGCTTTGTTTTGCTTGACTATGCGTATTTGTCATAACGCTGCTTAAATTTTTTTAAATTCCACTGAGCGTAGTGTAAATAGGGTTGCCAAAAGAAAAGGAAAGAAAGAAAAGGCTAACAGAAGCTTTTATTAAAAATGCATAAAAGAGTGCAGAAGGAAAGCCAGAAAGAAACTTTAATAAGTAGGACAACTTTGAAAGCTACATGTTGAATTTATTATATTCTTAAAAAAAAAAAAGGAAGATTTCCAGCTTCATGGGCAATCCTTTTTTTCTGTCCTACTTTGTATATGGAAATGTTCATTTTATTTATTTATTGCATTCAAAATAAAATGAGAGAGTGAGAGAAGAGGAAATGGAGACAACAAGCATCAACAGTTTTCTAGAAGCTTTTACTGTGCCTGCAAGGAAATAAATATATAAAGTAATAGCTTTGGGGGATGGTAGTATCTAATCACACACACACACACACACACACACACACACACACACACATATACATGTATTTAGTATGGAAAACTTAGTTTCTTATATAATCAAATTAATATATCTTATTTCCTCTAAGTTAAACCATGTTAAGAAATTATCCCTTATCTACACTTGTGAAACATAATTTCCTTTCTTACATTTGTTTTGTGCTTTACATTTTTTTATATTGTTAGCACATTATTTATGATGTGCTGTGTAAGAGATTAGTCTATTTCCCAAATTGCTATCTAGTTTTCCCACTCATCAGCCACCGGGTGTCTATTTGTAAGAGGACAGACCTTGGAAAACTGAATAAACCAAACTGGGTTTTCTCTATAACTCCTGGATTTGGAGCAATTTGTGTCCTGCCAAGGACTGCCTGAGCCTAGGAGGAATCATGGGTGTGCTATCACATAGCAGTGTGCTTCCTTTTAAAGTTCAGGTCTGATTATGCTCCTCAGCACATACACACACACACACACACACACACACACACACACACACACATACTCAAACTCTAGTAACTATCACCTCCAAAATCAAATAGGAAATCCTCTGTTTAGAGTTCAAAGCCCTTTATAACCTTGCCCATCACTTCCTCCCATGTACTCTTTGATCCAAAATGATGCTAACTTCCTAGCTGTTTCTCAAACTAAATACTCTATCTCCTGACTCTGAACATTTTCAGCCCATGCCTGAAACATTCTCTCTTATCTCTGCCTCCTGGTTTCCCTGGCTTCCGTCAAGTCTCATCTAAAATTCTACCTTCTACAGAAAGTTTTTTCCAATCCTTCTTAATGCTAGTAACTTCCCTTTGTTTCTTATTTCTGATCTATACTGTACTTAGCTTATGTGTAGTTGTTTACATAGTATCTCCTCCATTAGATTGTGAACTCCTTGAGAGCAGGAACCGTCTTTTACCTTTAGATCTCTAGGGCTTAGCACAGTTCATCGCACACAGTAGGTGTTTAATAAATGTTTCTTTACTGACTGGTATTCTGTTGTTTCCATGGAAAGAGTAAACTTGCTAAAGTTAAACATGTTCTGTCCCAGAGGAGAATGATTTCATTTCTGTCATGGTCATATGACTATGGATCAGTGAAACGTAAGTTCAGGCAAGAGTGAGGGTTTTGCAAGTAGAATTGGAGCTTCAGAGCCAATTATGATTGGGTAATTTCACAATCACCACACCCCTTAGACTAATAAATTGATACAGCCACTAAGAGAGAGATAGAGCTGTGAGACTGAAAGTCATCTACTCTCTGAGAACTATAGAGAACTTGTCAATTTCCCAGCAAATCGATTCAGCTCATTGGAGCATCACAATTACCAAGGTTAACTGTGGAACTTGACCAAGTTCTGATCCTTCCTGTTGAAAAGGATCAAGTTAGTAGCAGCAAGCAGTACAACCTGGTGATTTAATTTCTTTTTAAAAAAGATAATTAATTTTTAGTTTTCAACATTCACTTCCATAAGCTTTTGAGTTTTAATTTTTCTTCTGTCCCCCTCCTCTCCTCCTTTCCCAAGACAGTGTGCAATCTGGTATAGGCTCTAAGTAAGTGTGTGTGTTCATGCTTCGTTGCCAATGAAGACCGTGCCATCAGAGAAATGATAACATGACTTGCACTTGACTTGGTTTTTGAGTGAGGGAGGGCTGTGCAGGTCACCAGTCTCACTTCTCCTCCAGAGCGGTCTGAATCCAGTGACCAGATATTCATCAGGATGACTGGAGATGACCCAGGATGGGGCAATTGGGGTTAAGTGACTTGCCCAAGGTCATACAGCTAGTGAGTGTCAAGTGTCTGAGGTGAAGTTGAACTCAGATCCTCCTGACTCCTGCACTGGTACTCTATCCACCTAGACCCAACTCTAAATATACATTCTCATTAAACATATTTTCATATTACTCATGTTGTAAATTAGACTGAATGGGAGAAACCATGGGAAAGAAAAAACAAAACACACCAAAAAGAGAGCAAACAGTGTACTTCAGTCTGCATTCAGACTCCGCAATTCTTTCTCTGAGTGTGTATAGCATGAGTCTTTTGGAATTGTCAGATTCTTGCATTGCTGAGAGGAGCTAAATCTATCAAAGTTAGTGATCGAACAGTGTGACTGTTACTGTGTACAATGTTCTCCTGGTTCTGTTCACTTCATTCAGCATCAGTTTATGTAAGTCTTTCTAGGTTTTTCTGAAGTCTGCCTGCTCATCATTTCTTATAACATAGTAGGATTCCGTTACATAAATATGCCACAAATTGTTTAGCTATTCCTCAACTGATGAGCATCCTTTCAATTTCCAAATCTTCACCACCGTGAAAAGAGTTGCTATAAATATCCTTGTACATGTGGGTCCTTTCCCCATTTTTATGATCTCTTTGGGATACAGCCCTAGAAGAGGTATTATTGGGTCAAAGGGCAAGCACATTTTTATAGCCTTTTTGGCATAGTTCCAAATTGCTGTCCAAAATGGTTGGATCAGTTCACAACTCCCTGATATTTTAATTTCAATCTTTTCTAAACATGTGTATTCCTAGTCTAAAGATCTTTGGGACTAGGGTTACACATGGGTAGTTTTAATCTAAGTAGGTTGAAGAGTTCTCAGTGAATTCCCATTGGTCTTTTGACAGAGCTGTCCGCACTTAAGAGTTTTGCAGGGGAATCAGATGAAAATGTGACTGGGAAATGTTTAAAAAAAATAAATAAAAATACAGTACAACATAATGCTAATTTGTGGCTTTCTAAGTCAATATGTGGTCACTCAGGGAGCCTCCTTTATAACAAGGGAAATAGAACCAAGCATTCCTCAAGCTCTTCGATGGAATTCTTGTCTACAAAGTTCCCATTATTTTCACCCCAGCAACCAATTCTTCCTTGTTGGTGAGAATCAGATACAAAACAGTAGTTTCCTTCATTCATTCCTCCTACCTTTGCGGGAGGAAATTATTAAGACAAGCCAAGAAACATTAGCTGCTTTGCTTTGGCAGAGAGGGCACCAGCAGATGTCTAGCTAATTGAAGGAATCACTGCTAGGTCTTACTTCTGTGCCAAGCTAATGATCTTTTTTTCCTTAAATTCTCATTAATTTCCCCTTTCTGCTCAGGTAGTGTATAGGATACTCCAATAATAATGTCACTTCTATTTTTTTGTTATTAATTCTCACTTAATAAATATCTTACCTCTAGAGCTTTGCGAATTTCCTTGAAAATTTAGCTTCTTAATATCAAACATAGTCACCCCTTAAACCTCCCTTTTTGCTAATCTGATCTTTCTGAATGAGGTACACAAATGAGGTACACAGTGGAGGCTGCTCATATTTGAGAGCCAATAGTTGACCCGTCCCGCAGGTCAACAATCGTGGGTCAGGGACGCTGGAGAGTGCCGGGGGAGCTAGGCTCGAGGGGGACCCGGGGGACCTTGGAAGGCCACGAGGTCCGGGGACAGGATCATGGAGAGGAAGGAGACCGAGGCATAGTTGGTAACAGGCAGTCTCAGTTTATTTAGCTCAGGGTACAGCTTATATAGTAATTGAAACAGGGAAGAGGAATAGAAAAGAATGGGGAGGGTCCAGGGCGAGGGTAGTATCTAATCATGCAATCTTTACAATGAGGCTATTTCCTGGGACTGGGGGCCAAGCCCTTTTGTGGCTGCAACATCTATTGACAAAGACCTCTTGTGATGTTTGCTTTTTGCAAAGCAGGGCATGTTGACCTCAAGGGTGAGGGGCCCAGCACTTAAGTGCTGGCTCCCAACATGTCCCCCTTTTTTGTTTAGAAATGCAGGTGAAAGGCCTGTCTTAGGCTATGTGGCCTGACTCCATGCCTGGTACCGAAAGTGGGCAGGGCCCCTGTCTTAGGCTATGTGGGTGGCCCCCACCTCCAGCATTTCTGGTAGGTGGACCCACAATAATCCCGTCATTGGGTACCTCTGCAGCCAATGGCATGATTATCCAGGTCATGGGGCCACAATATTCCCGTCATTGGCACAGTCACAGCAAAAGCACATTATTGATCATAGCAGGGTACAGGGACGCTTTTGAAAAGTTTGATGGTATAATTAGCAGTAACCCTAATATAGTCCCAGGAGGAAGAAGGACCCCAATAAGTGTCACCCGTGGTTTCACAGCCCCAGCTACGGCAATAATAATCAGTTATGCCTCCACATGTGGGGTTCAAAGCACGGCTTCTGTGAGGGCCGGGGCAAACATAAAAGGGGAGTGTTCTCAACATACTTCTTCGGGATTGTGTACCACACCCACCCCATGGATCAGGGAACTGCTTTCCGGAGGGGGCCTCCTGTTGATCAGAATATCCCTCCAAGTCCCAATTGGCCGGAGCCCCTATGGCTAGTTTACAAAGATCTGCCGAATGCAAATCTTTGAGTGATTTGAAATGAAGCTTTTGAAATTTCTTGGGAGGGGTGTTTTGTGCAATTTGGGCATCATCTGCATGGTCATCATCATTCTTATTCTCATCCTTACTGGAAGACCCGTCCTGGGAATGAGAATCCGCAGGGGGTTCCTCAGCGGAGGATGAGGGGGAGTGCTGTGTATGCCAGATTGTCCCCACAAACAAAAACTTGCCCTAGTGGGGGGTACAGGGGGTCAGAGGTATTCGTCCAGGAAGAGCAATTTGGGGGCAGGGAGGACCCAACATCGAGGGTAATAGAGTTATGGGGGGTAATTCCGGCGTAGCAAGGGGAGGGGAGAGCAAAGGGAATGCCGGGCTGAACCTTGAAGTATTTAAAACCAAACCCATTCCAATTCCCAGGGATACCCTTCTATAGACAAGGTGGGAAACCTGCGACTAGTCCTGAAAAGTTAGTGTCTCTGAAAAAGAGTCCCATTATTATCATGGTATAGTCCATCATCTTTAAACATGTGAGAAATATTGCCTTGGATGATAAATTTGGTTATTGTCTCACTCCATGACATCACCCTTAACCATGGTGGATTCCTGACGAACGCCCATCTCTGTTGTTCCTTCGGTGCTGGGTCGATGGACGCAGTGTTCTTGAGTGTCATGATAAGTACGAGAAAAATGAAAGGAGTCATCGTGACCTAGTTGATTAAGCTTCTCCAGAAGTTTTTTCATCTGCCACCGATAGCACCTCCTCACTTCCTGTGACCGCTTCACCTTGGCAGTTGTCCTCTATCACTTTATTCTTTTCACTGGAACCCAAACTTCTTTATTATCATCTGTTAAAACACAAACATACCCTTTTCCCCACGTTAACACTGTATGACGACCAAATCAATTGTTATTCTCATCGTGCCACATTACTTTATTGGCTGCTTTCAGGGCACTTGTTATTGCTGATTCATTCTTTGCAGACTCCTTATTAGGAAATGTTAAGAATTTCATAGCAGCCAATAAGCCATCATTATAGAATTTTAAATAATTTAGAGTATAAACAGCCAAACAGCCAATTGTAATTTGTCATCAATTTAGAGTATAAACAGCCAATTGCGAATTTATCAACTCCTGGTCCAACTCCTCCTTTTTCTTTTTGCAAGTAAGTGTCCAGGGATCGATTTTCTCGTTCCACTATAGCTTGACCAGTGGGATTATGGGGGATTGCAGTGACATGTAAAATGGAAAATTCCACCATGAACTGTTCAATGGCTTTACTGACATAAACTGGACCATTGTTTGGTTTAATGCTTTTTGGTACTCCATGATTTAGAATGTGACCGAGTGTGTGTGATATAAAATATTGTTGTTTTGGCCCTTATTGCTAGTTGAACTTCCACAGTAATCTGTTTAATACTATCTGCCCTATCAGGAGTATAGGCTGACTCTAATCTAGGTATCAATAGTGCTGTGTACTTTCTGTCTGTGATGATATTGCAAGGCTCTCTCACATATAATAATGCTTGCAATACTGCATATAATTCATTTTGTTGTGTAGAAGTAAATATTGTGTTAAATTTATTCATCTCCTTTTTAGATGGAACATACATAGATGCCCCAAAATTTTTTTTTTTTTTTTTTTTTTTTTTTTTTTTTTTTGTTGTTGTTGCATCTGTAAAAACATTAACTCCCTCTACCGGTGAGGAAGAGCATTTGTCGGCCAAGACCATGGCCACGTGGCAAATTGCCACCCAGAAGGAATTGGGAACCCGTGTTGGAAATTCTGATTAATCAATATCTGCCATTCCACAAACTCTTGTATGCAGTTCTCTATTTGTTGACTTGTATACATAGTATATATTGTGTGAGGTTTCTGTCCTATTAACATCCTTACTCTCTTCACTGCCTTATGTATGACTTGGGCTACCAGCACAGCATAAGGCACACAAGCTCTGTTCTTTATCTGAGCCAAATGTACCCACTCAATAATCCCTTGTTTTTGATGTAAAACTCCAGTGGGTATTTTTTCAGTGAATAAAATTGTTACTTTCAAGTCCTGTGATTCTAATATCCTGCTAATAGTACACCCCATAATCTTTTTCTGCACTAATTTCAAACATGTCCATTCTCTGCATGAGTTTAATTGAGAAGGACCTTTCAATAAATCATATAATGGTTTCATTTGATCAGTTGTAACTCCCAACTGTGGCCTACACCACTGAATTACTCCTATCAATTTCTGAAAGTCATATAAAGTTGTAACCTTTGTAGAATCTATGATAGGTGACTTCAAACTTAAGCCTTACCACCTTACATCATTGTTTCACAGGGTAGTTTCTCCTTCTCTGATTACATTTACTCTGAAAAAGAAAACTTTTTAGAAATTAAGTTGTTAATAAGTTCAAATACTAAATTTAACTTTTGCTTAAGCCATGGAATGACTACAAATTCAGATTAAAAGAGCAAGATCTTTCCTGCTTCATAGACCATTACATATTAATTTATCAATACATTGTCTTGAAAATGAAAATTTAAAACTGTTTAAAATTTGTCCTGTTGTTAACAGTCACTAGACTTTTACAAAAAATTTAGTTGAAAACCTTCAAAATAATAGTTCTCTTCTTACTTTGAAACAAAAATAAACCCTTAAAATTAAAATCCATTAAAGCTTAGTTGGTATGAAAATGTCCTTAGGATATGAATGCCGGAAGTATTACAACAAACCAAATTCTTAATTATCACAGAATATTAGATGCATCCCACAAAATGCTCTTTAGTCAAAAAGGTGCAATATATACTCTCACATTGATAACAGTAAGAGACTGATTACAGAAAAACACTACTGCTTATAAAATTCTTTTAAACAATGGGGACATCATCTTAGGTGAGTCTTAGGTGAGTTTACTTAGATTGGGGCTCACGTGTTTTGTTGGTCACTTACTATTTATTGATCATAAAATTTGCTATAGAAAGAGAAAGCAGGGACATGTGGCATAGCAAATAGGACAGAATAAAACATCCTTGACTTTGAATTCAGATACAAATTCTCCAATTATATAGTATCTGTTTCATAGCCAGACTCAGGAGTAGTCAGGTGGAAAACATTCCCTTTGAGTAGCTTGTGGTATTCCTCTGATACTGATTTAATGCAACCAACTATACTCAAATTCAAACTCAAAAACAAAAATATTTGTGGTCTCACGTCTTTCACCTTTAATAACAATTCCTTCATCAGCTGAGAGCCAGATAGTCATTCCTATTCTCATGGAGCTATAAGTAAGCAATAATGATTTACTAGGACTCATATGCATAAGGGAATTCCATTAAGATCTTTCCTTTTCAAGTTTAAAACTTGTTCAAATGTAAAAGCCAATTGCAAAAAATCCTCTCTATATATTACAATTTCTAATCAAGTCCTATTCATTGTTTATAATTTGCATAAGCCAATCAAAGTTTCTTTCTCAGGACTGATGACTACCTACTGGGATGGTTTCCTAAAGGCCTTCACAATTTTACAAAATAAAGGGGATCAGTACCGCACCCATGCTGGCCAACCCTCAAGCATACAGGAGGTCTGTTCTGAATGGGCACATCAAAATAGTTTTCATTCAATTCCTTTCTTTCTACATACAGTAATCAATTAACAGTTTTAGGTTTAGCATTAAAACAGTAACTCCAAATAACTTAACAATCTTACAACTTCTAAAGTGATAGCCAAATTGTTTGAGCTGAAACTTCTGTAATAGGCAAAGGTGAAAATACCTGGTTTTCTAAGTGACAATTACAAAAATCAAAACATTCTAAGACAAGGTTAGCAAGACTGGTAAATTTAAAATAACAGAACTGGTTTTACAATTTTCCCAACATCTTTTGGTTTCAACAATATTCACATTTAGAAATTACTTTCTCTAACACTTTCTGAATTGCAGGGGTTACTCAATTTTTACAATACAAGACTATAACACTTTAGAAACACAACAGTAACACCAAGAGTGAAACTTAGGTGTCACTAATTACATTTCCAAACCATCACATATAAATATTATTAATAGAAGATTGGGCTTACTAAATGTAAGGGCTGGTTGGCTTGTGATCTCATACTGCTGTGACCCAACCCCTACCCTCTGGGAAGGGTAAATTAAATTTCCTACTATTCTTTAGCATTCTCTTCCTTTGATCTAATCTGGAATGATAAGAGTTACAATTCACTGTAGACCCAGCTGAATGATAGTTGGGACTGCAGGGCAAAAATCTTAATGGTTCCATCCTTTACTCAAGTAAATTTTATTTCTGTGTCCACTCCTTAAGAACTTCTTTGAATGAGAGAGTTTTTGAATTCCTCAGCTGAAGGGAGGGAGACTTCTGGACAACTGCCCAGTGGCGCCAAGTCTATTCCATTCTGCTGGAGAGTTTCAAAAGCTTTATCTCTGCTGAGGTGTCCCTTTAAGATTTATGCATATTTCCAATTTGCCTAGTGCCAAATAATATAACAAATCCTGATCTGTTTTAAACATCCAATTAGGAGTGACACGTTTCACTTAAAATGTGAACAGAATAACTACCTTTTGGTTACTTCTCATTATACAAAATACTTTTCTTTTAGGTGAGGCATGAGAAATGAAAATGCCGATCAGCCTGCACCAGATCTCTGTCTCTCTCCACCCTCAATTTGGCCAGAATTGGAGGGTAAAGCGAGAGAGAGTTTAACCAAAACTTTCAAATAATACCCAAAACTTTTATGCTTTCCTTAAACTTCATATCCATGTTGTTTTCCTAATGGGCTTTAATTAAAGCCCCCTTTAAAACTGCACAGACACTATGTCCCTGCATTTCCCATCCAAGACTACACCTTGCAATCACATAAACTAAATAATATAAGATTAGTTCCTCTCTTTCTCTCTCCCATACTTCTCCCCGATGCTGCAGTCATCAGAGAGAAGGGAGGAGGGGGAGGGAAAGAGATAACATTCCAAGGTCCAGCTACCATGGAGCTGACCGTAATAACTCACAAACACACGCACACAGAACATGTAAAGACAGAACACATATACAGACAATAAAAGAATCCAAAATACTGAGAAAAAATTGTCAGAAATCCTCTGTACACATTATAACTCTGGCTTAATTTCTATCTCTGTGTAACTAAGCCTTGCATAAGATTCCCTGTCTAGACTTTCTCCCATACAAGACTGCTCTTTTAGACTTATTCCTGCAACTTTTTACTACACCACAGATATGTGCTGAGTGCCAGAAAAATCATAGAAGTCTTTCTTCTTAACCCTTATTCCTCTCTTTTTGAAATTATGTTTTAAGTCCTTAACAAAAGTCTGTTCTTTGGACAATTGAGATCCCATGGTGTCGATAGACGCGAACACTTACCTTAATGAATTCTCAGGGGTCCGGACGAGTTGGGGCGTCTATCGGGTCACTGTCCAGTGTTCGTACTGCCCCACGTTTGGGCGCCAATTGACCCGTCCCGCAGGTCAACAATCGTGGGTCAGGGACGCTGGAGAGTGCCGGGGGAGCTAGGCTCGAGGGGGACCCGGGGGACCTTGGAAGGCCACGAGGTCCGGGGACAGGATCATGGAGAGGAAGGAGACCGAGGCATAGTTGGTAACAGGCAGTCTCAGTTTATTTAGCTCAGGGTACAGCTTATATAGTAATTGAAACAGGGAAGAGGAATAGAAAAGAATGGGGAGGGTCCAGGGCGAGGGTAGTATCTAATCATGCAATCTTTACAATGAGGCTATTTCCTGGGACTGGGGGCCAAGCCCTTTTGTGGCTGCAACATCTATTGACAAAGACCTCTTGTGATGTTTGCTTTTTGCAAAGCAGGGCATGTTGACCTCAAGGGTGAGGGGCCCAGCACTTAAGTGCTGGCTCCCAACAAATAGTCAAGTTTTCAGTATGAGATTTACACCTCAGCAAACGCTACAAATTGGGACTTGATTCATTGTTTTGCTAATATCTAGATTTAAGAAAGTAAAGGAAAACATTAATAATGATAATATTATAATGATAATAATAAGGCTCACCATAAGAACTGGTTAGTAAATATTTGCCGCCAGCACACAATTGGCAGGAGCTGTGATTTTTTTTGCTGTCCAACTTCAAACCTGATGTTTCATCTGGGTGTGTTGGTACTACTGCTTTGCAGGCTAACGAAGCTGACCTAGAAAGAAAAGTTACATGGTTAACACCAACCTCTAGATCAGGAGTGGGGAACCTGTGGCCAGCCTCAAGGCCATATTGTACCCTTCTAGGTCCTTAGGTTCAGCCTTTTGACTGAGTCCAAGTTTCGCAAATAAATTCTTTTATTAAGAGGATTTGTTCTGTAAAAGTTGGACTCAGTCAAAGGGCTGCACTAGAGGACCTAGAGGGCCACATGTGGCCTTGAGACCACAGGTTCCCCATTCCTGTTCTAGGTCCTTGAAAGGTCTTGGTCTGTGAATAGACTCAGAGGGCTGGTCTGCATGAGACTAAGGCCAGCTAGAATTGTAGTCTGTAGTCTGGAAATTTCAAACATTTTCTCCAGTCCCAGATGTAATAGGAGGTAAGAGGAATGGAGGTAAGGGATAAGGAACTGAGGGGTGGAATTTTGTATGGGCCAAGCTTCTGGCAGTGTCTGCTTATTTGTTTACAATGCACAATTCCCTGGAACCCTACCTGCACACTATAAAATTTCACCAGCTTCAGTGATTGTGAAATACAACATCTCAAATTGCTGCCATTAGCAGATTGTTGAAATCTGTTCACACTTGTTAGACCCAACTCTATAAACTGGCAACCTCTGAGGATTTCTTAGTCATGCCTCCCCCTGATGCCCCAAGTCGATTTCATCAGGTTTCCTGGGGATAGCTTTCTACAAGTAGTCCAAAGGTAAGAAGGGAAAAAAATGTTTTGGATTGAAAAGGGTTGTTACCTAGAGCAGGGCTTACACTTTTTCTACTCAGGACCCCTTCTCCACATTTCAGCAGCATTTGTTGGTGTTGTGTGGACTGAGGGCACGCACAACAGTACAGAGTGTGCACACTGCATTTAGATACAAGGCTACAGTGAAGTTGTGTGATGCAGCACTGGCAAATACTGCCAAAATCACCTGGGATTCTTTATGCTTTTGATCTTTAATTAATTTTTGGTCTTTCAGAAACCTTTTACTGTTGCCAAATTTTTCACAACCCCCACATTCAGTTATGTGACCCCATATGGGTTTGTGACTCACAGTTTAGGAAATGCTTAAGAGGACTTTTCTACCTACCTGTTCCCCAGTCCCCATGGTGATGCAGAGAATCCCTAGGCCTGAGAGAAGCTATAATGTAATTTTTGGTTGTGCCCTAGTCTGACTTCTTCTCTCCCTTCTTCCCTTTCTCCTTTCCTTCATTCCTTCTTTCCCTCCCCCATTCTTTCTCCTTCCCTTTAAAAAATACACAAGGAAGACCTCATAGCACACAGGCTGGACATAAATTTGACTAGAATTCCAAGTAGAGATGAAACAAAAGTTTTTTTAAGAGTTAAAATACTTTTATAAGGGAGCTGGAAGCATTCAAAGCAAAAATGGAAAAGAAATGACAGTTATGGAAGAAAGAATTGGAAAGGGAATTAACATATTGGCAGAAGAAATACAAGATCTTGGTCAGGGAACAAATATCCTGAAAATTAGAATAAACCAAATAGAAACTAATGAATTTATGAGGCAACAAAAAATATTAAAACAAAATTAAAAGACTGAAAAATAGGAGAAAATGCAAGATATCTAATAGAAAAACAACTGACCTGAAAAACAGATGGGGGGGGGGGGAATGTAAGAATAATATCCGAAATCCATGAATAAAAAGAGTCTAAATACTCTATTTCAAGAAATCTTAAAAACTGCCCCGATCTTTCTGAACCAGAGAGCAAAGGTGAAACAGAAAAAAAAATCTACTGGTTAACTCCTGAAATAAAATCTCACATAAAAATTCCCAGGTATATATAACATAGCCAACATCCAGAGTTTCCACATCAAAGAAAGAATACTGCAAGGAGCTAGAAAGAACTAATTTAAGTACTAAGGATCCACAGTTAAAATTACACATAACTTAATAGCCACCACTATAAAAAAGCAGAGAGCTTGGAATATGATGTTCTAGAATAGAAAGAACACCACTACTGATAACCTACCAGTCAAAATTAAATATAATTCTGCAAGGGGAAAATGTATTTTTAAAGAGAGGAGAGAAGGTACATATACACAGTTGTGTATAAGAATACATTTCACTCAACAGGGAAATAAGAAGGAAAGAGGAGAAAGATAAATTAGGAGAGTAGATTAATATAGGGATTAGTTCAAAGCAAAAACAAAAACCTCTAAGAATGTACAAAAATATTTATAGTTCTTTTTGAGGTGATAAAAATGGGAGCTTGAAGGGTTGCCCACGAATTGAGAAATGACAGAAAATTATGGTATATAATGTGATGGTATATTATTATGCTGTAGGAAAATATAAAGGGGATGATTTCAGAGAAACCTGGGAAGATTTCTATAGATTGATGCTGACTGAAATTAATAGAACAGAGGAACCATTTATTCAATGACAACAGTGTGGTAAAGAAAGGCCTTAGCCTAAAAGGGCCAGGTTCTCCCATTGCATCCTGGGTCATTCCAGTCATTCTGATGAATAGGTCACTGGATCCAGACGGCTCAGGAGGAGAAAGTGAGGCTGGCAACCTTGCAAAGTCCTCCCTCACTCAAATCAAAATCAAATCATGTCATCATTTCCCTGATGTCATGGTCCTCTTTGAAAATGAAGGACAAACACAACCTGTGAGGAGACTGAGCTGCCTGCATAGGGACTCAGCTAGTTGGATAACTCAGCTCATCTTCTCCTTCTCCCTCTCTCCTTTTCCTCTCCAAGGGAAGGTAAATTTTGATGGCCAGAAGCTGCCCATTTAACTTGGGGTTTACTGACTAGATTTCTTTCATCTTTGTTTTTTTCTTTTGTTCTTTCTTCTTTCACAAACCTTAAACCCAGTTCACTCTGAAGCTCATAGATTGGACCACAATAGGTCCATGCCCAAACTCCAAATAAGTCTAAAAGACTTAAGGAGAGATAGAATCAAGACAGAGTAAGAGGAAGCAGTATAACCTAAGTCTCCACAAACCCTTTTCCACAATGATCTAGAAAATGTACAAGATTGAATTCTGATCAGGAAATCCAAGAAAAAGTCACAGTAAATAATTTTCCCATCTAGGGATGGCTTAGGGAGACAGACATTGAAATCTGTGGATACTGTAGCTAGAGTCTGGCCAGGAGTGTATAGGAGGAAACATTCTGGAATACAGAGAAAATGAAAGAAGTCTGAGACAGGACATCAGGGTAGGATCTACCAGGCAGAAACAGATCCCAGGGGATACCCGGGGAATTTGTTTATCCTTCATTCTTGAAGAAGAACATTGATGAGGGATGGGATTCTTGCTGGGCTCCTAAAAGGAAAGTCTGAACTTTCCTACAAATTTCAGGAACCCAGCCCCTGAACCCAGATCCCTGGATTTTCCCTGAGGCACCAGGATCATTCTAGTCAATAATCCTTTTAACTGCCCTTTCATTGTGGTCCTTGTTGTTTGTACCCAGCCCACCCCAGGCTTCTTGCCACTCCTTAATCCCATCCAGATATTCCCACAGTTTTCCTATATAAAAGGGTCATTCTTGTCCCATTAAATTCTTAAAATCTGGCCCACTTGTATTGGTATCACAAATAAGGCAGACTCACTAGGAATCTCACCCACTCCAACTAGTGTCATAATAAAATTGCTAGTGGGAGTGAAAGATGGCTTGAGTGGTCGAATTCTTTCAAAGCAGACCCCCACCCTGTATCCTTGTATTTCCTGGACTGTAACATATTTTGGTTTCCTCATGAGGAACCCTTAGACCATAACAACCATGGCATCAGAAAAGTGATGTCATGACTTGCAAGGGAATTAGGTTGAAGTAAGGCAGGGCTGTGTAAAGTCACCAACCTCATTGTCTCCTCTAGCCATCTGGGTCCAGTGGCACTATATAGACTGGAGATGGCCCGGGATGCAGTGGGAGACTGACCTTTTAAAGCTAAGGTCTTTCCCAGGTCTCAGTCTAAGGCAAGGCCTATGCAGTGATTAAGGCTACCTAAGAAATGAGGCCAAAAAAAATGGCCTGTTTCACCTAGTCAAAAAAAAAAAAAATCAATCTGGGAGGGGAAGACCCTCAGGGTTTCTGGCCAAAACAGAAACAACCACTATTTACATTCACTCTGAGCCATCAGAGCCAAACAATGACCAAGAGAGACGGGCTGGGACCTATTGTTGGCCAATCAATGAGAATCGAAGTGACTTAAGTTTAAGGCAAAAAAGAAATCTAGCTCATAAACCCCAAGGTATTTTGTGAGGCTTCAGCAATCAAAATTTCTTTTCCAGCAATCAAAATTTATATTCCCAGAGGATTCCCTGAACTAGTGCTAGGTATAAGAATGAGTGCCATCTGGCAGCTCCGTTGTCTACTACCCAGTTCTAGGTTACAGATATAGGGCAGAGAGGAGTAGTCATGAGCATGGGCCATAACTGGGTACTGAATAAGTAACAAATTTTGAAAATATAGATATGTGGTTCTGATCCCAGAAGCAGTAACTGAGTACTAGTAGCCTTTAGCCCAGCTTGTGAGCCTGCAATGGAAAAATCAGGGCAGGAGTTCCAGGCCTAAGGGCAAGTGGCAGTTCAGTCTTGTTGAACCTGTAGTGTCCCAGAGGGCTAATCGCAAATCAGTCTAGCATCAATCTACTGAAACTCTTAATGAAGGAAAAGTCAACAGACTCAAATCTTGGTCAGGAAATTGTAAAGGTCAGACCAGGATGGGAATGGGAACTCATCCTAGATGATACCCCCTTTGGGAGCACTTGAAAATTTGCAGGAACCTCAGCCTGAGCTGTGAAAGCAGAAGAAGCTTATAAAAAGATAGACGCTTAGGCTGCAGTTCCCTTCAGAAATGCATGATGCCCAGAATTAATATAAAGTCCAAAGTAAAAAAGTAGGCTGGGAAAGCTAAACAAACAACAGTAAAAATAGGATAGGGAAGATCAAGACAGAAACCCAAAAGAACAGAATGAAAATATGTTGAAAATATCTATAAGCAAAGCCTCAAAGAAAAAAATTGAATTCCTAGAAGATTTAAAGCAGAAGTTAAAATAAAAGACCTAAAAATTATTTTTAAAACCAAGTAAGAGCAATGTAGGGGAAAATGGGAAAAGAAGTAAGAGGGAAGGATGAAAGATAAGAAAAGAGAATTACAAGTTGGGGAAAAAAAGTGGTACAAAAACTTACTGAAGAAAACAACTCTTTAAAATTTAGAATTGACCAAATGGAAATTAATAATTCCATGAGGCAGCAAGAAATAATGAAACAAATTCAAAATTCTGAAAAAAATAGAAGAAAATGTGACATATCTCATAGGAAAAACAAATGATTTGGAAAACAGATGAAAGAGATGATTTAAGAATGACTGTACTATCTAAATGTCATAACAAAATTAAAAAAGCTTAGGCATGTTTCAAGAAATCTTAAAAGAAAACTGTCCAGATCTCTTAGAACTAGAGGCAAAGTGGAAATAGAAAAAATTCCAGAAAGAAAAAAGAAAGAAAGAGAGAAGGAGAGAAAGGAAGAAAGAAAGAAAAACAAACTCTCAGACATATTGTAGCCAAAATCCAGAACTTCCAATCAAAGAAAAAAACATTGTGAATAGCCAAAAAGAAAGAATTCAAGTATCAAGGAACCACAGTTAAGATTACATAAGATTTAACAGCCATTATTATAAAAATTCAGAGACCTTGGAATAGTATATTTCAGAAAACAAAGGATATAGGCCTACAAACAGAGATAACCTACCTGGCAAAATTGAGTACAATCCTAGAGGGAGGAAAATTGACCTTTAATGAAATTAACCATTCCTGATAAAAAGCATTCCTAATGAAAAGACCAGAGTTGAGTAGAATATTTGACACACAAATGTAGGAGCAAAGAGAAGCATAAAAAGGTAAATAAGATGGAGAAATCAAAAGAGATTAAATAAGTTAAACTGTATATATTCTTATAGAGGAATATGATACATGTAGCCCCCTCAGAACATTATTATCATCAAGGATCATAGGCAAAATTTAATTAGGCAGAGAGCCTGGATATGATTCTGTTGTTTGGATTATTTCAAAAGGAAAAGGGAAAGGGTGGGGAAGAACACTGAGAGAGGGGTAAGAGAGAGGAAGAATGGGAGAAATTATTTCACAAAAAAATGCGGTAAAGAGGGGCAGTGGAGGGGTGGAAAAGCAGGCAACACTTGAACATCAATCTCTTCTGAACTGATTAAAGGCAGAAAGAATGAACATTTACACAGTTGGTAGAGAAATATGTCTTACCCAACATGGAAATGGAAGGGAAAGGAGCCAACAAAAAAGGAGGAATAAGAGAAGGGTAGATCAAGAGAGGCATTATTCAGAAGCAAAAGACACTCTTAAAGAGAAGGCAGGGAAATAAAGAGACAAAAAGTAATTGAGAATAGGAAAGAGGGTAACGCATAGTCAGCAATCATAATTGTGAATGTGAATGGGATTAACTCATCTATAAAATGGAAGAGGATAACAGAGTGGATTAGAAAACATAATCCAACAATATGTTGTTTACAAGAAATACACTTGAAACAGAAAGATTCACACAGAGTTAAAATAAGGGGATGGAGCAGAATCTCAGGGTAGGGATAAGGACAAGGATAGCAATCATGATCTCAAACAAAGTGAAAGAAAAAGTGGGGAAATCACTAGAGAAGCTACATTTTGCTGAAAGGTACCACAGACAATGAATTATTGTTGTGTTTGTCCTTCATTGCCGAAGAAGACAATGCCATCAGAGAAATGATGACATGACTTACACTTGACTTTGTTATGAGTGAGGGAGGGTTGTGCAGGTCACCAGCCTCACTTGTCCTTCAGAGCTATCTGAATCCAGTGACCAGATATTCCTCAGGATAATTGGAGAAGGCCCAGGATGCAATGGGAGACGTTGAGCCCTTTAGGTCAAGGTCTTTGCAGGTACTCACTTAGGGTGAGGTAACACTCATTCTTTGAATAGGACTGTTTAAGAAGCAGACAGACATGGCCCCTTTAATGAGGTCAAGAAGAAAGAAAAGGAGAGGAGAGGGAAGGAAGAGAGAGGAAGGGGAGGGGAAAGGAGAGGAAATTAGCCAGTAAAACCCAAGTCAATTGGGCATCTGTTAGCCATCCAAATTTACCTTCCTTTGGAGAGAAATGGGAGGGGGAAGCAGACAGGAGAGGAGGAGCTGAGTTACCCAGCTAACTGGGTCCCCATTCAGCCAGCTGTATCTACTTACAGGATTGTAACATTAGTAGTTCATATCATATATGAAAAAATAGCATAACATTTAAATTCTGAAAGGGAAAGTTAAATGAGTTTCAGAGGAAATAGATAGCAAAACTAAAACAGTGGGGGACCTCAATTTATCCCTCTCAGATGTAGAGAAGTCTAACAAAAAAAACACAAGAAAGAAGCTGAGAATCTGAATAGAATTTTAGAAAAGTTAGATATGATAGAGTTAGATATGACAAAGTTAGATATGATACTAAAAGGGAATAGAAAGGAGAATACATTTTTTCAGCTATGTATAGTACCTTCACAAAAATTGACCATGTATTTGGGCATAAAATCTCACAAATTAATCTAGAAAAGCAGAAATATTAAACGCATCCTTTACTGACCACAATGCAACAGAAATCACATTCAATAAAGAGTCTTTGAAGCAATGATTAAAATTAATTGGAAATGAAATGAAATAACTTAATTCTAACGAATGAGTGGGCCTAAGAAGAAATCATAGAAATAATCAGTAATATCATCATACACAATTAATACAATGAGACAACATACCAAAACTTTTGGGATGCAACCAAACTAGTACTTAGTGGAAAAATTAGATTTCTAAAAGTTTTCATCAGTAAAAGAGAGAAAGATAAAATCAGCAAACTGGACATTCAATTTAAAAAACTCCTAGAAAACCAACAAATTAAAAATCCCCAGTTAAATAGAAAACTAGACATTTTAAAAATAAGAAAAATTTTGAACTGAAAATAAAAAATAAAACTTGGAACTGGCTTATGTTTTGGGGGGTGCAGTGGAGAATAGACAAGCATTAGCTAATTTCATTTTTTAAAGCTATCAGTATCAAAAATGAAGAAGGTGATTACACAATCAATGTAAAATTAATAGAAATTATTATTAGGTACTATTTTGCTCAACTATATGTCAATAAAGCTGACAACCTAAGTGAAATAAATGAATATTTATAAAACTATAAATTGCCTCAATTAACAGAGCAGTAAATAGAATACTTAAATAACCCCATCTTAGAAAAAAATTGAACAAGGTATAAATGAACTCTTAAAAAAACAAACAAAAAAACACATCAGGACCAGATGATTTACAAGTTACTTTGCTGAACATTTAAATAACAATTCAATCCAATTCTATCTAAACTGTTTGAAAAAAAATTGGTAAAGGAGGTGTCCTATCAAATTCCTTATATGGCACAAACATGATCTTGATGCCTAAAGCAGAGACAGTCAAAACAGAAAAGGTAAATCAAAAACTAACTTCCCTAATGAATATTGATGCAAAAACCTTACGTAAAATATTATCATGGAAACTACAGCAGTATGATCATACACTATGACCAGACTAGATTTATACCAGGAATACAGGGCTTGTTCAATATTGAAGGACAATAAACAGATTTGACATATTAATTACAAAAGCAACAAAAATTATACAACTATTTCAATAAATGCAGAAAAAGCTTTTGATAAAAATACAATACTTATTCCTAGGAACACTAGAAAGCACAGGAAGAAACATTACTTTCTTTAAAAGGAACTATGACCAAAAAGCTATTAAATTATCCATACACTTTGACTCAACCATATTGCTACTAAGTCTACACCCCAAGTATGTCAAAGAAATAGAAAAAGAATTCATATGTACAAAAGTATTTATAGCAGTTCTTTTTGTGGTGGCAAGGAATTAGAAATTCAGAATACCCATCAATTGGAGAATGACTGAACAAGTCATACTCCACCAGGGTAATGGAATACTAAACAAATACGAGAGTATTTCAGAAAAACCTGAGATGACGTATAAACCAAGGCATAGTGAAATAAGTAGAACTAAGAGAACAATTTGTACAATAACAACAGTATCGGAAAGATAATCAACTTTGAAAGATTTAGCAATTCTGATCAAAACAATGATTAAGCTCCAATTCCAAAGAACTCATGATGAAACATGCCACTCACCTCCAGATTGTGAGCTAATGAACTCAAGTAGAAGCATACTTTCTTTTGTTTATTTAGGAGAGAGAGAGCATGACTAAGGGAGACTATGTTTTGCGTGACAATACATTTTTATAAGGAGGTTTTGTTTTTCATGTTTTCTCAATGGGTGGGAGAGGGGGAGGAGGGAGAGAGCATAAAAGTGAATATAAAAAAAGTGAAAGTAAAATAAAATGGAATTTACAAAAGCAAAGATAAACAACTCTGATCAGTATATTACAAAAGACTGATGATGGTCATGCTATCTACTTCCTGACAGAGAGGTGAAAGACACAATGGTCAGAATTTTGGATATGGTCAATGTAGGAATCTTTTTTCTTGACTGTACATGTTTGCAACAGGGGTTTTGTCTTTTTTTGTTTTTTGCTGGGGAGGAAGAGGGAGAGAAGGTACAATTTACTGACTGAAAAAATAAAACATAATTTTGTTTGATCCTAGAGGTTAAAAAATTGAGTTATTTAGATCTCGGTATGAATGAAATTTATTTCTTCTCCCAAGGGCACTTGTACTTCAAGTTCTATCTCTCATTATAGAATGAAAAAACTGTCCTTTGTTTCAGGAACTTTAGTAAGAATTGGATGAGTTGGGAGAGGGATTGGGGGATAGGGAGGAGGAGAAGAAGGCTTTCAGGCATCCTGGAAATCCTATCCTGGGGTGCCATAGACAAAGCACTACTCTAGGAGGAAGCTAGGTTGCACAGTGGACAGAGTGCTGAGTGTGCAGTCAGGAAGACCTGAATTCAAATTTGATCTCAGATTCTTACTAGTTCTGTGACTATAGCAGAATCACCTAACCTATTTTTGCCTCAGTTTCCTCAGCTGTAAAGCAGGGATAATAGTACCTACTTTGCAAGGGTTGTTGTGAAAATCAAACAATATAATATTTGCAAAGTGCTTAGCACAGTTCCTATCACATAGTAGGCATTGTATAAATTCTTATTCCCTTCCCCCTTCTTCTCTTTCCCTCCAGGAGTCCAAAGACCTGGGTTCTAGTTCTAACTCTCCTATTGCACAACCTTGAAATCATAGGTGTAGAGCCAGAAGGAACCAAAGAGGTCATCTAATTCAACTCTCTCTCTCTCTCTCTCTCTATCTATCTCTATCTCTCTCTATCTCTCTCCATAAAGGGAAACTGAGACCCAGAAGTATGAAGTGATGAATTCCCCTTAGTTTAATCAGAATGCCATGAAACAAAAAACTTCCTATTTTTCACCAAAGCAATCAAAAAGAAAGGATGGAGTTGAAAGATGTAGAAGTTACTTCCTCTCTTGGCCTCAGTTTTCTCCCCTGAAAAATAAGACAGTTAATAGTATCTTAGAACTGATACTTTAGAGACCCACCAAATCTTAATAGTGAAAGATTCCTGATCTGCTAGCACTAACACTAGCAGTCTCTAGATTGTTCCTTCTTTACAAGGCATATCCTTGGAACCTGGAATTTCTCTCAGTGTGGTCAAGGGAGCAGTGACTACTCAGCATTTCATCCAAAGTTGGGAAATTTCAGCATACGGACCCCACTTAGGACTGAGTCCAAGGGCCACCTTGCTACTCCCAACATCTAATCTTGCATTGCTACCATTCTCCATTTTCTTCTGGTCAAGAGTCTCAACTCTATCCTGATGAGAAACCTATCAATCTCTCTAAAACAAATGAGAATCTGAAAATAATCCAGAAAAAAGAGCTCACACCTTCTCTAGCTTAGATCTCTGATCCTTATTAAGCTCTGAAAGGAGTATTATTACCATCATTAGGTTGCTATTGTCTTTATAAATATACTTCCAAAAAAATCTATATAGTTGAGTTTTTAAGCCCTCTAATCAAAATGTTTCCAACCTCTCCCCATAGTTATTGCAAAGGTTCCAGGAATTCATGTGTACACCAAGCACCATCCTTTTGTTATTCTCTATTTTTGCAGTCAATGGATACTAAGAGTATAATTTGTCACATACAAGGATCCTTACAACCTGAAAGACTGAAGATGTTATAAGGACTACAGCACTACTCCCTCTCCAAAGAAATCACTGAATATGTTACTAGTCCTCATAGTTTCCCCAGTTTTTGATTCTCACCATCCATCAGATCAATCCATAGCCTTTATGATAAGTGGGAGATCCGTTTACTTCTGATTCTCATCCTTGGTTTCTTTCTATGAGACCAAATCTCCAGAGATGGAATGTCAAGGACTGTTGCAGGCTGGTTGGGGAGCTACTTTGGAGATGGGAGGAGAGGATATTCCCTCAAAACATACACATCAGTGGCCACTCCTGGTTGTAAGGTCATGCATGGTCCTGTCGATGTACAAAGTATAAAGACATCTTGAGCAACTACACTTGACTTTTGTTCCCTTGTAAATACGCCCTTGTGGGACCAAGCATTGAGTTTGGGAGAGAAGAAATGGAGGGGTTGGAATGAGGACAGGGATTGATTGTATGCCTTGCATTGTGTCCTTAAAAGATGACTGGATGTTAGGCTAGGAGACGCAAACAGCAACTCCTGTTCTTTTGTGCCCTGAGAACCCAGTTAGAAGGAATTAGAAGTTAGGACTTGTTCTTAACATTCAAGACTTGAACCTAGATGACTTTACTTTCCTCCTCTCCTTTCTGAATAGCAGCTTTTGATTACCCTCTATTGCAGCTCCCTCATCCTTCACCCAAAGTCCTTTATAATAACTTTCCTTCTTAAGTAAATGCAGACCCAAAGAGGTTAGGTGGCTTAGTCATGGCCACACGGCAGTGACAGAATCAGTTTAGATGTCCAGTGTCCTGAATTCTTATCCTAGATTTCTATTAGACCAAATCTTCTGAGAGGGAATGTCAGGGGCTGCTGCAGGTTAGTTAGGGAGATATTTCAAGCATGGGGGAAATGAGGTGGGGCCAGAGAAATATCCAGTGGTTAATCTCCACTGCCTGAAGGGGCTTGTGAGCTACTATAAACCAAGGGACAACATCTGGATCTTTGCTATGATATCACATTATTTCTCTACTGGCTGGAGGTTTCTATTCCATCCAATGATGGTCAGGTGTGGGACATGCACATTTAAATTGCCTAATGCCCATTGAGAAGAATCAGAGCCCTTTCCTATATTTATTTCTAGAAGGAGGGGAGGAAAGGCATAGGTCATGAAGCTATAATTTGCATCTCTATTAAAGGACAAGCACATAAAAGAAAAGAATGAAAAAAGAAACTGCTTCATAACTGAGCAAGCTGGCTGGGTACATTTCTCTGGAGTTGTCTTCTGGAAACCAGATCATGCGTCTTACTGGAAGTCAAGTCTCTTACAAACGCTGAATGTGAAAGCAAAAACTCTAGAGACCTAAAGTTCACTTAAGTTCCTTCTTACACAGCATCAGGGACCTGAAGAGAGGACAGAAGCACAAGATTTGATGCCAAGCTCTTAATCAATAGTAGCTAGAGATCCATGGTCCAGACTGGATTGTCTTGGTCACACTAGGAAAGATAGATCAATGATCAACTGTTTTGGGAAAAGAAAACAACCTTTTCTCCAGCTATCGCTCTCCTAAACTCTGATCATCTTTCCTTTCCCCAGTGACTATGCAAATCCTACTCAACAGTATGATGTAATGGAAGAAGCTATAACTTTGGAGTCAGAAGACCTGGGTTCACATACCGACTCTGTTATAGAATGCCTCTGCGAGCCAGTGATCACTTGTTTGGATTTCTGATTTCTCATATTTAAAATGAGGAAGGGATATTAGATGGTGTCCAAGGATCCCTCCCAGTTCAGAATCCAATGATTCTCCATCTCTGCATCCTTGAGTCTAGCTCAAATACCCAACTCACAGATCCTCTGAGCTCTCATAACACTTTTGGGGGGGATACTATTTATTTGATATACTGTGTTATGTTTGTAAATTTTTTGTTTGTATATTTTGTTTATCTATAGCCTATCATACACTGTGTCATATTTGTTTAAATATATATTTTGTTTATCCATATCTTATCTTCTCACTATGAGATTGGCCTTAACTCATTCACTTCTGTAAACTCTACAGCTGGTTAACAAAACATGTCGTTAATAATGGTCTCAAAAGGATTGAATATGTAAGTAAATGTGCCAGACTGCTGTCACATCTCATTTTTTCCTCTCAGCGGAAACCACAGAGCCTACAGAATGACAGGGAAAATTCTCAAGGGTTTTGGAGAGCAGCAGAGTAGATTCTTCTTGGTGGAACAATATTGTTGACCAGTTCCACCACCCTTGACACCCATGATGTCTCATCAAAGGGCCGTCATAGCACTTGTAGTAATTCATCCTTATGCCCAGTCAGACATTCAGTATTAGTGATAGAACTGTTTTTCCCTCTTTAAAAATGTTCCTTTTTTTTGTTGTGAATGGAACACTCATCAATAAACGTAAGTATTATGACAGAATGGAAAGAATCCTGGATCTCAAGTCAGAGTATCTGGGTTCAGATCCTGAGTAAGACACTTGTAGCTTGTGTGACCCTTGGCATGTCACTTACCTCCCAGAGTTTCATTTTCCTTATCTGTAAAATTGGGGGATGGAGGGAATAATTGGCCTCTGAGGTCCTTTTCAGCTCTACATGTATGATCAGTCTACAAACACTTCAAGAAACAACTAGTAGGAAAGAGGATTTTATTAAAAATGGAGAAATTCTCTTAAGTACAGCTTGATTTTAAGTTATTTTAAATTATTTTTATTTCATCATATTTCACAATTACATGTAAAAATATTTTAACAATTTAAAAAATTTTGAGTTTTAAATTCCCTCCCTCCCTTTTGCCCCTCCCTCATCTTTAAGAAGGCAAATAACTTAATTTTGATTATACATGTGACATCATGCAAAATATATTTCCATATTAGCCATATTACTAAAGAAAACACAAATAAAATAAAACAATAAAAGCAAAAAAGTATGTTTCAATCTTCTCTCAAAATTCAACAGTTCTCTGTTTCTGGAGGTAGATAGCATCTTTTATCATGGGTCCTTTGGAATTGTCTTGATCACAGTAACGAAGTCCCTTGGAGTTGATCATCCTTACAATATAGCTGTTGCTGTGTACAATGTTCTGGTTCTGCTCACTTCACTTTGCATCAATTCATATGAGTCTTCCCAGGTTTTTTTTTAAACTATCCTACTTGTCATTTCCTATAGCACAATTGTATTATTTCACAATCAGGAACAAGTTGTGACTGGTTCAACCATTCCCCAATTGATGGGTATCCCCTCAATTTCTAATTCTTTGCCACTACAAAAAGAGCTGCAACAATTATTTTTGTATAATTATGTCCTTTTACCTTTTCTTTGATCTCTTTGGGATACATACCCACTAGCGATATTGCTGGGTCAAAGGGTATTTTGATAGTCTTTTGGCTGTAGTTCCATGTTGACCTCCTTAATGGCTGAACTAGTTCACAACTCCACCAATTGTGCATTAGTATTCCAATTTTTCCACATTCCCTCTGACATTTGTCATTTTCCTTTTTTGTTATGTTAGCCAATCTGGTAGGCATGAGGTGGTACTCAGAGTTGTTTTAATTTGTATTTCTCTAATCAAGAGTGATTTGTAGCAATTTTCATGTGACTATGGATACCTTTGATTTCTTCATCTGCCTGTTCATATCCATTGACCATTTATCAACTACGGAACAACTCTTATTTTTTATAAATTTGGCTAAGTTCCCTATATATTTGAGAAATGAGACCTCTCTTAGAGAAACTTGCTGTAAAGATTTCCCCCAGTTTTCTATTTTCTTTCTAAGTCTGGCTGAATTTGTTTTGTTTGTGCAAAAGTACTTTTTTTAATTTCGTGTAATCAAATTACCTATTTTATCTCCTGTAATCCCCTATCTTATTTGGACATAAACTCTTCCCTTATCCACATCTGACAGACCCTTTTTTCATGCCATGATATTTGATATCACCCTTTATGTCTAAATCATTTATCCATTTTGACTTTATTTTAGTATACACTGTGAGATGTTGGTCTAAACCTAGCTTCTGCCAAAGTGCTTTCTAGTGTTTCCAACAATTTTTATAAAATGTTGAGTTCTTACCCCCAAAGTGTGGGTCTTTGGGTTTTACTAGATTATTAGGGTAATTTAATACTGTATATTGTATATCAACCTATTCCATTGATCTACCACTCTATGTTTTAGCCAGTACCAGATTGTTTTGATCATTACCACCTTGAAATATATTTTGATATCTAGAACTGCTAAGCCACCTTAATTAATATTTTTCTTCATTGATCCCCTCAGTATTCTTGATCTTTTGTTCTTCCAAATGAATTTTGATATTATTTTTTCTAACTTTATAATTCTTTTGTAGTTTGACCAGTATGGCACTTAATAAGTAAATGAACTTACACTGAATAAATAAATGAACCTATATAAAATGATCATTTTTATCATATTGACTTGTCCTATCCATGAACAATGAATATTTCTCCAGTGATTTAGAACTATCCTTTATTTATGTGAAAAGTGTTTTGTAATTGTGTTCATATCATGTCTGGGTTTGTCTTGGCAAGTAGACTCCTAAATATTTTATATGGCTTCCAGTTTGTTAAAATGTAATTTCTCTTCCTGCCTCTTCCTGATGGTCTTTGTTGGTAGTATATAGAAATGCTGATGATTTATGTGGGTTTAATTTATATCCTGCAACTTTTCTGGAGTTGCTAATTGTTTCAACTAATTCTTTAGTTGATTCTCTAGGATTCTCTAAGTATGGTATCATATTTGCAAAGAGTGACAGTTTTGCTTCCTCATTGCATATTTTTATTCTTTCAATTTCTTTTTCTCATCCTATTGCTATAGCTAGCATTTCTAGTACAATATTGAATTATAGTAGTGATAATGGATATCCTTGCTTCACTCCTGATCTTATTGGGAATGCTTCAAGTTTACACCCATTACCGATAATGCTTGCTCTTGGTTTTAGGTAGATTATTACTTATCATTTTAATAAAAGCTCAATTGATTCCTATGATTTTTAGTATTTTTAATCAGAATGGGGTGCTGTACTTTGTCAGGCTTTTTCTGCATCTATTGATACAATCATTTGATTCATTGTTATTTTTATTGATATTATCAATTATGCTGGTAGTTTTCCTAATGTTGAACCAGGCCTGCATTCTTGGTATAAAGTCTACCTGGGTCATAATATATAATTTTTGTAATGTATTGCTATAATCTCCTCTCAAGTATTTCATTTGAAAATTTTGTATCAACACTCGTTAAGGAAATTGTTCTATAAATTTCTTGCTCTGTTTTTACTCTCCTTGGTTTAGATATCAGAACCATATTTGTATCATACAAGAAATTTGGTAGGACTCCTTCTTTATGCTTCTCTTTTTAAAAATAGTTTATATAGTATTAAGACTAATTGTTCCTTAGCTGTTTGGTCAAATTCACTTACGAATCCTTCTTTGCCAGGAAATTTTTTCTTAGGGAGCTCACTGATGGCTGATTCAATTTCTTTTTCTAAGATAGGGTTACTTAAATATTGTATTTCCTCTTCTGTTAATCTGTGCAGTTAATATTTTTGTAAATATTCACCCATTTCACTTAGATTGTCAGTTTTATTGGCAAATAACTGGACAAAATAAATTCTAATAATTGCTTTGATTTCATCTTCATTTGATGCATTTACTCTTTTCATTTTTGATACTAATAATTTGGTTTTCCTCTTTTGTCTTTTAAATCAATTAACCAATGACATCAATTTTATTGGGTTATTTTTTTCATAAAACCAGCTTCTAGTTTTATTTATTGGTTCAATGTTTTTTATGCTAAATTTTATTAATTTTCCTTTGCTTTTCAAAATTCCCATTTTGGTGTTTAATTGGGGATTTTTAATTTGTTGTTTTTCTAGGTTTTTTTAGTTGCATGCCCAATTCATTAATATGTTCTTTCTCTCTTTACACATTTAGAGATATAAATTGTATATAAATGATATACACATTTAGAAATATAAAAATTTTCCCCTAAGTACTGCTTTGGCTGCATCCCACAAATTTTAAAAATGCCATTTCGTTGTTGTCATTTTATATAATGAAATTATCAAATGTTTCTATTATTTGGTCTTTGACCCACTCATTCTTTAGGATTTGATTGTTTGCAATTAGTTTTTAATCTGTGCTTTCATGGTCCTTTATTAAATGTAGCTTTTTATTGCATTTTGGTATGAAGAGAATACATTTAATATTTCTACTTTTCTGCATTTGGTTATGAGGTTTTTATGCACTATAATTTTGTGCCTGTGTGTGTGTGTCTGTGTGTGTGTGAAGGTGTCATATACAGCTAAGAAAAAGGTATACTCTTTTCTATTCCTCTTCAGTTTTCTCCTGATCTATCATATTTAACTTTTCTAAGATTCTATTCATCTCCTTGACTTCTTTCTTATTTATTTTATGGTTACATTTATATAGTTCTGAAATGGGAAAGTTGTCTTCCATTAGTATAGTTTTACTATTTCCTGATGGGTAAGATAGATAGATACCAATATTAACCAATAGATTTCTATTACCCATTCTATTAACAATCCCCTTCTTGAAATAGTTTAGATGTCAGGTTCAAGCATTACCCATCTACCACCATTTTCCTCTCCATTGTAAAAGTTCTTCCTCGTGTGCCTCATTTATGTGAGAAAAGTTTCCCTATTCCTCCTCTTCCTTCCCCTTTCTTGCAGGACATACTTATTTCTCACCTATCTTTTCTTTTTTTTTACATCATGCCAATATAATTTACGCACTCCCATACTCTCTTTCTTTCTATGTAAAATCCTTGTAAAATTCATAGCATTAATTAGGAACTTGCAAAATGCAAGAAATTTACTCTGAGTTGAGGGGATGGGAGTGGGGGTGGGTTAGGGAAAAAGACAAATGTCCAAGCCCTAGGTCCAAGCTGACAGGTGATACTGATTGGCATTTTTAGTCAGGCACCAGAATATCACTTCCTCAAGGGTCCTAAGATCCCATCCTGTCAAGGCCTCCTTTTCATCAACCAGGAGGGTTTGGGGGCTGAGCTGGGTCCAATATAAGCAGGGCAACAGACTGATTGCTGAGACCCTGGTTTTGTGTCTATCACTTGGTGTCCACATGTTGCCCCTACTGTGTCTGGGTTTTTGGGTAGAGGTTTAATGATTCAGGGACTACTCATTTCCATCCACACACATCCAAAATCCTGGTTTGGGTAAGAGATGCCTAGGGGGTTAATGCCTTAATGAGTCCACTGGAAGAATAGAATCCTGACTCCAGTTTTCTGTTGATCCAGAGAGAGGGGGCAGGAGTGGCTCATCAGGGACCAGCCTCATGGCAGGTAAACTCAATCAGGAGTGTTGGATCAGAGTATAGTGCTTGTAGGGAGATACTGTTAGTGAACCTCCCTTTCCTGCCATCATCTTCCATTGGGTAAATCCATAGCAACATCTGTCAAGAGTGGAGACTTTTTTTGGGGGTGGGGGGCTGACCCCTTTCCATTTGGCAGGCTTGGGCCAAAGCCCCAGTTGCTCTGCTCTGGTTTCAATTCTACCATAAGATCACAGATCCATCTAGAAATATCAAAGTAAGGTAGAAAGTCCTCCAAAGGACTGAAGATGAGTCTATTTTGCCTTGATGTATACCTTGCTCGATGATGATGCTTAGCAGATGCTGAAGAAAGTCATCTCTAAACATGAAGAAATTTGTATGAGATGATGACAGTTAAATAAAGAAAACCAAAGAATAATATACAATACTACAACTATGTAATTGAAAAGATCACTAAAAGAAAGACCCTCAGTAACTGAAAAGCCTCTAGAGGACAGATAATCAAGTATATTCTCCCACCTCATGGCAGAGGTGGAGGGCTACTAGGGCTGAATTCATTGTCAAATTTCATCATTGTACTGGGTATTTTTGCTTTATTGTTTTTCTTTTGTCATGAGGGAGGGTTCAATCTGGAGGGGTAGAGGAGATGTATTTCTCTCCAGTTACAACTTCAATGTAAAAACATATCTGTTATCAAATTCTGAAAGCTGCCAAAAATGGGGAATCATTAGCCAAAGACATGTGATTATTCATTCACCACTTTGGGTTGGCAGAAGGCCCTTGTTCAAATGCAGATCTCTAACCTGAGAAGGGCAACCCAGTTAATCAGTACCTTATTGAGATTGCTTATTTGTTGAGTTTGCTTTCACTTTAAAAACCTGCCCACAAAGCCTTCAGGAGATAGGAGTTAGGTAAGTATTGATAGAGGTTAGGAAGGAGGAAAAGATCCAGGGTATAGGGCACTAGAGAGGAAGGCAATCTCAGGGAATAGCTTAGGTAGCCAGGGGAGGTCACTAGGAAATGTTCGAGAAGCCACATGAAAAGTTAGAAAGAATCAAAAACTAGCAGGCAGACCTTGAATCCTGTCTTTGATGTCTCCTTGTTGTCTGATCACACCTTCTAGCTGTCTGATTATGGATCACTTCATCTCCTTGAATCTCAGTTTCCTTATATGTTAAAACACGTGTGTCCATGTTTATTATAACTACCAAACAGAGTTGTTGAAAGACTCAAATGAAACAATGTGCCTACACCTCACTGTTATTTTTAAAAGAAAGGAAAAGGTACAAAAAAGTGAGAAGGGGAGGAAGGTACTGAAAACAAACTTTCATGACCTTACATTACTGGACTACCTAACGTAGGAGACACAATCTGACCATCTAGGAAGGTGTGTGGTAGAGTGGAATGACCACTGCCTCTGAAGCCGTAGGCCCAGGGATCAAATTGCAGCTCTGATACTGCCTGACTGTGTGACCTTGGGCAAAGGGCTTAATCTCTCTGGGTCTCAGATTTCTCATTAGTAAAATGAAGAAGGGGAGCAGGGAACTGGAATAAGTAGCCTTTGAAGTCCCTTCCAATTCTAGTCTAAATCTATGATCCCTTAAGAACAAAATGAAAGACACAGAGACAGACAAGATTCTCTACAAGAGCAGATCCATGGTTGGTCCTATTGAGAGTAACCAATGGACATCCCAACCAACCATGTGAGTAGCTGTTTTAAGACAAGAAACAGTCTGCAGTATAGGAGTAGGGAGATGGAGTTGAGGCTCTCTCCAGTGCCCCATTGCCCTGAATCTTCACCCCTCACAACCTGTCAAATTTTACCTAACTCTCATCTTCCAAGGACCCTGTCCTCTTCTTTCTAAGGTGAAAGAGGAGGAAATTGAAGGAGGAAGTATGAGATGGTTTACCTCAAAGCTACACAATTCATGAGTGGTAGAGCTGAGATTTGAACTTCAGCAGCATTATTAGCACCCTGAAAAGCAAGAAGGTAGAGTACATGAGGGTAGGCCCTGGATTTGGCAACTTTTGTTAGGGCTGAGAAAGTCAGGGAAAGCTCTAGAGCACTGAGCCGTGGACAGGAAAGCAGTCTGGGTGTGAGGATGAAGGAGTTCTGATCACAAATCCAGCCTTCTTTCCACTGTACTATTCATTTTCTTTCTTTTTCCCTTCCTTCCTTCCTTCCTTCCTTCCTTCCTTCCTTCCTTCCTTCCTTCCTTCCTTCCTTCCTTCCTTCCTCCCTTTCCACCTCTCTCTACCTCCCTCTCTTTCTCTCTCTCTCTTTTCCCTCCCTTACCCCCTACATCCATTCATTTGTTAAATTATCTGCATTCTAGATTCTACCTTTATATTTCTCTCCTGTCTCCTCTTTTCTCATATAGCCCGTTTCAGGCCTTCACCCTCTCTTGCCTTAATCATTTTAATAATCTCCCAATCTGTTCTCCTGCCTCCAGAACCTTCCTCTCCAGTCTAATCTTTAAGCATGACAAAAATCATTCCTCTCATACTCATTTGATTCTATCAGTCCCTTGTTCAGAAATTCTCAGTGCTTCCCCATTGCCTATAATATGACATGCAAACTCTTCAGCTTGGCATTGAAGGCCCTCCATAGTCTGATTTCAACCAACCTTTCCAACATGACAAAGCCCCTAATGCACACTTTATATTCCAGCCAATTGGTCTACTCATTGTTTCGGGCCTTATCCTAATCTCTCCAGCTACTGTGCACTGCCTCAGCTCACCTCTTATGGCTAGAACACAATCCTTCCTCATCTTCATTTGTTGAAACTCTTTTCTTCCAGGTCAATCAATCAAGTAAGAAGGCATTTATTAAGTGCCTACTATATGCCAGGTACTGGGATATGTTCTGGGGATACAAAGACCAGGTGGCCTCAAAGGTCCCTTCCACCTCTAAATCCTTTACTGTAAATCCTGTGATGTTGCATGCCTAATCTTTATTACAACACTCTACCTGGTCTCCTCCTTTGCCATCATCACCTCGGTACTTCACATCATATTTCTGTACATGTGTCATGTTGTTTTTGTTCAGTTGTTTTCAGTTGTGACACCCATTTAGTATTTTCTTGGCAAAGATACTGGACCAGTTCACCATTTCTTTCTCCAGCTCATTTTACAAACTGAGGCAAAAAGGGTTAAGTGACTTGCTTATGGTCACACAGCTACAGTAGGTAGACTGCACTTGAACTCAGGAAGATGAGGCTTGGTGTGGTATCTACTGGGTCACCTAGCTGTCCCTGTCTTATATCCCCTATTAAATTGTAAGTATTGAGAGGCAAGGACTCTACTATTTTTCAACCTTTGTATATCCAGTGCCTGCCATAATATCGTGCACTTAATAAATGTTTATTAGATTAAATGAATACTTGTTGAGTACCTATTAGATACAAGAGATTACATAGTCACTGTAAAACTATAATAAAAAGATCAAGAACTGGTCCTTCTCCACAAGTAGACACCCAGAAAGAAGAAGGCATCTAAATGCATGGAAGCAGGGAAATATAAGGTATATTTGGTGAGTAATCAAATTTCTCTGGAATGAGAGCTACACAGGAAGTTTAGATCACAAGATCATAAACTTTAGAGGCTATTGGGTCCAACCTTCTCTTTTTATAGATGAGGAAATTGAGACACTTTTAAGGGTCTGAAGCTGAATATGAACTTCCTGATTCCAAGTCCAGCTCCCTATCCACTGCACCATCTAACTGCTCAATGATGGCAAGACATTGAATATCCGGTCAAAGAGTTTAAATTTAATTCAATAGCCATTTTGATGCCAATGAGAGCTTTTGAGCATTTGAGTGATGTGACCAGAGCTATATTTAGAGAGACTAATCTTGTACTAGTAGGCAGAATGGACAAGATCTTGAGGAGGAACTGGAGGGAGGGAGAACAGCCAGGAAACTATTGCAGATACGGTCTATCAGAACCTCGGTTAGGAGAGGGGCAATGGGAATATGCAGGAAAGGATGGATTATTGATTCAATTGCTGAACACCCATTAACAATTATATAGTTTGGGAGACAGATAGTCAAATATCACTCCATTATTTTGACTGGGAGAGTGGAGGTGTCAAGAAACACCTTATTTCTGTAAATAAGTTAGAAAGAATAGCAAGATGATGAGTTCCACTTTGGATATGTTGGATTAAGATGAAAGATGGCCAACAAGTTGAAAATTCAAGATGGATGAGAACTAGATCTATGCAGAGGTGATAATTAAAATTGTAAGAGAGGGTGGCATTCCTAAGGGTAGAGGGTTCAGAATAGAATGTTGGGGATATCACTCATCTAGGTTTTGTAGGGGATGGGAGGTAGAAAGAGAAGAAAACCTAGGAAAAGAGACAAAAAGAAAACCAAAAGAATACAGCACTGAAGTAAGGGAGGAGAGAATATTTGTAAGATAAGCGTGCCCAACAGTGTCAAAATGCTACAGAGGTCAAGGAGGATGAAAATGGAGAAAAGGTGGATTTAGTGATTAGAAGACTGTTGGTGGAGATAATTTGCTTTGCTTGATCCTTGCATCTTTCTTATAAGGGTTGGTTTTTATTATTTATTTGATGGGAGAGAGTAGGAGAGAGAGAAAATAAATGCTTAAATACGCACTGAAAATAAATGTTATTTTTGTTTCATCCACAAGCTGACATAGAGTTAACTCTGGAAGAGATTATATCCAAACTGAATAAAATGAAATCATGAGAAGAAGAAAAACAAGAAGAAGAAGAGAAATATTAATTCAAAAAACTTTTAAGATCATCAGTAGTTCTTAAAGTAGATTCAGAAGAAGTCTGATTAGAAGGACCTACACAATAAAAAATGAAGACAGCTAGTATAGGATATTTCTTCCAAAAGTTCGGAGGTGAAAAGAGTGAGATGGGCTGATTTTTCCAAGGGGGTTGTTGCTGCTGTGTTTGTACTTTGTTCTTGAAGAGGACCATGACATCAAGATGATGACATGACTTGCAACTGACTTTGATTTGAGTGAGGGAGGGCTGTGCAAGGTCACCAACCTCACTTTCTCCTCCTGAGCCATCTGGGTCCAGTGGCCTGATATTCATCAGGATGACTGGAGGTGGCCCAGGATACAATGTATCCTGATCCTTTCAGGCTAAGGTCTTATCACATTCTCACTTTGAGTGAGAAACACCTGTTCAATGAATATGCTTCTTAAAGTAGTTACTCAAAGGATAACAACAAAATCAAACCGGGAGAGGAAAACCCTCCGGGTTTCTGGGTAAAAGAGAAACAACAACTGTTTAGTAATTACTTTATGTTACTATTGAAGCACTCAATGAAGAGAGCTGTGGCATAGGAGATAACTTGCTGCACATAAGCTTTTAGAGCTCTACTTTGTTTTACCTTAATTTTTTTTAAAGCAACTAAAAATGAAAGAGTCTTATATTTTTTTACACTTATAAGCAAGTTGCATGATTGTAGAGAAATGGTCTGCTGCAGAAAATCATCTTCAAAACCCTATTATTTTCCCATGTTTTCAAGAATACCCTTATGTAGAGATCATTTCCATATTATGATCTAATAAGGCAAGATAGAAGGTAGGCGTGTCAGCAATGACAGTAGAACACCTTTCTACCATCCAGGTCATTGGAAAGAATGGAGTTTACACACACGCGCACACACACACACGCGCACACACACACACACACACACACACACACACACACACACACTTTGATGTGGAAACAAAATCAAAAAGAAATGATCTTAAGACGTACAAAAAATCCTAACTGGCTTCAGAAAGACTGACCGTGAAATGAAATCACACAAAGAGGAAAGAGAAAGAAAAAAAGGATCCTGGAACATTTAAGGCTAAAAAAATGGATATAAGATTTACTCTCAAAGAGCTCTGGAACAAGTTCCCTGAAAAGAAGCTACTTGTACTTTAAGGAATGATGATGTGGGTTCATAGAAATTGTCCAGTATGAAATTATACAATAAGAACCAAATGAAGAAATTTGTAGTGATGGCTGGTGACTCTCAGCTTAGGGGGATTAAGGTAACTGTGTATCAATAAGGTAACAAATCAGAATGTTGCCTTCTTGGGAAAATAGATCCGTGCATACCAGGGAACTCTTCCAGATATGTCAAAGCAAATTACTACTATATATTTCTAATAATTGACATGGCACAATCGATTCTGCCAGAAAGAATCCAAAAAGCATTGCTAAAAATTATAGTGTTGGGTAAGAAACATGGGGACATAAAACGGATTTTCATCATTGCTGCCCATTGAAAGCGAGAGCTTCAGATGCAAAAAAGAAGACCACAAAGTTAACGTCTCCTTAGGAAGATGGGGTATAAAAATGGGATATGGATTTCTGAATGGGATAGCATGCATCTAATCAAGGCCAGTAAAATAGCATCAACTTGTTGTCTTTTAAATCTAATCAAAAGGGTTTTTACCTGACTTGGGGGGCAGGGAGAAGAAACACAGAGACACAAACAGAGAGAGGAGAGACAGAAAACTATTTCTAGCCAAAATAATCTAAATACCATAAACCAGGGGTCCTAAACCTGGAATCTGTGAACTTCTTTTAAAAAATATTTTGATAACTGTATTTTAATAAAATAAACAGTTAAAGGAAGGATTTGGTTTTAAAGGGACAATGTTTACTAAGCAAAGAGGCACTCAGTTCTGTTGCAGACAAAATCATCTATTGAGTGTGAGAGGTGAAGGAGATGGGGACTTGATGAAAAATGAAAAGGTTTGAAATAACTTCAAAGAACACTAATAACTGACTTTTATATAGTTTTGCAAAGCTCTTTACATATAGCATCTCACTGGAGATGTTAGGCCTGCTACAACCCTATGATATAATTAGTGTGAAGTCATAGGGTGGTAGACAGAGGTAAGCAGTTAATTTCTTTTCCAACTGTTGTGGTCACTGATTCCTTTATTTGGCTCTAGCCTTCCTCACTCCTCCCTGCCCTTTTTCCACTTTCTAACTCTTTCAACTGAGCCCTCCTCCAATTTTCCTAAGAACACTTTCTCTAAATCGTAGACATTCTTCAGTGTCCTATCCCTTCTACAAGATTACAAGATTTACAAGATTCTTGAAGGCAGGGGGCTGCATATCGAACACACCAGAAACTGAGTTAAAATCTGGCCTCAGATATTTACTAGCTGTGTGACCTTGGGCAAGTTATTTAACCTCTGCTTACGTTAATCCACTGGAGAAGGAAATGGCAAACCACTCCAGTTATCTTTGCCAAGAAAACCTCATGGACATTACTGGTGAGCTTTCGTCCATGTGGTCACGAAGAGTTGGACAGAACTGAATGAGTGAACAACAGCAAATGTTGAATCAAATTGAATTAGAGGAAAAGGAATGTGTTTACATTGGAACTGGGATCTTGAGTTTAGAGACCGAAGGAGCCTTAGACATCATCTAGTCCAACCCTCTCAGAGTGATCTGCCCAAAGTCACATAAGGTGGAAGTAACACAATTTGGACTCCAGTCCAGGTCTTATGATTCCAAATCCAGCCCTCTTTCCAATGTACATTACTATCACTGTGTAAGCCACCTTAATCTTACATAACACTCAACTTTCCAAAGCTTTTTCACATTTCTCAAGGAGTATATTTTTCTTCATTAGGACAGTGAGACAAGGTAGGAAAAGTCAATTACTCTCATTTGGTACCTGGGGAAATGGGCTCAAAGGAATTAAATACATCACCTGAGGCTAACCGGTGAAACACAGGGACCAGAACCAGGCTCCTGCCAGAAGGAGCTGAAATGATTTCCATTTTATAGAAGCAGAAATTGAGGTCCCTGTGGGGACACTTTCACCTCAACTCTGGCTGGTTTTGTTAGAACTGAAGTACAGCCTTTTGAGCTATATTTCTGGCCCTAGGAATTAAAAAAAGAAAAGAAGATAAAAACTGAGGACTAGAGTTTCCTGTACCCTCATTGCAACAGTTAGGTCACCAGCTGAGAGCCAGGAGCAGGAAAGATTCTGGAGAGCAGCCATGAACCCAGTGTAGGCCAAGAAGGGTTATAACTCAGAGCTGAAAGGTTTCCTGGAAGCACCCCCTCCACCCAAATCCACCCCCAAAAGTCGCTTTGGTTGGAATCAGTGAAACTGTCCCATGGGTCCTTTCAGACTGCCAGGGTTTTCAGAACTGAATTTCAGGGTGAGGAAAGGACAAAAGAAAGATCCCCTGCATAAGCCTGGGTCACTCTTCTGATGTTTCTCCTGTCTTCAGAGCCTCTCAAGTAGAGGCAGGAAGGCTGCAGCTCCCATCCCATGCCCTACCTCTCTTCCTGCCTACATGGTAGAATGAGATTCTTAGGGTCCTGGCTCTCAGGACCTCAATTTGACACAAACAGAATTTGACATTTTTTGAGGTGTTTCTCCCACCAGGGGTGAGGAACCTACAGCCTGGTGGCCACACGTGGCTCTCTAGGTCTTCAAGTGCTGTCTTTTGACTGAGTCCCAGTTTTACAGAACAAATTCTTTTATTAAGGGGATTTGTTCCATGAAGTTCAGATTTAGTCAAAGGGACACACTTGAGGACCTAGAGTGCCACATGTGACCTTGTCCCCACCGCTGAACCCAAGTCAACCAGATAACAAATATAGGGACTTGTCCCATAATTCAAGTTAAAATCTTGTCTCAGTTATTGAGATCTGGGTGGTTTTGAACAAATCAGTATTAAATATTAATAAGTATCAATTAATATGCTTACTTATTAAGCACAACTTCTCTGGGCCTCTGTTCTCTAATCTATAAAATGTAAGGAGGCAAATTCAAGCCCCTTTCAGCTCCACATGTGGGAGGATCTCCTGATTATAAGGCTATTTCTGGTGGAGTGGTTGCACAAGGCAGTTAGAGATATCCTGGGGAGGAGAGCAGGCGCTGGGATGGCCTTAGCCAACAGACTGACTTGGCTGCTCTTTGTAATGAGATTTGAGCCAGCAGGCCCCATGCTCACAAGGTCTCTCCCACAGTCTGCTATGGAGCCTGAGGAATTCCACCATTGTGACTAACTCTTTGGGCTTCCTTCCTTTCCCAATATGGTTCTTTTTCTAAGTGCAAGGATTCCAAGAAGGGACCATACCTTGTTCTAAAGTATTGGTGACTAGCCAATTTCTTCTGGTTCAGAGAAGGCCAGGGAACACTATGGCCTGAGGGAGAGGAGTGAAAAGCAGAGAAAAGGAAAGGTCATTTCTGGGGTAAGACCGAAAAATCAATCCATCAGCAAGTATTTAGCGTGTCCACTATGCCCAAAGCATGGGTAGCTAAGTGGCACAGTGGATAGAGTGTCAGGCCTGGAGGCAGGAAGGCTCATTTTTCTGAGTTCAAATCTGGCCTCAGAAGCTTAACTAACTGTGTGACCCTGGGCAAGTCACTTAACCTTGTTTGCCTCAATTTCTTATCTGTAAAATGAACTGGAGAAGGAAATGGCAAACCACTTCAGTATCTTTGCCAAAAACAAAAACAAAAAAACTTCATATGGGGTCACAAAGAGTAGAACACAACTGAACAGCAAAAATTTAAGGATGATGATGAAATTTTCTGGGTGGGTGGGGCTCAAGCTAAGATTTTGATCTGATTAACCTGCACTGACCAAACTTCTAGGCTTACCAACAACACAACAGTGGAGCCAAGGTAGCAGACTTCTGAAAACGATAGAAAAGTTGGCAATTTCCAAAGATTCCTCTTTGTACTAGAGAGGCATGGCGACTCTTCATCTTTCCCACCTTTGCGGTGAGCAAGGAGGATGGTGAAGGTAAGAATGGGTGGACTGGGGACCTGGGGAACTGGCATCTTTCTATCTTTCTTTCTTTCTTCCATCTATCTGCCTTGTGTTGAGTGGAACACAAAAAAACCACTAAGGTGATTATGTGACCCCTTAACACCTGGATATTACTTTGAAGATCAGGCTAGTGGTCAGCAGTGCCCCTCTGAGGGAAGGTAAAAAAAAAAATGAAGCATAAATTTATATAGTCAGTCCATAAAAACCCCTCCACTCTCACTCTCACTCACCACATCAAAGGAGTACCTTCCTTTTCCACAGATAACACTGAAACTAGTTTTTGAGTTGCATATTTTTTTCTTTGAAGATGTTTTGAACCCAGATATTAGACCTGGGTTCAAATTTCACTTCAGACATTTATCAGCCATGGACAACTCATTTAATTTCTTTGTGCCTGTAGTGCTCACACAATATTCAAAGTGCCTACAGAAGCCATGAATATCCTGGCACAATTCTGAATTGTGAAATACAACAGATTCTCCACATGGAAGACGGAACCAAAACATTTATTCAGACACCAGAAAGCCAAATCCAACATAGTAACTAAAATCTATATACAATAACAATGCAGAGAACAACACCATTCCCAAGCCTTCCCCCTGCTAGGTTTCCCACAAATCAGCTCCCTTAAACAAATCACAAACTCTTTCACTCACACTAGCCAACTGCCTGCATCCTTCCTAGTTCTAACTGTTGTCTAACTTCCTCTCAGTTCTGCTCTAGTTCTGCCTCTTCCTATTCCAACCTTCCTGCTCTACCACTTCAGCAAAGTACTCCCTCCACAGACTCATGTAACTCAGGCTTCCATGGGATCTGGGCAGGTCACAAGGGCCTATTAATGAATGGGAAAGATCTTCCCATGTAAATCACTATTACAGTGACTCAGGTCTCTCATCCCTAAAATGGGGATGATAATAGCACTTAACTCTCAGGATTGTTGTGAGAGTCAAATGAGATAATGTATGTAAAGGCCTTTAAAAATCTTAAAAAGTATATTAAATCAGTTATTTTTATTAATCTTTGTCTTAATGTGACTTCACTTATCTAAAAATGCTGGGGGAAAAATTCCAATGAATTTCCCAGAAATTCCCAGTATAAAAATCATTACAGTATGATTTTTTCCAGGGCTCATACTTCCTAAAGATGACCCAGAGGTCTGGCAATTTTTCCCCTTCCAGATCCTCTTGATTCCTTGCCATCATATCTGAAATCCTATAACTCAATATTAATTCCTTTAGGTTGAAAGGAGCTATGGAGAACTCTGCAAAGCCCATCCCACTTGGACCACCCCCCCAAAGGGGAAAGGAGACAAATTCATACTATCTCTAAGTCCCATCATCTCCCACTGTGGTTTTGGATCCTGCGACTTCTTCATGCAGGTCAGTAACATTTCAGGGTCAGTGAGAAGGCTCTCACTGCTGTTGGGGGAATAAAGGAAGGAGATAGAAGATCAATGTTGCCTATATAAAAGAGAAACGTCATTTCACTCGGTCTGATTCTCAATCTTCCATGTCTGTTCTTATTAATACCCTCCTTCTCACTCAAGGTGCTTCTAAGAGCACAGGGAGAAACAATGAATTAGCCCTAGGGAAAGAGGCATATTGTACCATCTCTGGATCCACAACCTCCCAAAGCAAACCTCCCCAAGAGGAGAATTGCAGCCAGCTTCACCCTCTAACCTTGGAAGTCTGCCCTGGTAACTAACCAGCCCTATCTAGCCTCCTACACTTCTGCCACTTTACCCCAATCCCTATCCTTCTCTCAGGGAAGAGACTGCTTTAGGGAGATTGAACCTTCCCATCTGAGCCAAACATCTGATTGGCTTCAAGCCCTGGCATTATCCTGGCACATCAGCCTCCATCAGGGAGTGTGGCAGAGAGGCCTCCTGGGGTTCCAGCTACATATTATGTGGATTCAGTATTTTAATTGCCCAGAATTCCAGGAAACCTTACTCAAAGGCAGCCCTATGTCCCCTAAGGGGCAGGCTGGGAAGTCAACAAATCTTTGGAGACTTCCAAGGAAGGCTCTAAATATGGGTTCCACATTTGGGAAGTTGTCAGGAAATTAGGCTGGAGAAGCCAGAGGATTCTAAAGAACAGTTTCCATGATACTGGCCTTGCAAGGGGGAAATTAAAAGACAGAAAAATCAATCATTCATCACTGAGAAAGTAGAGGTCACATGATAGGAAAGGTGAGGCGGTAGAAAGAGTAATGATTTGGGGAAAAATAGAAGCCTGTGTAAATGGGCTGTGGAGGTGTTCCCCATTAATTCCAAACAATAATAGTCATAGCAGCTAACATGTATATACCACTTTGAGGTTTGCAAAGCACTTCACAAATTTCATCCTCATAACAATCCTGGGAGGTAGGTGCTATTATTATTTCCATTTAACAGATGAGGAAATTGAAACATGCAGAGATTCTGTGACTTGCCCAAGCTAGGAAGTATCTGAGGCTGGATTTGAATTCAGTGCTTCCTAACTGTAGGTCCAGCTGCCTCCAGACCTTGTGTGTACATAGTTGTTTGCAATGTCATTTCTTCCATCAGAATATGTGTAGAAGCAGAGGACAGAGTGTGTTTTTTTGGCTTTCTTTGTATCCCCAGTGCTTAGCACACTGTGTCTGGCACATGGCAAAGGTTTAATAAATGCTTGTTGTGTGTTCAAATCGTAATTCACTGTACTTGAATTTCCCTTTATATAAACTAGAGATAATAATACTTGCACTACCGATTAATCATAGGTCAGTGGGTGGCTCAATGGGCTTGGTTCAAATCCGTCCTCAGCTGCTTACAAGCTACGTGACCTTGGGCAAGTCCCTTAACTCTTTTTGCCTCAGTTTCTTCGTCTGTATAATAAACTGAAGAAAGAAATGGCAAATGACTCCAGTATATCTGCCAAGAAAACCCCAAATGGGGTCACAAAGAGTCAGACAACAAACACCAGTCAATCCAAAAGCATGCATTAATTTTCTACTATATGCCAGGCTCAACACCGGGGACGTAAAAAGACAAAAATTAAATAGTTCCTGCCCTCAAGGAGTTTATATTTTATCAGTAATTGCTACCTACCTATCTCGTAGGGTTGTTGTGAGCTAAATATGAAAATGGGATTCTATGGCTGTGTATGTAGAGCAGGAAAGGACCTCAGAGGTCATTAAATCCAATTCCTTTATTTTACAGATGAGAAACTGAGACCCAGAGAGATTAAGTCACACAGGTAAAAGAGCTTGGATTCAAAATGCAAGTTATCATTAGTATTAATCATAGAGTAACCGAATATATGATAATTGGTTCTTCCTACAGGAAGCCTTCCTCAAGCTTTCTTAATTCCTCTTTTAATTATTTCCAAATTTATCCTGTATCTAGCTTTCCTGGTAAATGTTTGTTTGTATATTACCTATCCCATTGTAAGCTCCTTGACTGAAGAGATAATCTCTCGCCTCTTTTTGTATCCTCAGCACTTAGCACAGGGCCTGGTACATAGTAGGTGTTTTAATGAATGTTTACACCTAAGCTAGACTGATTTCTTCACTTCTTTTCTAAGGAATCAATTAAAAATAAAATAAAATTTACCTAAAAATTGAAATAGGAGGGCTTTAGCTTTAGGTGCCCAGGGCCAACCCTAGAGAGGTTTGGCTCCAGGCCAAATCATACTGTGCACCTTCCCGCTACTGTCTGTAGTCAGATTTAGATGAATCAAGGGAGACCTTAAAGACAGTAGTCTGGAAAGGAAAGAATGCATTTGGAGCAGGCTGAGAGGAGTTTGAGAACTGAGGAGGGATGGACAGGCTTTGCTTTGTTAGAACAGCTTTCATGACATGATTGTGACAGCCTCAGGCTTTTTTTAAAGCTTAATCTATTAGGATAAATGGTGCTCGATGAACAAAGCCCAGTCTTATGCCCCCGAACAGTTAAGGATATGATAAAGGATCTGTTTGTTCTGAGCAGAGATCACCAAGAGAAGTGAGTAAAATCTCCTTTCACAGAAACATTTAAAAATAGGGGTCAAATCATTAGCCTGAATTGGTTTAGCTACATTTTTTCTCAGAGGTTGGGAGATAGATGGAAGTAAGTCTGAAGAGTGCTTGTCCTTTCTATTAACAGCTGAGAGAGAATTCAGTGTAGATTCAGTGTAAAGGGGTAGTAGATAAGTGGCTGGCCTTGAGATCAGGAAGACTTAGGTTCGAGCCCTGCTCATGATACCTACTAGTTATGCATCCCTGGACAATTCACAGTCTCTTCGTATTCCAAATAAATCTCCTAAGACTGTAGGTTATAGCGGAGTTGCTGATCTGGAGGAAGGTTTCACACTAGGAGTTCCCTTCAGTGATGAAGTCTTAGATGTAGGAGCTTGAAAAGGCCCAAGGTCCTCTACTGCATCCCAAGCCATCTCCAGTTGTCCTGATCGATATCTGGCCATTGGATCCAGATGGCTCTGGAGGAGAAAGTGAGGCTGGTAATCTTGTACAACCCTCCCTCAGTTAAATCCAATTCACTTACAAGTCATGGCGACCATCATCTTTCTGATGTCATATTCTTCTTCAAGAACAAAGGACAAAAAATAAAAGCTCACATTTAAATTTTGTGTTCAGTAATTTCAGTCATGCCCAAGTCTTTATGGTCTCATTAGGAGTTTTCTTGGCAGTGATATTGGAGTGATTTCCCATTTCCTTCCCTAGCTTATCTTACAAATGAGGAGGGACAGCTAGGCGGTGCAATGGATAGAGCACCAGTGCAGGAATCAGGAGGACCTGAGTTCAAATCTCACCTCAGACACTTGACACTTACTAGCTGTGAGACCTTGGGCAAGTCATTTAACCCCAACTGCCTCATCCTGGGTCATCTCCAGTCATCCTGATGAATATCTGGTCACTGGATTCAGATGACTCTGGAGGAGAAGAGAGGCTGGTGACCTGCATAGCCCTCCCTCACTCAAAACAAAGTCAAGTGCAAGTCAAATCATCATTTCTCTGATGACATGGTCATCTTTGGCAACAAAGGATGAACACACACACAAATGAGGAAACTGAGGCAAACAGGGTTAAGTGACTTGCTCAGGGTCACATAGCTAGTAATTATCTGAGGCCAGATTTGAACTCAGGAAGATGAGTCTTCCTGACTTCAGGCCTGTTATTCTAGCCATTATGCCACCTAGCTACTCTGACATTTAAATAGTGTTCAGCATATACTATCTCAGGGAAGTTAGGTGACTTAGTAGATAGAACACCAGACCTGGAATCATGAAGACCTGAGTTCAAATCCAGTTTCAGACACTTATTAGTTGTGTGACCTCGGGCAAATCACTTAACCCCTGTTTGTCTCACTTTCTTCATCTGTAAAATGATTTGGAGAAGGAAATGACAAATTCCTCTAGTGTCTCTGCCAAGAAAACTCCAAACAGGGATCATAAAGAGTCAGCCACAACTGAAACAACTCAACAAGACTCATATATTATCAACTAGCAAATGTCAGAGGTAGGATTTCAACACTAAGTCCACCATTCATTCCACTAAGCCATGCCGCCTCTCTACAGGGTAGGCGGACCATTAGATATTATTGTGTGACCTCCACACTCTCCAACATGCCTTTATCTAATGAGAAATATATTAGAGAGGAAATCAGGGGACCTGAGCTCCAGTCTTAGACTCTGTAACTAACTGGCCTGGCCAAGACTCTTGCCCTCTATGGTTCTCAGCTTTTCCTGCATAAAATGAGAGACCCAAATTAGAGTTGGATTATATATATAATATTTGGATAAATCTATGGATTTAGAGCTAAAGGGGACCAGGGAGGTCATGTAGTTCAACTCCCTCATCTCATCACAAATGATCACAGTAAGACTAAAAGATGAGGTCACTTTCCCAAAGTATTTTAATTAGTAACCATCCGAGGTAGATTTGAACTCAGATCTTCCTGATGGCCAGTCTAGCCCTCTACGGCATCATGGTGTCTCCACTCCAAGGTCTTGAGTCCATGTCTTCTGTCTGGACAGAGACCTGTCTATCCAGTGGAATTTGTGAATTACTGTCAAAGTTTCATTTCCCTTTCTTAGCAAGAGGAAGCAACTAATAGAAACAAAATGATAGCAATCACTACTTCATTATTTCTGTTACAAAGTGCTGTTTTCTGGAAATAAGAGTGGAGTCTGAGTCACTCACCACTGACCTCTCCCCTGGGGGACTTGGAAGAACAGACTACAGTCAGGGGTGTGGAACCTGTGGCCCCACATGTGGCCTGGGAGGGTCTTTAGTGCAGACCGAGTCCAAGTTTTATAGAACAAACCATTTTATTGAGATTTGTTCTGTGAAGTTTGGATTCAGTCAAAGAGCTGCCTTGGAGGGCCCAGAGAGTCATATGGAGCCTCAAGGCAGCAGATTCCCCACCTTTGGGACACTTTGATAAGAAATGCCCAAGAGATCATACTAGGGCTCCAGACAATGCATACAGTAAGTTCTTAAATATTTTTTTATTCATTCATTCATTCATTCAAAGAAAAAGGCTCAGATTAACTTAGTCTATTTCTCAAAACACATGAGGAGTCAGAAGATTATAGAGCTTTATAAGTAAATAATGGGAGGAGAAAACCCTTATCTTGACTCAAATGAACCCAAGAAATCTTCCTGAAGGTGTCCAGACAAAGCTTGGAGCTTAATGGGAGGTAGCAATCCTAACCCTGCCTGGACTCCTCAGCCTTCTGTAGTGCCATCATCAGATGCCAACTCTGACTAGGAAGCACCATGTTAGCCTTGGATACCATCCCCCAGGGCAGAGATAAAAGTAGGTGAAGGTTGTGGAATTAGGGAAGTCAAGGAAGAGATGGAAAAAAGAGGCTGTAACGAAGAAGGTTACATAGATTAGTGGGGGTAAGAGAACACTGGTTCTTAAGTGAGGGGTCTGCTGTCAAAACCAGGAGGGAGAAAATCAAATTCTAAAAGAAATCAGTCCAGAGAGTGCTGAATCAGAGCCATACAGAGAAGAGGAGAAAGGACTTCTTTGAAATAGCCCCAAAAGAAAGAAATGCAACCAGACAGAGGAAACAGAAAGACTGAATTTCCCAATCATAGCCTTGGTTTCTTAAAATGAGTTGACAAGTGACAAGTAAGAACTCTCAGTGATAATATACCTGGATCAGAAGGATTCCTATTTAGGGGAAACGGGTAGGAAACAATATCTGACGTGGAATTTCTACTGGAGAACAGAACAGAGTGTTGGCAATCTCTACATACTGTAATATGGTGGTGTGGTATGATGTGTCCAGTAATCTCTCCTTCCTTCCTCCAGTACTTTCATGGGTCCATAATTCATGGCCAGCCATTCCTTTGTAAGACAAGAAAGGTGAAGATATTTTTTCTAGAAGGTCACTATCAAAACGTCAAAATGCACATTTTTCTCCCATTTCCTGAGGAAGGGGAGGGAGAAGGGAGAAGGAAGGAGCTTGTCTCTTTATTCTTATTAGGACAATAATGTGGATCATTGTTCAGTTATGTTCAAGCTTTCATGACCCCTGTCCATGGGGTTTTCTTGGCAAAGATACTGGAGTGGTTTGCCATTTCCTTATCTAGCAGATAAGGCAAGCAGAGGTTAAGAGACTTGCCCAGGATCATACAGCTAGTAAGTGTCTTGAGACTGGGTTTGAACTCAGGTTTTTCTGACTCAATCCACTGAGCCACCCAGCTACCTCCCGAGCTAATTCTCAGGTTAGTTAATTGTTCTCCAAAAGACTAGCCTTGAAGGGATGAAATATAAAGCAAATAAATTTCAGTAACTGATGAGGATCCTTGGGAGTGGGGGCTTAACATAGGATGCCAAGTCAGGGAGATCGGACCTCAAAGAATCATAGCTTTATAGCTAGATGGGACTTCAGTTATTATCTATTCTAATACCATTTTTCAGATGAGCAAACAAGCTCAGAGAAGTTAGGTGACTTGCCCGAGGTCACACAGATATTAAATAGCAGACCAAATACATACATGGATGGGATGGTGAGAACAGGAAAATGGTGTGGAACACCAAAAGGGAAGGAGCCAAAGCAAAACTCAGCTTCACAATTCACTGCATATAATGCTAGTGGAGTTAGTTGGAAGGCTTGTTCTTAGACCTCAAGTAGTTACTTAGAACATCAATGGGCAAGTTACATAGAACGTCAGAGCTGAAAATGACCTTGGAGGTGATCTTGTCCGGCCTTGCTCATTTATAGAGAAAAACTGAGATGGGAAAAGTGGGAGTGACTTGGTGGCAGGGGCCAAAGCAGAAGAAGGAGGAGGGTTGCAATGAAAAGAACACTGAATTTGGAAGTGCCTCTCGCTAGCTGTGTGACACTGAGCAAGTCATTTAACTCTTCTAAGCCTCAGTTTCCTTATTTGTAAAATGGTATAAAAATTTTAAATTATAGATCCTGTCCTTCCTGTCTTACAGGTGTGTCAGAAGATTAAGTGAGAGAAACATATCAATGTGCTTTGTTACTGTAAGATGATACATAAATATTAGCTATTATGGTCCACATTAGAACTCCGGTCTCCTGACTCCCAGATTGGTGCCCTTTCCACTATCCAAGGCTGGGGAACCAGCGACCTGTCCTCAAGTGTGGCCCTTTGAATCCAAACTTCACAGACTAAATCCCCTTAAATTAAAGGATTTGTTCTGTAAAACTTGGACTCAGGAAAAAGGCTGCACCCAAGGACCTAGGAGGCCACATGTGGCCTCAAGGTTGCAGGCTCCCCACCCCTGAACTAGACTCTGCCATGCACACGCTTTTCTGGATTTTCCTCACCTGAAAAATGAGAATAGTTATCTAATCAGGATCACACAACTCTTGTAATACTTAAAGTAGAAAGTGAAAGTGAAAGGTTGTAAGCTATAGAGATGCAAGCCAATTGGGCATTATATCAGTCTCAGTCCTCTTGGCTCCAGTTGTATCTCCAAGCCAGACAGGGTGCGTTTGAAGGGGAAAAGGGTGGTGGGGGTTGGGGAAAGCTGGGAGAAGCCTTCCATTTCCAAGAAATGGAAAGTGAAATGTGACTCAATGAAGGACCACTTGCTAACAGTAGCTGTATAATTCTCTTAACGGATTTATGATGGGGTCCGGAGAAATTCTCAATTACTCTTTTATATATTTTAATTATTATTTTAAAATATTATTTATATATTTATAATATATTTGTGTCATTATTTACTTTTATTTTTTATTTATTTATTTTATATATTTTTCTTTATATGTTTAGTTTATTATTTCTATATTTTAAGAATTGAGTGGTTCTCTGAGATACCACAGTCTATCTTTCATCCAACTAGCCTACCCTTTTTTTCCTCAGCTCATACCAGATTACCAGGATTATGCCTACCTTTTCATTCTTTAAGGGCCTAACTCCTCCCCCTTCTTTGTCCATAAAATGTCCAGGACGTAGAGGTATCCCCTTCTTTAAGCAAATACGAAAATACTAGGAACAAGAATGTGCTTATCTGACTACATTTTCCATGAGGCCTGAGCCAGAGGAGCACTCACTAAGAGAAGTTTCTAGGAGTTTTATATCTCAAAAGATTTATACCTAGTCACAGGGGATATTTCATCAGAGGGAAAAGATGAAAATCTTGGGAGGATGAAAAGGAAAAGAGGAAAGCCTAAGTGAAACTATGTAGAAGAGATTAAGCATGATGTCTGAGAGTTCTGGGCTCACAAGTATGCCAAGACTGAAGACATGAGATACAGTTGGCTGAACAGAGATGCCTATGCTGTGGATCTGACCGGCCATGCTCTGGTCCCAGAGATTAGAGAGGGGAACTCAGAGGTTCTGGGATCATGCAATTGACCAGCAATGGAAGAACAGTCAGCTAGATGAGCTGGAAGAGGTGACATATCACAGCTTCAGAGACTTCCACAATCTACTGGCAGCATATAAAGATGGTGATGAGCTACAGCAGGAATGATGACAACTCTAAGAGCAACAAAGGGTGTGGGACCCATGGCCGCCAGGCAACGCACCATTTTCCCAAGTGTGTAAGTAGGAACATGGTTCAATAGAAATTTCTTCTCTGGACTACTGTGCTAGGGAGGTAGAAATCAGAAATGTACTCATTCAAGAAAGTTTCTAAGAGAGTTTGTAATTGCTTCATTTCCATTTCTTTTTCAAATTAAATGCATTTAGCAATTCCATGTTGTAGTTTATGGATATCTATCAGTAGAACCAAGTATCTCTACTGAAACAGGCTCTCAATTTCATTCTGAGGCAGGGCCCTTGAGCCCCTCTCCCCATACATACCCATCAATCTAGATCTGTGGGAGATATGCTGGCTGGCACAAAGGTGACTTACAAACTAGGTGCAAAGGGGTGATTCAAAGGATTCTTAATATTAGAAAAATATTTATGCAAATGTATTATTAAATAGCGAATGTATCACAAATCCAGTAGGATGCATAACAAATTGCTTTCTACCAAAGTCAGGAAGTACCTGATTTCATTTTTTAACTTCAAACTAACCCCAATTATTGATTCTTTAATGACCTGTGAACTGAACTCAAGGCTTTTGTTTTCACAAAATACTAATGAACCCATTCAGAGTCCATTCATTGTGTATCCTAAAACTACTAAACAAAAGCAAAGTCACAATATTCTCTAACTTGGTACCACATATTATTTAGTACGTATCTGTGAAATGGTTGATGGCACAGCAGAGAGAAGGCTAACCCCAGATCCAAGAAAAATCCAACCTCAGACACTTAACTAACTGTGTAACCCTGGGCAAGTCAGTTAACAGCTGTCTTCCTCAGTTTCCTCATTTGTCAAATGGGGATCGCAATAGCACCTACTTCATAGGGTTGTTGTGAGGACCAAATGAGATAATATTTGGGAGGTACTTAGCATGTAGTAGGAACTTGAGCATCTGTTTGCTCCCTTCCCCCTTCCCTTGTTGAATTGAAATGAAAGTAAAACCTTCATTATTTCTTTTAGACTGAGTTTCCTTACAGGAAGGAAAGAATTCTGTGAAGTGAGGGCAACCACTACATTCTATCCCCAAACACTTAGTATAACGTTCTGTTTCCTGTGGATATTTCACCTTGACTCAAAGAAGCTGAAAGTGGTAGAATCAGAGAGCACGATGGGAATCTCAAAGTTCATCCACTTCAACTTCTAACCAACCAAGGATCCTTTTTTACAGTATCTCTAATAAATGGTTTGCCAGTCTCCGCTTCAAGATAGGCAATGAGTTAATTGCACATATATAACCTGTATCAAATTACTTACTGTCTTAGGGAGAGGGGAAGTGAGAGAGGGAGAGAGAAAATTTGGAACTCATTTTCAAATGAATGTTAAAAATTGTCTTTACGTGGAATTGGAAAAAATGAAATACGGTTTTAAAAGAAAAATACATAGGCAATGAGGGCAAGCCTGTTGTTTTCAGAGAAAGTATGTGCCAATCTGGGATAAATAATTGTTAGGAAATTTTTCTTTGTATAGATTCTAAGTCTGCTTCTCTGAAATTTCTACCCACTTCTCTTCTGGTCTCTGTGTTAACCAGATGTCTAATCATCCTTCTAATGACAGTCCTTTAAATATTCATCTATTACATTCCACCTATATCTTCTTCTCATCGGGCCAAATATCCTCAGTGCATTTAACCAGTACTCACTGTGTCATAAAGAGTATGAGAAGAAGAATATGCAAACGTGGAATAAATATAAAATAGGAATATAAGAACCTTACTTTTATCAGAACTAGACAAAACACAATTACACACACACACACACACACATCCACACACATACACGCTGTTGTTGGTTTGTCCTTTGTTTTCAAAGGTGACCAGTGATATCACAGGGATAATGTCTTGACTCCTGGATTTAAGTGAGGAAGTTTGCACAAAGTCCCTTACTGTCTTTCCCAGAGTCATCAAAGTCCAATGGCAGGACAGAAGTTTGAGATGATTGGTGATGGCTAGGTATGCAGTGGATGACTTTGGCATCTTCCATGTCTGACCCAGCTCTAAGTGTTCTACAATACCCACTTCACCTGCCTTCATGGCTACTGGAATAAATTGTTCTCATCTGCTGGGGGGAGTCTTTGCATACTTGAGGAAAACATCACCCTAACTTGCCAATGGGTTTGAGTCTGGTTGATTACCTTCAACTTGGTCTGGTCCATCTGTGAAGACAGTTTATCAAAGTGGGACTGCTGTACATGCCATAGCCTCTTGGAGCTACAGGTGAGAACTGAATGTCAGACAGACAGCAAAGGTGGATCCCAGAAAAAGACTCAGCAAACTCAGAGGTGCTAGTCTTCCTTGAACACCTCAAACAACCATACACACACACACACACACACACACACACACACACACCAGTTTGGTGTAGAAATTACATTAAACTTAACAAAAAAACAAATGAGATATGTTAAAAAAAAAAAGAGGTTTAAACTGGAAAGACATCAGTCACAAACAAAACAAGCTTCCTGATCCTTAAATGGGGATTAACAAGGAAAAAAAAAGATAAAAAATGAGAATCTAAGGGAGTACTCATCAATTTGGAAATGACTGAACAAATTGTGGCATATATCTTTATGTATATATATATGTATATGTATATACACACACATATATAATATTATATTATAGCACTATAAGAAATGATGAGAGTTAATTTTAGAGAATTCTGGATAGCATGAACTGATGCAGAGTAAAGTGAATAGAAACAGAACATTTTATATGAGGACAATAACATAGTCAAAAAAAGCAATTTCAAATCTAAGAAGTGTGATCAATGCTAAGACATCATGTCTCCAGAGGAGCTATGATGGAGCATTTTACCCTTCTCCTGATAGAGAAGTGATGACATTTCTGGATATGGCTCATGGCTTAATTGTGGACATGATCATTTTATTTGATAATGCTTAAGTGTCATGAATTTTTTTTGTTGTCTTTGTCTTTTTTTTTTTTAAATGGAGAGGCTTGGAGATGGAAAAGTAGAATTGCCATGGAAACTTTTTTTTAAAAATGCACACATGAAAAGAGAGGTAAGATTGGAAAGAAGAACATGAGGTAGGGTAGCTTTGGATGGGTAAAATGTATAAATATATATATATAATGTAAAATATATTTATATATATTTCATACCAACTGATTTTAAATATATATGTGTATATACACATATATATTTAAAATCAGTTGGTATGAAATAGAGATTAGGTTTCACACATGGTCCTCTTTTTGTGTTCTGCTGTACAAATAGAAATGCTCTTTTGGTGTTTAAGTTCAGAATAAAAACAATTAAAATTTTAATTTAAAAAATGCTGTGCCCAGAAATAAACATAGTATGCCAGATGTTTTGCAAGCAGGACACAGTAAAATGGAAATACGTCCTTCCTTATTTACACAATATGGCTCTCTGCGTACATAGCATTGGATTGTGAGTACCTGCAAAGACCTGGTCTAAAGGGCCCAAGCCCTCCCATTGCATCCTGGGTCATCTCCAGTCATCCTGATGAATATCCATCTGGTCATTGATTCCAGATGGCTCTGGAGGAGAAGTGAGGCTGGTGACCTGCACAGCCCTCCCTCACTCAAAACAAAGTCAAGTGCAAGTCATGTCACCATTTCTCTGATGGCATGGTCTTCTTCGGCAACAAAGGATGAACACAAGAATTGGATTAGCTTTTGAAGCAGCTATTCATATTGAATTTTCAGTTCACTAAAACACCAGGATCTTTTCCTCGCCCATCTCCATCTTCATCTTGTACTTGTAAAGTTGACTTTTTGAGTCCAATCGCCATTAAATTTCATCTTCGTTAATTTGTTCTAACCTGGCATAATCTTTTTGCATCCCAGTTTCATCATCTAACATGCTAACTACCCCTCCCAGATTGGACTCATCCAAATATTGTCAATATATTACCCAACTTTTCACTGAATAATGTTTAATAGAATAAACTTTATTCTAAATAAAATGCATTTAATTTGGAAGAGAAATGGACATAAAGCATTACACACACTCTCGGAAGTCATTTATGCCTTTACTCGAATCACTGAAGAAAACATAAAGCAGCAGAGGACCAAGCATAGATCTTTGGAGCACTTCACTAAAAATCTCCTGACCTGAAAAAGTTTCAAAATATATGCAATGTTCCACAGCAAAGGAGTGGGATTAGGAATATTCTCTCATTTCTTTTGGTAGCTGGTCATGTTCTTTGTCATTTTTCAGTATTCGCTGTTGATTGTTTTACAATAATGATTCTTCCCATTTACTTTGTTGCAGTCATTGTGTATATTGCTTTCTTGTTTGTGCCTATTTCAGTCTGTATCAGTTTATATAAATCATTCCATGTTTCTCTGTATTCATCGTATTCATCATTTCTTACAATACAATAATATTCTATTGCATTCATACGCTACAATGTATTTAATCATTCCCTGATTGATATCTTTGCTACTATACAAAGCGATACAACAAATACTTGGTGTACATGTGGGATTTCTTCTTATCAATATTCTCTTTAGAGTATATGGCTAGGAGTGGATTCTCTGGGTCAAAGGGTATGGACATGTTAGTCATTTTATTTAAATAATTCCAAATTACTTTCCAAAATATTTTTATACTGGATATCCACTCCTTACTAACCATATTTATTCTGTTTTCCTCCAGCTAAAGATCATTTTCCTTGGCAGAGGAAATAAACAAAATAAAAGTTGAGTAGTTCTGTCTTCCGCCGATTGCCCATCACATCCACTTAGACCAGCCCTTTCTGGATCTTCCTTTTTCCTTAACATAGTGATCAAAAGCTTTCTTTGTTGCTGTTGCTGTATTTTCCTTATCTTTCATGGCCAGACAATTCATTCTGAGTGTGCTATTTTTACAGGACCATGCCAAATTTTTATAATCAGCCTGTTGTCTACCCAGCTTTCTTCCATATTCTATACATGTCTGTTCCAAACCAACAAGCACTTACTACTATGGGCAGAGCACTGATGAAACAAAGAAAGGATAGAAAATAATTCATTTCCTCAAAGAGCTTATGTTTTTCTGATCGATGGACTATCAACTTTGTATTTATTCATAGCAAGCACTATATGAATAAAGCCATAATACTTTCTCTCTCCCTGCCTCCTCCTCAAAGGGCTTATGTTCTGTTGAAGGGATACTACATGTAAACAGAGAATCCCAGAACCATCTGAGTAGGAGAGAGAACACTCACTAGAGGAGTTGAAAAAGTCTTTCCTTATGAGTTGAGCCTTGAAGGAAGTCAGGAATCCTAAGAGGTAGAAGTGAGAAGGTGCCAATTTCTGGCATCAGTGGTCAGCCTGTCCAAAGGCATAAGATGGCAGGGCAAATTTGAGGAGTAGCAAAGTAGGTGAGTTTAGCTAGAAGGTAAAGTATATAATTGAGAACAAGGAAAAATAAGCCTGGAAAGGTAGTTTAGAACCAGATTGAGAAGAGTCTTAAATGCCTAACAAAGGAACCTATATTTTCTTCTAGAGATAATGAGTCAAGATTTTGAGCAGGTGGGTGACAGTTAAATTTGTTTTAAGAAAAGTTTTTTGAATACAATTTTTATTCTGTACTTGAAAAACATTGAATATGAGTATTCCACATACACAGAACTTTAAAAGATATTACCTTAAAACATGAATATTATTTATAACCTTTTTAAAAGAATGTAATAAATTATACATGTTAGTTTCAAAACTATCCTGTTTATCATGTCTCCTCAACTTCCTTCTGTTCTCTGAGGAAAATTACTTTGGAAACCTTTCGGAGCATGAAATTTGAGAGACAAGCAAGAAGCTGTGAGCTTTTGGCAGTACAGTAGTATAGCTGAGGAGAGGAAAGGGCTTGAGCTGGGGTATTGGCAGTAAACTTGAGGAAAGGGGACAAATGTAAAAGATACTGTGGAGGTAGAATCAATGACTTACCAGTTGATTGAATAAGAGGAGATAGAAAAAGGAAAAGTCAAGAATAACTTAAAATTCATGAACCTTGCTAACTTTAAAAATGGTGATATCCCATGAATGTACTTTTTATGTAGCTGCAAATTGGTACAGTTATTCTGGAAAGTAATTTGGAACCATGACCAAAAAAGTCTGCTAAATGTGCCCATATCCTTTAACCAAAAAATGCTCTAATTAGGCTTATACTCCAAAGACCAAAAAAAAAAGGACAAAGAACCTATACATACAAAAATATTTTGCAGTGACAAAGAACTAGAAACTATTTTATATCCATGAAATAATTTATATCAATTAGAGAATGACTAAACAAATTATCATATGTGGATATGATAGAGTACTTCTTGCACTATAAGAAATGACAAAGGAAATTATTTCAGGGAAACAGGAAGATTTGTATGAAACTGATGAATAGTGAACAGAACCAGGAGAATGACATACTATATAACTACAACAGTGTAAAAACAAACAATTTTGAAAAACTTAAGAATTCTGACCAACACAATAATAACAGATTCCAGGGGACAGGTGATGAAAAATGATATTCACATCTTCACAGAGATATGATGTACTAAATACAAAGAATGAGATACACAATTTTACCCAACACAGCCAGTATGGGGATTTGTTTTGCTATCTTTTTGCAGGACTGTGGAGTTTTCTCCTTTCATTTTGGTGGGGGGTGGAGTTGAAGGGAGAAAACAAATGCTTGGTTTTTAAAAAATAGTAATTTTTTCATTTACATGTAAAGACAATTTTGACATTCATTCTGAAAAAAATTTTGAGTTCCAAATTTTCTCCCTCCCCTCCCTTTCCTCTCCCTAAGACCATATGCAATTTGATATATACATCAATACAAGATATTAAATACTTGTTTGTTGAAAATAATAGTTTCAAAAAAGAATGTGCCTTTTTCAGGAATATGGAAATATTAAGGAGAGGCAGGTTCAGAGGGAAAGAAGAGTTCTATTTTGGATATGTTGAGTTTGAGGCTTGAGACATTCAGTTAAAAATGTCCAATAATGAAAAGGAGTTGAAGCTCGGGAGATTAAAACTGGACATATAGATCTGGGAGTCATTTGTATAAAAATTATAATCAAACTCAAATGAGATAAAAGGATCACAAAGAGAAGATACAGAAAGAAAAAAGAGAAAGACTCAGGACAGAGCCCCATGGGGGTGGAGACTGAGAATTAGATGAAATGCCATAAAAACTCATGGGAGAGAGTATCTAGGAGGAAAGTGGGACTGGTCAACTGCAGATTGAGGACAAGTGGTCAGCTTGCAGAGAAGACAACAAGGATGACTGAGATGTCACTAAGTTTAGCAATTAAAAGGCAACCTTGTAGAGAACAGTTTCATTTGAATGGTGAGATCAAAATCAACATATAAAATAGGTTGAGAAGTGAATGTGCAGAAATGAATGGAGAGTTTAAGCATAGAGAGTTGTGGAGGACACACCTTTTAAGAAGCTGAGCTGGATGATGATTTGCCTGTGAATCTACATTGATGTTTTCAGGCAGCTCCCCATTTCCTGCAATATTGGAAGATTTCTGTTCATCTTCAGAATTTATTTTTTAGGAACACTCCCTTCCTCTTGCACCAGCTTCCCCTAGATAATTTTAGCCTCTAAGATCCAACTATCACTTTTCTAAACAGCTTAAAATTATTCTTCCAAAATTCTAGGTTGCATGTCTGTCTTTTCTCATCTTTCCTCTCTTCTCTATTACAAATGTACCTGACATTTCTACTTCAACCACCAGTTCTTCCTTGGTTCATATGAGGTTCAGAACAGAAGCCCCTTTGTTGCCTCCTCCAAATTTTGAAAAGCAAAATTGTCATTGAGAGAAACCAAGAATTGTAAAATTGTTTTGCTTTCTGCAAATGCAAAGAGATAGACAAACAGAGAAACCAAAAGTTTCAATAGATTTGCAGATAGATGAAATGCCCCATCATCAATATATCATGCCTCTGTCTGTTTTCATCTATTTCCTTCTTCTGTCTGGATGGTCTATAGCATATTCCCCTGATAATATCACCTGTTTCTCCTTTTGTTGATTGTTACTCAAAGATTGTCTGACTTAAGGTTCCTGGACTTCCTAACACTTATAAATATTCTTAATATCGAGAGCTATCTCACACACATCTCCCTTTGTTTTACATCATTCATCCTATTTATTACCATGTGTATATACAGTTGAAGCAATGGTTTTTATTGCTAGTTCCTTTCTTTGGTTATACTTCCTATAAATTACTGGGTCTCTCTACTACTGTTTTTTCTAGATCATAGCTGCTATTCTCTATGTTATTTAGTTTGGCAGACTTATAGAGGCAGTATTCTCCTCTGAGTCCACTTCCCTTTTCATTTTAAAGTCTTTTTGAATGAATTTGCAAGACTCCAAATATATGTTTATAGTCCTTTATTGGCTACACTCCAATCCTGGCCCAAAACTCAATATTTTCATATTTAGAATGATGTTCCACAAATCCAAATCTTGTTCTTAAATACATTCTCTTTAAAATTTGCTGTCTGCCTTTCTCTTCTGAAGAAGAGAACTACCTTCAATCAGCATCCCTGGGTTGTGCCTTTAAAGTCTATAATGTCTTACCCAAGTAATTTGCGATCTCTTACAATGTTTTTAGGTTTCTCTGCTGAAGCGAGAAGTTCTCAGATTTGATCAGTCTCCAGATGCTTTTTAATATATATCAGATTTGCATCTCTTAAGGAATCCATTATTAGCATCATCATTAAATGACCTGTCTTGCTATCTCACAGCTGGTAGTCGTCAACCCATATTCCTCTTACCTTCTCTCTCTTCTCTGTTGCAGAGTGACCACATCATTGTTCCTTGAAGTGTAAGATACACTCTTACCTACGAGAAGTTTCAGACTTTTTTTGTATTTAGTGGTCCTTCTCCTTCCTCATCTGTGCTACATTCTTCCACCCTCCAGGTTCCTGTCCTAGGTTCAGATTCTCCACCTTTTCAGATATTGCTTCTCCTGTTGTTATTTTTTTTTTAAACTTGAAATACCTTCTATATTTTCAAGGAACACTCCATTTTCCCCGATAATATGGGGTAAAGAAAGTATGACTTCAGCCCTTTCACTTTTCAGTGTAGAATCGCACTTTGTGCAGGCTTAGCCGTGTTACCTGGTATTGTCAGAAATACAAATATAGCACACTCTTTAAAGGTCACCTTCCTCTTTATACTTGCTGGAACTGAGAGCCTTTGTCTTGTGTTGTCTTTGCTCAAGGCTCTAGTGGCCAATTTCCATGGTATGGCGCCTGCTGGCCACACCTATTTATTTGCCTTGCTGATCACTCACCAGACTGGGTTCCTGCTGCTGTCCCAAGTAATCAACTCACGTGCAACTAGCTCCGAGATTTGCCTCTTGACAACAGACATTTAAAAACCATAGAATGTCAAAACTGGAATTTTACAAAAAAAGGAAAATAAGGTCCAAAGACATGAAGTATCCTGCCCAAGGTCACACAGCTAATTAATAGCAAAGCTGGGTGGGACTAGAACCTAGTTTTTCTGACCCCCCCCCCCCCCACTCCAGTTCTTCCTTCTCTTTTCCTTCTTTCCTTCTTAGATTTTTTTGAGCACTTAGTATATGCTCAATGCTGTGGTAGGTGCCGTGGGAAAGACAAAACAAAAAAGAGATGTGGTCTGCTCTCAGGGAATATGTAATCTGACTGTTTAAAAAAAAGAACAATTTGAGGAAATAATTTTCTTTTGTCTTCAATGACTGATGAAAGTACAGACCAGCCAATCCAATGGACCTAGACAACACAGTGCTGGTTTCCATTCCTTATGCATTCTGTTTCTGATAGCGATTGTAGCTGGTCAGGTGTGATTTCATATATAACAGGTTCACTAACTCCTACACCAAGTCTCCCACATTCCCATGGGGCACATTAAGGGAATAAAATATGTTGTTTTCCTTCCTATTTCTGCTCTGAACCGTTCTCATTTAGGGCAAGAGACAGACAGATAGGCATAAGCTATGGGTCAATCTACCTCAGTTTCCTCAACTATAAAATAGACATAATAATCTACCTCCCAGGGTGTCTGTGAGAATCAAATGAGATGATAATTTGTAAAAACAAAGCAAAACAAAACAAAAAACTGTTAAAAAGCACTTAAGATTAATGCCTGGAACATAGTAGGAGCTTAGTAAATATGTTTTCCTTGCCCCATCCGGATCTGATGGAATATGAATGGGATGCTTCCTTCCCTTCCAGCAATGAAATGTTCAAGCCTCAAGAATTCTAAAGGTGATTTCTGTCCCTGGGTGCTCCCACCACTAAGGAAACATGGCCAGGCAATTTATGATCCTAGAGAAGCTGAAATTTCACAAAAGATATATGGGCACAAAAGTTGCTGGTCTCAGCAGCTGTAGTCTGAGATAAAGACAAAAAGGAGTCAGTGGGCCTGAGCAAGTGATTTAATAATCCAGAGGGGTCCATGCAGAGCACGCAGGCAACAGGAAGGCACTTGCTATATGGATACCCAATTTCTCGTATTGCTTCTTCCAGGTAGATTTAGCTGGAACCTGTTAAATAGCAAGCATGTGCAGGAATGTATCTCCTTAGTCTATTCTCTCCCTTAGCTGCAGCCCCTGGTGACCTCCATGTGGGCTAACAGAGCACACAGGAATGGTCAAGTCTTTGGCTGTCTCTACACAGCCATACCCATGATGCCCCAAGAGGAGGAGGAGGTGGTGGGCAAACACAGACACATGGAGACATGTTTCAAGATTCCAAGTGTCTGAGACAAACCTGCTGAGGATGAACGATCAGTCGTGTGTTTTTAACACTCCACATATTTGGAACAGGAATAGCCAGCCAGTAATTAATCTGCCCCCTCTGTTATTATCCCCAGCCTAGGGAAAACAAGAGGATTAACTAACTGTGAGTCCAGGAAAGCACAGGGAATGAATGGCAAGGCTGGGAGCAAACCAAAACTCTGCCTTGCAAAGGCTAAAGCTCTGAGATCTAACTTGGCCTGGGAGATGATCACTTCCTTCTCTTACTGGCCTCCCCTCCTTGTGCTTTGCTTGCCTCAAACTGGGATGGAAGATTGGGATCCAAAATAATGAGGCAATTAGCCTCTTTTGCTTTTATTACTTCTGCTTTCATGTGATTGAGTCAAGTGGCAGATGCCCATCTCCTCTTGGGGAAGACCATTCTCTGAAATGTGCATAGCCTTTTAAACAACCCACAAGTCTTTGTTTTTAAAGCATGTTCATTATCTCAAATAATCTTGACAACAACTCTATTAGGTCAGGCAGGCAGGTATTGTCATCCAGATTTTGGGTTTTGTTTTGTTTTGTTTTTTTGAGGTGAGAAAACAATAGGCCCAGAAAAGTGAAATAATTTGCCCATGATCACACAGCAAGTCATTGGCAGAGCCTGGGTTAGAAGCCAGTTCTCTTGACTCCCTGAAAAGTAATCTCTCCTTTATGGATCCAAGACCAGTTCAGCTTCAGTGCTCTAGTTCCTAGATGGATAGTTGACTCCAGAATAAATTATATGAGTTTACAGAGAAGTTAGAAGTCTAGCTCATCTATGGCCTCCATTCAGGAGTAACTTCTGGCTCTAACATAAACCTGGAGAATAAAGAAAAGCTTTATGGATGAGAAGGTATTTTCTCCTCTCAGGAGAGCCCTACTGTGTCCCCAGCTGGGAGCATTAGGTGTTTGACCTGCAGTGGATAAAAATGAAAGCACTTTCCATAGATATTGATTTTATGATGAGTCAGGTTGAAGTTACCTGTGTCAAAGCCTCCAACATGTGGCTACACAAAGGGAGGGTGGGGTGGAGTTAGGAGGAAGGCATGATTTCCAAACACTTAGTTAGGAATCAACCTCCAGAACCATAGCTGGCACTGAACAAATGGTCCTTTGCTCCCCGTCAGTGTCCTTCTAACGACAAAATAATTACTGAGTTCTCCACTGGCTGCTTCCTATGGACCCTGCCCAGGAGTCAACAGATGACTTCTTAATGTGTTCCTTTCAATGAGCATGTCTATATTTTAATTGGGGACTGCCAAAATTCATTTTAACCCATGAGAGATGGGAAGGGGGAATGAGATGGGAGGTGGTCCGGCCCAGAGGAAACCACATAAACATTCTTCTCCCTACTGTAACTCCACATGGAGCCATAACTAGCCTGGGGGTATGAAGGAGGGAGAGGTGAGAAGAAGAGATTCTTCTCATGGTGATTCTCAGCTCCTCTTCTGGAAAACCAGTGCCTTTATCATTTAATGGTGTAACTTTTGTCCCAAGGTCATGACATCTTGATCCCCTCTCCCCCATCACCAGCTTTACTATTCTGTACCTCCCCTCCCTCATACGGACTTTTTCCTCACATCGTAGAACTTGTAATTATATCTGTTTCTATTATAAGATCAATCTTGCTCAGAACAACCAAGGCCTATCTGCCATTGATCTATAGTAAAGGTGAAAGCAAAGAGGTCTGTTTCCTCCTGTCTGTCTTCTCTAAACCTAGACAGGGTTAGGCTGTTTGATATAAAAAAGAGGTTTTTAACATGGAGTCTGTAAGCTTGTTTTTTTTTTTAATTATAATGCTTCTAATATAATTGATTTTCTGTGTTATCCCTTGTATTTTATTCTGTACATTTCAAAACATGATTTTGAGAAGGTATCCATAGGTTTCTCTAGATTGCAAGGGGGTCTATGATGCAAAAAAAAAAAAAAAAAAGTTTAAAACTTCCATTCTGCTTCACCATGTTTCTCTTGAACTAAGAGTCAGGATTGTCATTAACCAGTTGGATGAACCTAGAGATATCTCTGGGCCTCAGTACCTTCACAAGCAACATGAGGCAGTCAGAATAATTTGGACCATCTTTCGTTCTCTACGCATGCTTCAAAAAGGACATAGGAGCACCTGGGTTTAACACCCGGCTCTCTAATCCTTACTGGTTGTATGTAACACCTTTCCCCCATCTCCAAATCATTTAACCTGGCTAAGTTTTAGTTAGTTCCCTTATCTGCAACATGAAGGCAATAATATTTGCACTACCAATTCATAAAAAAGTTCTTAGAACATTAAAAATGTCAGAGAAAAAAATATTGTTACTCTGCCTCCAACTCCACCCCTCAATTCATCCATAACCTTGGGCGAAACCATTTCAACTTTCTAAGCCATAATTTCAGGGTCCAACTACAGTTTAATCATTAGATGGTCTCCAAGAATGAAAGCTTCTTGAGAGGAAGCACAACTCAATTTTTGTCTTATCCCCAGTATAGATCCTCCATAAGTGCCTGTTCATTAAGTGATTCCTTTCTAGCTCCAAGAGTCTCTTAGTTGATAGTTTAAAGTCTCCATACTGGCCATCAGTTCCCTCTTGAGCACAACTTGAAGGATGTTAAACAGTACAAAAATCAGGAAGAGCCCCAGTACTGGAGAGGGGAGGGATATCCAAGATAACAAGTCATCTGTCTGATAACAGTCATATATGTACCAAGCAATTCCTGACCACCACCAGAATCAGTGGGAAAGTGAAAATAAAACTACCCTCAGTTTCTTTTCTTAAGAAGCCACTCTCAGCGGGAGGAGCTCCATTATGAGTCACTGCCAGGCCTCTAATTGCCACCATTGGAGCAGATGTAGCCAGAATGTGAATTCAAAGGTCTTGGAAACACCAAAGAATGCCTCCCTAAGCTAAGGCACTATGTGGGTGGGGCAGGAAGTCCTGTGTCCTTGAGAGGGCTAGCTAACCCATCTCGTTGAATGAGATGACTTTGGCAAAGCAGTACCTTTTTAGTACCATACCTGGCACACTAGTAGAAACTTAGATCCATGTTCCTTTCCCCTAGTCAGCTCCTCCCTAGATTACAGTCCAGAGGATGTAATGAAAATTAAAAAGGAGATAATAGAAATGAAAAGCTAGAAATTTGGAGAACTGACTTTGTGTCATTTATAACTGCCATCTACTAGTTAATGTGGTATCAGGAAAGGTCACTTATCTCTCTGAGCCTTCTGGAGAAAAGAAGGCTCAGACAAGGCATTACAGCTGTCTTCCAGCTTATGAAGGGGAGTCTTACGAAAAAGGAATTGGATTGTTTTGTTTGGTCAGAGAGGTCAGAACTACAGACAATCCATCAATCAAGCCTGCCATACCACCATACCAGGCAGTGGAGATGCAAAAACAAAAATGAAACAGTTCTTATCTTCAAGGGAGTTTACATTCTATGAACAGGAAAGAAGTAAATACAAAATAGAAAAAGCAGCTGATCATAATGTCTTAGAGAGGTGGTCTCCAAATCAGAAAGGTCTGGGTTCAAAGCCATGCTATGTGACCCCAGGAAGTGGCTTAATCTCTCAGTTCTCTGGGCAACTCTCTAAGGCTAGAGGTGTCAACTTGTAGTGGTAGAGTTTTCTCATCTGGGAGATCTCCATGCCCATGAAACCACAGGCCCATTTTCTGTCTCCTAAACATGAATACATACAAGATAATTTTGGTCAGGTGACTCCAGCAGCTGAGGGTTCTTTGCAACTCTGAAATGCTGTAATGCTCAAACTTACATGCGAAATGAGACCAGAAAGGCCTTTCCAATTTAAACAGACTAATGTGAAAAAAAAGTTATAACATTTCTATGGTGATCAAGATAATCCAGTCTCGATACCATCAAATTCATAGAAGGCTTTCAATAGATTTTGTTGCTGATAAGTAGGTAGGACAATGACTGCTTTAGGCTCACTCCTCCTCCTTACATATGAATGTATGAATAAACAATGACCCATTAACACATCATAAATCATCAGATTAAGTCTATGGGTGACCCTCCACCTGAACCCTGGGGCATGGGAGCTTGGCTGTGATTCAGCTCTTACAAAGAATTGAATTCTTGATCTCATCATCTCTTCCTTCACTAATACTGTACTCCCAGGGTATGGGCTCTGGAGCAACACAATCCATACAGTCCTGGACAGCAAAGACAGTTTGCTCTAGTAGGAAAGGGGTTGGTTAGCAGACAAACCTAATTTCCCATTCCTATTCCACTTCCTACTAGTTGCATTACCTTGAACAAGTCACCTGATTTCTCTTGGTCTCAGTTTCTTGATCTATAAGGGTGAGAGAAATGAACAGGATGGGAGAGGGGAGGTTCTGGAGGGAAGCACTGTCTAGTGGAAGGGATGCTAGATTTGGAGTCAGCAGATCTGGGTTAGAATCCCAGATCTGCTTCTTATCTACCTAGGTGACCATGTGGCTTTCCAGGTCCTTAAGTGCAGCCTTTTGACTGAATCCAAATTTTACAGAACAAATCCTGATTTTGAGTCAGACAAAAGGCCCCAATTAGGGATCTAGAAGCCCACATGTAGCCTCAAGGCCACACAATGCACTAAACAGCTTGCTCCAGGCCTTAGATTGAATCTCATTTACTCATTTCACCTCTTTATACCTTATAAGGCAGTTAAATCCAAGACTCACCAGTCTTCTGGCTCTCCTAAATGTCCAGGCATAAGAGGTTGGTGCAATCAGCCTCAGCTGTTTTAACCCCAGGCAGTCCCAGCTTATCTGGTGGTACCATGGAGGAATTTTTTTGGGGCAAACAAGGTCTTCCACTTTTATGTCTCCCAATGCCTCCATTTACCTTAAATATAAACAGTAGAAACAGTGAGGCCTTGATGAAAAGGAACAAAGAACTGAGAGAGGGCAAGAGACACTGGGAGTTGAGGAGAGGAGAGGCACGGTATCAGGATATAGGGCACCTGGAGAAAGGGGAAGAAAGTCATCCTTGATTGGAGATGGGGGCAGTCCTGGGAAAGAAGGTGGTTATTCGCATCTTCCCTACCCTTTTTATGAGTTTTTATCCAAATGGAATCAAATCAGGTCAAAAATTAGCATCTAGGACAAGCCTTGAGAAGAAAAGAAAAAGAAAGGTAGGGGGTGGGGGTGGGGCTGATAGACATCATAAAAGAGCACCAGACTGACTGAGGGGCATCTGGAGAAAGGGAGGGGGAGGGTTGTCTTGTTGCCAGGCAGCCAGACTCAGCTTTGCCATGGTCACCTTAGTAACTGGGGGAGGGAGAGTATGAAGGAGGCTTCTATGATAAAACTCAGGTTGTTTTTTTTTTTATTTTTTAGTGTTGGGTTTTTTTAAAAAAAATAATATTTTATTTGCCATTACATGTTAAAACAATTTTTAAATTCGAATTTTTTCACTTAATAAAATTTTATTTTTTTCAATTACACATAAAGGTAGTTTTCAACATTCATTTTTGTAAAATTTTGAGTTCCTTGCTCCCTCTCTTCTTTCCTCCCTCCCAAGCAATCTGATATAGGTTATACATCCATATTAAACATATTTCCACATTAGTCAAGTTGTGAGGGAAGAATCAGAAAAAGAGGGAAAACCCTTAAAAAGGAAAAATAAACAAAAAAGTGAAAATAGTCTGCTTCGATCTGCATTTAGACTCCATAGTTCTTTCTCTGCATGTGGAGAGCATTTTCTATCGCAAGTCCTTTGTAATTTTCTTGAGTGTTGTATTACTGAGAAGAGCTGCCCTGAACAACTTACTCCTGGCTTGAGACTGAGTCTCGTGTTCTTGTTTCACCTATCATAGTTGATCATCAAACAGTGTTACTGTTACTATGTTACTGTGTACGATGTTACAATGTTGTCCTGGTTCTGCTCACTTCACATCAGTTCATGTAAGTCTTCAGGTTTTTCTGGAATCAGCCTGCTAATTATTTCTTGTAGAATGATAGTATTCCGTTACATTCATATAGTATTCATATATCGATCATTCTCCAACTAATGGGCATCTCCTCAAATTTCAATTCTTTGCCACAACAAAAAGAACTGTTACAAATATTTTTGTACATGTGGGTCCTTTTCCCTTTTTTATGATCTTTGCGGGATACAGGCCTAGTAGTGCTATTGCTGGATCAAAGGGTACACACAGTTTTTATAGCTCGCTGGGCATAGTTCCAAATTACTCCCTAGAATGGTTGGATCAGTTCACAACTCCACCAACAATGCATTAGTATTCCAAATATTTGATTTTTTAGAAGTATCTATGTCCTCCCTTGCCTGCAAGCCTCCATGAGTTATTCTTCTACAGCAACACAGGCTGCCCAAAATCAAAGACCAGGGGATGATGGCCAAGTCACTTGACCAGATATCTGGGCTTAAAAAGTCCCTCATCTGACAATTGGAACTAACTTATAATGCCTGAGTTCAAATCCTATGACCAGCTGTGTAACCTTGAGTAAATCAAAAAAAAAAAAAAAATTATTATTTTGTGTCTGTTTCCTGATCTGTAAAAAGAGGAGTTGACTTTTAGAATCTTCCAATTCTAAATATATGATCCTTGATTTCTAAAGGTCACTTTCAGATTTAATATTGGATGGATCTGTTTCCCCCAACTTTTTGCTCCAGAAAACATGTAGGTTAGGTCTTCTAAGTACAAGTCCTGACTCTGATACATTATTAGTTGTATAACCATAGGCAAGTCACTTAACCTCTTGTTGCCACAGGCAACCTAAAGCAGGAGTGGGGAGCCTTCGGCCTGGAGGCCACATATGACACTAGTCTAGGTCCTCAAGTTCAGTGCTTTGACTGAATCCATACTTCACAGAACAAATCCCCAGAACAAATCCCTTTAATTAAAGGATTTGTTCTGTAAAACCTAGACTCAGTCAAAAGGTCACACCCAAGAACCTAGAAGGTCACATGTGGCCTTCCCCACCCCTAAGGCTAAAAATTAATTACAATTGGCTGAACTTGCATAAAATGAAGATTTTCTTCTCAGATTTTCCTCAGACCACCGCAGATCCCCAATACTTCAGGTCACTTCCCTTCTCCCCATCACTGTCCCCCTTGCCAAAGCCATCTCTCTCTTATTTTAGAGAGTCATATCCCTCCCTTAGCAGATGTCTGTAAGGAGAAAGTTCTGTCCCAACATAGATGTCACTCAGTCAGAATGATTTTTCCTAAGAACTTATTGGTTCCATCACCCAGGCCCTAGCTTGCTCTCTGGGAGAAGAGCCAGGATCATTCCATCCCCAGCCCAATCGTTCCATTTCCCTGAGTAGGGGACAGCTCTCAGCCTCCAGGATCAGTCAGTCCCTAATCCAGCCATTCCATTCCCCTGACTGGGAAGATGGCTTTCAATCCCTTCAGTTGAGTGTGAGTAGCTTCAGTCTTTAGCCCTATGTTAGGAGGATAGAAGAGATGTTGAACTCTGGAAGCCACTTAGATTGAGGTCTGATGAGTGCTGCACGCAGAGACTCAGCTTGTTACATAAAGGGGAGAGTTCCAGGAGATGATAACTCACATCTGAGAGGCCTTTAGGTATAGCATATTAGATTAGAAAATCATCCCCTTGTAGCCAGTAGACCTGAGTTCAAATCCTACCTTTGATACATGCTGGTTGACTCTGAGAGAGTCAGATAACTTCTCAGTACTCTAGCCAACTTAAAAGTTGCAGAGAAGATGCCAAGCTATATTAGTAAAGGGAGTTTTCTAACCTGAGAGTTCTCTATACTAATAAAAATATAGCTACGGGATTCAATCCAGCTCTTCCTGGCCCCAGGTTCAACACTTTATCTGATATGCCACCAAAGAACTCCCTAGCACCATTATTTATGAAGACTCCCAACCTCCAGTCTTGTCTGACCACCACACACACCTAGAAGGATTTCTTTTTCCTGTGAACTCTCAGAGTAGCTATCATCCATACACATTTAGCACTTAATCTTGTACTGCTCTGTGACATCTCTTGGATTGTTGCCCTGTTTAACTCTTCTCTCCCCCTTCCCCCTCCCCTCCCTAAACCTACCACTTAAACTGTAAGGTCCTTTTAAGGCCTGAACCATGTTTTATATTCATTTGTGTTTGCCACAGTGCCAACCACTATGAGGGGGCACACAGGTCTTCACCTCAATAAATGTCTTTTTGTTCAATTGGTTTTGCCTGAAATTCCTTTCCAGGAAAAAGATTTTATTCCACGATTATTAACAGGGTGCCGGTTTACAAGACCTCCCCCTCCCACTCCCCCAAGAGGGGACCTTACCCTATGATTTATGGTCAAGCTAAGGAGGAAAGAGAGAGCTTGGTTTAGAGAAGAAGAAGCACTCATAGTCTGAAGGAGCGTGTGGAAAATAAACTAGGGCAACTTCTATATTGGTTTTGGGCCTTTTCTGGGTAAATCTTATGTGGGTGGTTGGTATTTGGATAAAATCTTAGCTGCCCTTGCAGTTAGTTCAGCCACCTTAGGAAGAAGTTAAAACCAACCATGTGTTGAGACTTATGAGTCACTCAAGCAAGATTCTACCTTTATCTCATACATTCAGTTGAATTCAAAAAAAAATATATTTTTTTAAAGATTTTTTTCACTTCATTTATCTCTTCATTAATTCTTTCCTGGTATCTTTTGTTTTTATATCACCTGTCTTCCCTAGTCTGAAAGCCATTTCTTTTTTTTAAAACAAAACACTTTTTTTAAAAAGAGGGGAAAAAAGAAAAGCATTTCAGGAAGACAAACCAAAACAATTGAATCTCACAACTTATGTGATGTTCCACAACCATGATTCCCCCACCTCTGAAAATGAGAGAAGGAGGGATGGAGGAAGGTATATTTTCTTATCTTTTCTTTCAGGGCCAAGCCTCAAACAGCATTTACTGAGCCCCTCCTATGTGTTCCAGATACCAAGACAAAAATGAAAACATGAGAGCAAGTCCCTGAGCTCAAGAAACTTACATTCTACATGGCTATAATCAGACTTACAGATGGAAAACTTCTGCCTCCCTTTCCTGGTCTGAGAAGAGCAACCCCCTAAATATTTGTTCCTGTTTCACATGTCCTTATATAGACATCTCTACCACCCTGTAGCCAGTGCTTGGGACCCTGTAGGGCAGGGGACAAAAAAAATGTAGCTCTTGAGACCCAAAGTAACATGGTCCTCTAGTGCTTTGGGAAAGAGGCCAAAGCAAAAAAAGAATCATGCTGGATTGGGACTCAGTTCAACCTTTTCTCTCCCTAGAGTTGTGGGGGAAAGGGTATGTGAAAGGGGTATGAGGCTTGAATGAGCTACCAAACCAGGAACATTATTATCATATCTCTTGTACCCCACATACCCATCAGCTACTAAGTCCTGTCATTTCTCTCTTCACCATACCTCCCCCTCCCAGCTTCACTTCTGTGTTCTTACCACAACAGCTCTAATCTGGACCTTTTCTTTCTGTACAGTTGTCAATGGCCTGGACTTGCTCCCTTCAGCCTACACCCTTGGAGAAGTAAATATCCTACATTCTGGTCCTGTCACTTTCTCTATTTAAAAATCTTTCTTTTAAAAAAAGAAAGTAGCTTTCTACTGTATATCAAAGACAACTAGGTGGTGCAGTGGATAGAGAGTTTGGGCTTCAGACATTTCCTAGTTGTGTGACCTTGAACTAGTCACTTAACCCTGTTTGCCTCATTTCTTCAACTGCAAAGTGAACTGGAAAAGGAAGTGGCAAAATCACTCCAGTTTCTTTGCTGAGAAAATCCCAAATGGGTTCACGAAGAGTCAGACATGACGGAAACAACCAAACGACAAGACTGTATATCAAATAAAGAATAAACTCCAGTCCAAGCATTCAAAGCTCCTCAGATTGTTTTTCCAATCTGCCTGTTAGTAATAAATAAATAAAAAATACTTCCCTTCAAGTTCTCTTACAAATACTGTTTAAACTGGGCCACTCCCTGTCCCCCCTTGTTGCCTTGTCTTTTCCATGCTTTAGCTTGTGACATCTCAAAAGTCTGGAATGGACTCCCTATCTCTCCATCTGTGGAAGTCAAATCAGCCAATAAACATTTATTAAGCGCTTACTATATGCCAAGCACTGTGCTGAGCACTTGAAGTCCCTTCCTGCCTTCCATCAAGACCCAACCCAAACACACACACACACACACACACACACACACACACACACACACACACACATCCAACCCTAAGGTGAAAATGAATTCTCAAATTTGTCAGCACTTTGCTGGGACTTCTCTCAATCAATCCATCATCAGCACGTGTTCATCTTCCACTCCAATATAATGGGATCTCACTGTCCCTTACATATTATTAGCAAGTTGTGTACCCCCATCTGAGTATAAGCCCTTTGAGAGCAAGGGTATGTTATATATATTTTTAGATCATGTAGTAGGGGTTTAATAATTGCTTATTGAATGAATCCATGTAAAATTAGGAGATTGCATAGCCCCTTTCTGATCTGAATGCTATAGTAGGTTCTATAATTCCAAACATAATCCCTATTGGTTTTGTTTCTCTTTTGGTTTTTTTTTTTAGTGGAGGAGGGGAAGAAAATAAATGTTAATTGAAAAACATGAATTTAATTTAAAAGATTGATTTAATACTATTTCTTTTCTCTTTGCCTGAGTAGGCTAAGCTCCTCGATTCTCTTTGTCCCTAAGGTTGGCACATTGAGACTAGGGAAACCAGGGCAGCTAGGTGGGCTGTTTAGGACTTGGCTCTGGAATACCCTACAGTCTCTCAGAATAGCAATGGCCAACAGAACCAGTGACTGAGAGGCAACATTGTAGTGGAAAGAATGCAGGCTTTAAAGGAAGAAATTCTTCAGGTACCATCCTAGCTTGGTGAAGCAACGTGTCATACCAGAACTGACTCAAGGAACTAGGGAACTATGTCACATAAAGATGAGACTTAGAGAAGAAATTATAGCTTTCTTAAAAGATTTGAAAAGCTATTAGTGAGAAAAGGACTATGCCCCTGCTAGATCCCAAAGGGCAGAACTAGGAAGTCCTGGTGGAGAACTATAAAAAGAATGACTTAAAGTTTAGAAAAACTTTTGAACAATCCCAGCTGTGTATTATTAGAAAGTTTATGGATTTTTGGTCTCTACAGAATGTCTACCTCAAGAAGGACTTGGTCACTCCTTTCCTGTAGTTTGTCAGTCAAAGGCTAGGTGACCCAACTGTCCAGGATGTCATAGAGGGGATTCTTGCTCAGGCATAGGTTGGATCCCCTCTGAAGTCCTTTGCAGTTTGGACATTCTGTGATTCTATAGGTCAGGTTCAAATCCTGACCTTGACAATTTCTAGCATAAAACCTTGGGCAAATTATTGTTACCCTCTGGGTTTCTCCAATTATAAAATGAGAAGGATCACTATTGAGATTGCTTCCTTTCATGCTGTCCCAGGGGCTGGTTCTGACTATACTTGGGTGTACTTTTGGACTGGTTTTCCATTTTTATGGTGATCAGATGAAACATCTTTTCCAAAAATAAGTCCACAGCAGGCATAACTTATGTATGGGCTACCTGGACCTAGCCATATAAGGGGTGTGTATTTTCTTTTCTTTCTCTTATCTTTTGCTTAGTCCTGGATGACTCCTTCCCATGGACTTGAATTTTGTTGTTTACCATCAACCCAAGGCTATGCTGAAAATCATTCTCTGGGCTGGGTCTTTGGAATTAAAGTGATAGCCGCCATACTCATCAATGGCTGATGACTATTTCTTCCTATAGGGCTTGCTGGACCCTTAGATATTCACCCTATTCCTGGGAGTTGAGGAAGAGAGAATGGGGATGTCAACTCTTCTTTCCTCCACTCCCCCTTTTGAAGACACATATGCCTATTGTGTCAGGTGCAAAGGTGATTTATCAGTCCCCAACAAAACTTATCTATGTTTACAAACATTGAAGGAACCCAAATCATCCTTAGAGTATTATGAATGAATGCCTCAGTTAGCAGTTGATCAGTAATTCAAGAAGGTAGCTCGTGGGAAAAAGGAAAACTGCTTATATAGTTGATGTGAAAAGAGAAGATAAGTTCATAATGAAAAGAAATCTGGGTTCTAACCCTTTGCACCCTAATTAGCTAACTATAAGACCTTTGACATGTATTCATTTAACCTCTGTGGGTCTTGGTCTCTCCATCTGCAAAATAAGTATGGCAATATTTGCCCAAACTTTGTAGGATTATAGGGAGGACCTAATGAGACTAATGAAAGTTCTTTATAAACTGTAAAGCACTATATAAAAGTAAGCAAACTTAATATATGACAATGTGTCTTGGCCCTTCTACACACTTCATAGCTTTGGTCTCATTCTTTTTCAAATGAATGAATTGGACTGGATGTTCAACTCTCTAACATTGAATGGTTCCACAATAAATCATTGAATTGTATTTCACTTTACAGAAGGATTTACCCTAGAACATATTTCAAGAGCAAACTCCTTTGTGAATTTAAAACAGTATTTTAATGATAAAACGGTTTGATTTACAGTCATATAGTAACCGTGAGGATTAACTTGATGTACATTCTACATACTCCATTGGTATCAAAGCAATGTGAAGAAATCCAGAAGAAAAATACTGACATGTTGGGTGACTCATTGTGAAAGATTTATCAAAGGACATGGGTCCATGGACAAGATTTGCACAGGATAAGAATATGTGGATAGATTGCAAACAGCATTCATTGTTGAAGAATGTATACAATTAGGTAAGATTAAAGAATCTTCACAGTATTGAAGGAAGCTTTCGTGAAATAGCCTAATAGAGCACTGGTTCCAGGAGGAGAGAACCTGAGTTCAAATCTTACTATTGATATAACCTTGTGTGACCTTGAAGTCATTTACACCCCCATCTCAGTTTCTTCATTTGGAAGATGAAGTGGTGAAACTGGAATAGTCTCCGAGGTCTCTTCCAGTTCTATTTAAATGTGTGATGATATATCTATGTTGTTAAGTATTGTTTAATATGAGACTTTTTCAATTTCTATATCCTTTCCCTCCCCCAGTGTCTTCATGGTTGGGGCTATCCTACCAGTTCTTTAGATTTCCAGGGGACTCAGAAAAGAGAATTTTATTAAAAGGTCTTAATCTTGTTCTTGAAAAGACAAGAAAACAACCCAACTCAAAGCACTGTCGATTCTACCTCATGTCTTCCCCCTCCCACACCTGTACTGGATTAGGGTCACATAGAAAAAAGGATTCACTTTTGTGCTTTGTAATAACAGCTTCAAATCTGTAGCAGAAAAGATCTCCCTCCCCTATTTTTGGGATGCACATGTGTATTTCTGTAGGATTTAAATTTTGGATCAAATCTGAGGCCAGGTGATATAGCTTTAAGGGATCTAGAGAGTACCTGTCTTAGAGTCTCAAGACAAAGAGGGATCCAACTGAGTTCATCTCATCTACTCTTCCATCTGGCTCCTTGAAAGTAAGGTCTTGTTCCCTCCTCTGGATTTTCCTCTCATAGGAAAATATAGAACACATAGAAGATACTTAATAAATGTTTTCTATTTGATTGATCTGTCTGATGATTATGATTATGATGATAAAACTAGGCAGTAACATTTATAGAGCAAATAAAATGCTTTCATTAAAACCACCCAGTGAGGTAGGTGGTACAAGCATTATTCCCTCATCGGAACCATAGCCCTCTCCATCTTCCATCAGTTGCCCTTATATGGTCGTGTGTCAAGCATGGCATCCCCATAAGTAGCCTATCAGGGTGAGACCATTGAAAAGCATCATAATGGCTGGGGTCCCTCCGTTGCCTATAAGAGAGACAGGGGTCCACCCTGACCTTCACAAGCCCACACACCTACCACCAGGTCACAGGTTGGCTGGCTCAACCCCAGAGTGCTCCCACTGCTGTGAAACATAAATAAGACCTCAACCTCAACCTCAACTACAATCACACTCAAAAATGGCAAGATATAGACACAGCAGGAGCCGGAGTAGGAGCAGATACCGACGCCGGAGGAGACGAAGAAGCAGATACCGTAGTCGGAGAAGGAGATACAGGGGAAGCCGGAGAAGAAGGAGCAGGAGGAGGGGGAGAAGGAGAGGTAATTGTTTGGGGAGAGGTAATAAGTCATTTATAGTCATACCTTCCTTTACAACCCTGTACTCAATAATGCAGAAATAAAGACGTTCCTAGAGTATTAGAATTATAGGTATCCTCTATTTGTATATTTAAACCTTCTTTTCATTCTTCTGTCCTCAGGGTATTCTCGCAGGAGATATTCTCGAAGGAGAAGAAGAAGATACTAGACAGCAAATAGCAAAAACTCCATCTGAACTCCTGTTTGAGAATTTAACCAAATTCAACCGGATCTTCTGACCATCATGAAACAGCACGATCATTTCCACCAATCTCACACACCTATGGTGACTGTCACGAGACAACAGGAGCCTGCTACTGAACAATGCCACCTGTCAATAAATTCTGAAAATTCAGTCTTCAGGGCCTTCTGTTTAAATTTCTTTGACTCATGGGATTGGGGATAAAGAGAGGGGCGGGTGGGGGAAGGAAGGGGTCTCTGCAAAAGGGGGAATCAAAAATAACCATTCGGGAGAAAAATCTTTCAAAAGTCATCTCAAGCTAAGGAAAGCTGCTATGCCTTGGGTATTCTATTTAGGGTAGGCCCTTAATTTAAAAAAATACAAAATTAGTTATGCCCAGAGAACGCGTCTACAATCAGTAACTAAGAGATGCCCCCCCCCATTTTTCCCCTCTCTGGCCTCTATCCTAACTGATTTTGAAATGATGGGGTACAGAAACACACAAAAGTTTCCTTTTATTCTCAGTTGTCCCAACATCTTGAATAAAAACAATTAAATGCCTATGTGTAAAGAGTTGGGGACAGAGACATCCTTCAAGCTAACAAAAGCTGCTAAACATGCGTGCTCTGTTACATTTAGGTTACCAGCACTTAATTAAAAAAAATACAAAAAAATTAGTTGTGCCCACAGAATAGTATCTACAATCAGGAGTAATTAAGGAAGAGGTGCCCCCCCAATTTTCCCCTCTCTGCCCTTCTGTCCAAGATCATTTTGAAATGATCACCAAAGAAACACTGTGTACCTCTGGACAGCAAGAGGATGTCATGTTGTGCCTGCCTCAGGACAGCAACATAATTCAAGTGTATGCCCATGGGAACAAAATCATCTCGAATTTATTTACACTAAAGCTTCCAATGAAGCTTCTAAGGAATCAAGAACTAGTTTGATTGGCTTCATTTAGATTTATTTTCTACATAATCTTAGTTATGTGACCTGTTGAAATCACAGCCAGTGCTATAAATAGACTTTACGTTTATAATCCTTTTATGGTCTGGGTGATGATTGAACATTAACCAGATTTTACAATGGACTTCATTGAAGAAGCCTACGTATGTGAGGGGGTAACTTTCTGTATATACTCCAGTTTATTGACACCTCTTTTCCAAATTTTTTTACTTTGCAATTTATTTTCTATGTATTTTGTTTGTCCAATTTCAAAGTTAGCAGTAAGCTTCTTGTGAAGGCAGGGAGGGAAGGACTAGGTCACATAATAATGCTTATTTTAATAATTGACATTGATTATGGAGTTAAAGAAAGATACAGAGATAAAGATAAGAATAAGAGTATAAGAATAGGTCTTAGAAGGTAAAGAATAAAAAAAAATACATATGAACTCATGGAAAAGAAACTACTGTCCTCAAGTAGTTGTTGTGTATTTCAAGAGTTATATTTTAGCTACTTTAAAGCTTCATGGGAGTATCACCAGTAGACTTATACAGTTTAGTCCCTTCCACATTGAGGGGGTGCAGCACCACACCCCTCTGTGATCTGGAAAATGCTCAAAAAATTGTTTGGCCAAAAGAAATCTGAATTAGAAGAAATCAGAAATGCATGTTGATATTATACAATACTTATATGTTATACATTTCTGAGTTTCTAAACTTTTTCTGTGTCACCTTCTGGCCTTGTGTTGCCTTTGGCTTAGCTTACTCAAAACTCCCTAAAACATTCCCATTTAATTTCTTATGCTGATCTGAGATATATCAAAGCCCATGAGGGGGGAAATCTAAGTCATCTTGAAGTGAACAAGTAGGACAGAAAAATATTCTTGATTGAAATTGAGGAGATCACAGGACTATTATATTTTTCTTTGTAATTCACATAGGGTTTGAGGGGGGAAAAAGCCCATAATTTGCTTAACACATACATGGAATCAAACTGAATTGAGGGTGGTAATAGTTTAAGAGTACTTGCTCTGGGAAATCAGAGGGACTTGTGCTCAAATCTGGTGAGAGGCTTAAATATGTTTGTGTGATCTTGAGCATACTTGGACCTCTCCTGACCATCCTCAGTTTTCTCGTCTCCTCTATAAAATGAAGGGAGAATTAGATTGGAAGATGGCCTCCAAGAAAGTTCCTTTCTATGATGTATGAATCCCAGACTCTTTGATGACCCTACAAATCAAATTGAAATGAGTCAAGATTTTGGATTTTGTCCTCTCTGTAATTCACTCCAAGTCAAGAAAATAGGTAAATTTACTTCTCTAAATCCACAATTCACATAAGAGTTTTTGATGAGTTTGTATTGATAGGTACACTATCACCTTTGGAGGGTAATAATCGTGAGATATGTTAGTAGCAGAAATGTTTCATTTAGTGATTTACACTTTTTTTTTTACTAGACAAGGAGAATGGGGAAAACTTATTCTACTGTGTAAATTGGCACTTGATTTTCTTGTTAAGTCTGAGAAGAATTGCTTTAGGCATTTGAGGTGTTTAAGTAACTTCTTTGTTATAGGGATGTCTTTCTAAGAGGAAGGATGATATATATATATACAATCTGTATATAATATATATATAACTATACTATATATAGTATATATACATCATACTATATATTGTATGTATGTATGTGTATATATGTATGTGTATATATAATATCTATATGACTTTGTATGTTGCTCAATTGTTTCAGTTGTGTCTGATTCTTCGTGATGTCATTTGAGGTTTTCTTGGCAAAGATATTGGAGTGCTTTGCCATTTCTCCAAGGAAATTGAGGCAGACAAGATTAAGTGACTTGTGAAGATCCCTACAACTAGTAAAATGTCTGAGGTCAGATCTGAACTCAAGTTCTCCTGATTCCAGGTCCTCTATCCATGCTCAACTTGTACATATATACATCAATACACACACATATGTACATATACATATATATACACATTCATATATCATGTGTATATGTGATGTATTTACTTTATATATACATATTATACATTATACATGCATGTATATATAATTAAAAATGTGTAATTTGACATATTAGCTATATAATATGTATAGTTGACATATACATATCAAAACATTAATAAAATGTATTTTTAAAAATAAAAAGTGATTAAGCTGTGGACGGTCTTCTGGAGGTCTCTTCTGCTCCAATGCTATGATTCTAAGGCAAAGAAGTCTTAGAAATATTTCATCTTCCTACTCGACTTTTAGGAACCATTTTCCTCTTCTCTACCCTCACACCCCAAACCTTGAGTTTGCAGGCATATGAGCTCAGCACTTGGAAAAGAATTGTACAGTCACAGGACTGGAAAGCAGAAGACCCACCCCACATGGGTCATAGTGGACAAACTCCTTTTATCTGCTTGGGAAAACCCCCTTCGGACAAAACAGCAGTTTCAACTTAACCCCCAAACAGCAGCAGCAGCAAGAGAAGTTCAAGCAAGAGATGGCATGACAAAAATTTCTTGAGAGCAGGAGTCCAAGGCAGAATTCAGTCAGACCCCGGAGGAGAAGAAGGCAACAAAGGTGAAAGAGAGCCCAATTCTATGGGAGGAAAAGGGAACGCTTCTATGGGACGAGAAGGGCTGAGTTCCAAGGGAGGCAAAGGAGAGGCAACAGAGGTAGTATGTCCATTCATTTCCAATACTTAATCTATCAAATCAGATAACCAAGCAATAGAAGCTAGGTTTGGGTGCCAAAGTTTCCTTACTAAGTCCTACTATGTGTATTGTGCTTAGGAGAATTATAAAAGGCTCTCTGGTAGAAGAAGTAGATAAACTCACCACCATAGATCCGTTCCTGCTTGGGAGTTTTAAAAGCAAAAAAGAACAAAAAAAGATCTTCGATACCTTTCAAGTTTCAGTACACACCAAAAGAAAAAACCAAGATTCCGACTCTGTGTCTAAGGTCTGAGAGATCCAAGGAGCCAAATGTCTGCCACCTGTCAATAAATCTGAAAATCACTCATTGTCAGACCCACTTTGTTGCACCTAAGAAGGAAGGCTTGCTCAGGATGGACGGTGGCGGGTCAGATCTGGTTTCAAGAGACAGTGGGGTGAAAAGGGCAGAAGAATGGTTGAGACTTTCAGGGTAATCTAGTGTGACCTTGCAAGGACAAAACCAGCCTCTGATCTTTTTTAATTGGGATCCTGCTCCAAGCTAGGGAAATGATCCCACCAATTTCAAAGATTCTAGGATTCAGCTTCAGTTTTCAAGTCTCTTTGAGAAGAGGTGGAAAAATCAATGGACATTTTTAGCTGGAAAAAGTCACCTCTGATTTTCAACAACATTATTAACCCAAGATCAAGGTTAAACACCTTGATCAGTCCCCTCCCCCCCAAAAGGGTCAATGTTAACCCAAAGGATCAATGTTAAAGACCCCCCCCTCCTCCCGCCAGGATTCCAGCTTTGCTTTTAAAAGTTTTGTGGATTCTAATCTGTCTTACAAACAGGGTCTCAAACAAGGTCATGCCTCCACCCTGTTTCCCTGAATATCATGCATCTCATTTGGAGAAAAAAAACATCGTTTGTTCTTAATCTATTGAGAATTAAAGCACAGGAGGACCTTGATTCAAATTACTGTCTCTGATACTTGATAACGACAATGTTAACATTAATATAAGCGCTGCTTACAATGTGTCTGGCACTGTACTAAGTGCTTTACAATCATCTTATTTGATTTCTCAAAATAATCCTGGGAGGTAGTAAATGCTATTATTTCCCCACTTTGTAGATGAAGAAACTGAGTCAGACAGAGATGAAATTATTTGACCAAGTTCAACACAGTGATAAATAGCTGAGAGCAGATTTAAACTTGGGTTTCTACCTCTGCTCAAGTGTGATGTTGGACAATAGTCAACTAACCTTCTAGGCTTTTAATTTTGTTATCTGTAGAACTGAGGCGGGAGTTAGAATAAGATGGAAAATAGAAAGTATTTCTTGCTTCCTCTCCTTCCTGACAATTATGATTAATTCACATTTTAATACTGAGGTCTCAAAGTTTTACAAAATGTTTCATTGAGACTTAAAAGCTGAGGTGTTGTTGTAGGATTTGAGTCTGAAATGCCAGAGGGAAAAAATGTCAAATCTTGTATTGCTTTGGGTTTACTTACTCCCTGATAAATTTTCAGTACTGAGCATTTTTTTACCTTGGAAATCAGCAAATGCCACAAATCTGGGCTTTTTTTTGGTTGGTGACTATTTTAGATTTAAGAAAGTAAAATGTTGGGCTTTGGGGGTTTTTTGTTTTATTTTTGGAAAGCTTGGTTGTTGAACATTACTGGCACATGCTCTATCTTTTCCCAAACTATACTTTCTTTGAGGATATCAATTCTTGTCCTGCTTTGGATACTTTGTTCATTGGGAGAAAAGAACTAGAGAAAGAAAACAGTATTTCACATTCACCCTGTCAGAGGCAAAACCAGATTTTTTAGACTCCAAGGCAGTAGACTATGGTGGAGAATGGCTGGCTTATTTAATTTTTGTATCTCCTCCAATTCTTTATCCTTCAAGCATTTACTAAATATTAGCTAAACAAAGTGAGGTCACATAGCCCAGGCCTGATAAGAACTCGCATTTCTTTGGCATATGTAGATACTTCTCCACTGATGATGCCCATCTCATGTATTATTGTTTCAGTCAATTGCCTGTCTGCTAGAATTGCTCTGGATCAAAAATTAATAATCATTAGGGGTCGCAGTTTGGTGACAAAGCTCTCAGAACCTAATGGGTTCAGAAGCATCAGACAGAAAACATCAAAAAGCTACATATATACTCCAATCCGATCCTTGGGCAATCCCTTTCACAGCTTCATTTTAGACTGGCATATAGCATCCTTCAAAAAACATAGAGGTTCACACACCACACACAATGATGAGAGCAGAGTAAGATTTTATTGGAGGTTTCATCATATAACAAACTTGGTGATTTAATTATTTGTAAAGAGAATGAGAATGGATAGATTATTTCTTTCTACTGTTTCATGATTTTAGAGAGTTTTCCATTTTGGGGGGGCGCTGAAAGAAGGAGAGGGGTGGTTTGGGTAGATATGAGAAGTCTACAAAGAGATCAGATTCCACACAGTCTGAGCTTAAAAGTGAGAGGAAAGTTGTGTTTGTCCTTTGAAGAGGACCATGACATTCCCTAGAGTGAGGGAGGGCTGTGCAAGGTCACCAACCTCACCTTCTTCTCCTGAGCCATCTGGGTCCAGTGGCTGGATGACTGGAGATGGCCCAGAATGCAGTGAGACCCTGACTGTTTCAGGCTAAGGTCTAACACATTCTCACTTTGAGTGAGATACACCCATTCAGTGTATAGTCTTCTTTAAGTTACTCAAGGGATGGCCCCTTTAATAAAAAAGAAAAAAAATCAAACTGGAAGAGGAAGACCCTCAGGATTCCTGGGTAAAAGAGAAACAATTACTATTTAGTTATTACTAACTAATAGAGAGGGGAGTGAACAAGAGAGGAAAGCATTTGCTTTGTGATGCGGACCTTTTGTGTCCCTCCCCCACTCCTGTTGCTCCCCCTCCCTTTCTCCTCCCCCTATTCCTGGCTCCACCTCTGGGGAAAACCAAGAAAGAAACATCCTTGGAAGAGGTACTGAGGTGACTTAGCTGGAAGTGATGGGCTCCAGCTGTACCAAACTAGGTGGGGTTCAGGGCCATAAATATGAGTATGCCCTGAGGAAATGGCTGGCCTGTGTCACTGAGGACAACTTCTCTTTCTCATCCGAGGAGGAAGATCAGGGAGAAGAACTTCCAAAAGTTCAAGGAAAGCTTCTCATGATGGAGGAGCCCTCCCCAGAAAAATGTTGTCCTACCAGTCAAAAGGAAGACCAGACCCCTCCAAAAGCATAGACAGCAACCCACTCTTCCCAGCCACCATCTGACCCAACAGCACAGTCACCCAGGAGAAGAATGGATGTAACGTAAGAACCAAGAAGAAACCCATTCTGGACAATCAACCACAATAAAAGGCTTCTCCAAGGAATTTCTTTTCTCACTCCCGGTTCACTTTTCAGCCTGGTTATAGAGGGGTCCTTAGAGACTTGGGGGGTCAGAAATGAGCAGGCCAAGAACATTAAGACACTACCTGAGTAGAGATGAGGACAGAGGTCAGGTTTTTCTTTGCTACGCAAGATTTCTGGGGCTTTGCCCAGATGGGGTATGTGGGTAGGGAGGGTTGCCTCTTCCCTTGGTGGTTGGGGAAAGAAAGATACTTTCTCTTCATGAGATTTCAGAGATGATATATCACTATGCCTTATCATCAGGCCTGAATAATCTGCTGCTGCCGGCTTCAGCAGGGGCTCCTCACTTGGACCTGGGGTCATCCTTACTTTCCCTAGGGGTTTCTAAGCTGTGATACACTCCTTCCTACTTCTCTCCACCCCTACAAGCTACACCTACAGGACAAATGATATCTTTTCTCTTTATGTGAAATTTCACCTAGGGTCAAGATTTTCTTCTATCAATGTCATGCTACCCCTTCCCTCTCCCTCTCCCTACTCAACTTTTACCCAAAATAAGAGTTTCTCCTTAATAGCTCTACATGAGAATAAGAGAGGGAGACAAGATGTACCGTAGAAATGAAATAATCCTAGGAATATAAGGAGAAGGTCCTAGGTAAGAGCTAAAGGGTCTAAAAGTCAAAGGCTATATAGTTCTCATCTCTGGATGAAGCTATATTTATACACATATACATATATGTATATACATATATAATGTATGTATATATATTTGTATGTGTGAATATGATGTGTGTATGTTATGTATAAATATCTATCTATATATAGACAACCAGTCTTTAAAATATATTAAATATATAGTTTTTAAAATAAAATATATAAAATCTTATCTACCTATATATGGACAATCCATTCTATAAAAAACCGTTCAAGGAGATTCCCCTTTTCCCCAAGGGATGAAGCCAATCCATTGTTTAATGTGCATATGATATAGATGTGTGTATATTGTATATAAATATCTATATATGGACAGCCAGTCTTTAAAATATATAAAATATATAGTATATAGTTTTAAAAATAAAAATATATAAAACCTTATCTATCTATCTATCTTTGGACAATCCACTCTATAAAAAGCTGTTCAAGAAGATTCCCCTTTTCCCCAAAGGAAGAACCAAATTCATTGTTTAATGCTTCTCCCTACCAGATATTATCTGACTCAGATTTCCCTAGCCCCAGTCTCCGCCCCTTTATTCCAGTTGGAAGAGTTTGCCTTTAGAAATGAGTAGAATAGAAATGAGTGTGTTGACAATAGTCTTTCTTTTTTATAAGCAAGCTCCTTCCCTGGGAAAGAGTCCAGGAATAATAGTGTGGATGGGGTGGTCAGAGCATGCAGACAGAGAGAAAGGTGGGGGTGGGGTCCTGGAAAGAGATAAGGGTTGGAGGGCCCTCCCAAGTCCTCTTTTGTTTGTTATTTATTTGTCATATCAGTCATGTCTAACTCTTTGTGACCCTATTTGGGATTTTTTTGGTAAAGGTACTGGGATAAAGTTACTGCTTTTCATTTTCCAGATCATTTTATAGATGAGGAAACTGAGGCAAACAAGGGTAAAAGTGACTTGCCTCCAGAGTCACACAGCTTGTAAGTTTCTGAGATTGGATCTGAATTAAGGTCTTTCTGATGACTCCAGTGGGCATTCTACCCACTACGCCACCTTACCTGCCCCTAACTCCTCCACCACTCTTTAACATTGTTTCCTACCTTCTAGACTCAAATAAGAATCACTCATACTTTTGTCTAACAAAAAGATTGCAACTCAATTGTCCCTGACAGGGAAGGAAGACAGCAAAAATCGTTCTATTTCAATGGTGGGGAAACTGAGGCACAAGACACTACATACCATAGAGCTTAAGAGCCAGAAAAGATTTTATACAGATCATTTAGTACCACTTTCTCATTTGACATAAGAAACTAAGACCCAGAAAGAGGTAAAAGTGACTAGCTATAAATCAGAAAACTGAGAAGGCAGTCCATACTCTCAGAGAGTTCATATACACTCTACTATAAAGTCAAATGGGAAGGCCCAGATGTCCTGATGGTGCGGAGGAAAATGGATGGCAAGGTCATCCATATGACCAAAGAGGTCAGAATTTCAGTGAGGCAGGGGGTAGAGGCAAGGCATCAACTGGAGAATCTTAGGTAGCGATAGCAGGATAAATGGCCTGGTAGTTCTCCATCTCACCAGAAGAAATGAGTGACTCCCACCTCATCTAAATTATAAAAACAATCAAGCAACTGTGGTGGAGGAGGAGAGAGAATAACCTCCAGTGGTGATGTCTTCCTTCTGCCTTATCAAACCAGATGGATTTTGGGATGGTCCAATGGTTGGGGGGAGGGGGGAAGGATGGAGACAACAAGGTCCAAAGGGCTGAGCCAACTAGCTCTTCTTGAGCAAGAGGGTTAGGATGGTGATAGCAGCCTATGTTCCCTATTCTCTATACAAAAGAGATTCTACCCAAAAGATAATAGATTAATACATGCCTCCTGCGTGTTTCTGTTTTATTATATAGTGATGGCAGGCCCAGAATTCAGAAAGAAAACAAGTCCTAATTAAATCTCTGCTGTATTAAGATGTCTGTAAAAGGAGCCCCCTACAACCTAGCCCTTCACTTGCTGTTTTGTACAGATCACAACCCTTGGGAGAAGCATTTTTTTTTCCCCAAAAATGAGGACATGTCCATTATTTCCCATGATTTCAGCCCCATCCCTTTCCCCCTCTCCTCCTCATTCTCCCCAGTTACTCTAGATGTCTGGTGCCCATCTCCCACTGACATCACAATCCAGTCCTCTTTCCTGGCTAACAATGGCCCCCAACTATATAACTAAGGGTCTGTACACCTTACTCTGTAAAGCCAGACCAGACGGGAGAAGAGTAGGTGGCCTTTGACTTCCACTCGTGTTCGTGGGCACCAAAGATGCAGGCGCTCCTTGCTGCTCGAGCCCAGAACCGAAACAAATCTAGGCAAGAGAGTCCAAGCCAAAGTCAAAGCCAAAGTCGAAGCCGCAGCCAGAGTGGGAGCTGGAGCCAGACTCCCAGTCATAGCCGCAGTAGGAGCAGAAGTCAAAGCGCCAGTCCAAGCCCTAGTCCACCCAGGCACCATACCAGGAAAGCACACTCCCATCGATCCTCATCCCGAGCCCATCCCCACACTCAATCCCACTATCGTTCCCATAACTCCAACAGTTGTCCTAAAAGAAGGAAGGCGACAGGCGTAGCAAAAAGGAAGACTAAGAAAGGGAGGTCAACATATGGAAGGAAGAAACGAGCAGGTACTGGGAGGACCCCTCCTTATACCCCCCCAAGGGTTGGTTTTCTCTCTCTCTCCCTACCTCCCCTCCTCTCTTTCTCTTTTCTTTCCTTTTCTCTCCTCTCCTCTCTCTGACCATCTGCCCTTCCTGCATCACTAAACTCTTGAGGATGCTAAAGGAAATATCCAGGCCTTGGTTTTCAAGATCTAATCTTGACCCTCAAGTGGCACATGTAGCACCCTAGATATATGAGATTTATCTCTCTGTTTCACTATGTGTCTATTTTTCTAGTTGTTATATCTTCAAGAAGCCATGATGTTGTCAAATCCTTGGATTTTTCAATATATTTAGCCTTTACTCTATAGCCAAGCAAAAAAGAAGAAGAGATGAGAGCATGGAGGGTTGTTAGAACTTGCTTTGGATTTTCCATCTCAATCCCTAGGAGACTTAACCACCTGCACATCCTGCTCTTTTGTAATAAGGAAATATTCTAATTCTAACACTTCTCCCTACTCCCACCCCTGCCCCCATCCTATTGATCTTGCCTTTCTGTCTCCTGGCAGGGAGGAGAAGAAAATAATATCTCCTCACTCCCTTACCCCTGGGGGGCTGTTCCTGTGCCATGGCTTCGACACTGATGAGCAGGAGAAGAACATCAACTTGAAAGCTAGGAAGGAAGAGAACGAACTTTTACAGGAACACATGGAGATGGTGATTTCTACGCAACATCTTAAAAAGAAAATGGAAAATGGAAGGCTAGCCTCCCATGACTCTGGCATTTCACTTCATTCCCAAGATAATAAAGGTCACCTGTTGTGAAACTAATAAAATCACCATTTTGTTGTTTGGGGTTTTTGTTGCGTGGTGTCTTTTGGGATCCCATTCCCCCTCCCCCACTTTCAGTGGAAAGAAAAAAGAGGAGGCCAAGGAAATTGAAAAGCAAAAATTGTGTTTGCCAGGTATTGAAAATATTAAACAATTAGATCCTTAAATACCCATTATCTCCCTCTACTAGAGGGAGTTTTAAATACTTTTTCTTTGTAGATTTATTTCATATTACTCTACATGTTTTATATCAAATACAAATTATAACACCTGAGTGTGAGCCAGATTAAAATATGTAAATGGGAAATAAAAATAGAACATATATAATGTTAATGTGCTTTTCTAAGTGTCAATATGTACAACCCAAAGAGATTCTTACCTATGATTCCAGTATACCTAGTTTTTTATATAGTATTTTATTTTCCCCACACTTACATGTTAAAAAAAATTTTTTAAAACCATTTTTTAAAAGTTTTGAGTTCCAAATTCTACTTCCCTCCCCTCTCCCTGAGATAAGAAATTCAATATAGGCTATATATGTGCAGTCGTGTAAAACTTTTCCATATTTAACATAAAATTTTTAAGAGGAAACTTTATAATCCTTTTATTGTAAAGTGGCCAACATTTTGAATGTTGGCAGAAATATTTTCTTTTTAATGTCATTGTGTTAGTTCAGGTTTTTGAACTTTGTGAAACATGCTACGTTTGGGAAGAAGGAAACTAAATGAATAAAGAATTTCACTAGTTCCCTCTTCCCCTGGCATATTAAAGTATGGCTTTCACTAATTTTTTTTTAAAGGATCCAAGAACCCTCCCCTCTAATATGAGGGAAAATAGCAAATTATATAATATTAGAATGTAGGTAACATTAACTCATATGGGGAGGGAGAATCCAGGGATGCAATATGAAGGAAAAAAAGAGAATTGTATAAAATGTTAAGAATTAGAATCATGTTGAAAGAGAGAGAGAGAGAGAGAGAGAGAGAGAGAGAGAGAGAGAGAGAGAGAGAGAGAGAGAGAAGAGGAAAGAGAGAGTTCATCTTCCTCCTGTAAAAGTGAGTTTGGAAACCAGTAATGCTGAATTGGGTAATCAAATATGTGGTCTTATAAAAAAAAAAAAAAAAAAAAAAAAAACTTTCAAGAGAAACAGACATTTGTGCCCCTTATGGATATAATGGATTTAATGGATAGAACAGAACCAGGTTAAGAATCTTGGAATTAAGATGCTCAGAAGTGTTAAATAAGTATAGTGTTGCCCATTATTGCCCATTATATGCTTGAAGGATGGAGAGAAGGAAAAAAATGCAGAGAGAAAAGGAATTAACTCCCGGGGGTGAGAGGAAGGAGAGAAAGAGGAGACTGGCAAGGGCAGAAAAAAGAAATCAACCTCTTAAGGCTCTTCTGGTGTGAGCATTTCTAATCTTATTAGCCACAATTTATAACCCACCAAGTCCAAGTTTAAACTCCCCTGGATAGGCAATTGTTTGCATGAAGATGGAACTGTTACTTCAATTTAATAGGAACTAATGAAAGTGTCAAGCCCTAATGACAGAGTAGGAGCTTAAATTACGAGCCTAAGTATTCAAGAGCTGACACCATGACTGGTCAAAGTATAAATATACTATGAATAAGGGACTTTTTCCTTTTCCTGACCTTCAAATTTGATCGGCACCACTGTTCCTCTGCCCAGCAGAAGCGTCTTGAGCTGCCTTCTCTACCACAGTGTGAAAGGAGGAAGTTATCCCTTTACACTGGTTGCTCTCTAAACTGGCTAAATCCAAAAAGACGTGGAGGAGGGGATGGCAATCCTTGGCTTCTAAGGTTTATAGAATCTGCTTTTCTGGAAGAGAGTGATTTGACTGACCTGGCAAGCATTTTCTAGAACAGTGATTGTGACTGACTGTATTCAGTTCAGTCTTGGTTCCTCAGCATCATTTGATTTTCCGCTGCCAATCAAGGATTTAAAAAGAAATATGCAAGGAGAAGGGATACTAAGTCCCTGGCCTTTCCTCCACACTCTTCTGCTCCATCTTTCCCTTGGCAATAATGTCATTGCCGTCTTAGCACAGATGTTTTTGTACAATTAACCTTCAAAAACTGCTGCTTCTAGCTCCAGTTGAAAGACATGAAAATTAAGTCTTAACTCAATAACTAGAATCCAGGGACTGGAGTAATTTTTGTCTGGCACATAGTATAATGTAGACAACTTAATGTTTCTTGAAAAATAGAAATGTGATTTATCAAGAACCAGTGTATGCATACACTTCGGGGATACAAAGTAAGGCGTGGGCTCTATCCTGGAGAGGAAGAAGAGGAAAGGGGAGAGGGGGGATGGGGAGAAGGAGAAGAATTATGAATTAATTTATTACAGAAACTTTGTGGATACAATAAGATGTGAAAGCTCAATCTGTAACAGATGATGGATGTCCCCATGGAGAGGAAGGGGGAGGAAGAAGAAAGGAGGGGGAAAAAGAGGGGAACAGAACGGAGAGAGTGAGAAACAGGGGAGAAGGGGAGAGAAGAAAGAGAAGAAAAAATGAAGAGGAAGATAAGAGAAAGAAAGGAGAGAGAAGAAAGTGAGAAAAAAAGAAAGAAGAAAAGAGAAAGAAAAAAGGAGAGAAGGAAGGGAAGAAGGAAGGAAGGAAACTGGGATTGGCAGTAGCATTTGGTTCATTCAAATCTTATCCTCTTATGTTCATTCTGGTTGTATTTGTGGCTGTGTGATTGTTAGCAAAGTCAAAACTCTTAATTCTAGTGGGCAAACTCTATAAGTTACAAGGACAGTAGTGATCTTGTTTACTGGTAATTTCTTCTAGGAGTTCCCTATACTGAAATCAGATCTGCCTCTATTATATGAGGAAATTCTTGGCCTTGGACTTGTACTGTATTTCTGTTATTCTATTAATCAAATCTTTCTTATTTGTCCAGGGAGGTCTCTCTCCAACCTCTTTCTCATTGATTTCAGACCCCTCTCATCTCTTTAAAAGGGGAGTGTGTTGGGGGAGAAGGGGAATCAAACTTCTCCCCAAATCTCAGGCACACGTCATCTTCTAAGATCCGACTATAGATTGTGATCACTTAACTTGGCCCTTAAATAGAGAGAGCTTGTGAACAGTTTTTGTAATTGCTATTTTTTTATGTTTATGGGAAGCTTCTTTTTGCTTCACAATGCATGATATAATTTTAATATATATGTAAAATACACATGTACATATATACATAAGTATATTATATATGTGTGTGTTTCATGTCTTTTAGACATCCCAGAATTCAAAAATCCTCCTTTCTCCTCCCTTCTACATAAAGCTCCATTAAGAAAAGTGTCAAACCTCTTCCCAATCACTGTCACCAACATAGATGGCTCAGGAAAGGAAAGTGAGGTTGGTGACCTTGCACTGCCCTCCCTCATTCAAATCAAAGTCAACTGTAAGTCATGTCATAATCTTGAGGTCGTGGTCCTCATGGAGAACGAAGGGCAAACACAACTTGTGAGTGAGTAGCAGCTCCTCTCCCCTTTCCTCCCTTCCTTCCTTTCCTCCCCTGTCCCCTCTTCCCTTTTTCCCTTGAGGTTTACTGGCTACATTTCATGTTCAAAGATCAACCCTTAAACCCACTTCACGCCGAAGTTCATAGACTGGACAAGTCCCCACTCACCTAGCACAACGTGAATGCAATTACTAAATAGTAACTGTTTCCCTTTTACCCAGGAACTCTGAGGGTCTTGCCCTCCCAGTTTGATTTTTATTTTTTATTAGAAATTACCATCCCTTGAGTAACTACTTAAAGAAGCCTATTCATTGAATGGGTGTATCTCATTCAAAGTGAGAATGTGATAAGACCTTAGCCTGAAAGGGCCAGGTTCTCCCATTGTATCCTGGACCATCTCCAACTGTCCTGATGAATATCAGGCCACTGGACCCAGATGTCTCAGGATGAAAAAGTAAGGCTGGTGACCTTGCACAGCCCTCCCTCACTCAAATCAAAGTCAACTGCAAGTCATGTCATCATCTTGAGGTCATGGTCCTCATGGAGAATGCAGGACAAGAACAACAGTGACACCAAAGAAGAATTTAGAGATTGTTTTTATCAATTTTATTATTAGTTAATATTAATAATTTATTATCAAAATGAATATTATTAATTTGGTGTCTCCTTTAAATAAGGATGAGGGGGGAGCAGAGGAAGCAGCTTCATAAAAAAATAATAATTTTTCAGGTAAGCAAATTGGACACAAAAAATGTAATTATAAAGAAGCATCCAAGTAGTAGCTAAGCCATCTGCTATCAGAAGTAGAAAAATAGAATCATTTTTAAGGGGTATAGGGCTTCCAAGAAGAATCCTATTCATTCATTAACCAGGAAGAAGGATTTTATGAGTTTTGAGCTAATACAAGGCTTGTTCTCACTGTTCTGTCCTCTTGCCAATATGCCCCAATCAGTTCTTGGATGACAAAGTGGGGATCTCCTAGCTTCTGAATCTTCCATTATCCACAACAGGAACTTCAAAGGGACTCAAGTCTCAGCATTCAGCATTTGATCCTGACCACAGCATTTTTCTCCCTTTATGGGTAAGACTTGATATACCAGCTTTCTGTCTCAGGAGCCACCTCTAAATCTAAATTCGAAAAGACAGTATCCAAACTGGCAAACTCTGAGAGCAAAATCAGTCTTTTTTGGAGGTCCATGTTCTCCATGGTATTTAGGCAGGAGCCTGGAAGCCAAGGGGTTTGTGGAAAGATGAAAATAAGACAGAACCTTGCCCTGATCTTACAATCTAATAAGAAAGGCTATTAGACAATTATGCAAATTACAATAATCCAAATAGTTATACAAATAACTATAATACGCAGCAGAGTTAAGAGAAAAGTAAAAGGAAAGAAAACAGGAAGGGACAAAATTCAGGAAAGACATTGGGAGAGTAAGGAGAAAATAGGACGAAGAAAGTGAAAAATTAGAAGGTCAGAATGGAAAATTTGTTGTTCCAGGTCTTGCAAGTACAGAAAGAACTTGGCAATGGCAATGATGTAAGACAGATCAACTTTGAATAACCAGAGTATAATGAAAGTGGAGACACAGGAGTTGAGGTTCAAGAAACTGGAAATATTGTCATCAAATGTCATCTTCATGTCATTGGGACATCTCAGAAGATAATTAGCAAGTAAAGAAAGAAGAGGAAAACCATGAACTTTATGTTAACAGTCATTGCGATTGCTTGTATTCTGAAAATAAATGAAGTGATAAGAATCAAGAAGAGTAAATGTCATGGACTTCAGAGGAGCCATTATGGCATGGAAGTGTGGGTGTGGGCCATGGAGAGATGAAATGTGCCAGTTCCTCCCTAGGTTTTGTGATAGGGAGGATTTGAGGGTAGGATAGAGGGGAGAAAGCAAAGAGTTTAGAGAAGATTGTCAGAGCCATAGAGTCTTAGAGAAGAAAAGCCAAATTTTAATTAATTGAAAAAAGTAGAGGAGAGGAAAGGGATAGAAGATCGAGAGTGTCTGAGATGTTGTTTTTTTTTTCTTTCTTTCTTTTTTGAGATACTATTTTCTCAAATAGTATGGGAGGGGAGGATAACGACTGGGAGGGGAAAGGATGCTGATTTTGAGGAAGTAATAGGGGCTAGGGTAGGGTGAATCCAGAGATTCAGGGGAGTTAGCAGGAAGAAGGGAGCTTGATGTGGTAAGTTTGAACATCCAGAGTTAAGGGATTGAACATAGTAGATAAACTGGAAGGGCAATTTAGTCATGTCGAGGGGATGAGAGGTGGGGATAGGTGCAAGGGAGTAACATTCTAGCCTCCTAATTTAACCCTCATCATGGGATTAATAGACAAGCAATACTTGTTTGCAGAATTTAGTCAGCCTTGTATTTCTAGTCATGTCTCTCTGTAGTAACCAAGGTTTTAACTCAGAGGCATCCTTGGTACCAACCAACATGTTTTAGAGTAGAGGAAGGGCACAGTAACCAAGAAGAAAACAGGCAAAGCCAATATAAAGACTAGCTAAATAAATTACAGGACTTCCTATCCCAAGCAAAATGAATAGACTACCTTGGGAGGTAATTGGTTAACAGCTCTACTATCTCTTTCCCCCTTCCCCTCCCAGCTTCCTTCAGCAAAGGAGGTAAATCACTAATAAAATAGCTGAGACTCTGATTCTTGGACTATACATAAAAGCCTTTGACATCCCTTCCAACTCAGATTTTGTGATCATGAGAGGAGGCAGAGGTGGAAGTTAGTATCTGAAATGGGATCCAGGTCAAGTCAGGAATATCCCATGAGGCTTAGAAGAGGTGAGAGGTTCAGGATGCTTGCCAACCTGGCAATAAATGAGAATTTGAGTTAGATTAGCAAGTTTGTAGCCTCGATTTGTCTCACCAGCTTCAGAACTAACACAGGCTTTACCCGTGGCAGCTTCTCCACCCCCTGTCCCAATTCCTTCCAGAATTCCCCATCTCTGACTACTGCCCTCATTTACTCTATAGAATTCACAGACCACAGCTGCTTCCAGAGTTCAGATTAGATCTGCTTCCACAATCAGGTCTGTGATTCCCTAGGAGCTTGTCAGCTTTGCCCTGTCTTTTTTGCCAGATGCCCACAACCTTATCTCCCCACCCATCCCCTCCCTTGATTGGATTCAGCCTTAGAACCTAACAGAATTCTGCCATCTTTGATTCCATCATTCTCTCTTTCCCTTCTGTTTCAAATTCATGAGGACCCTTCTGCCAAGTCCTTGGCCTTCCTGTTTGCCTTTTATTTCTGGCTGGGATAAATGTAGACAGCTGTCTATGTGATGAGATTTCTGGGGCTTTGGAAGGCTGCCCCTGTTCCCCCCAAACACATTCCCTTACTGGCCAGAAGAATTCTTGAAATTCTACTATTAGATAAATTTTTGATTTCTTTGACTCAACTTTATCCTCCATTAGGATTATTCTGCTTGAGATGGAGGGGTGGGTAGGAAGAGGGCAGTGATGCCTGGATGTAGAATATTGCAGATTATTTTTTGATACATTAAATTTCTTTTCCTGAATATTTTTCTTTACTTTTTAAAGTTCTGTTACTTATAATGAATCCATGATTCTCTGGGAGAGGAAGGAGAAAGAGAAGGACATAGGAAAAGGTATCTATGTGATATAAAAACAAAAGAAATCAATCAAAATGTATTTTAAAATTTTCTTCTGGTTAAATGGGAATATGCCCTTGGAAGAGAGGGTAGGTAGTACACCAACTAAAATCCCACCTTCAACAAGAAGCCTTCCTCAACTTTTCTTAATTCCATTGTCTTCTCGTTTTATTCCTCTACCTTCTTTCTTCTAATTATTTCCCATTTGTCCTGTATGTATAGGTCACTCTGTATATATTTGTTTGCATGTTGTCTCCCCCATTAAAATTAGAAGCTCCTTGAGTGCAGGTCCTGTCTTTTTGTATCCCCAGCATTTAGCACAATGCCTAACACGTAGAAGATATTTTAATAAATATTTTTTATTAGATTGATTACGGTGTGATTTAAATATGGGAAGTATATATTTACCTTTTAAGGTATATTTACTTTTTAAGAATTGTTCTTTGCTTAGGAAATAGGTTTTCTTTTGTGAGTGACAGAGGACACCAGGGGCTAAGAGGATGAGGAAAGCTTGACACTTAGAGGAAATTAGTTTTTCAGGACCTTTTCTGGGGAAAAGACCATGGAAAAGTCATTTCTCTCCAGCAAGCATTGTTTCATTAAAGCATTCACCTCTTGCTAGGCAAAATGCCATGTTGCAAATACACAACAAAATGAAAAATAACCTCTGACCTCAAGGAATTTCCCAAACTAGCAGACACCTATTTAAAGAAATCATTTTGCAGAAGATTTACAAAGACTTTTGTCCACAATTGAGTTTGATTGTCACTACAACATTGTGGGGAGGGTGGTGCACTGGTTATCCTCATTCTCATTTTATAGGTTATATAGTAGGTGTCTCTTTTTTTATTATTAGGCACCGAGCTCTGGGAATACAAGTCCCAGGAATGAAACAATCCCTACTTTTAATGAGTTGACATTTTAAAAAGAAACAGAGATTTCAATGGGAGGGTGAGGGAGGGAAGAGATGATTCTCTGGAGATGAAGTAGGGGAAAAGGCCACTGGGGGAAAGAATGAAACCTGAAACTTGGATGACTCTGAGCTCATTTTGTCTGCCTTTGTCCCCTCCCGATTTTGGCCTATCTCCTGGCCTGATGCTCCTGGAGCATCAGAAACCTCTGCACTTGAATATGAGCTGGCTTCTCTAACCGCCACCAAGGCTGCCAGTGATGCAGCTCCAGACCTAGGGTGCAATTATATCAGCAGGCTGGTTTGCAAAAGGACAACACAGGGCCACCCACACCCTCAGCCCCCAGCTGCAACAGGTGACTCATTGCTGTCAGTTCTGAAGCTGGGCCTAGGAGGAAAACACCCACAGTTCTAATTAGTTACATCCCAAGCAAGCCGACCAGTCACAGAGACCTTCCCCCCAACCCCCACCCCATCCCAGCAGGAGAAGTCTGGGGAATGGGGAATTGCCCTGCCAGAGGGTAGGTAAGGATGTTTGACCTAGTGGCCTGGCCAAACTGAGATTGCCCATAGTCTTTATGTTCTGGAATGATCTTTAAAAAAGTATGTCTGGTGGTGTGAGTGAGATCAAGTCAAGTGATGACGTTCTCTTGATCACCTCCAGTGGCTTCCCATTCCCTGTGGCAACAGTGTCATACTATTAGACATGTGGGCCATAAATTAGGCAGAAGGATCCCTATGGACTGAATATTCACTTAGTCTGAAAAATGTAATATTATCTATGTTTTATGGTGTCTTCATTTTTTTAAATATTTCCCAATTACATTTTAATCTGGTTTGGGCCATACTCAGGAGTGTTGTGACATGAGACCCACGGGCTGGCTAAGTGTTTGACAAATCTGCTCTAGACAAGGATGTCTAGGGCAGACAGTCATAGCAAAAAGAGATGGAAGTAGAAACTGGACCCATGATTTCACTGTTTGAGGTAACTAATTCTTTGGTGTGGAAATAAACTTCCACCAATGCATGTCTACATGTTAGCAAGTCTGCATCTAGCATTCTCATTCCATCGATATATGAGACAAAGAGGGTCAGAGGGAAGGAAGGAAGATTGTCAGAAATGAGAACACAGCTTTCAAAATCCCTCTTCTAGATGGATAGTGCATAGAGCACCAGCCCTGGAGTCAGGAAGGATCTGAGTTCAAATCCAGTCTCAGGTACTTAACACTTACTAGCTGTGTGACTGGGCAAGTGTCACTTAACCCCAATTGCCTCACCTCCCCCCTCCAAAAAAATAAATCCTTCTTCCAGGCTTATTTGAATACTTACCTCTCAGACCCAGATTCATGCTGGGGTCTGAAAGGAAGCAACTGGGGTTTCCTTTTTCTTTTAAATTAAATCACTTGTCTGGAGCAGATAGATAGGTCGCCTTCAGAAGCTCTATGCTCCTTCTCAGTGGCTGAGTTTACCATCAAAGTTGGCTGTTTCCTGAACTTGGGTTTCTAACCCAGCTTCTCTCTCCCCCCCACCTCCACTTCTACCTTCCCCCTCCCTTTTCTGAAAGAATGAAACTGTGGTTTGAGTTTTGGGTTTTTTGTTTTTTTTTTGTTTTTGGGTTTTGTTTTTTTTTTTTTTTTGGTTCTCCTCTTGGGTGTCTGTGAGGGCTTTTTTTTTTTTTTTTTTTAATTTTAAGAGTTGATTTCGGGGAAACCGAACTGCATGTGTGAAACTGCGAGGCATGAAAGTATATGGATAGCTGTGTGGTAAGAAATAAATCTGCCTGTCAGTGTAGCAAACCCTCTGAATTCCAGCTAATCTGCACCTTTCACTAAAGTGGGGCGGGGCAGCATGGGGAGAACAAAGGATGCTTAGAGCCTGTGGCAGGTGCCTGGATTCTAAAAGAGTGATTGATGCCATGAGGGGGCCCTATGGAGGCTATAGGAAAAAATAAAAAGGTAGAAGGTGGAGCACGAGAGACCCCCATCTGAGTCCTCCATTTCATAAGCAAGGTCCTCGGAGGATCTAACGAAATCTTATTTTTTTATGAGGAAACTGTGGCCCAGACTGGTAAAGTGACATGGTCAAAGTCACACAGGCAGTAAGAAACAAAGCCAGTATTAGCACCCAGGACTTCTGACTTCAAGTGTTGTGCTATTTCTGTTAAAGAAGGCAGGGAAAGACCAGCTTTTACCACTGCAGGGCCAGGTCTGTGTTTCACCAGGATCCAGAGTGGGTCTAAGATTACAGAAATCTATCTGTCCTCTCTTATATTACCCTTCATTACAGGTCCCTGGAGAACTAGCCTTTTGGCCAATCAATAAGCATGGATCAAGTACCTACTCTGTGTCAGTCACTGTATTAATTGTTGGGTTTACAAAGAAAGGCAAAAGACAATCCCTACTCTCATGGAGCTTGTACTCTAAAGGGAAAAACAAGAGGGAAGTAAGTAACCATGGACAGGAACCAATCAACAGAGGACAGTCATAAGTCTTAAGTGGGATCAGGAGAGGCTTCTCATAGAAGGTGGAGTTTTTACTGGGCCCTGAAGGAAGCCAGGAAGCTGAAGATAAAGAAAAATATTGGGACAAAGAATATTCCAGGCATGAGGTTCTCAGCGGAGAGGACTGGGACAGAGATAGTCACGGGAAGTTTGAGACAGGATGAAAAAAGTTTAGAAAACAGCTGTGGTGAGTGAGATAGTGAGTTAATTAGAAAGGTTAAAAAAAAGTTTGCATAGCAGCAGTGAAAGCCCAGTCGAGTTTGTAACACATAAATGTGTAGTGGACCCAGTCAACACATTTTTATGACTTTCTCTAGCTTTTTTGTTCAGTAACATGTATGCAGCAGCAGAGGCATTGGATGGAGGTAGTGATCCAAGACTGAGACTCAGAAGGGCAACTATAGGGCCCTCTGTGAAACTGGAAAAAAAAAAAAAGAAATTTCACCTTTAGTAGCCTCCTCCTGTTTCCCAAAGTCCCTATTTTCTCTCTCAGTAACCTCTTATTACTACTACCAAGTGCCCAGGATTTCTTACTGCCTACAAACTGTTATGGCTCAAGAAGACCTTAATGGGTCAGGGAATTTATATTTCAGTGGAACCATCCAGAAGAGGCAAAAATATTCATCCTAAGGCATGAATCATGAATGGAGATATTTTAGGTATTGGAGACAGGCTACAGAGGGAAATATATGAAGGAGGGAGTACTGAAAGGCTTTTCCATCATTCCTCAATGCATACCAGAGATGCGACTGCCTATTCCACACATAAAGATAATCTTGGCCAGTAACACTGATAAAAGCTCGTAAAAAATCTTCACTGTAAAAAAATGGAGATGAATGAACTAGATACTGTTGAGTAAAGATCATTTGAGGCAGCTAGGGATGTACTGTAGCCACAAGAGTAGACCAAGGATGGACATGATTCCTGCCTTCAAATATTTGCAGTGCTGCTGCATGAAAGAGGGATTTGATTGGTTCTCGGTGCCAGAGGACAGAACCAGGAGCTATGGACTAAAGTTGCCAAGAGGCAGATTTTAGCTCTGAGATAGGACCAGTGGTTTCCTGATGAAGCTTTCCTGAGTAAACTTTCTCTCCAGACTCTACCTGATTTGGTCCCAGTTTCTCATTTTTCTGGTCTGAGGGATAAAAGGTCCCAGACAAGTATAGTCAGACTTGTTAGATGTACAAGATGTACAAGTCACCAAAGACTGACTGACCAGATGGAAAGGAGGAAGGAGGTCTCATCCAGAAAAGCTAAGTACTATTGGATCCTTGTTGCATATCCTTGCTGTGTTAGGGCAAAGCAAATCTCAACTGTTTTGTATTCCGTGACTCGCAGAGTGCTTCATTCAGTCCCAATATGGAACCTGAATTAAGAGGGCACAAGTTTTAAAGCTGGGCCTGCCACAAATTCCATGTAAAAGAAAAACTTCCTTAAAAAGCAAAGGCATTCAAAGTTGGAATGGGACTGCCTTGGGATATAGCAAATTCCACAACACTGTCGTCTTAAAGGGAGGCTGAATGACCACTTGTTCAGCTGCCAAAAAGGAAATCTCATTTAGGCAGGGTTTGGGCTAGATGCCTTCTGAGATTCCTTCTAGTTGGCCAGGCAGTAAGCATTTATTAAGCACCTAATGTGCGCCAGCACACTAAGCACTGAGTATATAAGGAAAGATATAAGGAAAGACAAAGGACAGTCCCTCACAATTGGTTCTAATTCAGGGATTCTATTAATTCTTTTTTCCTGAGGCTAAGCAGCTTCCTTCATGTGCCCAGATGAGAGAAAACATCTTGATTCGACTCTGGCAAATCAGCACCTCACTTCCCATATTCCCAGATCAGGAAAGTGATACAGATATTCTACTTCTCCTGAGACTCAGCTGCACTTTTCTGGGCTGACAGTCCAAGCAACAGACAGATGGCCTAGACCCATGAGGAATCTGTTGAGTAGAGGATAAGAATGCGGGGCCTAGAGTCATCTGGAAGATCTAAGTTCAAATCCTCCCTCACATATTTAATGACTGTGTGACGGTGGGCAAGTAAGTCATTTAGCCAATAATAATATCACCTAGTTCCCAGGGCTATTGTGAGGCTCAATGAGATAATATTTGTAAAGTGTTTAGCGCAGTGCTTGGCATATTATAAACGCTCTATAAATGCTTATTCCTTTCCCCATGAAAAATGGAGGATCAGACTGCACTGAGCATATCTACGAACAGAGAGGTTGCTTCCAAACTAGAGTTATAAAAGACATTTTAAATTTAGTCATTTCAATGGTATCTGACTCTTCGTGACCCCCTTTGGGATTTTCTTGGCAAAGATACTGGAATGGTATGCCATCTCTTTCTCCAACTCATTTTACAGATGAGGAAACTGAGGCAAACAAGGTGAAGTAACTTCTCCAGGGACACACAGTTATTAAGTAAGAGTTACACAGCTAGTGTCTTTTGTCAGATTCTAACTCAAGTCTTCCTGACTAGAGGCCCAGTACTCAATCAACTTGACCACCTTACTGTCCATGCAAATGACATTAGTAGCTATTTAATCCAGTCCTTTCATTTTATAGATGAAGGCATGATAGAAAAAAAATCATGTATTAAATGTCTTCTCTATGTCAAGCAGTTATATATATATATAATATATATTGTAATAGGAAATAGGAAAATATAATAGGAAATAATCACCTGAGAGAAAACGTTAGAATTCAGAAGGCAGATTTTGCCTTCAAGGGGCAAAGGACACAATACAAAAAGATGAGTGGTGGTCAGGGAAGTTAGAAGCCCAGAGACTGACCAAATAAGAGGTAGAAAGTTAGGGAGAGGAAACTGATGGCCAAGTGACTCATAAAATGAAGGAGGGCTTGTTGGATAGGATTTGAAGCATATCTGGGACCTAGTAGATATTGTAAGCTGAGTCTATATTCACTCTTTCACCATTCAGCACATTTTAGCCACAAGGGGAGAGTATAAAAACTGAGAGGATTAACCATGACGCACGGTGGAGGGACAGTACATGGTACCGGGGAAAGAGGGCTGAGCCTAAAATTGGTAGGTCCAGGGTTCAAATACAGCCTTGGACACTTACTGGTTATGTGACCCTTAGCAAATCACTTAACCTTTACCACACTTTCTTTGTAAAAGAAACCTCACTGAGTTGTTGCAAAGATCAAATGATCTAGATGTTTGCTTAAAACAAAAAAGTCAAACACAGCATAGTACCTGTTATATGGTAAGTGCGACACTAATGTTTACTTTGGATCTCTCCAGGAAAGGTCCCCAAGGTGGCTTTCAAGTGAAGGACAGGACAGGGCAGACAACTAGATGCCAAGCAGGCCCTGATTTCTATGTGGCTTGCTGGAGGGATCCAAGGTCCCAAGATGTGAAAGGATTTGCCAAAGTCACTGAAGCATTAAAGAGGCAGGAACAACATTTGAACTCAGATCCTCTGATTCCAATTCCAGTTATTTTTTCCATTGTGTCCCTTGGCTTCTGAAGAAGAGTTTCCTTTCCCTCTGAAAAGGGGATGAATTGCATAAACTTTCATTCTGATTGGGCCTGTGGCAAGGGGAGGTAATTAATCACTGTGGTGTGTGAAGTACCTTGTACTGGGAGGGAGCAGGGGGGGATAGGATTAGAAGAGAGACGGAAGTTTAGTTCCAGCTTGGTCACTGGATGACCTTGGATAAGTCACTTCTACTCTCTTTCCACATCAGCAAAGTGAAAATTATAATGGCTTACCCTCCTCCCCCGTGGCTCTTTTGTGAGAATCAAATGAGGTAATTATGTAAAAGTGCTTGAGAAATTCGAGGTGATTATGTGAGCTATCATCATCACCTCACAATTATTGTCATATCTACATCATACCCTCCAGTCAGTCTGGAAGCTCTGGAACTCATGAAAAAAAATCAGGGAAGGTTTGCTTTGCTTGGATTTTATTGTCTTTCATATTTAATTTGATTGACCGAATCTTCTTGTCTTACCCAGGCTGGAAGAACATTTACCCACAGACCAGACACTATTGAGCCACTTTGCCCCTCTTTAGGAAGCTTCATGCTTCTCCCAAAGGTCTTACCACGTTGGTGCTGACCTTTGTGGGTAACTAGGTGATGCCAGGGCTAGAGCATTTGGATTTGGACCCAGGTTAGACCTTGAGTTTGAATTTGGCTTCAGAGACTTACTACTGTGTGACTCTGGGCAAGTCAGTTAACCAATGCTTGCCTAAGTTTCTCCATCTGTAAACTGTGAATAATAGCAATCTGTCACCCAGAGTTGTGAGGATCAAGTGAGATGATAATTCTAAAGTGCTTAGCACAGTGCCTGGTATATAGTAAGCTAAATTATATAAATGTTAACTATTATGGAGAAGGGAATGATGGTGGTGGTGGTAAGGATACCAGATACTGGAAATTCAAAATTCCAGAGCTCAAGCAATCCACCAGACTCAGCTTGGGGATGGAGATGGGAGTGATTGGGGAAGGAAGCATTTGAAAAGAAATTATTAAATCTACCCTTTGGCTTAGTTTTCTATGTCTTCCTCCCCTACTTTTCTCTCACCCTTTAATCCATTCCCAAGTACAGCTAGCAGATACTGTCAGGCAGGGTTTCCAACTGTCATTGCCCCAGGTAATCAGATTTCTATCAGATTTCTTGAATTTGCATAATTGCACTAGCCCCCATTTGGAAACATCCACATTTCAAAATGAAGGCTGAGGCTTTGGAAATCTTTTTGATGAACCTGAGAAATGTTAAGTTTCTACACAGCCAAAGTATGCCTGGAGAATTATAATCATTACCATATTCAGAAAGAGTCATGAAAGATTTAAAGCAGGGTTTGTTTTTTCTTTTTAAAATTGATTTATTTTTAGTTTTCAACATTCACTTCCATAAAATTTTGAGTTCCAAATTTTCTCCCTCTCCCTCCCCTCCCCTCACCCCTGGATGGCATGCTATCTGATATAGGCTCTACGTATATATTCATATTAACTATATTTTCACACTGTCATGTAAAAAGAATTAGAACCAATGGGAGGAACCATGAGAAAGAAGAAACAAAAAAAGAGCTAATAGTGTGCTTTGATTTGTATTTAGACTCTGTAGTTGTTTTTCTGGATATGGACAGCATTTTCCATCATAAGTCTTTTGGACTTGTCTTAGATCCTTGCCTTGCTAAGAAGAGGTAAGTTTATCCAAGTTAGTCATCATGCAATATTGCTGTGACTGTGTACTGTGTTCTCCTGGTTCTTCTCACTTCACTCAGCATCAGTTCATGTAAGTCTTTCCAGATTTTTCTGAAGTCCACCTGCTCATCATTTCTTATGAAACTATAGTATTCCATTACATTCATATACTACAACTTGTTCAGCCATTCCCCAGTTGATGGGTATCCCCTCAATTTCCAATTCTTGGCCACCACAAAAAAAGAGCTGCTATAAATATCTTTGTATATGTGGGTTCTTTTCCGATTTTTTTGTGAACTCTGCAATACAAATCTACAGAAGTGGTATTGCTGGGTCTAAAGCAGGGGTTTTAACCTGGAATCTGAGAAAAGGGAATAGATTTCAGGAGCTCCATGAACTTGGTTGGGGGAAAAAAACATCTTTATTTTCACAAACTTTTAATTGAAATTTAGAATATCCATCAATGATGAATTTAAGCAATAAATTTTACTCTGAGAAGAAGAACCTTAGGTTTCAGAACCAAACACACACACACACACACACACACACACACAATTAAGAATCTCCAATCTAAAGTGAGAAGGATATGGCGAGTCAGATGTCAGATAGCTCTACCACCGTCTTTGGGTAAACCACTTCTCAGGGCCTCAGTTTCTCCTCCAGTACAATGAGGAGGTTAGAATAGCTGATTTCCAAGTTCTTTTCCAGATACAAAATCTTAGGATTCTCAGTCAAAGGTAAGAATGCCATCCAGTATTCCAAGACTATTTCTCATGGCCTGAGGTCAGCTAACCAAACTGTAGTTGAGGGAGAGGGAGAAGGAAGAATTTGAAAGGGTAAGACACATTAGTTTGTTGAGGAGACAAAGAGTAAAGAATGCTGCCAGACTAGAGAGGGAAGGGTTATGGAACTGATAATATTACATGGGAGATATTGTGGATATTCATCCTCTTACATTTTTCTCAGGTCAACCAAAATTCTTTTGCAGGTTTTTCAAGAGATCCCTCTATCAGTAAATTCATAGATCCACTATATATGTAAAAATATTTATAGCAGCTCTTTTTGTAGTAGCAAAAATCTGAAAACTAAGAGGGTGCCTATCTATTGGGGGAGTGTCTGAACAATTATGGCATATAAATGTAAGAGTGTTGAGGTTTGGGAACCATAACGATAAGATTTGGGGTGCTCAGGACCCCAAAATATTGACATGCTGGATCCTGTCAAATGAATTCAACTCAAGCCTTCTTCGAGCCAAAGTAAAGTTTATTAAAGATTTGCCATACTGGGTTGACTCTTAAAGAGCCTAAGCATTTGTAACACTTGTATTAACTAGCAGGCCAGATATAATCTGAGCTAGACTGAATCTGAGCTAGATTGAATCTGAGCCCCTTCATGGAGGCAAGATGGAACTTATATACAGAAGGACAGTGGGAAACATCTAGAGGTGGTCTAATAGTCTGGGAGGAGTGTTTAAGGAGGATGTGATGGGACTGGGGTAACTAGTGATGTAATCCCGGGTGGGAAACAGCTGGAGGCAATTGGGAGATATCAGACTATGGAGGGCTTGAGTGGGAAGCAGGTGGGGCTACACAGAGATAAGGGACAAAGGAGAGCCAGGCTAGTTTAAGGGTAACAGATTTGAGTATGAAAGGCCAGCTTAAGTGGAAAGATTCAAGGTGAGTTCAAGGAGGTTACTAGAGTCTGTACCCCATCAATAATATATCACCATACCCTAAAAAATGGCAAAAAGACAATTCCAGAGGAAACTGAGAAGACCTCTATGAACTGATGCAGAAGAACATGAGCAGAACCCAGAGAGCAGTTTATACAATGACAACAATGTTACAAAGATATACAATTTTGAAAGGCTTTGGAACGCTGAGCCTCGAAATAACAAATCATGAGGACAGAAGACAGAAAGAAGGAAGTTCAAGTTCACTACCCACCTCCTGCCAGAGGAGTGATGGACTCAAGATGCAGAATAAGACATATTTTTGGACATGTTCAACGGGAGCATTTGTTATATTTGATTATGCACATTTACTATAAAGACTTCCTTTTTTCTTTTTGTCCAACTGGCAGGGAAGCAGGGTGATGGAAGATAGAGAAAGAATTTTTAAATAATCTAAAAAAAGAAATCATAAGACCAGATTAAACACAACATGTAATGCACATATTAGATGTTAAACAAATACTTGTTGAAAGAATAATGCATGTGGGGAACCATAGCACCCTATATTTTAGAGCCAGAAGGGAATTTAGAAGTCATTGAATTCAACCCCTTCATTTTACAGAGAAGGAAACTCAGACCCAGACACGTAGTGAGTTGTCCAGAGTTACATGGATTGTAAATTCCCCGGCTCAAGTTGAGCCCAGATCTTTCTGGATCCAAATGCAACACTACCAACTATATGATGAATCTTTAGGGCTTTAATTTTTACTCAGTCAACAAGCATTTATCATGCTATTATAGACTAGCATAGTGGTATATAAGAGAGGACATAGGTGTCAAATTTTGGCTTTGATCCTTACTAACTGTGACTTTGAAGTAGTTATTTAACTTCTCATCACCACTCTTTGATCATCTGTAAAATGGGTGTAATCCTGTCACCTAGCTCACAGGGCTGTTGCAAAGGAGGTGTCTCATATGAACTATAATTAAAATCTTCTAAAAGGTAATATTCAAACCTCAAAGTGCCACTTGGAGAATGGGTTACTACAAGAGAGGAGGAGGGAAGGAGATGGGGCTCTGGGTTTTGGAATCAGAAGAGTGGAGCTCTTTGGATGTCTTTTAAGAAGCTCCTTTTCCTTCATCAGGCTACTGGGGGAATATTCTAATCTTGAACAAAGAATTCCCCGAAGCCTGGAATATTTTCACCGAGCACCTCCCCGCTTCCAATCCTTAACTCTCTCCGAAGATGTAGCTCAAATGTCACCTTCTGCCTGAGGCCGCTCTTGAGCCTCAGTTTCAAGTGCTTTCTGTCTCCCAGAAATGACTTTATATATATTTTGCATTTTATTTTTAAAAAGACAAAGAGAAAAAAATCAAAAGCAATCAATATGATAAAAAAAATTTAACATTAAATACAAAGTTCCATCTCAGTTTCAAGTCTCTCCCCCACTCCCTGAAGAGTTGAGGTGTCTTCTCATTTCCCATCTTTGGAGCCAAGTTTTTTCTCCATAATTTTGTAACATTCATTCTTTAAGAGAATATAAGCCTGTCTGACCTTTTCTCTCACTAAGATGTCTGTAAACAGTGTCATTTTGCCTTTTTCCTGGGCCCCCAGCAAAAGGAGCATACCCCAGATGTTGCTTTTTTTAAAAAAGCACAAAGAACCCACCCATCTCTTCTAGCCAGGTCTTTCCATGGCCTTGCTCATTTCCCCTCTAGACTGCTGGCTGGTCAATCCGGCCGCTTTGCCAGCCAGGTGCTGCTAGGGACTTTTCCTCCCCAGGCTGCGTATGAAAGGTAACACTTGTATTGCATGGGGAAGTGGGGGTGAGGTTGGATAAGAAACAGTCTATGGGCCCTTTTCATCTGCTTGCATTTCTGCAGGTGGGATGCCCAAGATTTTGATGCTCTTGTTTCTTAAGATTTCCTTTCACTTATCCACCTGGCCCTTGAACAACCTAGACTGAGGTGTTATTTTTCTTATTCTCTCCATTCCCCCTTTCTTTTTCGTCCCTGGGTTTGCATGGAGTTTTTTGTTTTGTTTTGTTTTTTATAAACTCAGCATACCATAACACACATTGTAATTCTCTGGAATTGTCCAAAGAGATGATAAGAGGTAATAACAAAGCATCAATCAACAGAGGAGGAGGTGGAGGCCTGGAGGGGAACGTTCAGAACCTTCCCAAACCTGTAAATTAAAGAAGAGGAGGAACCAGATGGACCTGTACAACCTCCCAGAAAGACAGGCCTCCTTTTATCCCAACCTCTCTTCCCACTTGGGGCAAGATTTCAGCCAGAGGCCCTTTCTACCCTGTACTTTTCCTTGGTTTATATTTAAAAGATGTGTGCTTAGGGGCAAAGGTGGGGCTGAGGGAAGGAGGGAGGGTGATTTTATTGAGAGAGCAGGAGAATGCCACAAAAGAAACTATTCCTTATATTAGCATGAAATTTGAGGTAGAAACCAGATCAGCAGAGAGAGAGGAATATGAAAACTAAATAAATGGGAACCCAAAAGAAGAGGGTTGTCTGGGGATGCTCTTAGAAAGGGCAGTAGTGGATGAGTACACCAGTCAACCCTTAGTCAAGACATCCAATTTTGGAGGTCCCCACTTGCCATAGCTTATATGAATAGACAGAATAAGGCATGCAAATCCAGACATGTGCAGGTAAATGCATGGGAGGGTAATTAGCTATTTATATCCCTTTCTGCTGACAGCCTGCCAAGGAGACTCTCTGATCAAGGAAGAGTCAGCTCCCAAATCTGAGCCTTCTTTTCTTTCCACATTTCTCACATGGCAAAGACAACCCCTGACACAAAGGTACCTCTTCTCAGCCTAGTACTGGCATGGGCTAGGTTCCAAGCATCTCTCCTCCCATATTCATCTCACTCACCAGCTTGTCTTTCCTCCAAGTTAAGGTCTCTAAAGTTGGCATCTGCTACAGTCCTGAACCTTAAAGCTATACAGGATCCTACCCATATAAATATGTATACACATGTGTGCGCACGTACACACACACAGACACACACAGACACACACACAAGCAATCTTGGAAATTTGCAGTGACATATCTATCCCCAGTAAGAAGCAAATACAGCAAGTGAGATCAATTGTATAGACAGAGTTTGATTTCCTGTGTTCCTCAGGTGTGGTAGGAATAGTATCTACTACTAATTTAGTTGGAGATCATGAAAACAGGAGCAAAGGTAGCTAGAAATTCACCACTTCTAGCCTAGGAAAGTCATGGCCACGTAGTCTTACTTTCCCTTTACAAAGGCAATGAAACCACTCTCTAAGATTTAACTGGTCCAGGAGACTAAAACTGACATAGCCTCCCTTTGGGGTCAACACACATTTTTGACTTGGCCATCACTGTAACAAAGGTGAAGGCCAGAGTAGTTGTGCCCAACTGAACCAATGGTTGAATATACTTTCTTTTTTTTTTTTAATATAAATTTATTTATTTAACTTTTTACATTCATTTTCACAAAATTTTGGGTTCCAAATTTTCTCCCCATTTATCCCCTCCCCCCGCCCCAATATACCGAGCATGCTAATTTTCCCTATCACCAATCTGCCCTCTCTTCTATCCTCCCTCCCTTCTCTTGTCCCCATCTTCTCTTTTGTCCTGTAGGGCCGGATGACTTTCTATGCCCCATTAACTGTATTTCTTATTTCCTAGTAGCAAAAACAATACTCAACAGTTGTTCCTAAAACTTTGAGTTCCAAATTCTCCCCATCCCTCTCTCCCCACCCATTCCCTTTGGGAAGGCAGGCAATTCAATATAGGCCATATCTGTGCAGTTTTGCAAATGACTTCGATAATAGTCATGTTGTGTAAGACTAACTGTATTTCCCTCCATCCTATCCTGACCCCCATTGTTTCTATTCTGTCTCTTGATCCTCTCCCTCCCCAAGAGTGTTGACTTCAAATTGCTCCCTCCTCCCATTGCCCTCCCTTCCATCATCCCCCCTACCCTGCTTATCTCCTTCTCCCCCACTTTCATGTATTGTAAGATAGGTTTTCATACCCAAATGAGTGTGCATTTTATTCCTTCCTTTAGTCGAATGTGATGAGGGTAAACTTCATGTTTTTTCTCAGCTCTCCTCTTTTTCCCTCCACTAAAAAGTCTCCTGCTTGCCTATTGAATGAGAGATAATTTACCCCATTCCATTCCACCCTCTTTCCTCCCACTACATTTCTCTCTCACCATTTACCTTAATTTCTTTTAAGATATGATCCCATCCTATTTAATTCATTCTGTGCTCTCTGTCTCTGTGTGTGTGTGCGTGCATGTGTGTGTGTGTATGTGTGTGTGTAGTCCCACCAATTACCCAGATACTGAAAAGTTTTAAGAGTTACAAATCTTGTCTTTCCATGTAGGAATGTAAACAGTTCACCTTTGGTAAGTCCTTTATGACTTCTCTTTGCTATTTACTTTTTCATGCTTCTTCTCATTCTTGTCTTTGAAAGTCAAATTTTCTTTTCAGCTCTGGTCTTTTCTTCAAGAATGCTTGAAAGTCCTCTGCTTCATTGAAAGGCCATATTTTCCCCTGAAGTATTATACTCAGTTTTGCTGGGTAGGTGATTCTTGCTTTGAGTCCTAGTTCCTTTGACTTCTGGAATATCCTATTTCACACCCTTCGATCCCTTAATATAGAAGCTGCTAGATCTTGTGTTATCCTGATTGTATTTCCACAAAACTGGAATTGTTTCTTTCTAGCTGCTTGCAATATTTTTCCTTGACCAGGGAACTCTGGAATTTGGCCACCATGTTCCTAGGAGTTTCTCTTTTTGGATCTCTTTCTGGTGGTGATCGGTGGATTCTCTCAATATTTACTTTGCCCTCCGGTTCTAGAATCTCAGGGCAGTTTTCCTTGATAATTTCATGAAAGATGATGCCTAGGCTCTTTTTTTCATCATGGCTTTCAGGTAGTCCCATAATTTTTAAATTGTTTCTCCTGGATCTATTTTCCAGGTCAGTTGTTTTTCCAATGAGATATTTCACATTCTCTTCCATTTTTTCATTCTTTTGGTTTTGTTTGGTGATTTCTTGGTTTCTCAGAAAGTCATTAGACTCCATCTGTTCCATTCTAATTTTGAGAGAACTATTTTCTTCAGTGAGCTTTTGAACCTCTTTTTCCATTTGGCTAATTCTGTTTTTGAAAGCATTCTTCTCCTCATTGGCTTTTTGAACCTCTTTTGCCAATTGAGTTAGCCTATATTTCAAGGTGTTATTTTCTTCAGCATTTTTTGGGGTCTCCTTTACCAAGGTATTGACCTGTTTTTCATGCTTTTCTTGCATCTCTCTCATTTCTCTTCCCAGTTTTTCCTCCACCTGTCTAACTTGATTTTCAAAATCCTTTTTGAGCTCTTCCATGGCCTGAGCCCACTGGACATCCACCTCAGATGTCTGGGATAGAGAGGCCCCAACCTCCACATCTTTCCCTGATGGTAAGCATTGTTCCTCATCATCAGAAATGAAAGGCAGGAACATCTGTCCCCCAAGAAAGTAGCTTTCTATGGTCTTATTTTTCTTCCCTTTTCTGGGCATTTTCCCAGCCAGTTACCTGACTTCTGAGATTCCTCTCCACCCCCACCTAGATCCGCCCAGCCAGTGCTTGGGGTCTGAGATTCAAATGCTGCTCCCCAGCCTCAGGGCTTTCAGCAGCAGGCATGGCTGCTATTTAATATGAGCTTAAGTTCTGGTGCTCGGGTGGGGGCAGGGCCACCTCCCAGGCTCAGTTCCCTCAGGGGGTTTATGCAGAGACCTTCAGTAATGGCCCTGAGCTCCTGCCTGCTTGGGGAGTCCTGGGTCGCAGTTGCCTCTGCTGCTGCCTCCCAAGGGGGCCTGAGTTATGGAGACACCCCACTCCCCTCTTGGCCAGCCCATAAGTATCTTTCCCTGACCTGTAGTGCCTGTGGGTGGAGGGACCTTCACAGCCACTGAAGGTTCCATCCCTGAAGCCTGCTCGGATCTGCTCCTCTGGGGCCGCGTGGGCAGGGCAGCGCAGGGGTGGGCTCTGTCCCCGGAGCGCGATGGACCTCTGGGGATGGCTTTCCAGGGCTCTCTGGAACAGAAATCTCTTCCACTGTGTTTCTGCGTGGCTTGCTCTGCTCCAGAATTTGTGGGGAGTTCTTTTTACAGGAAATTTATGGGCTGTGGATTCAGAGCTAGCATATGTGAGTCTTTCTAATCCACCATCTTGGCTCCTCCCTGAATGTACTTTCAATGTTATTATTTAATAAAATTCTTTTTGTTAAAGGTTATATGATCTACAAGTGTCTCCCTTCCAAACTCAAGTACCAGATTTAGGCTTGATCCAAAACAGCAAGACAACCGATTTCTGAGATAATTCTTTGAGTTTAGGTGGGAAGCAGACAGAATAGGATGGAACTCTGTTGGGGTTCAGGAAGATAAAGGAATTAATCAACAAGCTTTTATTAGTTGATTCCCACAAGTCAGAAATTGTAGTAGGTGCTTTTAACAAGGGACATGAAGACCAAAATGAAACAGTCCGTTCTTAGCTCATACTCTGGATGTAACATGTGAACATAAAAGTACATACAAAGTAAATGCAAGGTAATGTTGGGAGAAACCATAGAAACTTGGGGGATCAAGAAACATCTTCTATATCCTTGAGATGGTATCTGAGCAGAGTTTTGAAGCAAACAAAGGATTCTAAAAGGTGGAGATAAATAGGATATGCATTCCAGGTATGGGGGAACAGCCTTTGTAAATGAGAAAGGTAAATGGTGCGTAGTGGCATAGTTCCATTGAAAGAACACTTAGAATCAGACAACATGGATGTTAGCCCCAGTTCAGTCAATAACTAATTAGCTTTAACTGGTGTCTCTCTGGTTTCATTTTTGGTTTATTCATCCAATGACAAGATTGGACTAGATCTATATCTTTGTAGAGTGGAGAGGGTGTCAAGCCTTTGGTCAAGTCATTTAATCTTTATGGAACTTCATTTCCTCATTTGTAAAAAGGAGATTGAGCTTGATGGCTTCTAACATACTTTCCAGCTCTCTCTTTCTGACCTTTTGGTTTTCACAGTCTCTAAGATTCTATGAGTTCTGATAGTTGGAGATGCTACAAAGACAACCAAGCAAAAAAGGTACTGAGGAATTGGTAATGTCTATAGAATGAAAGAATATTTTTGGTGAAATAACATTTTATTACTCTGGTCTTTAATGTATTTTTGAATAGTAGACAAAGTATTCATCCCCGCAAAATGTGTTCTCTACCCCCTGCCCAAGAAATGTCTCACTATCAAATACTTCCTACTCTCCTAAAACTGATTGGAATAAATATATAACAGGTAGCATTGTATATTGGCAACAAAGTGGCTCAGTGGATAGAGTACGAGGTTGAGAGTGAGGAAGATTTCATCTACCTGAACTGAAATCTGGTCTCAGACACACTAGCTTTATGACTCTGGGCAAGTTACTTAACCCTGTTTGCCTCAGTTTCCACATCTGGAAAATAAGCTGAAGAAGGAAATGGCAAACTGCTCCAGTATGTTTGCTAAGAAAATCGCAAATGGGGTGAAGAAGAGTTGGACGTAACCAAAAAATAACTGAACGACGACAACATTGCATTGCAAATCATTTACGTCCACTGCAGGTCTCTCCATGGCCATTGAGGTAATCTTCTGAGGTTTCCAGAGACTATGGTGTTTATATCTTCCAGTCATATATCATTGAAGGAAGAATATTGGTGATAAAATAGATGGACTTTGGTTTCTGTAAGAAGCTTGGAGTTATTCTATCATTTGTTAATCTCCTACTATATTCTAGACATGGTGCTAGGTGCTAGAGATACAAAGATAAAAATGGAATAGTTCCAGCCTTCAAGGAGCTCCCCTTCTATTGTGGGGGAGGTGTTGGCAACATATATAGCACCTTAAGACTTGAGAGCTTTGTACACTTAAAGCACTTTACAAATATTATTTCATTTTTTTCTCACAGCAATGCTGGGAGGCACATATTATCACCCCGTTTTGTAGATAAGCTGAGCTGATGTCTAAGACTGGATCTGAAGTTAGGTCTTCCTGATTTCAAGTCTAGCACTCTATTCACTGTGCCACCTAGAAGATCTGTATGGATATAAATAAATTAAAAACAAGGTAGTTTTCAGAAGGAGGGCAGTAAGGGCTGGAGAGATCAAGAAAGAGTTTATGATGTAGAAAGTGATACTTGAAATGAATAGTCAGAACCTTGTCATTTCAAGAAAAGCAGTCCAGCTGGGTTTTCTCTTCAAGAGCATAAGGGGAAAGGCAAGAATTACAGGAATGCAAGAGAACAGGAATGCAAAACCTAAGTGACTTTAAATGATTAGAGACAGGTTCGTCCCCTTTTGTCATTTATAGCTTCATAAATCCACATAAAAGACACACATTTTGATTTTAACATAGTTGAACCCGCATCTTTTTTGTTTTGTGATCCTTTTTGACTTTTTTGTTTCTATAACACAGATTGGTGGTAGTTATTATTGGCCTTATAATTATAGTTATGTAATTGGAATTAATGTTGTTTTCTTTTGATTTTGTCTTCTTAGAGTAATTAATGGCATTGCTTTTGTAAGTTTTTCTATATTTCTTTGGATTCTTTGAATCCATCAAATTTTTTATACTATAATAAAATTCCATTATGTACATATAGTGTAATTTGTTCAGCTGGTTCCCCCATTAATGGATATCTCATTGGCTTGGGTTGTTACATTTTAGCTAGTACAGATACTGTTCCTACAATATTTTTGTGCAGAAAGGACTTTTTTCCCTTGTCAATAATGCTTGGTGTATGGTTTCTGAAAAGGAAAAACTGGTTGTATTATTTTATCTTCATTTGACAGATGAGGAAACTGAATTTCATAGTAATAGAATGGTTTGTCAGTGGTCACATAACTAGTTAGTGACAGAGACAGGACAAGAATCCCAATCTGAGTCAACCTGGAAGCATGGTCTACTGTGTGAAATGTGTGAATTCATTTCCTCGAAGCAGCCTCCTTGAAATAGGTTAGCTGAGGTAATAGGTATGTGTAAAACTGGAGGGGAACTAAGAGGCCACTTAGTCCAAACCCCCGTTATACAAATGAGAAACCCAGGGAGATAAAGTTATTTTCTTGGTTTGGACCTAGGTCCACTGACTACAGAGCTGGTACTTTTCCCACTGTACCAGGAAGTTTGCTTGTCCAAGACAGTTTTTGTTTGAAGCACCAACCTTTGAAGAACACAACCTTCTCACATTTCAGATTAGCTGGAAGAATCCCTCCCCTCTCCCACTTTCCTGGTTGGAAGGTGGGGGTGGGGAATTGGTCTGTGCAGACTTCCCAATAAGTAAAATGAAGAAAATCATTGTTCTCACCATTCCCCACCCCCAACATAAACCATAGGGATTCCACCAGTAGCATACATCTGGGTATTTTTCGGAGTCGGTTCTAATTTCCAATATTTTGGACCATTCACATTTTTTAAAAAATTGTTAACTTATATGGTCCAATTTTGGGTTCAGAAAACAGTCATCCCTTTTTGAAACCGTGACCATGAAGATTACATAATCACAAGACCAAAGCTGGGGTATACTAAAAAAAATTTTGGAGGATGTGGTGTTGGGGAAACAGCTGGAGGGGAGATCTGGAAAGGAGGGCCTCCAGGGTGTAGAGAAGGGTTGCCCCTGTAAAACTAGGTTCAAGTTGGTAGGACCAAAATTTAGAGTTGGAAGAGACCTAAGAGGTAGTTCAAAGCCAGAATTCTACAGATGAGAAAAATGAGTGTTACCCAATAGCAGCACGGAAAGGGGACGTCTGGCGTTAAGCAAGAACAATGGTTGTGGACTCATCATCAACACTATTACATATTTGTACAGTTTCAGTTTCCAAAAGGCTTTCATGTTGTATTACAGTCCATCCTCCCAACAGCTCTGCACTGCTGTGTAGAAGTGGTTATCTCCAAATGAGAGATGCAGGATCTGAAGACCAGAAAAGTGAGGCGATTTGCCTTAGATCTCCAGGTCTTCTGTCTCTCCACTACATCCGCCTCAACTTGATGTTCTTTCCATTGCCCCTCCAAAACTTCGGACCCCATCACCCTTCCTAAGGATGGGCAAAGGAGTGAGGAGTGGTGAAGCAGGAGCCTCTCAGATTGGAGAGGATGAGGGACCGAGAGGAGGTACCTAGCCCTAGTTGCTAGTCTCCCTAAGCAACGATAATAGCTTTAAGGGTAATCAATAGTAGTTTGCGTTTCTCTAGTGCTGGCACGAATACAATCTAAGCCAGTGGACTGCAGCGTGGCAGAGCCAGTTTTGTTTCCTTTTCCATCGCCCTTTCCTCCACATGGTAGGCGCTCAATAAATGTTGGATGAATTAAACTGTACTGGGGGAAGGAGATTTCGCATGTTATTCCAGCTCCCGGGAAGCTCCGCTGCAGAAAGATTCCCCCGCGGTCTAACAATAGCATCCGCTGGGGATGCAGGGTCCAGTCCCGAGCCGGGGTTCCTGGAGCCTTCGGCTGTCCCGGGCTGAAGCTGGGTGTGGAGCTGGAGCCGGGAGGGTAAGGACTCGGAGAGTCGGCTCGGGAGATCTAGCCAAGCCCGGCCCCCACCCCTCGCCACACCCATTTTCCGAGGAACTAACAGATGGGCTGTTTGGTTAAGGCTCTCCCCCGGAGGAATTCCTCTGAACTCTGTGGTTAAAAGCATCAGCTTCCTGGGAAGCAAACACTAAAGCAGGAGGAACTGGGCCGAGGCAGCAGGATTCCGGGGGTGAAAGGCGCGCAGCGGTCGTGCGGGGCGCTAGCTGGAGTTGGAGGGGTCTGGGCTTTAGGGAGTGGGCTGGAGAGGTCAAGAAGGGGGTGGGGCCGGGATGAAGACAGTCGGGGCGGGCGTTAAGGATGTCCGGCAAACAGAGCCAGGGTTAAAGCACCGGGAGAAGGCTGGAGCTGCCGCTGGAGGTGAGCCGGGGCCGGAGGGGGCCCGAGCTGGGCGGGAGCTGGGCGTAGCTTCCTTACCTCCAGAATAGAAACCGAAAGCCCACGGGGCGGAGTTCTGGACCCCGCCTCCCTCCCAGCCCCTCCCGCCGGCCCTCACCCGCCCTAGTCTGGGCCACCGAACCTCGGAGATTTAAATAGATTGCGCCCTGCGCTGTGCGCGGAGCAGACGGAGCTGCGGCTACAGCAGCTGCACTGGCTCCCAGCCCCGGACTATGCGCCTGAGCGGCCCCGGAGCTCCCCCGCCGCCCCGCCCGCGGCGCCGAGCCGCGCCCACCCGCCTGGGAACCAGGTGAGCTGGGACGGGGGGCGCCGGGAGTGACTGGAGACTGGGGCGGGAGGGAGGACCCGCAGCCGGGGGGGTGGTGGGGGTGTCCGTGCTCTCCTCCCGCCGCGCACCAAGTGCGGGGCAGTTAGGAGAGGGATCCCCAGCCCTGGACCAGGATAGCCGAGGGAAGAGACTCCCCGCCGTAGGGAGAGTGATCGGAAGGGAAGGGAAAGCGGGAGACTGGCACAGGGATGGCTGGATACCCTCTCCTGCTGGGATGCCAGCATCATCATCTTCATCATCATAGAGAGAGAAAGAGAAAGAGAGAGAGAAAGAAAGAGAAAGAGAGAGACAGAGACAGAGAGAACAGCAGAGCTAGGGCTACGGACACCCGGCTCCTGGCCTGTCCGCATTCCGGCCTCGGGAGTGGGGTCTCCTGAGTTGTGGGCCATCCTCCGTACCCTCCTTCTGCTCCCTCCTGGTCCCCTTGTCCTCAGAGTCCCAGTCGCGGGTTGGGGGGTGAGGGGAGGTGATGGCTGCCGGTGTGCATCATTCCTTAGCTCCTGGCCTCTGTGGTCCCTGTATAGCATTCTGCACCTTGCTTTCTGGGGCCATCTCCCCAATCTGGCCTGCCCACCCTTAAAGGCAGCTAGTTAGCTGTGTGAAAATTGGGAATTTTCCCCCGTTGATTTTCAAGAACTGTCCCAGAACAAGCCGTCTTGCAGCTTATTAGCCAGCAGAGGGAGGCGACGAGCGATGAGAGAAAGGTCTGGGCTTGTGGCCAGGGAACTGGGGGGGTGGGAGCCGGGGAGAGGGCACTTCTCAGGCTCCAGGACACTTGCCGTAATCTAAAGATATAGATGTTGTACTATGCACAGCAGCCCACCCCACCCCTTCTCCCCTCTACTTAAGCCATCCTGCAGAGAGACATCAGGCTTGCTCCCCAGGCTCTTCTCTTGCTTAGAGGAGCATTGGCATCCTCATCCTCTGACACCCGTGGACCAGGAGCGCAGAAGCCTCCTCGCGGGTACCCCAACCTAGGGCAGACTCTATACTTGGCACACTGGTCCAGCACAGCCCCCGCCTGGCTGCCTGCTCTCAGGAAACGTTCCCCACTCACTGCCTCTCTCTCTTTCTTTCCTTGTCTCTCTTTGCCCTTCTGTCTGGGATTTCAGAGTAGCTGCTGCTGGAGTGGAGCCCGAGCCCGCCGCCGGACGCTATGGGCGACCCCACAGGCTGGCCCAGTCTGTAGAATGGTAGCACACAGTAAGGTGGCAGCCGACAATGCAGTTACAGCAGACACAAGAAGAAGACTCGACCCTTCTCCTCCTCCTCCGTCCCACCGGGCCGGCCGGGAACATCCCAACCCGCAGCCCAGACCCCAACACGGCCTGGCCCCTCACCATGGTGCGGTGGCCCTGGCGGCGACGACCCAGGGACAGGGGGACACTCACTTCCGAACCTTCCGCTCCCAGGCGGACTACTTCAGCATCACCCGAGCCAGCGCCCTGCTGGATGCCTGTGGCTTTTACTGGGGGCCTCTGAGTGTGAACGTGGCCCACGAGAAACTCAAGGGCGAGCCGGTGGGGACCTTTCTGGTCCGGGATAGCCGGCAGAAAAACTGCTTTTTTGCCATCAGTGTTAAGATGGCTTCAGGGCCCACCAGCATCCGGGTCAACTTCCAGGCCGGTCGATTCAACCTGGATGGCAGCCGGGAGACCTTCGACTGCCTGTTTAAGCTGCTGGAACATTACCTGAACTCTCCCCGAAAAATGTTGGGGACCCCCCTTCGACAGCTGAGGGTGCGACCCCTGCAGGAGCTGTGTCGAAAGAGCATCGTGGCCACCTTTGGAAGGGACAATTTGGGAAACATCCCCCTAAATCCTGTCCTTAAGGACTACCTGAAGTCTTTTCCTTTCCAGATATGAAAAGATGCTAGAATGTGGTGGCAGCATTAACTATGGTTTTTTTTTTTTTGAGGGGAGGGATCGGTTTTGTTTTTCTCTTGGGTAGGGGGAATGGCAGTAAGAGGGAGTTGAGGCTGATTTTTTTTCGTGATTTGGTGGGTATGGCTGAAGAGCCATAAAAAAGGGAGAAAGCGAAGCCCCCTCCCCAGGAAGGAAAGTCCTGGGATGGAGTTGCTCCTCTCCCTGAGTGCTTCTACCCTCCTGCCTCAGGGGAAATTGAGGCCCATTTATTTTTTCTATTATTTTAATGTATTTGGGACAGGGACCTGTACACTTACCTCCCTTCCCTCCTCATGTTTACAAACATCAACTATCTTTGCACAAACCAGGGGTCTCTGGCTTAATTTTTCTGCTATGCAGAAACTTATTATTTTATATTTTTAAAAGAAAATAATGTAATAAACTTTATTATAAAAGTTTTTTTTAAACAAAAATGAGAAGCATTTCTGATGTGTTCATTACTTTGAGGTTGGTCTGCCTTCAGAGAGCTTTGAGTCAGCCTGAGGGTGTTTCTGGGAAGGGATCGGAGATAGGACAAACACTAGTAATGGTCATTTGTCTTTGGGGGTTGTTTCCCCAAATGTCCTAAAGACCTTAAAATCTTGGAGAAGAATAAAGGGGAGGATTCTATGGATTCTAATCAGAATCCTTGGATCTGGTCTCTTCGGGCTTACTGCCTTCTCTGAATAGAAGTACATACCCTGAAGCTACTAGATTTTGACAGCTAACTTAAATGGTTAAATTAAGTAGGGTAAGTCCTTAACAGTTCTATAAACCACCTGAACTGTCAGGTGAAAAAAGCATGCTGACTGGTTCAAAAGATCCCATGCTGCGTTTAAGCTTTGGGTAATTACCGAGTAGAGTGATTGTTACCCAATTCTGGGATAGGGACAAGGCTTAGTCTACCTTCTGTTCCTCCGCATGGACTCTTAACATTTTTGTTCAGAGCAACTTTTTAAACCATGGCAGAGGAGCCAAAGGAATGGACCGAGGTTTGGAAATGGACCCTCCACACCTCCTGCCTGTACCAACAGCAACTTCTGGTAGGGAACTATTGGAGAGAGCCTGTAGATGTCTGAGGTCTAGGTGGTAGGGGGCTGCAGTGATCCAGGAAATCAGAATTTGATGAATGGCTAGTGCTGGGAACCAGCAAGCTCGGCACTACAGAGAGCTGTTAATTGAGTCATTTTAGAGTTTGGGGTTAAGCAGGCTTTATGCTGCATTTCACTTCATTTTTGAAAGTTGGAGCCTTCGACATGTTTATAATGTAATGTCCTAATATTTAATAATACCTTTCAAACTGTAAAGTGCTCCATGAAATTAACTTTAGGGCGGAAAAGCAAGAGTCACTGTGGCATGCTTTTGGATTAAATAGGTTCCAGGCTCAAAGGTTAAAAGTGGCCAGAGGAGATTTAGGATCTCTTAAAGCTTTCTCAAGTTGACCCATTTTAATAAGTGGGGAGTGGTAGAGAAAGAGCTGACATCTGGTCTAAAGGGCTTCTCCTGGGAACCTGAGCTATTTGTTTCCAATTCTCTTCCTAATGTCCCAGGGATATTGTCCTGTGGGAAAAGGAGGGGGTGCTCCTGGGGAGGGGAGCATTTTCTTGTGTGAGCTTATTATCCCTTCATAGTCCTAATGTGAGAAGTCTAGGGATGAACCTAAAGGTGTCCTGAAGGGGACCAGAGTGAGGGCCATGCACAGGGATCTAATTTTATAGATAATGCCCATTTTGGAAGGGGAGAATTTTAAGGGTAAGGAAAATAGCTTTAAGGGCATTATTTTATAGACGGAATATTTAGAAATTGCTGTGTGTGTGTATAAAAAAACATCCCAGCAAAAAGTCAACATGTGACCAGCTGTTTTCTTTAATGTGCTGCCAAAACTGAAATCTTGTGCACACCATTAAAAATACCATCATTGAAGAGGAGGAAGAGGCAAGAGGCCCATGTGGCTTCTCTGCCCTAACAGATTTTTTTTTTTTTTTTTTGCTTAAAAACCTCAGCTTCATGATTCAGCAGGGCTGACGTCAATTTACAGGAATAAAAAGTGAGATGAGATCTAGTGTGTATGAGGGGCAGGTAATGGGAATCGTAGGCTGTAATATGGTTAAGGTGAGAAAAGTTGAACTGAAGCTAAACTTAAGCGGTAGGGGGTCTGGCAAAGGAGGAAAAGGGTTTTTCTTTGTCTGTCTTATTAGCCCTTTTTTTTCACCAGGGACTAAATCTTTGGGACATCTTGGAAAATGGTATAGTGGAAAGTGCCAGCTTTGGAACTATTTTGAACCCAACTTCTTGGGCAAGTCACTTTTATGATTCCTTAGTTTCCTCATCTACAGAATGAGGAAGTTGGATTGGATGTAATCCTATCTAAGGTACTTTCATAAATCTTAACCTAGGTACATGAACACTTAACTAACTGTAGTCACTGAATCCTAAGTCCCCGACTGCTGCTATGCTCATTGGATCCCAAGCCTCTCATACATCACCAGTACTGTTTCTACCTCTTTCTCCTTGTTCAGAGCTATTCAGAAACATAGGCGGCAGAGAAAAGGGAATCCCGTTGGCATCAGGCATTCTTCCTCTATTTTGTTCCCAGTGTCATGTGAAGCTGGGATGGGATCATTTTTTTTTTTTGACTCCTGGTCACTAGGAGGAGATTGCACCAGTTTTCCCCTCCCTGACCTGACCTTGCTTTTAAGGAATTTATGGTCTCTAAGGGAACATATGACTTTGTAAATGGCTAGGTGTAATACAAGGACAAATCCGAACCAGCCAAAGTACTGTAGGAAAATTTGAGGAGAGGATATTTAAAGTAGAATTCTTCACAGAGGTGTTGGACCTTGTACATAATGATAAACCTCTATATTTATGTAGCACTTTACAGTAAAACTGGGTCCTCTCAGGGATGTGATATATAGGTTCTCTAAAGTTGTAGTACTTCATACACTCTGGGTCTTTTTTTTTAATTGACAAAGAACCAAAGATTCTTACCTTAAAATGGCAGCAGGTTACCTTGTGATAGACTTGGGGAGAGTTAGGAGGCAGGGGGAATGGTGTTAGATTTGAACTCGAGGAAGACTCCAACCAAAGCCTTGGAATGATCCCAGGCCTACACTTTCATAGCTAGCATCCTCTTCCCTTACTGCCTCAGCACAAGGAGTCTCCCTCCCCTCTAACCTACTCTACTGAATTCTACTCAGCTCCCAGCTTAGCCAAGCAAGCAGCCTGAAACATACTTCAAAGAAACGCCAGCACCTGGCTTCACCCCCGAGGCCCTCCTCCTTTTTGATACATGACCTGAATTTGGGGGTTTCCATGGCAGGGAGGGCAGTCAGTCAGAGGAGGTCATTTTAAGCCCTGTCTGGCACCCTTAGGCTAACAAGATTAGTGAAGGAGTGACAATTAGCTTTTCCATTAATCCATTTAGACAGGACCTAGACTCAAAGTTCCAGCCCCCCTTTCCTCTTTCTGTAAGTAGCAGTCAGGGAGCCTTTCTGGTCCCTGGAGTTTTTCTTTTCCCTCTATGCTTTGCCCTTTCTCATGTCATCAAAGAGGCTTCCTTGGGAGATGAGCTTGTGAGTGGGAAGCCTGTACCATGGTGCTCTTTTGGCTAACTGCGGCAGACTGGGACCAGCTGGTTGCTCATTTTTTAAAATTAGTTTTGGTGGATAGGACACAATCCCAGGTGCCAACGATCGGAGTCATTAATTTAGAGTTGGCAAGGACCTTACAGGGTCATCTAGTCCAATCTCCTCATTTTCAGAAAAGGAATCCAGAGGCTCAGGAAAGAATTGACTTGTCCAAGATCACAGATAGGAAGTCAAAGACTAGGCACTTGAACTCAGGCCCTCTGAGTCCAAGAGCCAGGACCTTCCTCTGTACCACATAGAATAGACACTAAGGAACATCCATTTGCCACTTAAGTCCTAAATGTTGCAAGCAGGAGAAGAGAGAACACTTTTTTGCTTGTGTATGTGTTTATTAAACATGTTAGCCCATATGGAGACATAAGAATTATGTGCTATCATCATCAGTCAGTCAGCTAACTTTGGTTAAGTGTCTGCTACATTCCAGTCACTATACTAAAATGCTGGGCACTTAAAGAACAGTCAAAAAACAAAAAAACTCGGTCCCCCTTCTCAAAGAGTCTGACGGGTGAGACAACATACAAATAACATGCACAAGAAAAATTCAAAATGGCAGGTGGGACTTCAGCTGAGATTTAAAGAAGTAACAGTGGAGCTGGAGTCAGGAGTCTTGGTTTCAAATCCTATCTCTAATACTGACTGCTTGTATGACCATTTCCTCATCTGAAAACTAGAAGCACAATTCAGCTTCAGAAGATCTTTGTACTTGATAGGCTTTATTTTTTTTAAAAATTACTCTCTCTTGATTTTACTTTACCTTCTCTTCCATCCCTCACCCTTAATAGTATATTCTGTCCTTTCCCTTCCAGAAAAACGAGCCTATGGAACACAAAAGAGAAGGGTAAAAAGCAGTTCAGCAAACTGACCAAAGCATCAACCAAGTCTAAAAGTATATATACTGATACATGCCCATAGTCTCTCCCACCTACCCACTCTACAAGGAAGGGAAGGAGGTGAATTTTCTCATTTCTTTTCAGAGCCACTGCTTTTCTAAACTTTAAAGTACTATAATACACTCTCTTTATTACACATGCAGAGATAGAAGGGACCTTAGAAATCACAGGAACCTTAGGGATCATTTAGTCCAACCTCTTCATTTTATACAAATGAGGACACTGAGGTCCAGAGGTGAAGTGATTTGCCCCAAGTTACAGTTTTAGTAAGTGGAAGAGCCAGAACTGGAACCTAGTTCCTTTGACTTTAGATGAAGGGTTCTTTTTTTACTATATCAGGACATCAAATGATGATGACGATGATGGTGTGTGTGTGTGTGTGTGTGTGTGTGTAAGGATGGAGGATGAGGAGCTCTGGGGCCAGTTGAATGAATTTCCACCATAAAGCCTCCAGCCTTGGAGAGATAGAAAACTTAATCTGCCTAACAGGGTTGTTCCCAGGGCTAGATGCAGACCTGTATGTAAATGAGGCACACCTAATGAATGTCATTAAAATCTAGTCTGTGACAGGCTGTCCATTAACAGAGGGGAGGGGTAATGGTCCCGGGGGCCACAGGCAAGGAGTGACAAATGCAGGGCCGGCCGGCAGCGACGCCTCAGGAACGCTAACTCCGTTATGATTGCAGTCATTTACAAGAAGTGAAGATGGAGCAGCCGTCAGGAGCCCCAGCTCTTTCAACAGCCAGGCAAAAAGTATACCCTGGGGCCGCCCGCTGACCGGATCTGGCCATCAATACCACTCACCCGCTGGCACTCAGTCCTCTATTGAACATTTTATCAGCCTCCTCAAGATCCTTTTCAGCCTGGTGTCACTCACTCTCCTCCGGAGCACCGGGGCTCAATGGATGGTGCGCACAGACCGAGCCTCCTCCCTCCCCCCATCCCCACTTCCCGCCCTCTCCCCCTTCTTCTCTCCTCCCCCTTCTCCTCCCCTCCGTTCCCTGGTGACATCCTTTTTCGGTCCTCAGTCTTACTCATTCCTTCATTCACTAAACAGTCCCCTCAGACTACAGGCTGAATCCATTGAGCTCAGCCTCTCTCCGCTCTCTCGCAAAAAGTACCTTCTTTTCCCCAGGTTGCCTCGCTTTCAAAAAAAGGACCTTCTTTGCAAAGCCCCTCAAAGAAGGAGGGCAACACAGACACACACACACACACACACACACAGACACACACACACACACACACACACACACACACACACACATACACACACACACACACACACACACACCCTTAGCTAGCACAGGAGACGCTATCTTGGATTTCTACAAAGGGGACTTCCCTGCAGCCATGGCTTTTCTGGGAAAGCCCAATGCAAATATCAGCTACTTTATCCTCACCCCGCCCATGATCTGATAGGAATATTGGACAGATGGGGAAATTCATCTGGGAGCTTTAGTAGAAAGGTCCTTTTTTTGACTTCCTGGAAAGGCTGGACTTTGAATCATCAATTTCAAAATCGTTAGGGACCTTTGAGGTCGTCTTATTTAACTCCCTCATTTTACAGCTTAGGAAACTGAGGCTCAGAGAGGTGAACGGGGACTAGAACCCAAGTCATCTGGCCAAGTACTAATATTCCACCTTATCTCACAGTGAAGATAGCCCTTGCAGAACCAAATCTCTGCTCAGGTTGACAAGGACAGCCAGCTATAATGAAAGGAACACTAGATTTGAAGTCAGAGACTTGGCTCTGTTTGCTGTCTGTATGACTGAAGGCAATTTTTACTTTACCTCTCTGAGGCTTAGTTTCCTTATCTGCAAAATGAGTGATCCTTACAGCTCTGCCTAGGATCATAGAAGTTGCAAAAGACCTTCCCCACTCCCATTTTACAGATGTGGAAACTGAGACCTCAAGAGGATAAATGATTGGCCCAGAGTCACAGAGTGACTCTGACATTGGATCTGAACTTATCTTTCTAATTGATCATATTATACTGCCTCTCACTTATGGCTTTATATTCCTCTGAATTCCTTTTTCTCCCCTTCTCCCCTCTACTCAAGTACCTTATCCCCCTTTCATCTGTTCTATTCATTCTTCAAGGTCTGAATCAAGAATCCCTTTCCCCACAAAGCCTTGGAAGACTACTCCAGTACCCCTTGTGGCCCAGTCCATGACACCACATTAGGATGTCAGGATCCTACAACTTAGAACAGTAAGATTCCTTAGAAATTGAGGAAAATCGAGGAGATAAGGAAATGGAGACCCATGGAGGTTAAATGACTGGTCCGAGGCCACAATGGCAAATGCTTCTTAGTGGAAATTGTTCATGCCAGTAAAGACAGCATGGTACAGTAAGACAAAAGAACTCAGGGGACCTGGGTTTGAACTGTGTTTTTATCTGTGTGATTGCAACCTTGGGCAAGTATCAGGAGACTTTATATTTTATGACATATAGATATTGATATGGCTTCTATTTTAACTTCCGTCTTGACTTTCCAACTATACTGAAAATTCCTGAAGGATCTAGACCACATCTTATACATCTTTGTTTCTCCTATTGTACCTTGTGTATAGAGATGCCTCAGAACTAGAGAAGACCAAAGATTTCTCTTATCTTTTAAAATTCTCTCTGTGGCACAGACTGGGAAGCCCAAGGGAAATGAAGCCCAAACTTAATTTGAAGGTGTAGGTTTGGATTCAGGACAGCCCTGGATCAAGGGAATTGTACAGTCTTGCTTGTGGCCTGGTTAACCAAGTGTATTAAAAGCCCTTGGGGTCTTGACCATGAATGAACTATGGCATTGGAGAAAAGCAAGAAGATAGGCCTGGAGAGTTTCTTCTTTGGCTATCTAAAGACCAAGTCCCAGTCAGAAGTCAACTCCTTTCTCTCCAACTACTCATTTCTGAGAATGTAAGGGTAGCCAGAGGGAACTAAGAAAAAAACCTCCACTGAAATCCCACGCGGTGTGTCATGATGTGTAGGTTCTTCAGAGTTATTTCAGTCAAACACAAACCCTAGTAGTTTCTCCCAAGCTGGAAAGATTGACCAGCTTCATCATTTTAATTTTAGATTCTGGAGTATGGGCCCAGTGATAAACTATGCGTTTGTTTTAAGAAGACCAACTTAGTTAAGTTGAGAAAGAGTCAACACCAGAAGGTTGACCATCAGATGGTTTTTCTTTGTGGTATGTCTCACCTCACAGAGACCACTGCTAAGAAGATATTCATTGATTCATTGTTTCATTTATGATGCATTGATTTGGCATCTCCTATGTGCCAGGCACCAGGCTAAGTGGCAGGGACACAGAAAGACAAAAATTAAAAGGTATTGCCCCTCAAGGAACTATGTTGTGTTTTGTGGTTATGGGGACCCACATAAAGCCAGATAAGTAAATAATGTACAAAGTAACTGGGGTGAGGTAACAAACCCGATTAGGATACTCCTCTTGTAGGAAGTAGTAATTGGGTTGAGCCTTGAAAGACTCTAGGGATGTTAAGAAGTGGAGGTGAGAAGGGAGGGCTTTTTTTCAGGCATGGAGGAGAAGCTATGGAAAGGTCCAGAGATGGGGGCATGTCATGTCAATTCAATTCTACAAGCACATATTAAGCACCTACTATGTACAGAATATCATGGCATAATGGAGAGAGAGTTAGTCTAAGAGTTTGGAAGACTTGAAGTCTTAGCTCAGATACATACTATGTGACCCTTTGTAAGTCATTTGTATATATACACACAGACATATATACACCTATGTAATAAATATACATATATGTAATATATACATACATATATGTAATACACACACACACACACTCTTTGTGCCTTAGGCAACTCTCCAGGACTATAAATTGCAAAGAAAATGTTCATCAGCCCTGACAACAGAAACCACTCTTCAAGAATTTTCTTTCCTGATGAAATCACAGGTCTGGTTAGAAACACAGACAAGGCACTGTACTAGGTTTTAGGGGTTCCAAGACAAAAATAAAATACTGCGTGCTGTCCAGGAACTTAAGAGAATATTGTTTGTTGCTGTTATGTGTCTGTTCTCCAAGAGGACTATGACAACAGGAAGGAGATGCCATTGTATGCAAGAGAACTGGATTTAAGTGAGGGAGGGCTATGCAAAGTCACCAGCCTCACTTTCTCCTCTAGGATATCTGCAGAGGGCCCATGATGCAGTAGGGGACCTGGGCCTTCTCCAGCTAAGGTCTTTAAGAGGTCTCAGTTTGACTTAGGCAGCACCCATTCAGTGATTAAGGCTTAATAATACAGAGGAGAAATATGATGTATGGAAGTGCACAAGCTCTGAATTCAGACAACTTGCATTCAAATCCTGCTCCTGGGGGGTGGAGGACATCTATGTGTATAGATATATACAAAAATAAGTGTAAAGTGATTTTGGGATGAGGAAGCACTAATAGAAGGAGAAATCAGGAAAAAAGCTCATGGAGTTCCTTATGTGAAGGAAATCAGAGATTCTGGGAAACAGAAATAAGGCAGGAGTATATTCCAGGCGTGGGAACAACCAATGCAAAGTCTTAGGACTATTTAACTTTTACTACTGCTTACTGCCTCTGTGTCCTTGGGCAACCTTCCCAGGTCACAGTTTCCTCATCTGTAAAATAAAAGCATTAGACCAGATTGTCCCTGAGGTTTCTTCCAGCTTTAGAGCTATAAACAGATAAATATATTAAAGATCATTTGAAAGAAGGGGAAAGCATTAACAATGAGGAGGAACAGGAAAGGTTTCCTGTAAGAGAAACATGAGTAAAAGCTTAAAGGATGCTGGGGAAGGTGATGGGGCAACTAGGTGGTGCAGTGAATACAGCACTGGGTCTAGAGTCAAGAAGATTCATCTCTGAGTTTAAATCTCAGACACTTATTCTTATGTAACCCTGGGCGGTTCACTTCACCCTGTTTGCCTCAGTTTCCTCATCTGTAAAATGAGCTAGAGAAGGAAATAGCAAGCTGATCCAGTATCTTTGTCAAGAAAACCCCAAAAGGGGTCACAAAGAGTTGGACCTAACTGAAAATGACTAAAATAACAAACACGGAGGGTGAGGAGGGAGAGCATTCCAGGCATGAGAGAGCAGTCTGTGAAAAAGCTGGATCTGGTTCTTAATCCAGCCCTGTGAAGTAATTCATATACTTGTACTTGCTTGGTAGAGATGAGGAAATACTCAAGGAGACTTAGTGGCTTGCCCAAGGCAACACAATTAGGTAGTACAAAATAGTCAGGAACTCAAGCTCATCTCCTGACTCCCAAATCTGTTTTTCTTCTCGTTACACCAGTGTGTCTAACTACACAAATGAGCAAAGTCCCATCTGTTTCTTTACTGTGAAATCCCCAACTGAAGACCAGAGAAACTTTCTGAGGTCAATTTTGACAGCAGTCACAACAGTTTTTTCATTTACCCCCTTCTTTCTGACCCCGACTATTACAGTAGCTACCTAATTGGGTTCTCTGTCTCTAGGCTCTTCTCTAACCAAGTCTTCCTTTACACAGATGCCAAACTGATTTTCCTAAAGTCCAAATTGGACTATATCACTATCTTACTCACAAAACTCCCTATTATTTCTGGAATAAACTATAATCCCCTTTGTTATTTACATCTTTTAACAACCTGGCCCCAATCTATATTTACAGCCTTATGGCACTCTGCTCCCCTCCGACCCTGTCCTGCCATGGTCCAGTCAACCATGTCTTCCTTGTATTCTTCCTATATGATGCTCTATTTCTCATCCCCCAGGACTTTGCTTTAGTTGTTCCCATAATTGGAACATACCCCTGCCTTATTTCTGTTTCCCAGAATCCTTGGTGTCCTTCAAGGAAGGAACTCCATGAGTTTTTTTCCCGGTTTCTATTGCTTCCAAATCACCCTGTGTTTATTTTTGTATATATCGATATATGCACATGTTCTCCTCTCCCTGCCCCAGCTAGACTGCGAGCCCCTTGAGAGCAGGGACTGTTTTTGCTTTTATCTTTGTCTCTCTCATGCCAATGACAGGGCTTGCCAGTGTGGCAGTCACTGATTGATTAAAAACTAGGACAGGGATGCTATTAACTCCACCTCCCAGTGGTAGGTGTTGAAGACAAAGAAATAAAGGACATGAAAGGAGGAATAAGTGGAATCAGGTGAAGGGACTGGGCATGCCAGTGGGGACAGTCAAGGACAGGCATAGACCTAGGACTGGCAGGGGTATGATGGTATGAGACATACTTCTTTCCCATTCTAGTCACAAAAACCAGGGAGAGGACAAGATGAAGACTGGGCCATGGGATGGGAGGGGGAAGGGCTCCTAACATTTTCATCGGAACCTAGTTGATGATGATTACATTAAATTGGATTCTCAGAAGTGCCTGAATGAGCATCTCCTTGGGAATGACAGTGATGTCACTAGGGACCCTCTGGGTTAAGGTCATATTTTCACTGGAAGACTTTCCATTTTGGAAGGTAAAGAATCATAGATCCAGAGCTGGAAGGGACCTCTGAGACCATCTAAATCAATATCCTCATTTATAGACAAGGAAACTGAGGCCCAGGGGAGTTAAATGTCCACCATTACACTAGTAATTAGCATCACAGGCCAGATTGAACCCAGTTCCTTAGACTCCAGAGCCAGCATGTTTTCCACTATTCTAGACAGATAGGATTGCCTCAATGTGAGCAGCAGGACACTCTCCATTGAACTGGGATGCCATTTCTGTTGATGCTCAATGCCCCTGACACTAGAATTTTGAAAATAAAAGTGATATTACTGGCACTCTTAACAGTTGATCTGCTCATATCACTTTTTACCAACTTCCCTAATATAGTCAGCACTGGGTGACAGGAACAGCAGCATTTATTGGAAATGAGACTAAAGGCAGGTGGAACAGTCTTGGGAGAGTGCCAACCAGGTGGCGAATTCTTTATTTATTTAGTATTTTATTTTGCCCCAGTTACATATAAAAACATTTCTTTTTAAAAATTTTAAATTTTGGTTTTGATTTTAAATTTAAATTAATTTTAAATTAAAAAATTTGAGTTCCAAATTCTCTTTCTTCCTCTCTCTCCTCCCACTCCATTGAGAAGGAAAGCAGTTTGATATAGGTTACACATGTATAGTCATGTGAAACATTTCCATATTAGTCATGTTGTGAAAGAAAACAGCAGGTGGTAAATTCTGATAGGATCTGGGGGCCCTTTCATCAGGAGAGAGGTTTAACTTCTTGTGGGTCATATGGAGAAAGAAGGGCCCCAAATAAACTACTTCTCTTCTGATCTCTCACACAAAGAGCTCAGTGGGTCAAGACACAGTACAGTGTAATAAATGCAACACATTGCATTCAGAATCAGAGGAACTGGTTTTGAAACTCTGTGTGATCCTGGCCAAGTAACATCATCTCTCTGAGTCTCAGTTTACACCTCTGCAAAATGAACTACTAGATGGTTTTTCTGATTTCATCCCCCTTAATGCTAGTGCCTTTCCTCTGTTACTTATCTCTGATATTTCTTGTATACATTTTGTTTATCCATAGTTGTTTGCATGTTGCCTCCCCCACTAGACTGTGAACTCTTTGATAACAGGGACTATTTTTTTTTGTCTTTTCTTTGTATCCATATCTCTGGTACATATAGGTGATTAACAAATTTTTATTTATGTCTTCCTACTTAAAGTTTTGGCACCTGCTGAGAAGACTGTCAGCTGACTGATTAGCTGACCTGTCATCCCATAATCCAGGGGAAAACAGAGCATTATGGCAGAGTTTGAGAATAGCAATGGATAATGGGATCTTCTGGGAGAGACTTCTGTACTGGAAAAACTCATGACATGGATGTTTTTCACCCCAAATGAATCAGCAAGATATTAACATTGCAACTTGGTAGGAAACATCTTTCCCTTTGTAAGCATCAGCATGGTTAGCAGGCAGGTTAAGCATCTGGGATAGCCTTGTATTGGGATCAGGGGGAGAGCTGAAAGATCTCCCAGAATGGAAACATTCCCATCTAGTCAACATTCATATAGTTTGACTTTAAGGATTCAGGTACAAGTTCTGGGTATTTTCATGAGAATTTTTCCTTTTGTTGTAGAGCCCTAGAGACAGGAAATTCTAAATCTTGGATCAGGCAACAAGAAACATTCTGCTTTGTGCCCTGGGTTGCACAAGTCATAGATAAAAATGATAAGTAGTACAAAGCCAATCACAGATCCCTGGGGCACTACACTAGAGACCTTTACAATCTAGGAACCCTGTCAAAAAACACAAGAAGGCTAATCTGGCATGACCCATTCTTGATGAAGTCAGGCTGACTTTTGGGAACACTTCCATCCTTTCCTAGATGTTTACAAACCATCCATTTTGCAGTTAATTCTTTTAGTTTTCCTTGGAATTGAAGTCAAGTTCATTGACTCAGAGTTTGCAAATTACACTTTCTTCCTTTTTTGGAAAACAGAACACTCACGCTTTGGCAATTTTGTGGCACATCTCCCAGTCTTGCAAAGATCCATGACAGAGCTCCAGAATCACATTTGGGAATTCTTGCTGTACCTTCTTCTAGTTGGTTTGTATTTGGTATCTTGAACTCATCAAGGGCAAAGGAGACATCTTACTCTCTCCCTGATTAGCTTAAGTTTCAAAGTTTCATTTATTAGCCACTTTTGATCCGAAGATGATTCCCTTTGCCAGGAAAAGGAGAAGTAAATTAAGAATCAGGGAATTTTGCCTCCCCTCACTCTTCTATTGTCTTATTCCCACCTGTTTGGAACAGTGAATGGTTCCCACCCCTGCTTGGATCTTCTCCTTTTCCCTTAATATAGTTTTCTTTTTTAAAACCTATTTGTTTTTAGCTTTTCTCAATAGGCTTCATAACTATGAGTTTTTGTACCTGGAGCATGCTCAGGGAAAACAAGGGGGAAGAAACCTCTTTCATTTGGAAGGGGAAAAGCTGATAAGCCTGGGGAGGCATTTTCACTTCCCTACGGCATCTCAGTTCCTAAAAAGGTCTAGGTACCTGGTGTGTCTCCCTTTTCCCTCACAGAGCAGACTATTACACTTTCAACTCTGACTTTCTGTCCTGGACTTAGACATGAAAATCTGAGCTTGAATCTCACCTACTAGCTGTGTGACCCTAGGCAAGTTACATAACCTCTCTGGGTCTCTGTAAATGAGGGAATTAGATTCACTGACCAGTAAGGTCCTTCCCCTTCCCACTTTTTGGTTGGTACCTCTGGTACCATGTTAAGAAAGGGGAAGGGGAGATAAGGTCCATTAGAACAAGGACTTTTGTCTCCTTTGCTCACTTTGCCTACCTCTGAAGGGATTGGATCCTCCCTCCTCTGCACAGGCTGATCATAGTGGGGGAGAAAGCCTGCCACTGGTCTTCCTTTCTATGCAAGGGAAGGTCTTTCTAGGTAGTGTTCAAACTACAACTGTTGGCCTTGAGGGAATATGCTGCCTCGGTTACGGCTAGACTTCTCTCTCCAACCCAATGAGAACTTGGGTCCTTCTGTCTTAGACTCCACCTAAGGGACCCTAAGATACACTTAAGTTACCTCCCCACCCCCACTGTCTGACGCACATTCTCACTCACCATCCAGTCACTGGCTCTATCCGGCCATATCTCTATCCCTATCCTATTACCAGGTCCCACCCTACCAGTGGGTCTTTCACTTTCCTTCTTTGTTAGAGAAATATAATCCCTTATGAGTGGCCTTTTTACGAAATGGCCTGTCTTAAAATGACAAATGTTGAAGGGGCTGTGGGAATATAGGCAAATTACGTCAATGGAGCTATGAACTAGTTCGGCCACTCTGGAAAGTAATTTGGAACTATGCCCAAAATATAACTACACTGTGCATGCCCTTTGGCCCTGTAGTATCAGTGCTAGGTCTATACCCCAAAGAGATCAAAGGAAAAATAAAAAAGTATTTATTGCCACTCTTTTTGTGGTGGCAAAGACCTAGAAATGAAGGGAGAACCCATCATGGGGAATGACCAAACAAACTATGGTATATGAATGTGGTGGAATACTGCCATGCCATAAGATATGATGAGGGGATGCTTTCAGAGACATCTGGAAAGATTTGTATGAACTGATGCAGAGTAAGGAGAATAGACCCAGAAGAATAACAATTATATTGTAAAGACAACTTTGAAAGGCTTAAGTTCTCTGATCAGTACAATGATTACCCCCAGCTTGAGAGGACTGATGATGAACATGCTACCCAGCCCCAGCCAGAGAGGGATAGACTCAGGGTTCAAATTAAGACATACATTTTTTTGGACATGTTCAGTGAAAGAATTTGCTTTGCTTGACCATGCCTCTTTGTTATGATGGTTCTGTGTTGACAGAAGAATTAATATAAGGACAGAAATTGTGAATATTAAATGTAATATTACTTGCCACTCCCTTAAATGATTTTAGTAATGTCAGAATTTAATGAATGTTCTTGCTTCTCTTAAGTTGAACTGAACCACACCCTAAGATTCCCACCCCAATCCAGCCTGGGATTTTACCTAACTCAAACTGGATCTCAGCTCCTGGTGTCCTTGCTGTCTTTCATTGGGATTCATGGCATGAAGGTCAAAACAGCCCGAATGAAGTGGTTTCCCTCCCCCAGATTTCCAAGGGTCACTGGAATTTTGTGATCAGATCTTGCTATCTCACTGGTCTCTTCCTCTTCTCCTAAAACCATAAAAAACTTTTTTTATGGGTCTCTTTAGTTGGGAAATCCAATGGATACTAGCAATCCACTTAAAAAATTTTTTTTTGGAAGTCATGGGAAGTTAAATGAATTGCCTAGGGGTTGCATGGTTACTAAGTATCTGAGTACACATTTGAACTCAGATCTTCCTGACTGCAGGGCTAATGTATTGTAGTTCAGTACAAGTGGAAGATCTGCTACTCTGCTGTCTCAATTAAAGATGCTTTATTCCTCAACACATGACTTTGATTTATTTCAGGACTTGACAGTATGTAGAACTGGACTATGCAACATACAGACCGAAGACTGCTTGCAGACCACCAAAGGATTTGGGGTGACCCATAAAACTGTAGAGGATGTAAAAGAAAGTAAAGCTGTAACCAGTCACTATTGTGCCTGTCATGTAATTTGGCAGGTGGGTTGCCACACATGACCCACGCAACCAACCATCCTCTCTCTGCCTGTCCCTAGTTTAAGAGAAGTGAGAGTAATATCTTTTTGCTGTGTTGTTGGTGGTTACTGGCGTTGAACAGGGACAAAATGAGAGCGGTCACATGCCAACGTAGCTGACATCAGCTATGAGATGAGAAGTAACAACTCAGGGGCTTATTCCCCTCCCCTGCTGTGGCCGTCCTCCAACTTACATGAGTGTCTGGTACTCTCTCCAAAGTCAGGCACTCAGTTCAGTATTTCCTTGTATGTGAGCAATTGCTATGGACATTTGGGGGTTCTAACATTGAAATTTTTGGGGTGACTGTAAAATGGATGATAAGAAATGAAAGATTGAATCAGAACATAGAGTGTTTAATCCGTTGTGAATAAATAATCTCATGATTACTTACATGAGAAACAAAAATACTCTACATTGTTCACCATTCTGAAGGAACACAATCTTCGTCGCCATTTTGAATCAAGACATCCTGACTTAAGCAAATTGGACACCAATAAAAAACAAATTAAAGTGTCCAAATTGTTGAAAAATCTCCATGGGGAACAATGGTTTTTCATTTATATAAGTAAAGTCAGAAAATGAGGCAGCTACTAAGGTTAGTTCTCAGATCTCTAAAGAAATTGCTGCAGCTTAGGAAGTCTTTTACTGAAGGTGACTTCATAAAGAATTGCTTGCTGATTGCAGTTTCTGGATTATATCCCAATAAAGAAAGTTTTTTGAGAATATAAATTTGTCCCATATGACTGTGCAGCGAAAAGTAGCTGATAATAAACCAATTGCTGACAAGAAGGGTAATATGTCCCACTAACTGAATGCAAACACAAGAAAACCTGAAAAATATATTAAAACTTGTACCACTTAGCAAAGTAATTTTTTTAACATTAATGTGATTTCATGATAAAAATCTTAAGTAACAAGTGCAATTAATTGATATATATTGAAATTTTCCTGTTTAAAAATATGATTTATTTGCAAAATAGTTTAATCATTAATTATACCTTTACTTGGAAAATGAGATGCTAAAAACCTATCTTTGTTCTGAAAAAGTTTAGCCTATTTTAAATTTGGCCCCTATCTACTGCCAAATTGTTCAAGTCTGGTATAGCACAATGTCTGGCATATAGTAAGTGTTTAATAAATGCTTGTTGACTTGGCTTTTTCTTTCTCTTTCAATGGGAGAAGGGAAAGAGAGAAGGTGGATTTTTAATTGAAGAAAATCAAGTTTTTAAAAAATGATCCACCATTCTGGCAAATTTCTTGCCTTTGGATAATTTTCTTGGGGCAAATCTTGGGGCAAAGCATTAACTTTGTGCCTTTTCACTGGCTGTCTATCTCCTCATCCCTGGAATTTTCTCCCTCCTCACCTTTACCGCCTGGCTTCCCTGGCTTTCTATAACATTCAGGTCAAATCCCATCTTTTCCAGGAGATTTTTCCAGCCCCGATGTCTTCCATTTGAGATTACCTTTCATTTATTATGTATATATGTATATATAATAAGTGTGTATATGTATACACACTTTTTTGCATACTGTTTCTCCCATCAAAATATGAACTCCTTGAGAACAGGGACTGTTTTCATCTTTCTTTGCATCCCCAGCTTTTAACACAATACTTGACCCATAGTAAGCATTTCATAAATGCTTGTGGATTGACTGCCTGACTTGTAATGATTATAAACTGTCTGATGACTCCAGTTACAATTTTGCCAGACTTAGCTTATTCTGAGCTCTCTTGATTGAAATTCTTTTCCTAGAGGCCTGTACCACACCTTGACTTTTGTCCTCTGTTACCTGCCCTTCCTTCTATTTTTGATTCATTTCTTTTAAAAGTCACCCTTGGCTGACAAATTCTCAGTGCCTCTACAGCAGTCTCTTCAGGGAAGTTCCTCTTTTTCTTCTTAATAACAACCATATCTCTTCATTACCTTCAGAATTTCATTTCTGAGAACTTGCCTTTCATTTATAGCTAACTCCCCCTCTAGACCTGAGTTCATGGATCATTCCTATTTATTCTCAGGAGCCTTTGGAATTTGTTTTTCCCAAATCCAAAATGCATGTCAAACAATGCCTAGCTTTCCTCTTCTCATTCACAAATTTTAAGATGGAGTGATCACTTCCTTACAAGGGTCCCATTATTTCTACCCCGGTTTTCAGCTTTCCCTTGTTGGTGAGAATTAAGTTCAGAAAGAAATTCCTCTTGTTGGCTGTTCTAGCTTTTGACAAATGAAATTATTATTAAAGCAAGACAAGGCATTTTTAACTACTCTTTTTTTGTTTTCCAAAAAGAAGTTTTCAAGTAATTTAACTCTTCCCATTATGGCAGCTAGAAGGCACAGTGGATAGAGTGTTGAGAATGGTTCTTCCTGACCTCTTTTCCTGAGTTCAAATCTGACCTCAGACACTTACCATCTGTATAACCTTGGGCAAGTCACTTAACTCTTTGCCTCAGTTGTAAAATGAGCTGGAGAATGAAATGGAAAACCACTCCAGTATCTTTGCCAAGAAAACCTCAAAGGGGATAGCAAAGAGTTGGACACGACTGACAAAAGACAATGACAACTCCCCATTGCTACTATATTTTGTCTTCTTCTCAACCTCTGTTTCCTGAATTCCTTATGTATTTGCTTTTTCTGCCCAGGTGGATGCTTCTTAAAGGTCTTGACTCACAGTTTAAGAAGCATCGAAGGGGTAGCGAGTGAAAATGTTTAAGAAAAATGGAAAGGCTTCCTATAAAAGGTGAGATTTTAGCTGGGACTTGAAGGAAACCAGAAAATTCAGGAGATGGAGATGGGGAGAGAGAATATTCAATGCATGAGAGACAGCCAGTGAAAATACCTGGAATCTGGGGATGGGGGTGTCTAGTTCAAGGAGCAGTCACGATGAACAGCATGGTTAGGAATTTTTAAAATGGACTCTTGATGAACGAGCCTTTCCACATCTCTCTTAATTCTAGCACCTCCCCTCAGTTATTTCCAGTTTATTCTATATGTAATGTATTCTACCCCAAAGCAAGATGACTACCAAAGAAGTAATGTCAATAGATTAGAGAGCTCCCCCAAGTAAAGGGCCTGCTGCTAACTTGGAGGGAAACTGAGTCAATACACAGAAAAATAGGGGTGGCACTAAACCATACATAAGGATCCGGTGAGTTGCAGATTAACTTAGCTTTAAAAGGTAATATTATCTATATTTTACATTTTTATTTATTTTGATAAATATTTCCTGATTACGTTGTAATCTTGTTTGGACTGAACTTGGGGATATTGCAGACCATGGTGCAAGGTCTGCATGTTTGACATTTTTTCTGCTATAGACCAGAAGATTTCAGTGGTAAAATGAATAAGAAAGGTCTAGGAGCAGAGGTGGGGAACCTGAGGTCTCGAGTTCACATGTGACCCTCTAGGTTCTCAAGTGCATCCATTTGACTGAATCCAAACTTCACAGAACAAATACCCTTAATAAAAAGATTTGTTCTGTAAAACTTGGATTCAATCAAAAAACCATACCCAAGGATCTAAAAGGCCACATCAGGGTCTGTAACAGCAAGAACCTTGACATATATAGGAGGGCCTGCTGTGCACGTTCTTAGACCTGCTTTTCTGAAAGGGAAGCAACTTTCAAGGGGGTCAACAATCACTTTAACCAAGCACATGTATCATTCACTTAGTTCAGGGGAAAAAGTCAGTACCCTGAACTTCAGTGAAAATATAAAGATATAATAATCAACAGGCAGGGTTTCCAACTGTTTGACAGTAAGGAAAACATACATCATAGATCAACAGACAGATCCAATTGTCTGATCACACACGACATAGTTACCAGAGAGAGAAGCACCAGCATCTGGGTTTTCAAAGCCAGGAGGCTCCTTAGTGGCTGCCCAGAGTCTCCTCTGGCCAAACACTTCCAATGAGTAAACCCCAAAATAAAACCTCACCTCAGAGTATTTATACATTTTTCAGAACTGGAGGGCAGGACCCTCTGACCCAGTGCTTCAATAGATATTAACAAAAGGTACTTGAGGCTTATTAATGGGTGGGGAAGATCTAACTAACATTACAGGGTCACAGGTTCCCCACCCCTGGGCTAAATACATCTGTGTTCTCAACAATCATCAATTCATGCTGAAGTCATTCACCATATAACTCAGGTTGAAGTCAATTCTTCACTAGCCAAACTTCCAACTGAAGAAAAGGTTGTGTAGCAAAATACCTGGTGCTGATTCTGTTCCAGCTGAGATTTTCAAGGAAATTTTCTGGGTTATGTGACAAGAGGAGGTAATTCCTTAGGAGTTCAAGGATGCCTCATTGTCCATTTCTATAAAGGTAATGGAAATAGATTATCCTGTGACAATCATAAAGCAGGGGTAAGAGTGAGAGAGTATCTCTCTCTTAGTCATTGCTGGCAAGATTCTTGATAGAGTCCTCCTTAAAAGGCTTCACTTTCTTCACCTAGAAGATGATCATCTACCTGAGAGCCAATGTGGCTTCAGTAAGGGAAAAAGAACAGTTGATATGGTGTTTAGTGCTCAACAATTCCAGGATAAATGCCAGGAACAGACAAGTCCAAACACAACGTTTGTCAGTCTGACCTTGACCTTTTTATACTGTCAGTCATGAGGGCTTGTGGAACATTATGGCAAAATTTGGTTGCCAAGAGAAGTTCGTCAGTATTGTATGTCAGTTTCATCATGGCATGCTTGCCAGGGTTCTGGATAATGGACAATGAATGATCATAACTTTCCTAGTCACCAATGGAATGAAACAAGGCTGTGTGCTTGGTCCCATGCGTTTTAGCACAATGTTTTCAGCAGTGTTGCCACATGTCTTCAATGAGGATGAAATGGCATCAAAGTCAGCTATTACACTGATGGTAGATTATTGAACTTGAAAAGGCTACAAGCAAAGGCTAAAGTGGAGGGAGAGTTGTTTACATATGATTCTGCACTCAATGCAGCCTTTGAGACAATGTTTGGATCAATTCTGTGCTGCATGTACTGAATTTAGCCTTACAATTAACACCAAGAAAATGGTTCTCCACCAGCCAGCACCACACCATCCATATGTGGAACCATCAGTTACAACAAATGGAGAAATATTAAATGCTGTGAATAAGTAAGTTTACTTACCTTGGCAGTACATTTTCCAGTGATGTACACCTAGATGATGAAGTTGACATGCACATTGCCAGAGCTAGTTCAGTGTTTGAAAGACTTGGAAATAAAGTGTGGGAGATAAGATTGCCTACCAAACTTAAAGTCTAGAGTTATTGCTGACCTCATTAGTATATGTCTGTGAAACCTAGACAACCTACCAGTGCCATGCCAGGAAACTGAATTGCTTCCACTTTAATTGTCTTAGGAAGATTCTGAAGATCACCTGGCAAAATAAGGCACTGGGCGCTGAGATCCATTATTTAGGCTATACTGCAGAGATCACAACTCCAATGGGCTGGCCACATTTCAATGCCAAATGGACATTTGCTTATAAAACTATTTTATAGAGAACTTATGCAAGGCAAGTGCTCACATGGAGGCCAGAATAAGTGATATAAGGACCCTCTCAAGGTCTCTATGAAGAACTTTGGAATCCATTGCATGACATGGGAGACCCTGGCAAAGGACCATCCAGCATCGCATGCCTGTATCCAAGAAGGCACTGGACTCTATGAGTGAAGCAGAATTGTGGTAGCTCAAAAGAAACATAAAATGCACAAATTTTAGAGAAATCTCCACTCCAATTATTCATGCGGACTATTCATGTCCAACCTGCAGTAGAGCCTTCTGAGCTCATATTGGTCTAATCAGCTGCAATCAGACACACTGTACCTTGACACCGACATAGAGATGTCATCGTGGCCCTCTTTGAGAATAAAGGACAACAACCAATCAAGCAATTCAAGCCCCTCCCCTCAGTTAATTATTTTCAATTAATTCTGCATGTAGCTTGTTTTTACCTAGTTGTTTTCTCCCCCATTAGACTGTGAGTTCCTTGAGAGGAGGGATTATTTTTCATCTTTTTTTTTTTTTGTATCTCCAGTGCTTAGCACAGTGCCTGACCCATAGACTCTTTTTCTCCAAATTCATTAATTTATTTGCTTTTCAGTTTTCAACATTCACTGCTTTAAGTTTTAAATTTTCTTCCCCTCTCTCCCCTCTCCCTCCCCACTCATAGACTCTAAATAACTCTTTATTGACTGTCTGACTGATGACAAACTACCCCACTTCCTTTTTACCTACCCTGTTCTTTTTTAATAAGCTTCCAAAATAAGTCAGGAGGAGGTTATACATGTGCCTATGGTTACACATTCAGTAACAAAGTCGGGACTTGAACCGAGATGCTCTTGCTGGAAGCCCAGTGCTTTTCTCCCAACCTCACCTTATTGGGTTATTACTTTCCAAATCTGTTAAAACCACGTGTAGATGTAATAGAGAACTCTTTTTAGGATGCATGAGTTGAAGAGTGTGGATCGTTGTTTCCCAACTATTAGTCTGTAACAAAAAAATTGCCCCAATTTACAGAATATTTACCGCCAAAGGTCTTGGCCTTTGTTTTACGCCTTCTTAAAATGTATAAATGTTAAAAATTGAAATTTTTCCCATGTCTTTTTATTCACTTACATCTTTCTCCTTAACTTGATTTTTTTTGTCCCTGCGCTGTGAGTCACCAAAAGTCATGAAAGCACCAAGGCTGCTGAGGATATAAGTATTTAACAGTCTTCAGACATATTGCTTAAGATAGAAGATTATGCTCTAAGGTGTTTGATGACGCAATGATTTAGAACTGGTGGGTAGTGCTAAACATCTCCTATGTGTGTCAAATATAATAACAATAACATATTCAAGCTGGTCAAAGGATATGAACAGGCAATTTTCAGATAAGAAATTAAAGTTATCTATAGTCATGAAAAAATGCTCTAAATCACTATTGCAAATCAAAACAACTCTGAGGTACCACATCACACCTATTAGATTGGCTAACATGACAAAACAGAAAAATGATAAATGTTGGAGGAGATATGGGAAAATTGGAACATTGATGCATTGTTGTTGGAGTTGTGAACTGATCTAACAATTCTGGGGAGCAGTGTGGAACTATGCCTACCCTTTGACCCAACAATACCAGTCCTAGGTCTGTATCCCAAAGAGATCATGCAAATGGGGAGAGGACCCACATGTACCAAAATATTTATAGCAGCTTTTTTGTGGTGGCCAAGAATTGGAAACTGAGAGAATGCCCATCAATTGGGAAATGGCTGAACAAGTTGTGGTATATGAATGTAATGAAGTACTATTGTTCCATAAGAAGTAGTGAGCAGGCAGATTTCAGAAAAACCTGGAAAGACTTATATGAACTGAAGCTGAGTGAAATGAGCAGAACCAGGAGAACTTTGTCACAGTAAAGCAACACTGTGCAATGACTAACTTTGATAGACTTAGCTCTTCTCAGCAATGCAAAGATCTAAGACAAACTCCAAAAAATTCATGATGGCAAATGCTGTCTGTATGCAGAAAGAAAGAACTATGGAGTCTGGATACAGAATGAAGCGCACTATTTGCTCTCTTTTATTTTTCTTTCTTCTTTCTCATGGTTCCTCCCATTGGTTCTAATTCTTTACAAAATGACTAATGTGAAAATATGCTTAATATGAATGTATATGTAGAGCATATCACAGATTGCATGCTGTTCTGGAGAGGAGAAATTTAAAAATTCAAAATATTATGGAAGTGAATGTTGAAAAATTAATTAATTTTAGAATATAACAACATTTCAACAATTCTTCCTGAACTAGCCCCAGTTAGGCTTTCTCCTCCAGTCTAGGTTAGACTCTATATAAGGCTAACCTGGACTGGATGATATAAAGTAGAGGAGAGACAGTACTAAGCATTGGAAAGAATGAATGAAGTCCAGAGAGATACAGAAAAATAGATTTTCAAGTCCTGTCTCACACACCAGATGGGTAGCTTTGGGCAAGCCTTTCTCCTTTCCAGTGAGCATTATCTTCCTTTGAGTTTCAACTCAAATTCCACCTTCTCCAGGTCTTTCCTGGTCCTTTCAGCAGCTAGTGCCTTCTACTCTGAGGTCACCTTTCACTTCTTATACGTATCTTTTAGATCTCTTGTTATTTAAATTGAATATCAGAATGTGAGATTCTTGACGCTATTGTGTTGTTGTCAGGTCTGATTCTTTGTAACTTCATTTGGGGTTTTCTTGGCAAAGATAGTGGAGTGGTTTGCCATTTCCTTCTCTAGTGTGCCCCCATTTTACAGTTGAGGAACTGAGGTAAATGGGGATAAAATGACTTGCCTAGGATCACATAGGTAGTAAGTGTCTGTGGCCAGATCTTTCCAACTCCAGGTCCAGTGCTCCACGCACTACAGTGGGAAGCTGTCCCCTTGAGACTAGGAGCCTGACTTTTGCCCTTCTTTGTTTCCCCGGTGCTTAGCATAGTGCCTGGGACATAATAAACACTTAATAAATACTTGCTGATTCCCTAACAAGTTGCTTCTGGGTGCTTTGGCTTCCTGTACACTGAGGAGAATAATCTCTTTAGCACTCATCTCATAGGGGTGTTGTATTTGTCAAATCACATAATACCTATCTGTAAAGTGCTTCACAATTCTTAAAATCCCATGTAAAGATCAGTTAGCATCATCTCAAGATCTAGAAAGGCTTTCAGTATTGTTTCCCCCCCACCATGACTCCTTCCCCCAGCCCCCATCACCACCTCAGTAATAATTTTATTCTAATCCAAGTCCTGCCTAGAACTTCTTCAATGGAGGATAACAGCTTTGGTTTTATAACTCTCAGGGTTTAAGGGGAAAAGAAAGTAAACAAGCATTTATAACTACCTACTATGTGCCAGGTGCTGTGTTAAGCTCTTTATAACTATAGTCTTATCAGTTATAGAGGACTCATGATGGAAAATGCTACCCACATCCAGCTTAAAGAAGTGATGGACTCTGAATGCAGATCAAAGCAGACTTTTTCCACTTTATTTTTTTTCATGCTTTTCTCCTTTTGATCTGTTTCTTCTTTCACAGCTGTGACTAATATAGAAATCTGTTTTATGTAATTGTATATATATAACATATCAAATTGTTTACTATGAGAGGAGGGGAGTGAGGAAGAAAAATTTGGAACTCGAATCTTATAAAAATGAATGCTAAAATTATAAAAATTATTAAAAATAAATATTAGAAAAATATTGTCTTATTTAAACACAAAGACATCATGTCTCTCATGAATACTAAGGCTTAAGTGGCAGATGCCAGAGATTGTTCTGAGAATATGTCGAGAAGGTATAGGGCTCAGGGACAGGAGGCACCTGAAGTGATGTGTGGAGGAGTGCTAGGGACAAAGAAAAGGGTGCTCACAGTAGAGATGGAGATCAAAATCTTCACCTGCTTCCTGGGCTTGATCAGAGACAGTCCTTTTCCAGTTAGGCAAGGAACATAAAAAAAGAATGAAATGCCCCTCCCTTCCCCCATGCCTACTTAGCCTGCTAAGGACCACATCAGGAAGGTGATACCATGACATGCAAATAAATTGAATTTGAATGAGGGAGGGCTGTGGAAAGAAAGCAGTCATCCAGATATAAATCAGGACCATTGGAGATGATCCAGGATGCAGTGAGGGACATTGGCCTTTTCAGGCTAAGGTCTCTAACAGGTCTCTGTTTGACTGTGGCAACACCCATTCAGTGATTAAGGGCTAAGTCATTTTGGACAAAGTGAATATGAAACTATAAAAGGCCTAGCTAAAAAGCAATGACTTCCCCTTCCTCCTTATCCTCTCCTCTATCATTCCAAAGATATAAAATCCCAAAGGTACCTCTGCTGGGACCAACCCATCACCTTTTTCTTGGCAAAAGCAAGGATACAGGTGGCCTGTAAAAATTCCTATCCAGTATGCTTTCATAGTAGCAACTGTGTCTTCATAATTAGATCTAGTAAGAAACAAAAACACACAAACCCCCCAAAACAAGATCAGAGAGAGAGGAACAGGGAATGGCCCCAGCAGGAAAGTTAACATAGCTAATATATCATGTGCTCCTGCTACTCTAGGCATGAGGCCCATATTGGGTAGGTCTAAGGGTACCCAGAGAGAATGTCAAGGCTGCCATTGAAGTGCTTGGCTAGGCTGAGAACCAGGGAAGGGAGAGTGCTAGAGTGATAGGGTGATGTAAAGAATCAAAGGGACTCCAGGTGGTTCTTTGGAAGACTCTGAGGGATTCAAAGCACTCTAAACCATCCCCAGCTGGTCCTTTTACAGGACTGTGATGTCATCAAGGATTTCTCGTAATGCCCTTTTGGGCAGGAGATGATAGGCATTCCAGTTGCCCTGGATCATTTACTCTACCCAAGAGTCAGAGTCAAGGTGGCCTCATCTGATAAACAGTCTAACTGCAGCATGTTACTCTATGATTGCCTGTCAATCAGTCATGAACAGTCAGCACCTAGAATAATGTCAAGAGCTTGATGTTAGTTGATAGAATACCCATCAGTTTTACTGGTAAAACCATTTGGTCACCCCTGAAACACATTATACTGTATATTTTTTATTTGAAATAGGAAAAGCCAAGGCACCTGGTTTCACTTTTTGCTTACATTTCTAATGTTAACAAAATTTAGTATATTTAAAAGTAGACTGAGAAAGCAGCCTGGCACAGTGGATAGAGAACAGGTGGGTCTCACCCTTAGGCAGACCTGGGTTCAAGTCTTACCTCAGACACATGCTGTCTCATCTCAGGACGCTCTGGGAAACTCTCTAAGACTATTAATTACAAATATTGAGGGAGTGTCCACATTGAGGTGGCAGTCCACCAAACATTTATTAAGCATGTACTATGTGCCAGGCACTGGGTTAAGAGCTGAGGACTCCTTAGTCCCTCTCCTCAAGGAGCTCATAATATAATAGAGGAGGCATTATGCAAATGATTATGTACAAATATGATATATATATAGAGGACTGGGAGAAGTTTCTTGCAGAAGGTGGGACTTTAGTTGAGAACTGAAGGAAGTCAGGGAAGCTAGGAGATGAGGAGAGAGAGAATTCCAGGCATGAAGGACAACCAGAGAGAATGCCCAGAGTCAAGAGGTGGACTGTCTTGTTTGAAGGACAGCAAGGAGACTGTTGTCACTGGACTGAAGAGAACCTAAGAGTGATTGTTGTGGGGGAGGGCAGAAAATATGGTTTAAGAAGACTATTGCTCTACAAGGAAGTTCAGTTTCCAGATTCTAATATCCTAGGGGAAAGGCCTTTTTGAGTTGGGTTAGTTACAGCTCTATGAGAAACTTTTAAAAAAAGCAGGGGTCAGTCATCCCCTTCTGACATTCAACTATCACCGCTCTCTTGCCAAGAGAAAGGACATTTGAGTCCAGGAGGTCTTCCTAACCAATATGTTTTCATAGTGCTAGTTAAAAACCTAATACTAAACCAAGGCCTCTATTCTGACCCCTGTCTAAACTGTTCAGTACCACCTGTTAATCTTTAATTTGACAGTTGAGTTGAACTGAATTTATTTCCCATTTATAGATTTCCTTCTAAGAAATAACTGTCTTGCATCTCTTGTTCCCAGACAAAAAAAAAAACACAAGAAAAATAAAGAAAAAGTACCTTTGATCTGCGACTCTACTAGTTCTTTCTCTGGAGATAGATAGCATCTTTCATCATAAGTCCTGGAGAATATCTTAGATCATTGTACTGCTGAGAATAGCTAAATTATTAATAGTAGGATAATACAATATTCCTGTTACTATGTACAATGTTCTGGCTCTGCTCATTTCACTTTGCATCAGTTCATGTAAGTCTTTGCATGTTTTTCTGAGCATCCTTGCTCCTCATTTCTTAAGGCAAAATAGTATTCTGTCACAATCATATACAATAACTTGTTCAACCATTCCTCCAAATGATGGATATCATCTCAATTTCTCATTCTTTTCCACCACTAAAAGAGCTGCTATAAATATTTTTGTACATGAAGGTCCTTTTTCTTTTTGTTTGGGGTTTTTATCTCTTTGGGATACAGATCTAGTAGTGGTATTGCTTGGTCAAAAGTTATGCATGGTTTTATAGCCCTTTGGGCATAGTCTCAAATTGCTTTCCAGAATGATTATATTAGTATACAACTTCACCATGTTATGTGTTGGTGTTTTAATTTTTCTACATCTTCTCCAACATTTGTCATTTTCCTTTTCTGTCATATTAGCCAATCTGATAGATGTGAGGTAGTAGCTCAGAGTTGTTTTAATTTGCATTTCTCTTATCAATAGTGATTTATGGTTTTTTTTTTATTTGACTACTTTTTCTGAAAACTGCCCGTTCATGTCCTTTGGCCATTTATCAATTGAGAAATGGCTCTCATTGCTATAAATTTGACTCAGTTTTCTATATGTTTGATAAAAGAAGTCTTTATCAGAGAAACTCACTGTAAAAATTTTTTTCACGGTAATGATTACCAGCTATGTATTTTCCTCCATCCTATTTCCCCCCATTTATTCTATTCTCTCTCTCTCTCTCTCTCTCTCTCTCTCTCTCTCTCTCTCTCTCTCTCTCTCTCTCTCTCTCATCCTTTACCTATCCATTCTCAAAAGCATTTTGTTTCTGATTTTTACCTTTGCCAAATTGCCCTCCCTTCTATCAACTCCCTCAATTCCCTTGTTATTCCCTTCTCTTCCTACTTTCCTGTATGATAAGATAGATTTCTGCACCCAGCTAAATGTGTACATTATCCCCTTTTTGAGCCAATTCTGATAAGAGTAAGGTTCATGTTCTCCCCTTCCCACTTCCCCCATTTCCCTGTCTACTGTAAAAATCTCTTTTTAGGCCTCTTTTATATCAGATAATTTATTCCATTCCAACTCTCCCTTTCCCACTCCCCAAGACCACTCTTCTTTCTCATGTATTACTTTAATTATTTTAGATAATCATACCATCACATTCAACTCACACATGTGAGTTGAAAGCAGACATCTGCTTTATGTATATGTATACTCTTTCTAACTGCCCTAAGAAGGAGAAAGTTTTTAGGCATTATAAATTTCATTTTCCCATGGAAGAATATAAACAGTTTAACCTTATCAAATCCCTCATGATTTCTCTTTCCTGTTTACCTTTTTATACTTCTTTTGCATCTTGTATAAGAAAGTCTAATTTTCTATTCTGCTCAGATATTTTTATTAGGAATGCTTGAAAATCCTCTATCTCATTGAATGTCCACTTTTTTTCTCCTGAAAGATATACTCAGTTTTGCTGGGTAGGTGCTTCTTGGCGGTAATTCTAGTTCTTTTGCTTTCCAGAACAACACATTCCAAGCCCTCTGGTCTTTTACTGTAGAAACTTCCAAATCCTATGTTATCCTGGCTATGACTTCACAATATTGGAATTGTTTCTTTTTTATTGCCTGCAGTATTTTCTCTTTGATCTGCAAGGTCTAGAATTTGGCTATAATATTCTTGGGAGTTTTCATTTTGGAATTTCTTTCAGGAGATGAGTAGTAGATTCCTTCTATTTCTATTTTAACTTTCTCAGAGCAGTTTTCCTTGATAATTTTTTGAAAGATGATTTCTAGACTCTTTTTTGATCATGACTTTCAGGTAGTCCAATAATTCTTAAATTATCTCTCCTAGATCCATTTTCTGTGTCAATTGTTTTTCCAATGAGATATTTCACATTTTCTTCTATGTTTTTCATCTTGTTCATTTCTTGATGTCTCATAAAGTCATTAGCTCCCACTTGCCCAATTCTAATTTTTATTTTCTTCAATGAGCTTTTTTTAAACCTCCTTTTCCATTCGGCCAGTTCTACTTTTTAAGGAGTTCTTCCCTTCAGTGAGCCTTTTTACATCCTTTTCCATTTGGCCAATTCTGCTTTTCAGGGCATTCTTCTCAACATTAAATTTTTGTGCCTCTTCTCCCATTTGGACAATAGGTGTCATTTTCCTCAGTATTTTTTTGTGCCTCCAAGCTGTTGACTCTTTTCTCATGTTTTTCTCGCATCACTCTCATTTGTCCTCCCAATTTTTCCTCTACTTCTCGTATTTAATTTTTAAAATCCCTTCTGAGATTTTCCATGGCCCAAGACCAATTCATATTTTAATTTGAGGCTTTGGATACAAGAATTTTGACTTTGTTGTCTTCTTCTGAATATATAGTTGGATCTTCCCTGTCACCATAGTCACTTTCTATGTTTTTTTTTTCCTGTTATTTACTCATTTTACAGCCAATTTTTTTACTTTTAACTCTATGCTAAAGTGGGGCTCTGTTTCCCAAGTGTGGGGGTTACTGTCACATGCTTCAGATTATTTGTGGATTTGTTTTCAGAGGGACCTGTAAGGTTTTGACTCTTCCAAGGTGATATAATCTAGGCGGAAGTGTGTTGATGACTCTCCTATACTGTGTGAGAGATGACAAGCTCTCTTTTCAACTCTGGATCTGGGGCCAGAGTCCCTGCTCCCCTGTGGCCCCAAGCTCTACTATACTAGTGCTCTGCCTCACACTGGGACTACGACCCAGGACTGCAACCCAGATCCAAGAATAAGCAATGCAACAGACTCCTGTCCCTGGTATTAGCAAAGGGACCCCTGTAAATCTCCTTCTGACCTGTTGTCTGATCGTCTTACCTCTGTGGGCTGAGATCTGGAAACCTCCACTTCTGCCACTGATTCAGTTGCTCTGAGGCCTGTTCCAGATTTTCTGGGGCCCAGTCTGTCCTGGCCTGGCTTTGGCTGCACTGTGCTCCCCTCTCACCCAGGTGCAACAACCTTTCCTACTGATTTTTTGAGTTGTCTTGGGCTGGAAAATTATTTCACTCTATCCTTTGTGGGTTCTGCCACTCTAGAATTTGTTTAGAGTCATTATTTGAAGATATTTGGAAGGGTTTGAGGGAGAGCTGAGGCAAGTCTCTGCCTTTACTCTGCCATCTTGGCTCCACCTCTGTTTTATATATTGTTCATAAGCATCTTCTCTTCCATGTAAATACGTATATTCCAGGTGGGGAACCTGCAGCCTTGAGGCCACATGTGGCTTTCTAGGTCCTTGGGGGTAGTCTTTTGACTGAGTCCAGGTTTTATAGAACAAATCTTTTTGTTACATTTAGATTTAGTTAAAGGGCCACAACTTGAGGACCTAGAGGGTCACATGTGACCTCAAGGCTGCAGATTCCCCAGATCTGGATACACATATATATTTATATATGTAAATTGTATAATTAACTAGTATTATTAGATGGAGCTCTGAAGTCAGTAAGACCTGAGTTCATCTCTAGCCTCAGATGCTTGATTAGTTGTGTGTGATCCTGGGTAAGTCATTTAATCTCTGTGTGCCTCCATTTTACCAATGATAAAATGAGTATACTAATAGATCTACCTCATAGGGTTGTTATGAGGATCAAATGAGGTAATATTTGTAAAACATTAAGCATAGTAAGTACTTAATAAATACTGGTACATAGTAAGTACTTAATAAATGATTGTAAAGTTTCCTTCTTTCCTTTCTACTTAGTACTTATTGTATACCGGGCACTGGGGATATAGAGGAAAAACAAAGACAGTCAACTTCAAGAAACTTCCATTCTGTTGGGGGAGACAAGATGTGCATAAATTGTAGATTACACATAATAATATCAATCAAAATAATAATAAATATTTAAATAGTGCTTGCTATGTGCCAGGCGCTGAGGTTAGTGCTTTTTAATTATTATCTTATTTGGTTCTCATAACAACCCTGGAAAGTAGGAACTATTATTATCCCTATTTTAAAGAAAAGAAACTGAGACAAACAGAGGTTAAGTGACTTACCCAGGGTCACACAATAATAAGTACCTGAAGCTAGATTTGAACTCATGTCTTTCTGACTCTGATAGCTGGGATTGACCTCTGTAGCAGGAAGAACCTGTGTTGAATCTTAAAGAAAACCAAGGATGAGTGAAACACTGGTCAGGGATAGTGTAGAACAGATTCTTGTTGATTAGATGACCTTTGAGATCTCTTCAATTAGGAGATTCTGTGATACTGAGTAAGGAGGAGGAAAACAGAGTGACCTGAGAGACAAGCTGACACTTTACTCTTCCTTCTCCACTATCTCTTCCCTCAATCTCCAGCCAAGCCTGAGGACCTTATGACCTAGGCTGACAAAACTTCTGCATGCACCTTCCCAGGCTGATGAGGGAGCAGGAGCATTGATGGAAGCCATCAAGCCTAGCTGGGGACCAGCTTCCCAACATCAGAGAGAGCAGATGTGTAGAAGTTCCATATTTCTTGGAACTATCACATTCGTATCCTTCATGTACCCCCAGTTGAGTTCCTAAATCCTTATCCCAAGCAAGCTCAACAGCTCAGTTTCTTTGTACCAGTAAGAAGAGGAGACTCTTTCCTATATTTTATTTCCTGTCAAGCTGGGGCTGGGTTTGGGAGAAGAGGCTCCAAGTCTGTCAGGTGTGTTTGGTCTCAAACCAGCAAAGTTCCCACCTCCTAGCTGATGAAGATCATAGGCAGAGGGTGAGGAACAGAAGGATCCTGGATGCCTTCTGATCTACCAGTGATCTGGAACTGGAAGATCTGGACTCCACTCCTTCCTCAATCATAACCTCGATGGGTGACCTTGAGCAAGTCTCTTGATATCATTTTCCACCAGGCTGTACTATGGACTGCTCCAATATGACACAGAAACCTTTTCAACTCTGGAAGATCACTTTCCTTTTGTAACACCTCAGAAGGACTTTCTGCCCTTGACCCTCTTTCTAATTAGATGACCCTTCCCAAAATCCTCATTTAAGGTGGGCGCCCAGACCAACCATCTCGTTCCTTTCTCACCAGGATGTTCTCCAACTACCTTCTGCTTTTTCTCCTCCTCACACCCCTTTCCAACTTCCTTTTATGTTGACTTTCCTTCCCCCAATAGAATATTAGCCCCTTGAGGGCAAGAACTTTCTCTCTTTTTTTTTCCTTGTATTTGCAATTGATTCACTCTCATCATTTAACACAGAACTTGGCACAATTGCTTAATAAATACTTGTTGATTGATCTGTATAATGAAATGTCTTGGATCATGGGATCTCTGAGCCTCTCACATTCCAAGATCACCCATAAGACTGATCATCTAGATTTGCTTCCTCCACCCTAAAGATCCAGGGAGTCTTAGGTGTTTTGTTGTTACCGTTAACATCAGCATGTAGTCAGGTGGTGAAGTGGATCCAGCAATGGGCCTGGAATCGGGAAGATTCGACTTCAAATCGGACCTCAAACACTTGCCATGTGACCCTGGGCAAGTGATTTAACCTCTGTTTGCCTTAATCCACTGGACAGGGAAATGGCAAACCACTCCAGTAACTGCCAATTAAACCCCATGGACAATATTGGTGTGCTACCATCCAGAGGGTCACAAAGAGTCAGACACAACTGAACAACACCATAAAAATAAGCTGCCAAAACCAATTCTGCCACAGTATACAAATGAAGTATATTCAGAAAGGAAGTGAAACTTATTACCATGTGAGTCCTAAAAATAGAATAAGCGCCAAAGGATCATAGATGATAGAAGGAACCCCAATGTCCAATCCACTTCATTTTACAGATGAGGAAATAGAGGCCTAGAAACTCAGGCTCAGAGTGAAGTTATTTGCCCAAGGTCTCATATGTAGGAAGAGTTAGAGGCAGAATTCAAACTCAGGTCTTTTGACTCCAGAATTCGCACTTTTCCCTTAGTACCATATGGTCAATGAATAGTTAAATACAGGCCTGACAGGAGGCAGAAGGACAGACTAGATTGGCTTCTGGTCATATAGATATGGTATATATCACATAGACCTTTTACTACCCTCTTCCTCATTCATATCCCATCTTCTTAATAAGGTAACCAGAAAAACAGTGATGAAAAGCAATCCCTCATGTTTGCATAGTACTTTAAGTTTTCTAGGATCCTTGAGCCAAGCTCTTTGTGGTAGATCCCCAAATCACTAGAAATTCCATCTTGCTGTATTCCAGTTCCACCCTGTTATGCAGGGATGTGGACAGATTTGAACCAAGGGGTAAATCTGACATTTCAGTGCAATGTGAGCTCCTTGTGGGCTGGGACTAGTCTCATTTAAAAAAAAAAAAAATTTGTATCCTCAATACTTAGCTGTGTCCAGGACAAAGTAGGCATTTAATAAAATGTGGCCTGAATTGAATCAAAGTTCTCAACTATTCAAGATCTTTGCTTCCCTGATTACCCTACTGCTTTCTCAGTCTGCCCAGCTGGGCTAGATGCTGACAGTAAACAGAACATTGGAAGAGATCTTGTCCAGAACTGGTTGGTTCCTGTGGGGATAGAACTCCGATAAGAATGACTGCTTTCCTGGTATCTCAGTGACAGAGCAGGAAATAGTTAGTCAATTTCAACCCTATTTAATGACTGTTTCTAGGGTCCTAAGCACAAGATTGGGCCAGCCTTGGAAAACACCAGTAACTTTTCTGTCTTTCCCATACGAAGATAACGCTCCTGTTGAGTGACCGTTGCTAACTTGTGGAATTTACATTGTTTTTCTAGCAGCAGGAATGGTTTTGCACACTCTCACCTAGTGCCATTCCTGACCCACAGTGTGAATTTGACCCCGATGTCTTTTGTTGGAGAGACCGCTTTGATTTCTGTGGGTCAGACCTGAAGAAACCGGTGAAGCCAACTGGCTCACAAAGGGCCAGAGCCTGTGACTTTGGCCTACTTGGTGTCCCAAAGGCTTTACCGAGCTCACTGAGCCATAGTAGCCTGTTGGATCATAGCATTTAGAGCTGCTGCAAGAGAACTTTAAAGAGATCATTTAGTCCAACTTGCTGCTTGTTTTATTTTTATTTTTTAAAGGTCTAGTTAATGCCTTTTGTTTCTATGTCACAGTCTTTCTGGATATAACTCTCCCCCCACACGCATCCCTTAAACTTCTCTGTCACAAAGAAAAGACAGTTAAACAAAGCCACCTGATACATTGATCTCATCTGACAGCAATGTGACATTCCAACCCTGTAGACACCCCTCCTCCCCTTCTACAATAAAAGGACGGAGGTCGTTTCCTCAGCTTTCCTCTGGGGCAAAGATGGGTCTTTACCATTATATAGTGTTCAACTTCCCAGATGTCTCATTTCAGAGATGATGAAATGGAGACTCAGATGGGTAACATCAGACACAGAGCTTGAAGTTGAGTCACTGAAGACTTGTTCACAGAAAGACAAATTTTACATCCAACAATGAGAGGAATCAAGATTTTGAAGTTTAAAAAAAAAAGTTTTATTGAAATCTTTTGTTTTTTACCTGTCAGTAATTTCCACATATACATTTCCCTGTCCTATCCCTGCCCCCTACATTAATCCTTTCTGTAAAACAAAGAAAACCAGTTAAACAAAACCAGATGACAGGGTCACTTCATCTGACAGTGTATATAATGTTCTGTACCAAGGGTGGGAACCTGCAGCCTTGAAGGCCACATGTGGTCCTCTAGGTCCTTAAGTGTGGTCCTTTGACAGAATCCAAATTTCTGTGATTTGGTCAAAGGGCTGCACTTGAGGACCCACATGTGGCCTCAAGGCCACAGGTTTTCTACCCCTGGTTTATACCCATGGTTCTTTATGTAAAGGAGAAAGGTGCATTCCATTTTCTGGTCTCTGGAACCAAGATGGGTTATTACAATTACTCAGAGTCCAGCTTTTGGTTAGTATTTCTTTTTCACTTACATTATTGTTCTATATATAAAGTTCTCTTGGTTTTGCTTACTTTGCTATGCATCAGTTCATAAAAATCTGCCCTTGTTTCTCTGGTTTCCTCATAATGGTCATTTCTGAAAGTGCCATAATATTCTATTATATTCACATGCCACAATTTGTTCAACCACTCCCCATTCAATGGGGACCCACTACATTTCCAGGGTGTTTTTTTTCCCTATTGGGAGTTTAGTTGTGTAGACAGATTCTATATCCTCCAGTCTGCACATATTTTTATTTTTTTTTTGCCAGATCAGGACATTTCTTTGAACCTACCCCATATCTACTAGTGACATTTCATCCTTCTTTCTGTCATCTCCCTTTTCCATTGAGATCAAAAGTTCACATTTGAGGCATACAAAATGACTTTCCCACAACGAGTCTGCTAGATAAGTAGTGCAGATATTATTATCTCCATTTTACAGGTGAGAAAAATGAGCCTCAGAGAAGTAATGACTTCCCCACTGACATGAGCTGGCAAGTGTCAGGGCCATAGACTCCAGAAGCATCACCAGCTCTGTCAATGCATTTAAATTCTCTTCTTCCTGGGACCTGGAAAACCTAACACAGTGGCATTAGAAACATGATGTAGAGGTTGCTGCACTTCCTGTACATCCACTAGCTGATTTCTTGAGTGTCTGTCTGCTCATGCCCATCACTGGTTGACTTTGGATTCCTATGAAGGGCTGACTTGCCTACAGCCAGCCTTGGTAAATCAGCATTTTTGAATCATTCTAGAAAGATGAATGAGCTCCATTGTTTTGACTTGAGGATTGAAGTCTAGTGTGAGCAATTTGAAAGGGTGGTTTTTGCTCCCTAAACGGGAGAGGAAGGAAATTGTTAACCTTGAATGATGAGAGTCAGTGGTGATGAAACCTCTCCACAGCTTTTAATGCGTTGTTGTGATTATCTCATTGGAACTGGCAAAAAAAAATTTTTTTTGATGCAGTGAAACAGGACCTGAGTGTTTACTTTCAAGAGGAAATTTTCATTTCAGAATTTTAGGTTGGCATGCCAATGATTAGATGGTACAGTGAATAATGTTCGACTTGGAGTTATAAAGACTCACAAAGATCTAAATTCAAATCCTGTTTCAGAATTCTAACTGTATGACCCTGGGCAAGTCAGTTAATCTCTCAACCTCAGTAAAATATGGATGATAATAGTACCTATCTCACAAAATCCTTTTGAGGAGCAAATGAAGTCGCATTTGTAAAATGTTTTGCAAGTCTAAAAAATGCTATATAAATACTAGTTATCATTATTTATCTGCCTTCTTTCTCTTCTTCTTCTCTGGCTTTTTCACTCTATTGCCTCCCCTGTCCTTCTCTCCTTTTCCCCCTTTTCCTCTCTTTAAATATATTTTCAAGTTTTGAAAACTAGCCCATCTTGTAGGGAAGGAGAAGTGGATAAGAGAATTTGTGTAGCACAACTTGTTCAGCCATTCCCTGATTGATAGATAAATTTCTAGTTCTTTGTTACCACAATAAAATTTTGCTATGAATATTTTAGTGTACATTCTACTTTTCTTTCACTTTTTTTTTAACCTTCTTGAGGTGTATGTCTAGCAGTTAGATCTCTGGGTTACGTGGTACAATCATTATTTCCTGCTACCAGGTTTGTTTTCTGATTAAGGTCAGGCAGACCTGACATGGATAGACTGTGGGAAAACTCCTAGATTTTGGCTGGGATAACTTGAAAAACTACCCAAAGACCCAGAGGCCACAACAGGGCAGAATCTACTCACCCTCAACAAGAGTGGCACTTAGTTGAGAGTGTTAGAAGACAGAGCAGCAATTTGCTTCTGACACCTAAAGATGAAAGGGAGAAAAGTGGCCAGAATTCCCAGGGACCACAGTTTGATGGGTTGAGATAGTAGAAGATCTGGAACGACCAATGTTTATATCTGAGAAAACAGGGAGAAAGAGAGAGGGAGAGGGAGTGTGTGTGTGTGTGTGTGTGTGTGTGTGTGTGTGTGTGTGTGTGTGTAAGTATAATATAAGATAATACTATCTCAGGATACCTCAAGATTTCGAGGCTGCTGAGGGTTGGTGGCTACTGGGGAGGAAGAGAGGGTCAGGAAAGGAAATGCATCCCCAGATAAGGTTAACACCATTGGGGGGAGGGAAGAAGCTCCGGATGGCTCTGTCTGTGACTCTAACCTTCTGTATTTCACACCTTGAGACAAAGTCCAATATCCCTGACCTAGTTACAGTTCTAGATGATGATAAAGTCACAGACTAAGGGGCCTCAGAAGCTACCCCTAGTTTTAAATGGTTTTCTTCAGCCCAAGGCACCAAGTTCATTGTGATGGCTATAATAATTTTATTTGATTCTAAGTTCTTTGAAGACAGAGAGTGTGTCTTTATTTATTTATTCCCCATAGTTGCTAGGACAATCAATCAGTCAGTCAATTAGCATTTATTGAGAGCCTGTTATATGCTAAGCAGAGTACAAGACCTGGCACAGGCATGGATTGGTATGGTAAACTACTGCATGCTAGAGCTCCTGCTCATAGATTTAAAGATGAAAGGAACATTTAGAAGTTATTTGAATCCAACTGCTTCTCCCCATTTTACTGATGAGAAAACTCAGGCCCTGAGAAGTTAAATGACTTGCCCAGTCACACAAAAAGTAAGTCGGAGTCAAATCCAGGTCCTCCTGACTTGAAGTCCAAGACCTTCTGACACACTGTCTCTTGTTGACACAAGTAAAAAGAAAAAGGAAACAGAACCAGAGCTTGGAGAAGCATTGAGGAAAATGAGGTAAATGTTTAAACTCGTGTGAACTTCTCCAAATTAGGCTTGATTCAGGACAGTGAGCATACGAAATACTTATCTTACCTCTAGAAGACAAGAATCTAGTCTAGGAGTGGGGAACCTGGGGCCTTGCAGCCACATGTGGCCCTCTAGGTCCTCAAAGTGCGGCCCTTTGACTGAATCCAAACTTCATGGAACAAATTCCCTTAATAAAAAGATTTGTTCTGTAAAACTTGGACTCAGTCAAAAGGCCACATCCAAGGACCTAGAAGGCCACAGGTGACCTTGAGGTTGCAAGTTCCCCACCCCTGGATAGATGAATGGGAATTGAGGCAGAGGAGGAAAAAGGGATAAGAAGAGCTATAACCAACCAGAGTTCTAATCCTGCTTCTATCATGGATCATCAGAGCTGGGACAAATCATAGATTGCCTTCTATGATGACTGATTGAAGGAACCAAGGAAGATGAGCATAGAAAAGAGAAATCTTAGGGGGAACATGGTGGCTGTCTTTAGCGTAGGAAGAGACAATGGTGTCTTTGGAGGCAGATGACCTGGGTTCAAAGCCTGCCTCTGATACTTAGCCCCCGTGTTGCCTTGATCAGAATGCTTAACTTCCCTTTGCTTGCCTCAGTTTCCTTACCTGTAAAATGAGTTTGTTTGGACTAGATGGTCTCTGAGAATCCTTCAGCTTTGGATCAACGATCTTAAGTTGTACCGAGTCTGCCCACTTCAGTATGTGTGAGGGCTCCCCAGCAATTCAAGTCCAATGATGGAATGGACTCCCTCAAAAAGCAGCGAATTAGGGGCAGCTAGGTGACCTTGGAGTCAGGAGAACCTGAGTTCAAATTTTGCCTTAGACACTTGCTAGCTGTGTGACCTTGGGCAAGTCACCTAAGCCCAATTGCCTTGCCTTCCCCTCTCCCCACCCAAAAAAAAAAAACAGTTCAAAAAGGAGTGAGCTGGAAGACTATCTCCCAGGGGTAGGCTGGAGGGGGATTTCTGCATTGAAGCAGACCTGTTGTAAGATCTCTTTCAAATCAAACATTTTATGATTCCTACCTTTTTTTTTTCTACTCAGGGCTAGTGCAAAAAAATGGAAAATAAGAAGATTTGAAAGTGTTTTTAGTAGAAAGAGCCTGGGATGGGAAATTAGAACTGTCATCATTGTTTCAGTTGTGTCCAATTCTTTGTGACCCCATTTGGGATTTTCTTGGCAAAGAGACTGCAGTGGTTTGCCATTTCCTTCTCCAGTATATTTACAAATGAGGAAACTGAGGCAAACAGGGTTAAGTGACTTGTCCAGAGCAACACAGTAAGTGTCTAAGGCCAGATTTGAACTCAGGAAGATGACTCCAGGCCTGGCTGCACCACCTAACTGCCCATGAAAAAGCACTGATTCTCAAGGCATAGGAGCTGGATTCAGATCCTACTTGCTGACATTACCTACATGACCTCAGGCAAATCACTAAACCTCCCTGGGCCTCAATTTCCTCATCTGTAAGATGTTTGGACTAAAAAGGTCTCTATGGATCTAAATCTTGTGATCCTCCCTGTGTGGCATTGGACAAGTCACTTAACTCCCTAGGCCTCAATTTTCTCATCTGTACAGTGAAGAGATTGAACTAGAGGATCCTTGAGTGTCCTTCCACTCGAAATCCATGATCCCTTGGAAATTCAGTTTCTTCATCTGTAAAATGAAAGGGATTAAATGACCTCTAAAGTCCCTTTTAGCCTCTAAATTTTGATGATATGTGATTCTAAACTCTCCAGAAGACCAATTAATGATCCATTAAATTTAATTTTTTTCAAAGGAAGGTGGATTTTCTTTTCTCTCGATATCAGATGTCTTATATGTGGCAGAATTTTCATGCAATATGAGCCAGTGATTTCTTTGACTCCTAATGACCACAGTTCCCTGTGACCATAATTTCAGTCATATGTATCATTCTCATCTTTTGTTGTGGGGCAGCCACATTGGAAGAAATGTTGTGCCACCTTCCCACCGGAGAGAGGTCTTCTATAGAACTTCTGAGGCTGAGTTCTAAGTAGAGAAAACCTAAAGAAACCTATTCAAACTCTTCTCAAGATGCCTGCCACCGTGGGGCAGCTGAGGGCCCCTTCCAGGTGGGAGTGGGGAGCAGCTGTCACTGTGAGACCCTTCTCTGAGCTTGTGGAGTTCAAAGGGAGCGGCTGGTTACCGAGACTTTGCTTTAACACGAAGCGAAGACTGCCTGACGTCTGCTTTAAAAGCCATGTGATGAAAGCAACCCACAAGAAAAAGGTTTCAACATTCATTATCTCTTCCTGGAAAACAAACTCAACTACTTCCCCGAAGTTTGCTAGTGCCCAATTATAAAAGTTTTGAAGACAGTCAGAGAACAAGGCTGCCCTCTTCCTCTCCCCCCTTCCCCAGGCTGCAGTCATCTTATCTCAGTTTTACTCTACCTGGAAATACACCCCTCCCCTCTTGCTCCCCTCTTCCTTTTGGTTTTCAGTAACTCTCTGAGATCAAAATCAATAGCATTTCTTTCATTCCACACCCTGTACAGTGCAGCCCTTCAGCCTCTCACACTGCTAGCATAACTACCATTCAGAGACACTGGACCAGAAATAGCCTTCAGCCTTCTGATTTCCAGTAAAGCAGCTGCATGCATTTTTCTTGCATCCCTGTGTGTTTACCTTACAATGTTGGGTTAGATCAACAGAAGAGAGGGTCTGAAGTATTTCAGGCAGGGCATGCAGGGCTCTCTGCCTGAGACTTGGGAGAGGCTAACTTCCTCTATATCCTCTCAGCATTGGAAGCCCCCACCCCCCCATAGCCAACCCCCCCAGTGACAACTCCAAGAAATTGCTGTGAAAGTACCCACCCTGGCTCTGGTGGCAGTTTAACAAAAATGTTTGCATGGGATTTCAGTTTCTGTCAAGGCCTTGGAAATCCAATAAAAAAAAATTCCACTTCTTTGTCAAGAAAAATCACTATGGTGTCATCAAAGCAAGACAAAGGAAGGGCCACATAATTCTGTGGAACTTCCCAGGAGGGAGAGATTCACTTCATTTCATCAGTGATGAATAGTTAATTTGGGGCCAAAGTAGTAACAGACTTCCTCAATTCTGCAGCATTTCCCTTGCACTTAAGGACTCCCAGATTCATAGAAATCAAGTCAGAAAATATAACTCTGGGTATGTTTGTAGGGGCTGGGGTGGGGGAGCTGCCTTACCCTTCAGTAGGCAAGGCATTTAGCAGAATCAAGATTCTTTGGAGGAAAATGAAAACCCTAAGCCCTCACTGGCTGAATTTCCCTGAAAAGAGACTGGTATTGCCAATAGCTTTCAAGGCTAACCTCATGAGCAGGAGTAAGTAAGTTGCTTTCCAAAAGCATAGAATTTAAGGCAAGGATCAAGACTAAAAAAGATACATATATATATAATTATAGATTTAGAACCAAAAGACACCTTAGAATTCATTTAGTCCAATCCTTTCATTTTATAGATGGGGAAACTAAGGCCCAGGGAGGTGGTAAATGATCTGTCCAAGGCCAAACAGGAAGAAACAAAAGCCAGGATTCCAATCTATGGCCTCTAACTCCCGATGCAAATGTTCTGTCCACCAAAACACTGCACTTCCCCCTCTATCTATTCATTCATTCACTCACTCAGTAAATAATTGGTTAAATCTCTGGTATAGTCAAAGGGCTGGGGGAAATAGATAAATAAGACACGGCCCCAGCCTTAAAGATGTTAACATGGAGTTTAGGGACTATTATTCCAAACTGAGACTTTTATTGAGCTTTAAGATTTGCAAAGTGCTTTATCTATTTGTATTTCATCTAAACCCTCAGACAAACCTATGATATTGGGACTCTAGGTATTGTCTCCATTTTACAAAAGAGGCTACTGGGTATCAGAAAAGCTATTTACTTCATGGGATGATAGTATCCTTACAGATAGTAATAGAAGGAACCTTGGAGATCATTCACTCAACTCCCTCATTTTACAGATGAGGAAACTGAGGCCCACAGAAAGATCACATGATGTGCCCAAGATTGCATGGGGAAGGTGGGATTCAAACTCAGAATTACCTGGACTACACCACATTACCTACGGCCCATGGTTATCTAGCTAGTATCAGGGTGTTGATTTGAATCCATGGGCCTGAAGGATAGGTAAGGTATTGACAGGCAGAGATTGGGGTGAGAATGGAGGAGGGCATTTTAAGTGGAGAAAACAGTCTGATCAAAAGAACAGGAAAGATGGCAGGAGTTGGGGGGCAGGGAGAGGGCAGAGAATGTTGGACAACCTAGAGATAGTAATTAATCCATTTTGGCAAGACTAGAGTGTGTAGAGGGGTATAATAAGGAAGGAAGGAAGGAAGGAAGGAAGGAAGGAAGGAAGGAAGGAAGGAAGGAAGGAAGGAAGGAAGGAAGGAAGGAAGGAAGGAAGGAAGGAAAGGATAGTTTGTAGTTTGAAACCTACCATTAGAGGATCATTTCTTTGGGTTGAACATTATCCTCTTCATTATCATGGGTAAATAACTTTAACCTCTCTGAGTATGTTTCCTCCTCTGTAAATTGGGAGTAGTAACTGCAGTAGCATTTACCTCACAAAGTTGTTGTAGGGCTCAAACAAGATGAAAGAAATGGATGAATGAAAAAAAGCATTTATTATTTACCATGTGCCAAGCTGTGTTGCTAATGAGGCATATATACGAGATAATGTAGGTAAATGCTTTGGAAAACTTTAAAGCATTGTTTAAATGTCAGTGATCATTATTTTTATTCTTTAAAATACAAATATCCCTGAGAAGGGTAACAAGAGTTAAGTCTCTAATGATTTAGCATGAATAGGATTGCTAGCTTATGTTTATTACTGTAAACAGGGAAGCTGAGAGGGAGGAAAATGTCAAAGAGAAGGTAGGGGTTTCATAGACCATCTTCATTTCTCTCTCCTTTCTGCCCAGGGTGAAATGTGAATAAACAAAAACTGAAAGGAGTCATCTTTCAGCTCTCTCATGGAGTAGTAGTGTGGGTTGTGTCTGGAGGAGGAGGAAGGAAGGGAGAGAAGGTCATAAGTAGGGGGGTAGACAGAGAAGTATCATTAGGCAAATCAAAAGTCTGAGGGAAAATACAGATATGAATGGACTCTCCCCACCCCTGTCCCCATCCTTACTGTCCTTCTCATCCAATGAGGAAGGGGTGATGTGGACACAACCACAGTCCAAGGCATGTGGGAGGAGGAAAAAATAAAACCTCTCCAGGAGATCAGAGAACATAGAAGTCCTTTCCAGATAGGATGATCAGAGAAGGAAGAGAGGGTTCATGGCCCTTCATGTCTTTGCACATGTTGCCTGCTATGTCTAATGCTTTCTCTCTCTATCCCTCTGCTTCTTGGAACCCCTAACTTAAGTCAAATGCCACCTGCTATGAGAGATCTTTCCTGATTCCACAGTCCCCACCTCACAACCCTTTTTATTAGCATTCTCTGTGCCCAAATTGCATCTTGATTTTGTATGTATCTAGTATTTCATTTCTTTGTGTCTGTAATTCCCTTCAGTAGAATACAAGTTCCTTAAGAGTGGGCGTACTTTTCCTTTTTGTCTGTGCATTCTCCGTACCCAGTATGGTACAAGACACATAGTAGAGATAGATCTTGTGCCCAAGATTGCATGGGGAAGGTGGGATTCAAACTCAGAATTACCTGGACTACACCACATTACCTACGGCCCATGGTTATCTAGCTAGTATCAGGGTGTTGATTTGAATCCATGGGCCTGAAGGATAGGTAAGGTATTGACAGGCAGAGATTGGGGTGAGAATGGAGGAGGGCATTTTAAGTGGAGAAAACAGTCTGATCAAAAGAACAGGAAAGATGGCAGGAGTTGGGGGGCAGGGAGAGGGCAGAGAATGTTGGACAACCTAGAGATAGTAATTAATCCAGTTTGGCAAGACTAGAGTGTGTAGAGGGGTATAATAAGGAAGGAAGGAAGGAAGGAAGGAAGGAAGGAAGGAAGGAAGGAAGGAAGGAAGGAAGGAAGGAAGAAAGGAAGGAAGGAAGGAAAGGATCTTCTAGGTGCCGTGCCAAGCATTTTACAAATACTATTTAATCTCACAAGAACCTTGGGAGATGGATGCTATTTTCTCTATTTCACAGTGGAGGAAACTGAGGCAGACAGAAGCTACATGACTTGACCTGGGCCCCACAGCTCATAAACATTTGAGGACAGATTTTAGTTTCAGACCTTCCTGATTTCAGGTCCAGCACTCTATCCTATAAACTGCCTCTAAAAGTAGGTAACTGTTTTAGAAAACTTTAAAGTATTGTATACATGTCAGTGATCATTGTTTTTACTCTTTAAAATACAAATATCCCTGAGAAGGGTAACAGAGTTAAATTTGTTGGAATGGAATGGATGGGATATCAGCTTTAAAAGGGACCTCAGAGGTCAGTTAATCATGGGCTTGTTCATCTAGAGTCCACTAACTTTTTTTTTAATAATTAAATTAAATATCTTAATCATTTTAATAATATTTTAAAAATTGTATTTCATTATAATTAATTTACTGTCTAATTCTATGTAATTTATTTTATGTATTGAAAACATCCTTCAAGAAGGGGTCTCCCCATATTGGAGAAGGGGAGTATAGTGACATAAAGAAGTCAAGAATTCCTAGATTAGCCCAACAAGAGCACCTCTACAGTATCTAGGACAGGAGTGGGGAACCTGAAGCCTCGAGACCACATGTGGCCCTCTAGGTCCTCAAGTTCAGCCCCTTGACCGAATCTCTGTGAAGGACTTGAAGACCTAGAGGGCCACATGTGATCTCAAGGCTGAAAATTCCACCCCTGAATCTAGGACAAGAGTTCATTTCAACTTGAAATCTGACCTGGGCCTTGAAAGGAAAACGCTGAGATGGCAGAGAAGTTAATTGAAGGGAGAAATGTATGAACAAAGGCACGAAGGCAGGGGGAAAAAGCAAGATGGTTTAGGCAAAACAGAACACTTTGATAAAGTTGAAAAGGCTGCTTCATTGAGCCACCTTACAGAAGATTTTGAAATCCAGGTGAAAGGATTTAGGCTTGTTTTTTCTTCTTTTTTTGTTGAAGGGTTAAAAGAAAGGGGACTGTTGAAGGTTCTTGAGACTGGTATCAACTTGATTAAATCAGGGTTTTGGGAAGGTTAATCTGGTAATCATTAGCTCGACTGCTGGGGAGAAGCAAAATGATAGATCTCATAGGTTTTGTAAGGGGACTGGCATCTTTGGGGATACCTTGAGCTCAAAGGTCCCAAAATGAAGAGGGACGATTGCTTAGGGATCAGGAAAGATCAGGGCAGAAGCAAGGAAACGGAAGAAAGGAAATAGTTGAGCTAACAGATTGTAAAATTAATGCCACGGTTCACTAGGCTTACTCCTGGAGACTGGCCTGGGAAAAAGTGCTATTTATTTTCTCTGGTGTGAACAAGTCTTTACTGTGCAAACACTCAGCATTCAGACACAGCATGAAACTGCTTGCTCCTGGAGATCAGAGACCCATCTCTTCCGCTCTTTGTCATGGTTCCACTGAGGCCAAGCAAGGGCCCTCAATCAGTACCACTGACAGGCCTTCACCCTGGGGCTCCAAGCCAGTCATCCCTTCCTCAAATTCTAAGAAGATTTCACATTCGTTGAAGATAAAGGAGCTTTGCTTGGAATTCAGGCCATGTGTAAACACTGATTTGGGGGGGGGGGGAGGCCCAGAAACCAAAGGGATTTTCCTGAATGAATGAATGAAAGGTAACTCTAGGAGAGACCTAAGCTCCTGGTCCAAAGGTCAACTGTGCATCCTGCCCTAATGAGAACCATCTGCGGTAGGCAGTCATGTCCTGTGGAGAGAACACAGGCAACAAGACTCTCCTCTTTCCAAAATCATTAATTAACCCCTTATCACTTAAGTTCAATGGACGGAAACCTCATGTTTCTTGATCTCTGCAGCATTTGAAAGTGATTTTCAACCTTCCTTCTTGACGTTTTCTTGGACTCCACGAGGCCACATCCTTGGCTCTTCTACCTCAAGAATGCCTTGTTTTATAGCTTCTTTATTACCTCTTCCTCCTGCCCCCTAAATGCGGACATCCCCCAAAGTTCCATCCTTTCCCTTCTCTCTTATTTTAATCCCTCTCCTTTCCTCTTTCCCTCTTCTCTTCCTTTCCCTTCCCACTCCTCTCTTTTCCCTCTTCTCTCCTCTCCTCCTTTTCCTTTCCTCTCCTGCATTCTATACCCAGTTTCATTTGGTGACTTTACCCATTCCCATAGCTTCCTTTGTCCCCTCTGTACAGTTGACTCCCACTATGTCTCCACCCTCAGAAACTTGAGTTAAAGATTTCCAGCTCTCTATTCATGAAGTTCAACTCCCGTAAGAGGCCAGCCCTGATTCACCCAGTCATTAGTGTCTCCCGCCCCATATACCCCAAATTACTTTGTACCTGCCCTGTTTACTTCTCCATTTATATTTTGTTTCCCCCAGGGGAGTGCAAATGCCTTGAGGACAAGAACTTTTGATTTTTGTCTCTGGAGTCTCAGAGCCTAGCTTCATAAATGCTTCATTGAATAGAAGCAGCCTTTCTTTCAAGTAAACACCCGGTGCCATCTCCTCCGTGAAGACTTCCCCGATCACAAAAGTGACCACTCTCCTCTTCAACCTCTCAGGCCAGAGGTCTGTTTTGGCCTCCCTTGTGCACTAATTTAGAATTCTTTATTTATGTGTCTGTTTCCTTACACTGAACTCTTATATAATTGTAGGATCACAGAACCAGAATTGGTAGGGGTGAGTTAGTCTACCTTCCATTCCCATATTACAGATGAAGAAACAGAGGCCCGGAGAAGAGAAATGACTTGCCCAAGGATACACAAGTAGCAAGTGTCAGAATTGGGTTTAGACCCAACTCTCCAGATTCCAGAAAGCGTATGCACAGTTTGGTTGCTCTTTAGGCATGGTTCCAAATTGCTCTCCAGAATGGTTGGGTAAGTTTACCATTCCACTAATAGTGTATCAGGGCCCCAATTTTCCCACTTCTTCTCTAACATTTATCAACTTCCTTTTTTTTGTCAAATTAGCCCAAGTCTCAAACCCAGTTCACTCTAGAGCTCATAGACTGGACAATAAGTCCCCACCCACCCAGCACAAAGTGGATTTAAATACTAAATAGGATGTCTTCCTCCCAGTTTGATTTTTTTTTTCTATTAAAGGGGCCATCCCTTGAGCAACTACTTAAAGAAGTTTATTCATTGAATGGGTGTATCTCACTCAAAGTGAGAATGCTATAGGATCTTAGCCAGAAAGGGCCACGGTTCACATTGTATCCTGGGCCATCTCCAGATGAGTATCAGGCCAACGGACCCAGAAGGCTCAGGAGAAGTGAGGCTGTTGATGTTGCACAGCCCTCCCTCACTCAAATCAAAGTCATGTCATCATCTTGATGTCATGGTCCTTTTCAAGAACAAAGGACAAACACAACAATAACCAGATTCCAGAGCTGGCTCTTTTTCTACTATTCTGAACCACTTCCTCTGAAATCCCTTTCTGGAGCCAACAGCATTCAGGTCTAGAAGAACCTTTCAAGTTGAAAAGACTTTGGGAGCACACTGTAGCTGGCTTATTCTGGCTTCCCAAACTGACTGTTAAACTTTCAGTGTGAGCACTTACACCTTGGAAATCAACAAACACTACTAATCAGGGTTTGAGTTATTGGGGTTTCTTTAATTGCTAGACTTTACAAAGCAATGAAAGTAAATGTTAATGATGCAAATTAAGTTTAAAAGTGTGTCATGTGGACTTTTTTTTTCAGAGAACCCACTGTTAAACAATGACCAACACACCCCCAAATATACGCTTATGGTAGACTATATTGTTGTCATCCATGGATCAAAATAACTTAGTTCAGAGAGACACATTACCAGGATGATTAATTTTTCATCCACAGCAACTTTTGCCAAAAATCTACTAAATTGCCCAGTAAGGGAGTAATCTACTAAATTTACACAGTAAGGGAGAATTCCCACACAGACAATCAGAGCACCTGGAAGCATGAATATATTTGTTTTGTCTCTCTACTAGATCTTAAGCTCCTTGGGCTCTTGGCTTAATATTCCATACTTAGTAGGTGCTGGAATAAACTTTTGTTGAATTAAACAGCAGGTGGGACTCAAAGCAGTATAGAAAATGATTGCAGAATTAGAATTAGAAGGGATTTTATTGATCATCTACTCCAACCCCCTGTCATTATGCAATTTAGAAAATTGAGACCAAGTAGTTAATAAGCATTTGCTAAGCACCTACTACATGCTAGACACCATCCTAAGCACTGGAGATACCAAAAAAGGTAAAAGGCAGTTTCTCCCCTCAAGCAGCTTACAATCTATTCAAGGAGAGTGCACACAATTTACTATGTGTGAACCATCTATAGCCAAGACAAATAGGAAGTAATCAATAGAGAGAAGACAATAGAAATGGAGCAGTCAAACCATGTGCCATATCTTGCCATCTCTTCTTTTATGAGATGTCTCACACATCCTACTTCATCTCTCCATTCGGACAGCCACCATCTTAGTTTGGGCCTTCATCACCTATCACTTAGATTATAGAAACAGTTGCCTAACAGGCCTCCTTGACTCAACTCTCTTACCACTCCTGCCTACACAATGTCAACAAAATAATTTTCCCCAAGTCTAGATCTGACTATATGAATACCTTACTCAATCAACACCAGTGGCTTCCTATTACCTTTAGAATAGATTCCAGATTCCAGAGCTGGCTTTCTTTCTACTGTTCTGGACCTTCCCAGCTCTACTAAAGCACCTTCCCAGATCCAGCAGCGTTCAGAATCTGGAAGGGCCTTCCAAGTTGAAAAGGCTTTAAATACAGACAGGAGTATGTTGTAGCTGGTTCATTCTAGTTCCCCAAGCTAATAGTTAAATTTTCAGTATGAGCATTTACACCTTGGAAATCAAGAAACAGTACAAATCAGGGCTTGAGTTATTGGGGTTTTTTTTTTGATAGTCTAGATTTTACAAAGTTATGGAAAAGTGTTAATGACATAGATTAAACTTAAAAGTGTGTCATGTGTACTTTTTTTCTTCCAGAGAGCCTGATGTTAAACATTGGCCAATATCATATCTCTGAATACAAGCTCATGGTGTACTATGTTTTTATTGTCTGTGTGGTCTAGCCAAATGTTCCTCTATGTTCTCTATGTTCCTCACACAAGATATCATTTTCTGTCACTGTATCTTTGCACTGGCCATTCTCCCATATCTGGAATCTACCCCTTTCTTATCTCAAGTCAAATCAATAGGTATTTATTAAACACTGGTTACTGCATGCCAGGTACCACCATTATCCCTCGATTCTCATAGATTCTCTCTTTTCCTTTAAGATGAAGCTCAACCACCAAATTTAGCCAAATTCTTTTGCTGATCCCCTAACTGCTAGAGCCGTCTCTTGAAAATGAACTTATGTTTAAGTACTTTGTATATATTTGTATGAATTAACTCTATGTTTATGCTGTATGTATTTTTACATGTACTCATGTCTCCAAATAGAAAATAAGCTCCTTGTGAGAAGGGATTGTTTCAATTTCCACACTTCTATCTCTAGTAGATGCTTAATAAATATTTGTTTGATTGATTGAAGTAGCTTACTGAAATCATACTACAGGAAGTAAGCAAAGTGGGACTTGAACCCAGCTTTTCTGACTACAAATTCTATCCTCTTGGTGCTGCCTATACTGGTCTATACCTGTTAGCTCTCTGAAAAAAGACACAAGAGCTATCTCTATTGTAACCAGGGATTCCTCAGTGCCTGTTTATGTGACACCTGGAGACCTAGTGACAAAAAGCTCAGCCTTTCCTTAGGCTGAAAGAGAGAGGTTAACGACTTTGCGCAGCTCTGCCCCATTCATATCCCATTCGCTGGCAAGTCAAGACATCACTCTCTTCATGTCATGGATCCTCTTTTAGAATGAAGGAATAACAAGTTATTCCACAAAGTGCATTACAGCTCAGAGACATGGGAAAGGGCTCATTCCAACTAAATGGTGGTGATGGTGGTTCTGTCTCCAAAGCCTCCAAGGAGGGATGCTACTTAGCAAGCAAATGATGTTACTTTGTAGTTATCCTGTTGTTTCTTTGAGGGTGGCGGGGAGAGGAGAAGAGGTGATCACCTTTGAAAAATGCAAGAGCTCCTAGGTCCCTTGGATTTGGAAGAGATTTCCCTTAGGTCATCATCACTCCCTCCAGAACACTCTCCTCCAGAACAGTTGGTGGGGAAGGGAGTTCCTTCCTTAAAAATTATTTTTTAAATTAATTTTTAGTTTTCACATTCACTTCCATAAGATTTTCAGTTTTAAATTTTCTCCCACTCCCTCCCCTCTCCCTCCCCAAGACAGTGTGCAATCTGTTATAGGTTATACATATTCATTCATATTAAACACGTTTTCACATTAGTCGTATTGTAAAGAAGAATTAGAACCAATGGGAGAAACCATGAGAAAGAAGAAACATCAACAAAGGGAGAGAGTAAATAGTCTGCTTCGATCTGCCTTCAGACTTCATAATTCTTTTTCTGGAGGTGGACAGCACTTTCCATCCTGAGTCTTTCGGAGTTGTCTTAGATCCTTGTATTGCTGAGAAGAGTGAAGTCTACCAAAGATGTTATATATCAAACATATATTATGTATCAAAGGTAACACTGTTGCCCTTCCTGTGTACAATGCTCTCCTGGTTCTGCTCACTTCACTCAGCATCAGTTCATGTAAGCCTTTCTAGGTTTTTCTGAAGTCTGCCTGCTCATCATTTCTTATGGAATGATAGTATTCCATCACATTCATGTACAACAATTTGTTCAGCCATTACCCAGTTGATGGGCATGGGGAAGGGAGTTCTTAATCATTCTTAGAGATATTTCAATGAACCAGCCCCACGTCCCTAGGGAATTAGATAAACTTGTTAATCTACTGGCACCTAAATTGTGGAGCCATTTCTGAGTGGCACTAATAGACATGACTGAGGGAGGAGGGGATCTTCATCATCTTTGAGATCCCTTGGGGCAGGTAACGTTGACCCTTTCTCTCCTCCTTCTCTTCACTGGGAGCTTGATGGCTTTCAGCAAAAGCCAAATAGACATGGAGTTTAAACCTTCTTGGGAAAGTTCTTAACTATAGGAGCTAATCTACTGGTATGAGCTTTTCTCTGAGGGGTGGTGTTGATACTTGAACTTGAGGAAGATAAGGGTGAGATATCAGACACCTGCCTCACATCCCCATTCCTGTACCTCCAGCCCCAATCTACCAATGGCTTCTCTTCACAGTTCCATGGTGTACCCTCTGGCAGGATTCTCATCAATTTCTCCCTGACTCTGCACATCCAAACCAGGAATCTCATTGCTCAACCACAGCGACACTGAGAATCGAAGAATGGTCCTTGAGAGCAGACTCCCCGACTCCTCAAAGACTGATCCTCTGAGCCAGGAAATGATGTCATCCACTCTCCCCTTGAGCCCAACACCCCCAGACTGGGGCAAGCTCCCAGCCTGGGTAATGGGCAGTCAGCTCTTTCTCGGCTCTGAGTACCAGCAGGCCCCCAGCATCTATTGACAAGCTCACTGAAAAACAGCATTTCTGAAAATCAATATGTGGCCTTTTCGGCTGAAGTCAAGATAGAATCCATCCCCTGGCCTGAGGCACACTCTTGAAACAGTGTGTGCTGGATAATAGGCCTGCTGGGGATGGATGGGGAGCAAACGGGGGGGAAAGTCTGAGGTTTCTGGCTTCTCTCAGCCAATCCTACCTCTTTCTACTGAATTTGTGTTTTATTTTTAGGTACCTCCCATACTGATATGAAATTCCAAGGCGAGTTTCTTAACGTGGGATGGGTCCAGCAATTTCCACCCTTTTGAGGGACTTCTCATAAAGAAAGGAGAAGAGACTGGTGGTAGATGGGCATTATGGGGACTGAATATAAAATCCTCTATTTGGTACTTAAAGCTTTAATAGTCTAGCCCCTTTCTTCCCTTCCAGTTTTCTTGTCATTTACTGTCCTCCCTTTACTCTAAGATCCACCAACACCATTTCTTGAACACAGCATGCCACCATCTTATGCCTTTGAATTGGGTGTACCCCAGTTCTGGAATGTTCTCTCTGTACCTCCTCCTCCTGGCTTCCACTTTCTTTTCCTTCCTTCCTTTCTCCCCTACCTATCCTTACCTCTTAGATTGCCTCCCATCTATTTTTTGTTATTAATTTATTTCAGTTGTGTCCAACTCTCTGTGATCTCATTTGGGGTCTTCTTGGCAATGATACTCCTTCTCCAGCTCATTTGACAGATGAGGAAACTGAGGCAAACAGGGTTAAGTGACTTGCATAGGGTCACATAAGTGTTAAGTATCTGAGGCTGAATTTGAATTCAGGTCTTCCTGACTCCAGGCCTGACATTCTATCCATTCTAGCAACCTAGATGCCCCTACCTTCTATCAGTATTGTATATATTTTGTATGTAAAATATTTTGCATGTTATCTTCCTCATTTGAATGTAAACTCCTTGTTTCTTTGTATCTCTAACACTTAGCACAGTACCTGGCACATAGTAAGTAAGCCCTTAATAAAGACTTGCTAACAAACTGACAATGGACTGCCCATGGCTAGACTGGTAAGGTCTAAGGGGACAATCAACAAGCCTGGTAGAACATCCCTGAAAGGTGGGGAAGGAGGTGGTTCAGACAAAAAGTCTCTAACCTGTGAGCCCTCTGCTGTTCTGCAGACACTTCAGAAGCTGGTATTTTTCAATGGGGGAGAGGACCCATGGTCAGTCAACCAACATATATTTATTGATCAGTTACTATTTGCTTAGTATTTCATGTACGGGCTAAAGATTGTCTTTTGTTTTTTAAGTAAAAATATGGCCCCTGTTTTAAATGGATCAATTAGTAAGGTACCATATTAGGCACTAGGATAAGACAAAAAGGGATATAGTCCTTGCCCCCAAAAAGCTTTACATTTTGTTGTATAAAACAACAGTATAATTTAATATTTATACATTAATATCTATTTCATATGTAGTAGGTATATGCAAAACAAATGCAAAGTAATTGGTAGGAGTAGGGGAGGTAGAGGAGGGCTTTGAAGGAAACTAGAGATTTTAAGAGGCCAAGAAGGAAATAGAAATACAGCCTATGCAAAGGCATGGAGGCAAGAGATGAAGTCTCATGTGTGAGGAGCATTGTTCATGAGGCCAATTTGATGAATGGGAGCAATGTATAGTAATGGGTAGCTAGATGGTGCAATCAATGAAATACCAGACCTGGAGTCAGAAAGACCTGAGTTCAAATCTGGCCTCAGATACCTACTAGCTGTGTGAGCCTAGGCAAGTCACTTAATCCTATTTGCCTCTGTTTCTTCATCTGTCAAATGAACTGGAGAAGGAAGTGGCAAATCACTTCAAAATCTTTGCTAAGAAAACCTCCCAAAAAGGGGTTGGGAAGGGTTGGACATGACTGAAATGACTGAATAACAAAAGAGAGCTCTTGCAAAAGATGGGATTTGAACTGCACCTTGAAGTCGACATGAGGAAATCAGGAGGGACAGCGAACGCAAAAGCAGAAGATGGAGCATCTTGTGCAAGGAACAGTAAGCAGAGAAGGCAGATGACAGAGGACTGTGGAAGGGAGTAAAGTGTGACCAGAAAGATGAGATGGCACCAAGTGGGGAAAGGTATGTAAGGCTAAGCAGATCCTAGCAGTGATAGTGCTGGGACAATAGAACACGCAGCAGAAAGATCACCTATCTTTACAATGGGAATAATAATATTTGTACTAGATATCTAACAAGGTTGTTGTGAAGACTAAGCAAGGTAACATGTGACTCACAGAATGCTGGAGCTGGAAAGGACTTTACAGATCAGATTGCACAACCCCTTTGCGCTCCCTCTCTGTCTCTGTCTCTCTGTCTCTCTGTATCTCTGTCTCTCTCTGTCTCTGTTTGTGTCTGTCTGTCTGTTTCTTTTTCTCCTCTCCCCTCCCCTCCCCTCCCCTCCCCTCCTCTGCCCTCCTCTCCTCTCCTCTTCTCTCCTCTCTTTTATTTCTCCTGGGTATCCCTCTCTTCTAGGGTAGAAAGGTAGCAGCCACTCACAGGTCTTTTTCTAATACTGATTTGTCACAGAAACTTTAAACTGCTCCATTTTTACCATCCCAGGCAAGTTTAGCCCTCCTTGGGCCACCTGCTATAACTCCACTCCCTGGATCTCATTATATTGGTGTCTGACTTTATTTGGACACCAGATTGGCTTCAGCCCTACTGCAGCTCAGAAGTCCTGAGCTTACTTATCTACTAGTCCCAGCTTTAGCCACCCCAGCAGCAGAGACTACAGGTACATCATGCCTAAAATCTGCTCTTTTGTTTTGCAGATGAGGAAACTGAGGCCCAGGCAGTTTAAGCAACCTACCTAAGCTCATGCAGGCAGTAAGCATCCAAAGCAGAATTTATTCCAGTGTCCTCTGACTCAAAAGCAGGGTTTGGTTCTTATCGTGGGGACTCTGTGCTAAAAAAAATTGGGGAGAATAACTTTATAACTGGGGTGTGCGGGTAAATGTTTAACAACTGGTTCTCTGAAGAACATAAGACTTCATTTTAATCTGCTTTATTAACATTTTCCATCACTTTTTGAAATACAGACAATCAGGCAGATGTGGAGGTGAGGTGGGTGTGGAAAGGAATCTCAGAAGTCAAGTAACTGGCTAGGAAAATACCCAAAAAAGGGAAAAAAAATAAGACCATAGAAGCTTACTTTCTTGGTGAACAGATATTTCCTCCTTTCCTTTCAAATGAGAAAGAACAATGCTCACCATCAGGGAAAGACATAGAAGGCAAAGCTTCTGTATCCCAAACATCCAAAATAAATATTCAATGGGCTCAGGCCACGGAAGAGCTCAAAAAGGATTTTGAAAATCAAGTTAGACTGGTGGAGGAAAAACTGGGAAGAGAAATGAGAGAGATGCAAGAAAAGTATGAAAAATGGGTCAACACCTTGCTAAAGGAGACCCAAAAAATGCTGAAGAAAATAACACCTTGAAAAATAGGCTAACTCAATTGGCAAAAGGTTCAAAAAGCCAATGAGAAGAATGCTTTCAAAAGCAGAATAAGCCAAATGGAAAAGGAGTTTCAAAAGCTCACTGAAGAAAATAGTTCTTTCAAAATTAGAATGGAACACATGGAGGCTAATGACTTTCTGAGAAACCAAGAAATCACAAAACAAAACCAAAAGAATGAAAAAATGGAAGAGAATGTGAAATATCTCATTGGAAAAACAACTGACCTGGAAAATAGATCCAGGAGAGACAATTTAAAAATTATGGGACTACCTGAAAGCCATGATGAAAAAAAGAGCCTAGGCATCATCTTTCATGAAATTATCAAGGAAAACTGCCCTGAGATTCTAGAACCAGAGGGCAAAGTAAATATTGAGAGAATCCACTGATCACCACCGGAAAGAGATCCAAAAAGAGAAACTCCTAGGAATATTGTGGCCAAATTCCAGAATTCCCAGGTCAAGGAGAAAATATTGCAAGCAGCTAGAAAGAAACAATTCAAATATTGTGGAAATATAATCAGGATAACACAAGATCTAGCAGCTTCTACAATAAGGGATCGAAGGGTGTGGAATCGGATATTCCAGAAGTCAAAGGAACTAGGACTAAAACCAAGAATCCCCTACCCAGCAAAACTGAGTATAATACTTCAGGGGAAAATATGGCTTTTCAATGAAATAGAGGACTTCCAAGCATTCTTGATGAAAAGACCAGAGCTGAAAAGGAAATTTGACTTTCAAACACAAGAATGAAGAGAAGCATGAAAAGGTAAACAGCAAAGAGAAGTCATAAGGGACTTACTAAAGTTGAACTGTTTACATTCCTACATGGAAAGACAATATTTGTAACTCCTGAAATTTTTCAGTATCTGGGTAGTTGGTGGGATTACACACACACACACACACACACACATGCACACATATGCACACACACATGCACACACACTCACCCACAGAGACAGAGAGCACAGAGTGAATTAAATAGGATGGGATCATATCTTTAAAAAATGAAGTGGTGAGAGAGAAATGTATTGGGAGGAGAAAGGGAGAAACGCAATGGGACAAATTATCTCTCATAGAAGAGGCAGGCAGGAGACTTTTTAGTGGAGGGAAAAAGAGGGGAGCTAAGAGAATAACATGAAGTTTACTCTCATCACATTCAACTAAAGGAAGGAATAAAATGCACACTTATTTTGGGATGAAAACCTATCTTACAGGAAAGTGGGGGAGAAGGGGATAAGCAGGGTGGGGGGATGATGGAAGGGAGGGCAATGGGAGGAGGGAGTAATTTGAAATCAACACTCTTGGGGAGGGACAGGATCAAAAGAGAGAATAGAAGCAATGGGGGGCAGGATAGGATGGAGGGAAATATAGTTAGTCTTATACAACACAACTATTATGGAAGTCATTTGCAAAACTACACAGATATGGCCTATGTTGAATTGCCTGCCTTCCCAAAGGGAATGAATAGGTGGGGAGGGAGGGATAGGGAGAAGTAGGAACTCAGAATTTTAGGAACAACTGTTGAGTATTGTTCTTGCTACTAGGAAATAAAAAATACAGGTAATGGAGAATAGAAAGTTATCTGGCCCTACAGGACAAAAGAGAAGATGGGGACAAGAGAAGGGAGGGATGATAGAAGAGAGGGCAGATTGGTGATAGGGGAAATTAGAATGCTCAGTATATTGGGGTGGGCGGAGGGGACAAATGGGGAGAAAATTTGGAACCCAAAATTTTGCGCAAATGAATGTAAAAAAGCTAAATAAATAAATTAATGAAATATAGATGATCAATGAAACAATAAATTAAGTACTGATTTGTGACATTTTCCAAGATGTAAATGCTCACGCTGAAAAATTTAACAATCAGCTCAGGGAACTCAACTCTGTTTCCAAGGACAATGCTCTTCTTTCTCATAAAACATATTTCCTCTTGGATCTGGCTGTTGGACCCAGATGTCTCTGGAGGAGAAAATGAGGCTAGTGACCTTGCACAGTCCTTCCTCCCTCAAATCAAAGTCAACTGCAAGTCATGTCATCTTGCAGATGTCATGGTCCTCTTCGAGAGCAAAGGACAAACACAACCAAAAATTTCCTCTTGAAAGTTCTTTGTAACCGTACAGTATTACATAAATGTGAGCTATAATTGTGACGGGTAGTGGAGTCTTTCACACATGAAATTTATTAGAGAACAATATGTTCCAGATGGTAATAATAAAAATGATAGCTAATATTTACATAACGCCTACTATGTGCTAGGCACTGGGCCAACTACTTTGTAATTACTATATCCTTTGATCCTCACAACTCTGGAAGGTAAGGACTATTATTATTTCCATTTTACAAATGAGGAAACTGAGGCAAAAAGAGGTTAAGTGACTGGAATCAAATCCACCTCTGCTTTGTGATCTTGGATAAGTTACCTATCTTTTCTGATTCTCTGTTTGCTCATCTGTACAATGAGAGAGAGTTAGATTTAGATAACTTTTAAGCTATCTTTTAGCTCTAATTCATGATAATAAATGGAGGTTTTGTTATTATTTTAGGACTGACTTACAAAGAAAAGAAGACTACTAGTATATAAGCTCCTTGAGGGCAGAGGCTCTTTTTGTGTTTTTACCTTTTCTGTATCCTCAGCACTTAGCATTGTGCCTGGCACATAGTAAGCACTTAATAAAGGCTAATTGATTGATAGATAGATAGATTTAATGCTAGACTCCTCTACCTTTGTTCACAAGGGATACTTAGGGCCCATGTGAAAGAAGGATTCTTTTTCTCGATATGAAGGAATACAGAGACCATTAGGAATAAGAACACAGAGGACGACTGTACACAGCTCCTGGAGAGAAACATGCACAAAGAGATACTAGAATAGTGATAACCATAGTAGGGAGAAAGAAACCCATAAATCCTGCCCTTTCTAAAGGGAATACGATCATAGGGAGTCATGGATGTGCAAGATCAATGAGACACAGACTTCTCTTTTGGGGAGGACAAATAGACAGGCCCTATTCTAACACTAATACTAAAGAGAGTACAGCAGGGCACCAAGGGTACTGTGGAGCAATCCTGATCTATCCCTTCATCATGTACTGTGAATCATGTGGACTGTGTAGGTCTCAGAGAGAAAAGTAGCACTCTTCAGAAGGAATATGCTTGATATGCTCTGGAAAGTTAAGAGACTTAAAGATGAAGCTGGATTTGGGGGAGGGGGTTGGGGTTGGTTAAGTTAAATGTATCATATATACTATTTGTTGTATGCTTGTAGGGGAACCAAAGGTCACATGGAGCAAGACACTGTCATTTCCATGGTTTCCCTGGGCAAGAGCATAAGCCAGAGGGATTTTTGTGACTGTCACATCACTCCTCCCTCACTCGTGTCCAAGTCTACCATGTCAGGGACCAAAGTCCAACTGATACATGAATTACATGCAAATTCAGAAATGCTACACCAGTGTAGATAACTAAATGAACCGACAAAAGAAAACTACTTAGTAAACTACATAATACTCCACAGCTACAAAGAACTTTCAAAAGAAAATGTTTTGTTGTGTGCTTGTCCTTCTTTCTCAAAGAGGGCCATGATATCAGGGAGGTGACATGACTTGCAGTTGACTTAGATTTGATGTAGGGAGGGCTGTGCAAGGTCACCAACCTCACTTTCTTAGTCTGATACTCAAGTTTTCTATGTTCTATCTAGCTACAATTTATCACAGCCTTGTATAGCCCATGAGGACAGCATTAGACTTCCTTCTGGTGCCCAAGGAGAATGGTGTCTTCTTCACCTGAACATTCCATTTGGATTTCATCCATCTGGACATTCAGGATTCAGCCCATTCACTGGATCTATGTCTCCAGTTCACTCTAAATCATCCAGCAATCCCAATTACTGGAAGATTTGGAGGATCCTAGGAGTTTTAGAGCTGGCATGAATCTTAGAGATAATTGATTCTAATCAATTTCATCTTGTAGATGAGCAAACCAAGGTCCAGCAGCAGCTATGTGGTGCAATGGATAGAGCCGCAGACCTGGAGTCAGGAAGACCCGAATTCAAATTTGTCCTTATATACTTACCAACTTGCCCATATGACCTTGGGCAAGTCACTTAACCCTGTTTGCCTTAGTTTTCTCATTTGTAAAATGAGCTGGAGAAGGAAATGGCAAATTACTCCAGTATCTTTGATAAGAAACATGCCCCGCCCTGACACACCCAAAAGGGAGTCGCTAAGAATCAGACACAACTGAAATACAATAACCACACATAGGTAGTAAGTGATATATATAGGTCTTGAACCCAGGTCTTTTAATTCCAAACCTAGTAAGAATTTGCCTTTTCCTACTCTCTCTTGGCAATGGGGTTCACCAGTGCTGACTCAAAGAGTCAACTGTTAAATTTTTAGTGTGAACATCTACATCTCAGAAATAGAGAAATGTCCAAAATAAGGACTTGACATTGTTTTATTGATTGTCACTCCAGACTTAAGAAAGTATTGGAGAAAATGTTACTAACAGAAATTAAACTTAAAAATATTATTATTATTATATTATTTACATATAACATATATTATATATAGTAATAATTATATATATATATATATTATTATATTAGTTGTTACCATTTAGCGGCACTCTGCTGCCTGGGGATAATCACATTCCTATCTAATTACTAGATCTCTTCTCTCACCACCTCTTCCCTTGGACTAAAAAAAAAAATCCAGAAAAGTTAAGGTTTCCATCATCTGAAAAGTTAAAATAGTTCAATTTGACACACTCTTTACCCCCAAAGTTCACAGAAAACAACCCCTTTCCTTGAACTATAGTACATGCGCCAAATTCCTGTTTTTGAATGCCCCCACCCCTCACCTCTTACCCTACAATGGTATTTACTTTTAAAAATAAAGTTTGGTTTATATATTTTTAAATACAAGAATCCCCTTCTTTCTTTAAGACAAAAACTTCCAGTATCATCTTCTGATACCTAGCATCAATATAGTGCTTTAAGTTTTGCCAAGCACTTTACTTAAAAATATAAAAACCATTCTTAGCTCTTAGGCTGCACAAAAAAACAGGCCACCAGATGCATTGGCCTTGTCAACTGTAATTGGCTGACCCCTGCTGTAGTGTACAGCATGCTAGATTTGGAGACAGGAAGATATGGGTTCGAATCCTGACTCCTGAACCTTACTAACTATATGACCATGGACAAGTCATTTTACTTATTTAAACCTCAGTTTCCTCATCTTTAAAATATCGCAGTTGAATTGGATGGATTCTAAGGAATCTTGAAGTTCTAAATTTGTGATTGGTGTCATTTTCTCTATTTTATGTAAGCTCATTTGACTCCAGGGCCTGAATATAGAATTAAGGAAGTATTTGATGTTGGAAGCTGCTCTCAGATCCAGTCTGGAAAGAACAGTCTGAAAGGCACCAGTTGAGCTCATCCCTGATTTTCCATCCTTAGAGAGGGAACCAGCATGGCAGCAGCAGGGGGCATACTTAACACCCATTTATCACAAATTCCAAGACCACTGCCGCTTCCTTAGCCACTGGCTGCTGGAGCCCCGTAGATGGACGGTGAATAGTCTCCAGTTGTTTCTAGGCTCTCTGTTTCTAACAAAACCCAGACACCGTGTGGTTTGGATTCTGTGAAAGATCTGTCCCTGGGCCTCAAGCCTTGCTGATCTCGGCTAGCTTCCCGGGGATTCCAGCTCCTCCTTGGAGTCCATCCAGGAGAACTTGCTTTTAGTCTCAATATTTCCTCTTTTTGTGACTTGCTAAAATTCGATCATTTTTTTCGATCATTTTGTAAACCTCAGTTTCAGGTCCTGAACACCCTAGTCTTCCTCTCTCTCAGTCCATTTGCCTCCTAGGGCTTAGGGCCTACAACACCAGACCGTTAATGACCTGTCTCATATCTGCCTTCTGCTTTTGGCACAGTAGTTGGATGACTAATTCAGGCATTTGCCCTTTACTGCCCTTCCACCTTTTCTACCACATGTTCTCAGATCTCAAGAGTAGGTTTTCTAGAGTTTGTTTGTAAGAAGAAAAATATATATACAAATTCAGAGACAGTACACTGAGGTGAGGTCATTAGAAGTGTGAATATTATAGAAATCACTACTCAGTCCCAAACAGGTATGTCTTCTCCTCCGTTTTGTTTTTAAAACCCTTGAGAACTTGTCCCCAACCTATCTTTCCAGCCTCATTGTGCCTTATTCCCCTTCTTTCCCTCTTCAATCCAACCAAATCAGCCTATCTACTTATCACATTGGACATACATGATATGTATTACTGTCCCCCATGCATGCCAGGAATGCCCTGTCTCCTTACCTCTGCCTCCTACAGAGTATGCTCCATATGGTTGGGAATTGTTTCATTTATTGACTTTCCCAGTGCCTAGCACAGTGCCTAGTACACAGGATGTGATTGATAAGTACCTGCTGGATGATAGAATCCCTTTTCTCCTTTAAGACAAAATTCAAGCCTCATCTGCTAATACCTATCATCAATACAGTGCTTTAAGCTTTGCAAAGCACTTTACAAATGTTATCTCATTTTATTTTTACAACTCTAGGACATAGTGGCTAGTATTCTCTCCATTTTACAGATGAGGATACTTAGGCAGACATACAGGGTCACAGAGCTAGTGTCTGATGTAGGATTTGAACTTGGGTCTTCCTGAATTCAGATTCAGCATTTTATCCTCTATAGCTGCCACTATACTTCTGGTCATTCAGTTAATAAGAATTTATTAAGTGCTTACTAGGTGCTAGGGACTGTGCAGAAGCAATAGGTATACAGATACAAGCCTGCCCTCAAGAAGCTTATATTCTAAAGAGGGAAGGAATTAAAAATTAGAGGGAAGGGTAAGTACCCGGAGGCATATGGAGGGGTTTGGATTGTCACCTGGTGAAAAAGTGAAGAGATGGCTGCCTGCCTTGAGTGCCCTGAAATGAGGTTCTGGGATGCTCCTCAAGTGTTCGCTCTCTTCTTCTCAAAGGACCTTGTATCTAAGTACTTTGCGTTCACTTGCCTTCATTTCCATTGTATTCATTCTGAATATATTTACATACCTCCACTGAATTTAGTTGCCCAGGGTGTAGTCCCATGCCTGGCACATTGTTGGTGTCGGTCCTTCACTTCTGGAAGACGTCCAATGACATGAGGGACAAGTCGTGACTTGCCTGTGAATTGGATTTGAGTGAGGCAGAGCTGCACCACGTTGTAGCATACAATAAAAGCTTGTTACTTGTGTGGAAAGTGGATTTGGGGAAATTATAACTGACTCCATTTTATCCTCTATTTTCTATTTTTCTGTTTCTTCGACATGTAGGGAATGACCCCTTTCATATTTCCCTTCCTCTTAAGACTACAAAAGAAAATTCAAAGAACCTCAATAATGCAGGGAAGTTCCCTTCTTTTATTATAAGTAATAAAGGTCCTGAACAAATGCTTACTGACTGCCAGACTTACTAGACTAAAGAAGGTATCATTTTTGCTTTGGCTTGGTATAAAAGGCTTTGCTAACAAGGAATATTCTTTCCTTTGTACAAGGGATGAGCTTTACCTTTTGTTGTATTAAGTACTTATTCCTGTCTACTTACAATATCTTCCTGCTCTTACCAAAACTGCTTTGTAAGAAGTTGTTCCTCTCTGAGTCCTAGTAAATAGCACAGCAGGAAAGAAGATATACATATGTACATACACACGTAAAATAATAATTTATATGTATAAATATGCACATGTCATCTGCAGAATTCTGAGACAAAATATCCGTCACAGTACAGGCTGAGTGCCTACTATATATGTAATGCTCCACTAGGTACTAAGCCCAAAACAGATGTTTCACACTTTTACAATACAAGTTCCTGGTAATTGCATCGTAAGGGAGATCGTTGAAAAATGAAGTTGGCACTTGCAGGTGTACTCTTGCCTTCATCTGTTCAAGTGAACTCACCAGCAGTGGCAGAAACCGCAGGCAAGTTAGAACTTCTCGACATCAGATCCTGGGTCATGTTCTTGAGTGAGTAAACTGTAGTTTGCTTGTCTCTCTGAATTTTTTGCTGGCTAATTTGGGCAATAGCTAGTAAGGACCCTGAAAATTCTTGCCACAAGTGATTGGTACTTCAGTTTTCTAACCTAAATTTCAACGAAAGGTCCTCGGATCTATCTTGGTCCTTATGATTATCTCCAACCCAAGAACGCTCACCCTTCTGCCACCTCCCCTCAAGAGAGGATTCTAGAATACAATTCTTTTCCAGGTCTAAATATGTGGGTTCTATGAACCCCCCACCCCTCCTCACTACTTACCCCTACGGATTTTCTCACTTGGGTATTCTGAATCTAAGTGTCCCTTCTACAATCCTAAACTCATTCTCAGTCAGTCAGGAAACATCCTTTTTGGGTGTCCCCATCCCCATAAGTCTAAAGGAAACAGACAAGCAGGTAAAAACAAAGTTGTCATTGCCTCAAAAGCCAGAACTCAACACAATGTTCACCCTAAAAAGTGACAACGTAAGTCTTCCTTTTACCTAATGTCTCATGGAATTTCTGGGTTTGAAAGGCATGGATTGTAAGGACTTTGAAATGAGACTGGGGGTAGAATTTGAAAATCCGCTCCTACCTCCAAATCTGGTGCTAAGAAGGGTTGGTGGGAATAAGAGGGTTATGGCCAAATTTTCCTTGCAATCCATGAGGTTTGAATGGGATTGGAAAATGAGTTTGGCAAAATACAGTGGGGAGTTGGCCGAACCCAAACCAACTGAAAAATAGCCCAGGCTGTTCTGCCAAACACTGACTGTCACTTACTGGCCCCTGGTCCTGACTGGAACCCAAGAATCCCATTGTTTCTCTGAAAGAGCCAAATCCTTTCCCATTAATTTTGTCTTAAGGAGGCCTAGTTTTGGAATCGACAAGCTCGCCTTGCAAACCAGCCAGCTCTCCCTGACTTCCTTCCTTTTGTTCGTCAATCAGGATACAAAGGCTAACCTTGTTCTAGGGCACTTTGAGGTCAGAGCTGTGGCTAGAGTGCCCACTGACAGCAATAGGTCATCCACGGTTTGATGAAGTGAGCCTTCAAGTTCTAGGCCTGGCTAATTAATACAGCTGTCCCTCCTTATGTGGCAACTTCAATTACAAAATTTCCTTCTTATAAGATCCAGGGTCAATTCAGCATGAACTAATTCAGTAAGTACCGCCTGAATACCTTCTATGTACCTAATTTTCTGCTAAGTATAAAGCCATAAACAGATGTTTCACACTTTCACAAGATAGCCTGTTCCTGGTAATTGCATCATAAAGGAGATCGTTGAAAAGTGAACATTTTGCAGGTGCACTGTCTTCTTTATCTGCTCAAGTGAACTCGGCAGCACTGGTAGAAACCATCAGATATGCAGATAAAGGTCATGGTAAAAAGGCATAGAAACATGGGATCATGAAACATTAGAAGAGGAAAGGACCCTGAAGGATCAACCAGCTCCCTCAATCCCCTCATTTTCAAAATGCATAGGGGCCCAGAGAGGTTGTGACCCAAGTGGCAGCTATGTGATATGATAGATGGAGTGACAGACTTGAAGTCAGGAAGAAATAAGTTTCAGTCCCATTTCTCCCTTTTACTAGCTGGCTTTGGGCAAGTCACAACCTCTCCCAAGTGCTCTGTCAGTTTCCTCACCTGCAAAATGGGGTAATAATAGCATTTAATTCACAGGCTTGTTGTGTGGATCAAATGAGATAATTTCTATAAAGGGCTTTGCAAACCTTAAAGCACTGTGAAATGATAGTAAAGTGACTTGTTCAGCTTCACATAGCATGGTGATTGAGCCGGGTTGTATTGCAGAATTTGGATTGGCAGAGAAAAAGAGGATGGCTATTCCAAGTAGTCACCAACCCTGCAGAAGAAACTGCATCTCCAGCTTTTTAATATGCCATGGGAAAATATGTATCACATAGGTACATCAAGGGATATCCCTAAGAGTGTTCATCTTGCCAAATAGGCAACATTTTGCAACTATTAAAATGAAACCAGATGAGTTCCAAGCCGAGGAAACCACCATGAGAGTACATTTGAGGGAATGAAAGCATTTTGCAAAGCTTCAAATGTCATTCTCACCCTCATAATCAAGGTCCTGTTCACCTTTGATTATGTAGCACAGTTGGTGGGTGCTGAATGGTTCTATTTCTTGTGCTATATCTAGGGTGCATCTTACCCTGTACCCTGACAAGTACCTTGTAGACTAGTACGGGATCCCTGGTTATTCTTCGAACAAGACACTCTATCGCCATGCTAGGCATTTTCATAACTGTTCCCCACAGCAGGAACATCCTTCTTCCTCAGTTGCACCTCCTGGCTTCTGTCTCTTCCTTCAAGTCCCAGTTAAAATCTCATCTGCAGAAAGTCTTTTCAGTTCCCCTTAGTTCAAGAGCCTTTCTTCTTATGATTAATTTCCAATTTATCCTGTCTATATCTTGTTGGCATGCTCTCTCCCCATTAGACTGTGAGTTTCTTGAGAGTGACAATGTCTTTTGCCTCTCTTTGCATCACCAGTGCTTAGCGCTGGACCTGGTGTGTAGTAAGTAGGCTCTTGATAAATGTTTTTTTGACTCATTGTTAACCTCCTTGTGGAAGCTTATTCACACCTAGAGGGTCTTTCCCTCCCTTCCACTCCCTCCTCCCTCCAGGTCAGCAGCATAATTTGAATATGATTTCTTGCTGATGTTTTTTTGTTTAGTTCTCCATCAGTTCTACACAAATGCACTATTTAATAAACAATTAGAATAGCATCAGTGAAAAAGTACCGAGCTCTAGGTGCTGGGTTAGATGTCTGTGGCAGGGTCAGCCACTCCAGGTGGGGATATGGGGGAAAGAGACACAGTGCATGAAACACAGTAGCTGCTTAATGTTTATTAATGGATGGAATGGGGCCTCCCATAAGGCCCCAAAATCACATGAAGTCTCAGGTGACAGTGGAATTGCTGCATATGGAATGTAGATGGCATTGACTAATTTTGCTCCAATCCACCCCTTAACAGAATGAAGCAGGTCTTGGCCAAGAACCTCATGGGGAAGGCATGATGTGAGGAAGCAGCCGGCTCTCCAGAGCTGAACTAGACCTCTGAGGCAGTGTGTGTAGATGGGCCAGTTTGATCCATGTGGAGAGGAAATTCTGCCCAGCCTCACCACACCTAGAGGTATACACGAGCATTTCAGCCAGGTAGGTAGGGGGAAGCAGAATGATTAGGGGCTAGAACTAAGCATGGGGCAGGGAGATACGGGATGGTAGGAACAACCAGGGTGGGGAGGAGACTCGGATGCTGGGGTGAAGTGTGGGGGGAGGGGAAAGCAGGGAGACAGCCCAAAGAGGAAGAGGTTGTGGGTAAAGTGAAAGTGGCTGGGGATGGTAGTAGGTGAGGTTTTACAGAAAACAGAAAAAGGGAGCTTGTAATAGAAAGAGAAACCTGGCACCAGCCTGAGATGTGGAGGCAGGTTTAGCCCCCAGAAATACTAATTGAGAGAACTTGGGCTGAGCAGGGTCTTTGTCCCCACACAGGGACCTCCTGGATGGCCAGCTCCTAATCTCTAATACGGCAGATATTTATCAAGTGTCTACAATGGGGGTACCGGAATGCAGAGATAGAAAGGAACTGCATCCTGGCCTCAAGGAATTTATATTCTACTCTCCAGAGACTCCGGCAGCAATTTCACTTTCCAGGTCTATCTGTCCAAGCCAACTGCAGACCCAAACATGGATAGAGCTTTGCCTGGAGGTCTATTTGCTAGAGACAATGATGATGATGGCGACTGTATATGTATATAGAGCTTTTCTTTTCAAAGAATACTCCTATTTATTATCTCACTCTTTTGCAGGGTTTCTTTACCTGGGGTAAAGGGATTCTTGGGTAGATTTGGGGTGGGGAGGGCAGGGCTATGAACCTGAATGGGGGAAAAAAGTACATCTTCACTTCAATACAGCTTGTTTCTTTTGCAATCCTATGTATTTCATTCTATGCCTTTAAAAACATTATTCTAAGAAGAAATCCATAGGCTTTGGGTTTTTTGGGAGGAGGGGGAAGCAACTGGTTAAATGGCTTGCCCAAGGTCACACAGCTAGTAAACGCTTGGAGACAGATTGGAACTCAGGTCCTCCTGACTGACTCCAGGACCAGTGCTGTTTCCTCGGTACCACCTAGTTGCCCCTTCTATAGGTTTTCTCAAATTATATATGAAGTATATTTACTTCATACATATGGTTAAGTCCTATTCTACTGCACCTCATTTTATCTTTACACTAATGTGAGGTCAGCCAAACAGATATTTCTGGGTCCATGCCCTGACATCTAGGGGAAGAGAAAGGAATAAACATTTATTTACATACTAGGGCCTTGTGCCAAGCACTACCAATACTATCTCATTCTATCTTCACTAGAATTCTGAGAGTCAGATGCAGTTATACCCATCTTACAGTTGAGGAAACTGAGGCAAGACTGAAGTTAAGTGACTTGCCCAGTGTCACAGCTCTAAGTACTGGGTATTCCTAAGATACATAGAAGTTAGAATGCTAAACAGAGCAACTATGCAAAGGCATCACTCTGTGCCAGTGGAGGGAATTCCATCTGTGTGAGAAACTCTAAGCTCTGGGCAAAGTTCCCAGCCAAGCAAAATAAGCCCTAGGTTCTTCAGTCTTCAGGACTGTCTGGCAGGAGTGGACTATGGTTGGAGAAGCCAACCCTGGGGGCTGTGAACAGAATCTAGCTAGCTCTTACCTAAGGTTCCCAGCATTAGCCTGCAGACATTCAGAAATTTTCCCTTTTCTGAAGTTTATCAAGGAAAGGATGATCCTTCAGATCCTTCAGGCCCTAGGCTCAGGAGACACATTGCTGGTGAGAGCTTGGCACAGGGTAGCAGTGGAACCCAGCCGCAGTGACGTGGGGCTACAGGAAACACTGAGACAGATTGTTCCAAAGGCGAAGAGACAGGAAGGTCACTATTACCGAGAAATGCTCATCTCAAAGCACACGATGTTCAAGTCACTGCAAAGTTTGCTTCCCCACAGAAGGGAAGTGTTAACCGAAGTCCAGGGGACAGAAACCTCTACCCGCTGAGTGGCAGTGGGTAGTTAGTGCCTCCTCTGATCTTTCTGAGGAAAATCAGTGAAGCATGCTTTCCAGGAACACTTCCTGAAAAAAGAAAGCAAAACAAAGATAGAAACAGCCAGTAGACCATTTCACAAGCCAGTAAGTAGATAAGGAGTGGGGAAGCATTCCTCACCCTTCCATCTGTTTGGATCTAGCAGAAAGCACAGAATACACTTCCTTCCATGTGATCACACATAACAAGGGAGAATTTTAGCTGGGAAAAGACAAAGGGGAAGGTAGGAGTTTGGTTAGTCACCTACAAAATGAAAGGGGTGCCTTAGATTCTCTCTAAGGTCCAACCCTTCCTCCTCTGAATACTAACATCCTGTAAGTGAGGTGTTGTTTGAAGTCTCAATGACTAGAATTTGGAGCATTTCTCATAGCTCATGAGTAACAGCGCCCAGTTCTGCGGATGCTGAGAGCAAGCGTTATGATTCACTTCCTAATAAAGATGAGTTTTTTAAGATGGTGCAGTGATTAAGAGGACTGAGCCTCGGTTGGAAGACTTGAGTTCAAATCTGGCCTCAGATACTTACTAACGTTGTGACCCTGGGCAATTCACCTAACTTCTGTCTGCCTCAGTTTCCTTAACTGTAAAATTACATCCCCATAGAACCCACCTCCCAGGGTTGTTGTGAAGTTAAAATAAAATATTTGTCAAGTGCTTAGCACTTGACGGTTGTGAAGTTAAAATAAAATATTTGTCAAGTGCTTAGCACTTAGACGGTTCTGACATGGTGGTGCTATATAAATGTTAGCTATGATTGCTATGATAATTTTTGTTATGAGTATTCAGGAGGCAATGTGGTATAGTAGATAAAGACCCAGTCTCAGAGTCAGGAAGAGCAGGGCCCAAGTTCTGTCTCTGACATAAACTGGATTTTGTGGACAAATCATTTAATCTCTCAGTGCCCTGGGTAACTCTCTAAGATTATAACAGGATGCCAGTCTGCACTGGTAAGAGACTCTTCACCTAGACTTCCTTATTCCAATGAAATTACAGGTAAGAGCCAAAAACAAGTTTCTTCAGAGGACTACCCCAAGGGGAAATCCTTCCTGTCCCTTATCCTTCCCAAATTGTCGGTGCTTTCTCCTTCCTCCTGTACATTTTTTGTATTCATGTCATATCCCCAAGAACATAAGCTGCTTTTTCATCTCTTTAGCCACACTACCTACACAATGCCAATCACATGGTTCAAGTCTATGACTATGTCAGCATGGGAAACTCCCCATGTGGAAACTGCCTCCGTTGGTGCAGACTAACTTTCAAATTTAAATTTCATTTCATTTTAAATTTAAAATTTAGAGTTTTAAAATTTCAGAGTTTTCTTTTTATGACTATTAAGGCTACCACCATCCTCCCAGTCCCTAGGTGTCATCCTTAACTCTTCGCTCTCTCTCATCCACCATATCCAATCAATTACCAAGTCCTGCTGATTCTACCTTCGTAATCTCTCAAATACTCCTCTACTTTCTCCATGGATATTGCCACCACTTGCATGCAGGCCCTTGTCACCTCATGCCTGCTAGTGCATCTCCCAGCCTCAAAACTGCTCCCTGCTCCAGTCCATCCTACATCAGGGTGTCAGATAAATATTCCTAAAGGACGGTTCTGACTGGGTCATCCCTCTACTCGGCCAGCTCCGATGACTTCCTATGACCCCCATGGTCAAATATAAAATCCTCTGCTTGGCATCCAAAGCCCTTCAGCACCTGGCTGCTCTTAGCTTTCAGTCTTCTTCCGCCATACTCTCCACCAGGTACTCTGCAGTCCAGTATCACTGGCTTCTTTTCTACTCCTCCAGTCTGCAGACTCTCAGGCTCGCCTCCAAGCTTAGAGTCCTCTCTCTCCTCATCTCTTCTTCCTGGCTTCCCTGCTTTCTTAAAGTCCCAGCTTCTACAGGAAGCCTTTCCTATTCCCTCTTAAACTACCGCCTTCGCTCTGTTGATTGTCTCTAAATTATCCTGTATATATTATGTATACAGTGCCAGTATATTATCTCCTCCATTAGATTATGATCTCCTTGAGGGTAGAGACTGGGGTTTGGTTTGGTTCTGCCTTTTTTTGTATCCCCAACACTTAACACAACCCTGGCATACCTTGGGTGCTTAATGAATGCTTGTTGACTGATTAGAGTATACGTTAGAGGAAGGATTTGAACACAGGTCTTCCTGATTCCAAGACTGGGCTCTCTATTCCCTATACTACACCTCTTCTCTCCTAACATATAGAAGGAATGTAATAAGTGCTTGTTGGATTGGAGCCGATCGGTTGGAAGTGAATGACTAGTCAGTCACTTTATACAATGGCTACCTTCAAGTTTGGTCAACTGTAATGGAAACTTGGTGTTTTCACTGGCTTCTTCAATGTAAAATCTGAGATGAATTTCAATGGTATAAAAAACTAACAGTACAAACAAATAGATCTTTTGGTGAGAGGCGGCATTAATGTGATGCCAGAATTATTTTTTTGTTTTTTGCTTTTTCCTACTGGAAGATGGGGTTGCCATTTTGGGGGATCTCTCTACCACCAGTAAGTTACCCTGCTGACTACTGCTAGGATTTCTCCATTGTCTGACTACATGCTTCTGGAACTTTGTGATCCTTTCTCTCCGATTGTCTGGAGTTTTACCATATCTAATGGGGCTGAGTAGCAATATGACCTTTCATCAGTAGGTGGGGGGTGCAAGTGGGGGGATATCTAGCACAAAGAATGATAGATTTAGAGCTGGGAGGGACTTTAGAGATCCACTCCTAATTTCATAGATGAGGAACTGAAGACTTTTGAGTTTAAGTGACAGGACTAAATATATGCTGAGCAACTGGGTGAATCAGAGTGCCTGGAGTCAGGAAGACTCAATGTCCTGAGTTCAAATCTGACCTCAGACACTTACTAGCTGTGTGATCCCAGCTAAGTCACTTAACCCTGTTTGCCTCAGCTTTCTTATGTGTAAAATGAGCTGGAGAAGGAAATGGCAAACCATTCTAGTGTCTTTGCCAAGAAAACCCCAAATGGGGTCACAAAGAGTCAGGCCTGACTGAACAAGAACCAAGTTTATGCAAGTAGAAGCAAGTGATAGAGCTTGGATTTAAATTTAGCTTTTCTGATTCTAAATCAAGTATTTTCACTGCATCACATTGCTTCAAGTATTAAGCACATGACATACCTGGAAAATTCACAGAATCATAAAAATGATAGCTTGCTTTTAATGATCCCTAGCATTTATATAATACTTTAAATTAGCTGATTTGACCCTCACAATTACCTGTAAGGTAGGTGCTATTTTTATACCCATTTTACAGATGAGGAAACTGATGCTGAGATGGGTGAAATAACTTGCCCAGGGTCACACAACTAAATCAATGTCTGGTAGAGGATTTGAATTTTCCCAGTCCTTAATTCTAGCGCCTCCCCTCTGGGGTGTAGGGTGGGTTCAGGACCAGTCTCATTGATGTGAAGGTGGCCGAGCCCTTTCTAGGACTGCTTTCCACCTTTGGTGTCCACCTGTTTCACCCAACTCTCACCTGTGACTACAAGAAGCTGCAGCATGTACAGCAGCCATATCCTGATGAACCATGTCGGCAGACCAGCCAAAACATGTTGTGGGTAACCAAGGGGTCTCAGACCCGTGGTGAGTTAGAGGGGTGTCTACCCGAGGCATGTGGAGACTTCCCCCGGAGGAATGGGTAGATGAGAACAATTTGTTCCAACAGAACAGGAAACTGAATTGCTTCCATTTGAACTGTCTTAGGAAGATTCTGAGGATCACCTGGCAGTTTAAGGTACCAGACACTGAAGTCCTTGCTCAAGCTGAACTGCCAAGCTGAACATGCTTCAGAGAACACAACTTCAATGGACTGGCCACGCTGTCTGAATGCAAAATGTACACTTGCCAAAAAGACTATTTTATGCAGAACTCACATGGGGCAGGCGATCACATGGTGGCCAGAAGAAGCGATACAAGAACACTCTCAAGGTCTCTCTCAAGAACTTTGGATTTGATTATGAGACATGGGAGATACTGGCACAGGACCACTCAGCATGGCATCCCCACATCAGAAAAGGTGCTGTGCTCTACGAGCAAAGCAGAATTGAGACAGTACAAAGGAAATGTAGGATGTGCAAATTTGGAGTATCCACTCCAAATATTCATGCAGGCTATCTGTGCCCAACCTGTGGTAGAGCATTCCAAGCTCATATTGGTCTGATCAGCCACAGTCTGACACACTGAAACTTGAGCTTATCATGGTGATGGTTCCTCTTCGAAGACAAAGGACAACAACCAACCAACCAACCAGCCTACCCTCCATCGATTATTTTCTATTTATCTTGTATGAGGTGTATGGGGTGTTCAGGAAAGACTAGCACCTCTAGTATGAGGGCGTGCTGAGCCCTTTACAGGGCTGCTCATCCACCTTTGGTATCCCCCTGTCACCCAACTCTCCCTTGTGGTTCCAAGAAACTGTAGCATGTGCAGTAGCCTCACCCTGGTAAAGCAAGATTCCACTGGCCACAAAGGTGGCTGAAGCAGTGCTATGGAGCACTTAGAACTTGGTCAGGCACTGAAGATCCCAAGGTCATCAGTGCATCCTGGGCTGTTACCAATCACCTTGACTTCTATCTTGCCACTGGATGCTGGAAGACTGAGTAAGGCTGAGGACTTTGTGCAACTCTGCCTCACTTAAATTCACACACAAGTCAAGACATCATCTGCGATGTTGTTGGTCCTCTTTGACAACAAAGGATGAACAGCCTTCATCCTGTATATAATTTGCTTGTAAGTAGTTGTTTTCCTATTGTCTCCCCATCAGACTGTGAGCTTTTTGAGGGAAGGGTGTGTCTTTTGCATTTCTTTGTTTCCCCACCATTTAACACAGTGCCTTGGCATATAGCAGATATTTGATAAATGCTCATCAACTTAACCCAGATCTTCCCAACTCCAAGTTTAGCAGTTAATGAGCTGTACCACCTAGCTGCCACAGTTTTTTAAAATAGAAATAGAAGGCATTTTAGAAATCATCTAGTTTTCATACCTTCATTTTTTTTAAAGGAACCAAACTTTTCTTGTCTTTTAGTTGGATATCTTCAAATCCAATCAAACCTGGACAATTGTTAAACACAGTTAATAAGTTTCTTCACATAACCATGTCTTAAGGAATCATATGGATAAAATGGATAAAAGAATCTCTAAATTCTTTTAATTTGTATTTTTCTAATTAATAATGATGTAGAACATTTTTTCATATGACTATATATATAGCTTTGATTTCTTCGTCAAAAACCTGTGTTCATATCCTTTGACCATTTATCAATTGGGGAATGACATATTCTCATAAATTTGACAAAGTTCTCTATATATTTGAGATATAAAACCTTTATCCAAGAAAGTGCCTATAAAATTTTTCTCCCCAGTTTTCTGCTTTCCTTCTAAATCTTGGCTACATTGGTTTTATTTGTATAAAAAGCTTTTTGAATTTTCATTTTCTACTACTTCTATCTACATGCTCCTTGAGAGCTTCTTGACATTTTACAAAAGAGAAATCCAGGGAATCCTCGAAGTTGGAGGTTGCGGATTTGGTCAAATGTGCTCATCCCCTAATTTTTCAAGTCTATGAAACTGAGCTCATCTGTATGGAATTTCCTTAGAATGAAGAACGTCTGTGAAGCATGTCAGATCCAACCTTCTTACAGAGTCAGTCTGACCAGGCAGCCAATAGACACATCTCTCCAGCAGATACAAGCACTGTCTGAAATGCAAGACTTTTTGCCAAGTCTGCTAACCTTGCCCTGCTGAGCAAGGGTTCTGGGGAAGGGCACTTGTAAGGGTTAGGTCCAGACTAGACCGAATGGGGTTGCATCTGGGATTCTCCACAGAATACTCACAAATGCAAGGGCCAGCAGGTAGGAAAAAAAAATGAAGAAAAACTACTACAGAGACCATGTGTGCTCCATATCACTCCTCATCCCTCCCACTCTGTCCAAGCCCACTTCCTTTTGGAAGCCTTCCCAGACAAAACACTGTTGAGCTTGTGAGGGCAACCTTAGTTTAGGGATAACTCTGGGCTGTATCGTTAGCGATTTCCAGGGGGCTGGCTCCTAGCCACAGGGCTCAGAAGCATGATTCAGATCAGCTGATTAGTCTCCTGTCAGGTGCTGTTGTATCCTGCAGATAGTGGACTACATAGATCTCTGCCTTGCCCAGGTAAGGGCTGAATTCTCAGCCCTGAATTGTATTTTCTTTCATGATTTTTTAAACACATTTACCCACTGGGAAGTCCCAGGCTTGGCTGGGCTTGCTTTCTACTGGCATGCCAGGGTGGCACCTAATTCTCCAGAAAAGAAGAGGAGAGGATGTCCTTTGAGAAGTGGGAGGGGAGACTGAGGGAGGGTAGAAAGGAAACTTAATGCTACCCTACAGCCTTACTCGGTGGAAGGGTGGGAGTTTATAGTCTCAGAACTTGTTTCTGCCAAGACCTTTCTTCTTTTTCAAATCGTTATGCCAGGAGAGACTGGCAATAACAAGCTGAGCACAAGTTAAGTCTCCCTGCCCAGGAGGTGGGGTGGAAATTCCCTAAGGTGAAGCTTGGGCTAGTTGGCAAAAGTTAGGTTTCAATAAGCCAAGGAACCAGGGATCCTAAGGAAAAGAAATGGTAAGGGATGGCAAGCTATGAGAGATTGTTTGGGGAATACCAGATCTCTGGGGAATGGTAGGAAAGGAACTTGGGTTACTACTGTAGGCAAGGGCAGTGAACTAAGGGCATTCTCATGGTGAGATGGGGGAGAATCCTATCCCTTTGTGCCAGATTTCCAGAAAGTTTGTAGGATCCTAGATCTAGAGTTGGATCATAAACAACCTCCTAATCTTACAACTAAGAAGTTTTGTGATTTCCCCAAGGTCACACAGGTGGTAAATGGTAGAACCATCTGGGTGACCCCATATACTCTAAATCCAGAACTCTTTATTGTATTAAAAATAGTAGCCCAGAAACTTAGAAGAGGAAAAATGCAAGAAGATAGTCAGCAATAAAGCTTATGAACTCAAACGCCTATATATCCATCTTCCGAACATATCAATTTATTAAGCAATGCATGCCAATTGCATTATATATGGGAACCAGAACTCTTCAGTTTAGCAACAGACCCCAAATACAGGGGGAGATAGATTTTTATGTATTAAAAACAATTAAATAAGAAATTAATGAAAAATAAAACAAAGAAAATGATACAAAATCAGGTAATTTGATTTCTAATTGGAAGAGAGATTATAGGCTTTCTGATTTGGGAAAGGGAGAGCAAACAGGTTCAATTCCCTGAAATCCTAGAAAAGGGGTATCCCACTCCAAATGTCTGTATTAAATCAAAGGAACATGGAAACGATGATAAAACATATGAGTTGTTTGAAATGTATACTTTTGAGAAATTTCACATCAGTCTTTGGATCTGACTGGATTTCTGGCCAGCATAACCTAAGCACTTCATTAAGGTCTCTAAGAAATAAGTAGAGGTGGTTCAACTTCCCAGACATGTAATACTAGGTTCAAACAATGCAATAAAGTTTTCTCACAATTCCCATAATTTAATAGTTTTCTCAAAAGATAGAAATTGGACTAGAGTAGACCCACAATTGACCAGAAAGGGAACTGAGCTAGATCTAGAATTGAACCACAAAATGGAGTCAGCATGATTCATTTAATTCACACAATTCCCTCACAACAACCCTGGGAGATAGTTGCTATTATTATCCCCATTTTACAGATGATGGAACTGAGGCAGACAATGGTTAAGTGATTTGCTCAGGGTCACATAGCTAGTAAATGTCTAAGGCAAAATTTGAACTCAGATCTTTCTGAGTAGAGGCCCAACGTTCTATCCACTGTGCCATCTAGATGCCTCTGTATAGAGAATAGACTGGAGTGGAAAGAGGCTTGAGGTGGGTGACCAAGAAGCAATCTGGTACAACAGTCCAGGCATGATATATTAATGAGGGTCAGGCACCAAGGTGATGGCAGCAGGAGAGGAGAGAAGAGGGTTTAGATACAAAATGTCTTGAAGGTGGAAATGACAGGACTTTTGCAATGACTGTATCTGGTAAGTGAGAGAGTGTCAGAAGTTGAACACAGCACCTTGTTTGTGAATCTTGTGACTTGGATTAGCTGGAAAAAGCTAGGCTTGAAGTAGGTCCAGGGATCCTAAGGAAGAGAAGTGACAAGGTCCAGTGGGAAAACATGGAACTTACTTAACAGTAATAAGAAAGTTAGGAACACAGAAGGATTTGGGGGGAAAGATAATAGGTTTAACTTTGAACATGTTTAAGATATCTATGGAACATCCAGTCTGAGATGTCTAAAACAGAGTTGGAGATGTGAAGTTGGAGGTTAGCAGAGGTGAATGATGAGTAAGTAAGTCTTAGAGTCATCTGCATGGAGATGATAATTAAAACCAAGGAAGCTGCTGAGATCATCAAGTGAAATAGAATCAAAAGAGAAGAGGACTCAAGGCAGAGTCTTGGGGGACACCCACCTTGAGTGGGAAAGACCTGGATGAAGATTCAGCCAAGTAGAAAGAGGAGTCTTCCGACAGATAAGGGAGAGTCAAGAGTGAGGGGTGTTATGAAAACCTAGAGAGAACAGAAAATCAATAAGGAGAGGGTGATTAAAATGGCAGGCTGTAAAGAGGCTGAGAAGAATAAGGACTGAGAAAAGGCTATTAGATTTGCCAATTAAGAAATCAGTAACTTTGGAGAGAATGGTTCCACTTGATTGATGAGGCTGGAAGAGAGAGTGAGAAAAACTAAGACAAAAGTAAGAGGAAAGGAAATGGAGGCACCCATGGTAGATGGCTTCTTGAGGATTTTAGTCACAAAAAGGAGTGACATAGAATGATAACACAGCAAGAATGAAGGGTCAAGGGAAGTTATTCTGAGGAGGGGATATATAGCCTGATTATAGGCAGTAGGGAAGGAGTCAGTAGAGAGAGAACAATTGGATATTATAGAAGGGTCAATGTGCTAGCCAAGATGGAATGTGATCACTTGTTCATATGCAGGGCAAGGAGAAAGTCCACTGTTTCATGTGAAATAAGAGTGAAGGAGGAGGTTGTGGCACAAGGCAACTAGCTAATATGAGATGAGGAACAGGGAAAATGGGGAGCTCTCTATAAATGGCCTCATTTTTTTCCAGTGAAATACAAAACAAAGTTTTCATCTGAGACGGAAGAAAGAGGGGGAACTGTGGAAGACTTGAGGAAGCATGAAAAGGTTTGGAAAAACCAGTGTGGTAGGTGGGACAGGGAATTAATTAGGACAATACGGAAGGCTTGCTTTTTAGTGGTGAGGACTCAGTTGAAGTTATGTAACATAAACTTCTAGTAGATCCAGTCAGCACAGTTGTGTGATTGGATAAGTAGGGCAAGATTGAAGATATGATAAGGGGGGAAAGAACTCAAGAGAAGAAGATGGTGTAGATGTTGGACTGTTTCACCAGGGAGTCAAGATGGAGAAGGGAAGAGAGTACAAACAATGCAGGAGTGATGGCCTGGGAAGGAAGTGAAAGCTCAAAGGAACCCAGTTCATGGTGAAGATGATGAACAAGGTTGGGGGTTGCAAGGCAGAGAGAGAGGTGGGATGATTCAGGTTATGATCAGATCAAAGAATTTCAGAGTTTATGAATATGGATGTGGAATATTTGTCATCAAGGCAACAAGTATCTCTATGAGGGTAGAAGAATGGGTCATAAAAAATGAGTTAGTTGAGGAATTGAGAGGTTGGGATATTTGAGGGAGTGCAATTACATATATTGAAGTCCATTAATATGAGGGAGAGAAAGGTTGTGAGCTAGGCATTGAGATCATTGAGGAAAGAAGGAGAGTGTCCTAGAAGTCTGAAGACAACAGTTACCAGAATCTTTATTGGGTGATATTTGTCACCCAATCAAGTTACTGAGTGCATGGAAGTGGCAATGGGGAGCAAGGAGTAATCTAACTCCCCCAACAAGACCAGTAAATCTGGGCAAATGGATGGAAGTGCAACCAGAGCTGGAATATATACCCAGGGAAAGCAGGTTTAGTAAATACAAGAAGATGGAGGGAATGAGAAAGGAAAAGATTTAAAATGAAATTTACTTTGTTACCCATGGAGTGTCATCATTCCATTGAACACAGTGAAAGGGTTGAAAGGCTTTAGTGTGGGAGGTTGAGGGATTTGGGTTGAGTGGAATGGGAATGAGAGATTAGTCAATGGAAGATGGAGGATAGAGTTTGAACAATGACAACTAGCCATTTAGAATCACTGGAACGGGAGAGGTATGGTGGGGGCTGGGGGTGGTTGTCGTTCAATTGTGTCTGACTCTTGGTGATCCCACTTGAAGTTTTCTTGGTAGAGATACTGGAATGGTTTGCCATTTCCAAATTTCCATTGAGGAGGAAATTGAGTTAGGTTACCGTTGTTTACAGGGACTGGGACTCCTCTCTCTCTCTTTCTCTCTCTCTTGTGTGTGTGTGTATATGTGGGTGTAAGAGATAGAGAGAGATACTGGGGGCCCAGAAGGAGGCCCAGTAGACCCTGAGGAGATATAGATGGTTCCCACCTGAAGCTCAGTGGAAGGATGAGAAGGAAGAAAGAGATGAGGCATTTAGGAGATATATCAGAAACCTGATACGGAGGCATGATATAGAAGTCATAGAGGACTTCAATTATTGAGACACTTTTTCACTGACCAAAGCAGAGAAAGTAATAATTTCTTAGCTTGCCTTAATAATTCTATGTCTCTTTCCTTTACCACACTAAGTCAGGAGGTTGCTTCTTACTCTACCATTGATGAGTTGGAGTCATTTTAATGTGGTGCATGCTTTTAGACAGTTACTCCTATTTAGACCTTCCCATCTCCACACCAATGTATCCCAGGCCTGCCACCCAATTACAATCAAAGAAGGCAAACTAGATGATAGGAGCTCCATCTCAGGTCAGAACAGGAGGCTAGAAAACAAATCCATATTCTTCTCTCTCAGAGACTTTGTAGATCCCTGGGTAGAGTAGGACTGTTGTAGAGGGAGGCTAACTAGGAGTATGTGTGTGTCTATATGGGGGGCGGGGGGGGCCGAACAATGGCTGAGGTGAAGGCTGTTGCTTCCATGACTCATGCTTTCTGGACCAGCCTGTAGGAAACATGTCAAACATTTAACTGGAAGACTTGTGTTATCTGACCCCTAGGCCTTGTACTTTTGGAAATCTGAATGAATAGGGCTTTCCCAACAGGGATGACCCAGTGCTTTTAGTAAAACTCTTGGCCAAAAGCCAGGATATGCTTGTCAGGCCAGGGAAAGCTATGAATGAGTAGTTGGGTGGGAATATGAAAAGGAGGAAGGAGAGAGAGAAAGGAGTTTGGAGAAATGCTGGGTGGGGGAAAGATTCTTCATTGGATGGGGAATTGTATTTATAGAAGGTGTCATTGCTGGTTTATTTTCTAAAAGAGAAATTAAGTTAGACATTCCCAAAATCTAGAGTCATAATATCAGAAATCCAACAGGAGAAAGAACTTAACTCAATAAAAATAGAAAAGTTCCAATTCAGATCCCCACAAGGAGAACTAATACTGATTACTGTGAAAAAAAGAACTCATAAATTTGGACAACACTCATTTAGAATTTTCAATAGCAGACAAAATATATGTAATTCTTACTGGAAAAAGAAATCAAAATTATTTTCACCTCTGAGAATTTCCTGGATCAAGTCTTAAAATCACAGTTTTTTCAAACTAAAAGCTTAAGAAATTCAGGACTTCAATACATTTAATTTCTGGACCTAGAAATTAATTCTTTTAATTGTTTCAAAATAATATTTAACTGTAAGTTTAATAATCCTAACAGCTAAGAAATAGCTTGACACAGTGGATAGAAAGTTGACTTTAGAATCAGAAAGAAGTGGGTTCTACAGTTTGGATAAAAAAAAAAAAACTTAATAAGTACAAACCAGCCAACAAAGCAAAGGGAAAATCCTACAAAAATATCCAAATAAAATAATAAAATCAATAAAATTTAAAGTTTTCAAAGCAACTAGTAATTTTTTCACATGAGATGAGAGTAACAAAAATTATACCTTTAAATCAACTCTGTAAGCCAGGATATTGAATTCCATGGGTGTTACTAAAAAGGTGCAGGAGATGTTGGGAAGGGGCAAGAGAAGATGGAGAGACAGGAATTTAGTTACTGTAAAGATCTGGGAGGGATGATGTAGTTGATAGCTTCCAATTTTAACAAATTCTTCTTGCTAACTAGGTGTTTTACTTCGTTGTTCTTACCCACCCACCACCCACTGGAGAACGAAAAGTCCTTTCAGCAACTTCTATATTCCAGGTCCTCAGGGTAAGCTTCAGCTGTCGCTGCTCTACTTGTAGCTCTCAGCTTTGGGTTTTCGTTTTGTTTTTTTAAATGTCATACTAAATAATATCAATAATAAGCTATTTACCTTGTCCTTCTGCCCGACTTCTCTCTGATGTACAATCACTTTGTGGTTATTCAGAAATGAATTCTTCCATGCTAAACCTTTTTGAATGCTCATCAGGAATTATTATGCAGTATTGGTGCATTATTAATGTCTATGTTTTTTTATTTAACATACTTTATGAATTAGTTCTGATTTTTATCTTAGCTTACACTTGTCTCTTTTTTAAAATTCTGAACTTTACACCAAATAAAATGGGTATTCCCATATACATCGTGTGATAAAGGAAGAGAATTGTACATGAAACTGGAAATTTTTATTACATACAGTTTGCTTTTCCTTTAAATACATAATAAATTCAACATGAAACTTTCAAAACTGTCCTACTTGTCTCTGATTCTTTCTGGTCTTTTTAAAATTCTTTTTATGCATTAAAAAGATATTTCAATGACCCTCTTTTATTTTATCCTATCCTTATTACGTTTTTCCTCCCTCTTCCCCCATCCACTCAAATGGAAAGAAAAAAAATTAAACCCCTGTAACAAATATTCATAGTCAAGCAAAACAAATTTTTGCATTGGCCATGTCTGAAATAGTGTATCTTAGGTTTATCACCTCTCTGTCAGGAGACGGTAGGTTTCATCACCTTTGGAATAGTGGTTCATCATTCCATTGATGAGAGTCCTTAAGTCTTTCCAAGCTGTTTTCCTTTATCATGCCATTTTTATTGTGAGTTATTCTCATTATTCTACTTACTTTTCTCTGCATTAGTTCATAAAATCCTTTCAGGTTTCTTTGAAAGTGTCCCTTTCATCATTTCTTATGACACATTGATATGACATTACATTCACATGGCATAATTTGTTAAGCCATTCCCCAACTGGTGGGCATCAGTATTCTTTACTCTCTAGATTTTCTAGACAGTGCTTGCTCCCGGTTCTCCTTCTGTTTGTCTAACCATTGCTTCTCAGTCTCCTTTGCTGGACCTTCATGTAGATCAGCATTTCTTAAACTGTGGGTCATAACCCTATATGGGGTTGTGAAAAATTTGGCACAGGTAAGAGATTTCTGAACATGCAATGACCAAATATTAAAAGTCAAGCACATAATGAATCCGAGATGTTTCTGGTGGCATCCTGCCACTTCATTGCAGGCTTGGTTCTGAACACAAAGCTTACTGTGCATGCCCCAGGCCACACAATGCCAACTAACTCCTCTGAATCTTCAAAAGGCATCAAGAGTGGAAAAACTGTGAGTGTTTCTCAAATTTTGGTCCTGGGCTCATGGTTTCAACTATCCTCTCTATACAGATGGTTCTCAGACTTATTAGTACTGCCCTAACCTTTTTTCTTGACCTCTAGTTTCAAATCTCCAACTGTCAAATGGACATCTTAAACTGGATGTCTTATAAACATCTTAAGCTGAATATGTCCAAAACCAAACTTTATCTTTTCCTCCAAACCCTCCCTCCTTTCTTACTTGTCTATTACTGTCAAAGGTACCACTATCATTCCAGTCACCTGGACTTGAAATCCAGATGTCATTCTCAACTTTCTCTCTCTATGTATATAATCAGTGGTTTCTGCCTTCCAGACATCTCTCGGATATGTCCCCTTCTCTCTTCTGACATCATCACCACCACCCTGGTATAGGATCTTATCCCTTCATGCCTGGACTACTGCAATAGATTACTGCTTGCTGGCACTGTCAAGTCTTTTCCTACTCCAGTTCGTCCTTCACATGGCTATTAAATAATTTGCCTAAAGCACAGTTCTGTTCTAGTTACCCCTCGCTTCAGTCAACTGTGGTGGTTCTTTTTACCTCCAGGATCAAATATAAAATCCCGTGTTTGACTTTTAAAGCCCTCTGTGTTCTGGTCCCTTCCCACCTTTACCGCCCACCTTCCCTCCCCACCCCACATACACTACCATGCATTCTATGATCCAGCGTCAATGGCTTCCTTGATGTCCCTCAAACTAGAAACTCCATTTCCCAATGCTGGTGATTTCCAAAAGTTTTCTCCCATTCCTGGAAGTCTCTCTTCTCATCTCTCCCTCCTGCCTTTCCTGGCTTCCTTCAAATCTCAGTTAAAGAATCATCCTCTGCAAGATGCTTTTTCCAGCCCTCCTTAATTTTCCTGTTCTCCCTCTGAGACTACCTCCAATTTATCTTGCGTGTGCATAATTGCTTGCATATTGTCTCCCTCCTTAGACTGTGAGCTCCTTGAGAGACTGTACACATTGCTAGGTGATGCAGAGGATAGAGTGCCAGGCCTGAAGTCAGGAAGATTCTTCTTGAGAAGTTGTGTGTAGTTATGTGACCCTGGGCAAATCACTTAACCCTGTTTGTCTCAGTTTCCTAATTTGTAAAATGAACTGGAGAAGAATATGACAAACCACTGAAATATCTTTGCCCAGAAAACCCCAAATGGGGTCTTGAAGAGTCATGGCGAAACAATAAGGAAAAAAAAACATTTAAAATGATTAGTATCCCCTTAGTTTCCAAGTCTTTGCTATAACAAAAAAGACTTGAAAGTAATAAAATTATACTTCTCTTAAAATATTCAAAAATTCCGAATCAGATTGTCCTTTTCTTTATTTCACTGAACTGATGAGTTTTTGCTGTGTTTTGGCTTTGTAAAGTTCACTAAGTATTATCCCCCAAACAGTGATTTGCTCTATGCCTTCTTCTCCTTGGAGATCTATCCTTGGGCATTGTAAAAGCTCAGGGAAAAGGAAATCTAAGGCAGGTAGCACGGAATAATGAAAAGAATGCAAGATCTGAAAGGCAGAACAACTAGGCTGAAATCCTGGCTGAGCATATTCTTTTCCTACCTATATAACCTGGGACAATATACAACCCCTGGGACTTCATTTTCCTCTTTTGTGGAGGGAGGAGGTTTGAACATTCGATGATCACCCGCTAAAAAACATTCCAGCTCTAAATATTACAGTACTATTTCTCTACCTTCTCTCCTTAATCCAAGAAAAGGGGCTTGACCTTTATTCATTGGGCCATAGGGAACTACTGCAGGGTTTTGAGCAGAGAAAACACGTAATCAGATCTTTGCAAGTGTCTGGCAAATAAAGAAAATACCTCTTCCTCCCTAGACATGCAACTGGACTGTGTGGCCTAACCTTTGTCGCTAATGGGGAATCTCAGACACAGTCAAGGACATTCTAATATATGTCTTTGTCCATTTTTCCTGAATTCTTATTTCTGTCTGTTTTCCCAATGGATCTTAGAGACTTAGGCTATTCACATTTCTGGGCACCAGAAACCTGAGCTGGTACAGAGAGCTCAGGTGATGTTTACAGGTCTTACATAATCTTCTGAGCCCAGCTAGAGATAATAGGATGACCAGGAAAATACCGGCTCTTCATTGGCAAATGGAGATTAGAAATCCATACGAGAGATCGTCTAGTGGAGATCACATGGAGTGGAAAGAGACTGGAGACCCTAGTCCTCAGACTTCTTACTTGCTCAGTGGTTTAAAGAAAAATCAGTTTATCACAGTATCTCAGAGCTGTGCTTGAAGGGACTTCAGTGCTAGGGCAGCTAATGGGACCTGGAATCTGGAAGATCTGAGTTGAGTCCAGCCTCAGGAACTTCTCTCATCTGTAAAATAAAGACAATTACAGCTCACCTCCTGGAGTTGTTATGAGGATAAAATGAAGTACAATTTATTAAGTGCTTTGCAAACCTTAAAGCACATATAAGTTATAGTTATCATCATCATCTCAGAGTCATTTTATACAAGCCATAACTGAAAAGACTCTCCTCTATTAAACCCCCAACAAATCATCTAGCCTTTACTTGGAAACTTTTAGTAAATGGGTACCTCCTGCCTCCTAAGGCAGCAGATCCTACTTTTGCCCAGTTCAAGTTATTGGGAAATGTTTTCCTTATTTTATAGTCAAATTCTTAAATGTGTCTATGTCCTTGTCAAGCTAGATACTCCCTCAAAAATGCAGATAGAAACCTAGAATTTGGGACAAAACAAGTAAAATTCTAATTTTTTCAGGGAGAAATCTTAGGTGGAAGCCCTAGCCAAAGACTTAGAGAGAAATCTCCAAGAATGAATTCAGCTCATATAAACCCAGGGTTTCAATTTTGGGTCATGGGTTATAACTGTTTTTTTGGAGAGACTGTTGACCTTCCCACCCCTTCTCCATTGGGAATAGTGAGGCAGAGAGGCAAAGAATGTATTCTTGTTACAGTTTTCCCTGGTCAAGCCTGGAATGCTGACTTGACCTTAAGTATATCTCTCCAGTTCATGTCCTCTGCTTAAGTTCCCTGACCTAGCAGTGGAATAGAGTAGATCAGCTTATGAATTTTTTCCATCCCTAACCAGTTTTAAATGTCAAGAGTCTTCCTGTATGGGAGATTTTCTGTGTGATAAAGTGGAAAAGTGTTAGTCTAGAAACTCAGGTTTCTACTTCTTCCTCTGCCACTACTTTTCAGCACCAACCAAGCAATGCATTATCAACAAGGCTTTATCACCTGTAAGTAATTTATAACCTGTAAGTAAAAAAGAAAAAGACCACCAGGTACTGTGGCACACACTGCAGAAGGAAATGACACACTACTCCAGTACCTTTGCCAAGAAAACCCCAAATAAAAGATTGGACATGACTGAAATGACTGGCCAACAAAAACTGTGGCACGGGGCATGTGAAGGGAAAAAAACAGTTCCTCCGCTCAAGGAGCTTACATGCTAAGGGGAGATACAACATGTGCCTAACCAGTGTATACAAAATAAATTCCCAGTAGAGGGAAGGCAACATTAGAGGAACTGCCTGGTGAGACCATGTAAGCTTTAGGGGGTAACGCTTGAGCAGAGTCTTAAAGGCGGCCAAAGGTTCTATTTAGTCAGTCCAGAAACATTTATTAATCACCAGCTATGGGCTAGGCACTGTGCTGAGCATTAGGGATACAAAAAGACAAAACAGTACCTGTCCTTGAGGAGCTCCCAATCAAATGGAGGAGACAACATGCGAGCAATTATATATAAACAATATATATACAAGTGAAATTGGGAATAATTAGTAGAGGGAATGTTCTAGAATTAAGGGGGATCAGGATAGACTCTGTAGAAGGTGGGATTTTAGTTGGAACTTGAAGGAAGTCAGGAAGAGGAGGTGAGGAGAGAGAACACTGGCGGCATAGGGTACAGCTGGTGAAAATGTCCAGAGCTGGAAGATGGAATATCTTGTTCAAGGAGGCCAGTGTCACTGGAGCATAGAGTAAATGGGGGCAGTGTAAAGTGTAAGAACACTGGAAAGAAGTGGGGCAGGTTATGAAGGGTTTTGAGTCCCAGAGTATTATATATTGATCCTGGAGGTAATAGGGAGCCACTGGAGCTTGTTGAATTAGGAAGGTGACTTGGTCATACTTGTACTTTAGGAAAATCACTTTGACAGCTAAATGGCAGAAGGATGGGGAGTAGAAAGAGACTTATGGCAGGGAAACCAATTGGCAGGCTATTGCAGTAATTCAAGTATAGAAGTAATAAAGGCCTATCCCAGGGTCCTCAGCATCAGAGGAAAGAAGAGGGTTTATACTAGAGATATTTTGAAGGCAAAATCATCAGGCCTTGGCAACAGATTAGATATGGGTGGAATGAGAAAACAGGGAGGTCAGGGATGACACTGAGGTTGCCAGCCTAGACCCTGGACAGTAATGGGTAAAGTTAGGAAGAGGAGGAGATTTGGGGAGACAAGATGAGTTCATTTACAATATCTATGGGACATATAGTTGGAGATGTCCATAGTCAGCAGAGAGGTTAGGAACAGATAGATTTGCGAATCATCACCATAAAGATGGTAATTGAATCCATGGGAAAGTTCCCATAAGTAGGAAATCACCAGGTGAAATGGTATCCAAGGACAACAGAAGAGGGCCCAGCACAGAGCCCTGTGGGACACCAGCAGTTAGTAGACATGACTTAGATGAAGCTGCAACTAAAGAACCTGAGAAGGAGCAGTCAGAGTGTTTAGGAGGAGAATCAGGTCAATGTAGTATCATGAAAACCTAGAAATAATAGAGTATCAAGGAGGAGAGGATGATTGAATGTGTCAAAGGCTGTAGAGGGATCAAGAAGGATGGGGGCTGAGAAAAGATCATTAGAGTTGGCAGTTAAGAGATTATTACAAATATTGGAGAAAGCAGTTTTGGTTGAATGATGAGACTGGAAAAGTTAAGAAAACAGTGAGAGGAAAGGAAGTGTAGGTATCTGATGTAGACAGACTTCCCCCACCCCCCACACAAAATTCATTAATTTATTTGTTTTCAGTTTTCAACAATCACTTCCATAAATTCCAAATTTTCTCCCTTCCCTCTCCTCTTCCTCTTCAAGATGACATGCAATCTTATATGGGTTCTACACATACATTCCTGTTAAGCACATTTTCACCTTAGTCATGTTGCATAGAAGGATTAAAATGAACAGGAGAAACCATGAGAAAAACCAAATAAAACATAACAAGGGAGAAAATAGTCTCTTCTAGACAGACTTTTCAAAGAGTTTATTCATAAAACGGTACAGATGTGAGTGATAGCTAGTTGAAGTGGATGGATGAAGTGAGGGTTTTTTGAGGATGGGATAACATAATATGGGATTAGAGTCCAGGAGAGATACTAGGGTTTGAAAAATAGATTTGGGAATCATTTACAAGGAAATAAGAACTGTTGAGCTGTTGAGATCACCCAGGAAGAGGGTGCCACCACAGTCCCTCTATGTCTCAGTTTCTTTATCCATCCAGTGAAGACAATGGATACCTTACCTGTTTTATCTCCCTCCCTGTAGGGATCAAATGAGGTCACGGATAAGAAAATGCTTTGGAAAGTTACAAATGGAATAAATTATTACTACTTAATATTCCCATGAGAGTAAGTTCCCCTCTCTGTTCCTCACTGTGGTCCTTCCAACTGTTCCTTAACATTATTTCAACACGCCACTCCTCTGATCCCAAGCCTATAGTGGTTTCCTGGTTGATGCCACATCATATCTAAGCTCTTCTTCCTGCCTTTAAGGCTTTTCACAATTTGTCTGTATATTACCCATTAACTTATTAGTTAATCCAAACACCCACCCACCCATTCACTTATTCAACAGGGCCATTTCCAGTTGTCCTGATGTATATCTTGCCAATTGACTCAGGTGGCTCCAGGGGAGAAAATGAGGCTGGTGCCTCACAGCTCTCCCTTACTTGCACAGCTCTCCCTTACTTAAATGAAATTTACTTGCAAATCACGGCATCACCTTTCTTGACATCATGGTCCTCTTTAAGAACAAAGGACAGGTGAGAACATCATCATTCCTTCAAACATTTATTAAGCACCACTATGTATAGTGAGTGGCCTAGCAATTAATACAATATAGACCTGAGTTCAAATCTGTTCTCTGCCACTTATTACCAACGTGACTTTGGACAGATAACTTTACTTCTCTAGTCTTCAATTTTCTCATCTGTGAAATGACAAATGTCCTCTAAGAACCTCCAGCTCTAAGTCTATGACCTGTGATCTGGAGAAATGGCTAAATTTAAATAATAGTCCTTGTCCACAAGGCACCTATAATCAAGTAGACAGAATAAGAGCCAAACATAAAACTTCAATACTGCCCAATAAACACATGAGAAAGCTGCACACTATTCAACCTTATTGCCAAGTACAGCCTAATACAAATGCTTTCCTACAAACATACCCTAGAATCCTCTCCCCCTTGTTCTCCTCTCTCCCTTTGGCCAATCCAAACCTTCTACACTTATCATGGCCTCATACAAGTCCCACCTTCTCGCTGAAGCCTGGACCATTCCTCCATATTTTCTGTCTCCTTTGCTTTCCTAAAGCACTGGTAGTCTTCACCCCATTGCCTTCCAATGGGATCTAATATCTATGTTGATATAGTCTAGTCCCAATCTTCCTCTTCCCAAGTTTCATCTATCACATGACAGCATTGCACCAGATGGCTTCCTGGTTGCTGCCATATCATATCTGAACTCTGAGCACATCTAGCTTGAATATATGATTCTCCTTAACCAACTGCTCTGTGCCCTCAAGAAGCTTACAGTGTTTATATTTACACCCCTCATCCTACCCCACTCCCACCCCAGCAGCCTAGCTCCAAGTAGAGTACTTGGTATATAAGTATGACATATGGTAAGTACTCAATCAATACTTGATGATGGCCTGTTAGCAGGACTTCAGTAGTAAAAACAGACAAGGAATAAAGGGAGCAGATCACATTCCATCTGTGTGCACAGTGAAGAGTCCTTTCTGCCCACCAAACACTCAAATGATCAAACCTGAGGTTATAACCACGTAAGGAAGCCCTGATTGCTGAAACCATCTTCTTAAGCAGAGTTCTGATTCTCTAAGGTTTTCCTGGCTGATGACAGTATATGTACTCTATATGTACACATGTATACACACACACACACTCACACACACATAAACATTTGTGGGGGTAATGTTCCTAGAAAATGACACAAAAGTCAAAAATCCAAACCACCAAAAATTATAATTTTTTTTGCTAGAAATCGCTGCATATAATTCTTTATATGACAAAACATTAATTCTGATAATATTCACTTTTCTTAACACAGTAACCATGCAATACAGGGGAGAGAAGGGGCAACACTGGATGGGAGGGCAGGGGCAAGGGGGGCAATGTCAGAAGAACCCTAAGGTAAAAAAGGGAAAGGGGTAACCTGCTACCTCTAATCTCCCTTTGGGATCAGTGGTTGAACCTGATGAAAAGCAGGTACCTGAGGTGAGTCTCTGGAACCCAAGTGGCTGTTCAGAATTCCTGTCTGGGTTTACTTGACCAACCTGCCAGGTAATTCGGGAGCTTGGCAGAATCAGCAGCAGGAAGACAGGACCGGCTGGATGCAAACTCTGGTGAGAAAGCAGAGGTGCTGCACTGTGCACAGCCTCAGTATGTTTAGTTGCCAACGGGAAAGTGAAAATAAGGCTACATCGTGCAAATGCTTGAAGCTGCAAAAAAGTAAATGCTGGAATGTTAAGGATTGACTGTATATACGTTTCATTTGATCCTCATGACAACCCTGTGAGGTAAATGCTATCATTTCAGATTGGGAAACTGAGACTGAGACACACCTAATAAGTGAGAAAAGATTTGAACTCAGTTTTCCTGACTCCTAGTCCAAAACTGTGTATTTTAAATCATATTTACAGTATTAAGTATCTACTATGTGCCAGGCACTATGATGAGACAGGAGACACAATCAAAAAATGAGACAGTCCCTGCCTGAGAGGAGATGACAGCATTTCAGAGATGAGACCTATGCAAAAAGCACCAAGTCATGAGATCAAAGTTCACATACCAGGAGCCCCAAGCAGGCCAGTTTGGTTGAAACACAGAATATGTGAGTGGGAGTAAAGTGTAACTAGTTTGCAAAGATAGGATGCAGAGAGATTGTGAAAGATTTTAAATGTCAAACAGAGGGTTTGTATTTTACTCTACTGGGATAAACTCACTGATCTCAGAGGTTCAATTCAGTGAAATCCATGAAAAAAATTTAAACATTAATTTAAAAATAATTTCTACTAACTTTTTTATCTCATCTACATTTCCCAATGTATCCTTCCCAGCCCACAGAGTCATTTCCTAAAACAAAGAATAAAAAAAGTGGGAAAATTCAGTTCAACAAAACTAAGCAATACATCCAAAGAGTCTGCCATTATCTGCAGGATTCCATACTCATCTTTTTCAACTCTGCCAAGGAGTCGGGGAGGCGCTATCTCTTCCTTGGGGTCAAGCTTGGTTATTCCAAAAGTGGCTCTTCTCCTTCCCATCTGCTGTAGCTCCCATGATGCTCTCTCTGGCCCCAGACCAAGACCCACTTGGTCAGTATTTGGGCCCTGATTGGCTCATAATGAATGCAAATAACACTTGCTTCTGTTTTGGCCAGAGACCCTGAGAGTCTTCCCCTCCCAGAGCTATTTTTTTAGGGGGCCATTCTTTGCTTCACTTTTTTTGAGCCTCTTAGGTTGAAAAGGTCAACATTCCCCCCCCGCCCCCATCCCCACTCCCCCACTGCATCCTGAGCCCTCTGTAGTTGTCCTGATCCATATCTGGCTGAAGAGAAAGTGAGGCTGGTGACTTTGCCCAGCTGCCCCTCACTAAAGTCCATGCATGTCCTAGCATCACTTCCCGGAGGTCACGGTCCTCTTGGAGAATGGAGCAACAAGTCACTATGTGTCCGCAATTCAATCCAACACTTAAATATTGTTGTGCCATATCTTGGCAGTATAAACATGGAAGTGGCAGTCCCAGCTCAAGATGCTCTTACACTCAGGGGCAGCTAGGGGGCACGGTGGTCCAGAGGAGCTGAGTTCCAATTTGCCCTCCAACATTTGATACTCACTAGCTGTGGGACCCTGGGTTAGTCACTTCACCCCTATTCACACACACACACACACACACACACACACAATGTCTTTATATTCTAATGCCATAATACAACTTGATAACAGACAAAATAGATGAGGAAAAAGTACAAAGTAATTTCAGGAGGCAGGAAGATCAGACATGAAAATTGTATTTTGGAGGGAACTGAGGTTTGTGAGGAAGGAGCGTGTTCCAGATGCAGGGCACCACCCATACAAAGACATGTAGGCTGCAGACAGGTCAACAAACACATGAAGTGCTTACTGTGGTAGTAAGTGCTGGCAATACAGATATGAGAAAGAAGGAGGAAGGGCTCAGACAGGCATGTGGGGCAGGAGCAGGAGAGGGTGGCTAGTCTGGGCCTTTCATCAGAATAGGAGAAGGGGACTGACTGTAGGGAGTCGGGATGTTCCACAGTGAAAGCGTGGAACTTCCAGGGTAAGAGAGCAGCTGAGTCATGGTGGCCCAGATTGTTGAGTCAGGAGAAGAGTCAGGAGAGGAAAGAAGAAGTCCAGCAGCCCCGGGGCCTCCAGGAGATTGAATGTCATGTCTAGATACTAGCAGTCAGTTTGACTGGATCAAAGACTCAACGTAATACGAAGCAAGTTTGGCGAGGAAGATGGGAGGCACATTTTGGAGAGTTTACGATGCTGAGCTGAGGATCTCATGCTTTATCCTTGGAGGCAGGCTGCCTCCAAGAATCTATTAACTGTCATCCTTGGGACAAGAAAGGCCCTTTACAAGGAGGAAAAAATGATCATTCCAGAACCATGTAGGAACACGCAAAGTGTATATGAGTGAGGTTAAGCAAATGACAGTAGTTTGGCTAAAGTAGGGAAGAAAAGTCCATCATGAAACAATGAAAAGAATACTTGATTTCAGCACTGGTTCACAAAAAGACCTAGGGATTTTAGCACACTATGAGCTCAACATGAGTCAGCATTGTGATGTGGTGCCCAAAAAAATAAAGAATGCAACCTTGGGCTGCCTTAAGAGAGACATGTTATTTTTGTTTAGTCATATCCGATTCCTCATGACCCCATTTGGGGTTTTCTTGGTAAAGGTATTGAAGTTGTTTGCCATTTCCTTCTCTAGTTCATTTTACAGATGAGGAAACTGAGGTAAACAGGGTTAATTGACTTGCCCAGAGTCACACAGCTAGTAAGTATCTGAAGCCAGATTTGAACTCAGGAAGAAGGTGACTCCAGGCCTGGCGCTCTATCCACCACACCACACAGCTGCCCTTAAGAGAGGCATAGCTTCTAAGAGTAGGGACGTGGTGCTCTGTACTCTGCCCTCCTCGGATCGCTTCTGCACTATTATATTCAGTTTTTGGAGGCAAAGGTTACAGAGCACATTGATAAAGCAGAGAGGGTATCCACAAGAGGGTGACCAGGACAGTGAAGGGTTTCCAGTTCATGTCCCATGAGGATTTGGTTGAAGAAACTAAGAGAAGAGAAGGCTCTAGCCTAAGCATCTCCTGTTCCAGTTATTCCACTCTCATCTGGCATGATTTCAGGCCCTTATCACCTTTCCCTTAGATTATTGCAGCAACTGTGTAATTGGTTTACCTTCCTCCAGCCTCTTCACATTCCAGCAAGTTGTCTGCACTGCTGCCAAAGAAATATTTCTTAAGTTCAGATCTGAACATGTGACTCCCTACTCAATTGACTCTAGTAACTTATTATTGACTCAAGGATCAAATAGAAATTCCTCTGTTTAATTTTGAAAGCACTACACTACTTGGCCCCAACCTTTTTTCTCCAGCTTCAGTGGCTATTACTCTTTTTCCTCTACTCTGTAATCCAAACACATTGGCTTTCTTTCTGTACCTTACATATGACAATCCATCTCCCATCTCCATGCCTTTGTACTGTCTTCCACTACTGGATTGGGCTCCCTCCTTATCTCTGCCTCATAGTCTTGAAGCTCAGGCACCATCTTCTCTACCAACCCTTTCCTGATCTATGCAACTGCTAGTGTTCTCCCTCCTAAGCTTTCTTGTATCAACTACTTTGTATAAAATTAATGTGTATACATACATAATATGTACACACATACATATATACACATGTATGTATGCATATACATGTACACACATATACGTATATTTATTTGGAAAGTGTTATGTTTTTATATGTGCTAATGAGACAAGAGTCTCTCTCATTAGAATGTAATATACTTGCAAGTAGACATTGTTTCTTTTTTTATATTTGGATCCTCAGTGTTTAGTACATTTAGTAGGTGATTAATAAATTATTATCATTATTAATAATTATTATCAGTCACTTAGTAGGTGATTAATAAATGCCTGTTGATTGATTGAATGACTGAGGAACTCAAGGCCCTTCAACACTTTGGTCTCCCTCCAAATGCTCTCCATGTTGTCAATGTCCTATTCTGACTAAGGCAGAATGCACAAAGATGTGTGTGAGATTGGAACTGGGGTTAGGAGGCAAGGCATGTGACAAAGAGACAAAGGCAGAAAGGAGAGAGGGGAGATGGGAACCAAGAGGGAATATCTGATTCCTATTATTGTCTAGCTCTTCTGACCAGCTGTTAAAGACTCCACCAGGCCAATGGCTAGGGTTTACTTGTGATTCAACACTAACATATCCTAGGAGGTGAATCAAGTTCGATTTTCATATATGATCAGAGATTTGGAGGTACAAGGGACCTTGGAGGTCACCTGGTTCTCACTGGGGTTGAGTTTTTCTCAAGTCTCTCTGGGAAAGAGAAAAAACCAGTTCAGGTTGCTACCTGGTTGCTCGGAATCTCAGATGTTTGTTGCTGTCCAGCATCAATACAGAAAAGGAGCCAGAAATTACACATAAAAATCCATAACCATTTAAAAATCACAGTCACCAAGTGTCAACTCCCGGCCTCCTGGGGCCAATTTACTAAGGAAATCAATGTTATCATTCCAGGAAAGCAGCACTAGAAAACTGCCCTCATTTTCCCACATTTGCATATCCACTATAACAGGAAAAGGATATAAATCATTGCCTAATCCCATATGATTTCTAAAACTGTGACAAAGCCAGCTGATCTAAGTCTCAGTGGGAGCGGGAACACTTCCCATGATCCTCAGACAGCCAGACCAAGCCCTGTCAGCCAGTCACAGGGCAGAGGTAGGGACATTGAGGTGGGAGGGATGGGGAATTTATCAAGAGACCACTATGAGGCCAGAAGCCCAGAAATAGCAGGAGTTTCTGATGCATGTTCTGCCCAGAAGTTAGTGTCCCAATTTCTAATCTCATTCCGGCAAGTGGATGGATGGTGAACTGTGCTGAAAATCTACCTGAGTACCAGACTGTAGTGGAGCGATCAATGGTACTCAGTAAGAACCCTCTCCAGGAAAAGGAAGAAGATCATCAGCCCTGGCAGCTGTGCATTTTAGCTTCGGGTCAAAGGTCTCAGATGTCTTTAGGCTCTCTCTCTCTCTCTTCCCAGAAGTGTCTGTAATAACCCATCCTCTTTCCTGTAATCTCTGTTGCTACCTGATTGCCTTTCTTCTTCCTGATTATCTTTCTTCTTCGACTTTTCTGCTTTAGATTTTTTCTGTTTAAAAAGAAACCCTATAATAAAACTGTCAGGACAGAATGGTATTTATCAAATCTCCTTTTATAGAGCCTAGACAGAGATAAACTGAAAAGCCTTCTAAAGGCTAATAAAAAAAAAGGCAACATAGAATCAGGGAGTCATATACTGAGGTCCCTTCCAACCTTAGATCAATGATCCTGTAACCTAAATCAGAAGGCCTGGGTTCAAATTCTTGTCCTATCACTTCTGAGCTGTATAATCTTGGGCAAATTTACAGCTGTACAAAATAAAGAGGCTGCATAAGATGTTCTCTAAGGTCCCTTCCTACTCTGTCATTCTCTGCTTCCATATGAGACTTTGGGTAAGTCACTGAAACCTCTCTGGGTTTCAATTTCTTCTTCTCTAAAACGATGGGGTAGAGTAGACTCGGTAGCGTATAGGTTCCCTTCCATCTCTCAGCCTATGAACAGAGAGATGGGCCTGGAGTCAGGAAGACCTGAGTTCAAATGTGGCTTGCTTACTTGCTAGCTGTGTGACCTTGGGCAAGTCACTTAAAGTCTGTTTGCTTCAGTTTCCAGCTCTGTAAAATAGAGATAACAATAGCACCTACTGCCCAGGGTTGTTGTGAGAATCAAACGAGTAATCTGTCAAGTACTCAGCACAGTGCCTGGAATATCACAGGTGCTTTATAAATGTTTTTGCTGTTGTTATTTCAGTGGTTTGATTTTTTGTGATCCCATTTGGGGTTTTCATAGTAAAGATACTGGGGCGATTTGCCATTTCCTTCTGCAGCTCATTTTACAGATGAGGAAATTGAGGCAAACAGGGTTAAGTGACTTGCCTGGGGTCACACAGCTGGTAAGTGTCTGGGGATGGATTTGAACTCATGAAGATGAGTCTTTCTGAATCCAAGTTCTATCCTCTGCACCACCTTGATGCCTTTATAAATGTTTCGTCCTTATTACTACTAGTTCATGAACCTGTGATCCCTTCTCCAAGGATGGTAAGCTCTGTGTGCTGCACATACCTTTCCACTTAGTGGGTGTGCTGTCACTCCTTGTTACAGAGAATGGCTCTCTGAGGAAGAAAGGAAGCCTATATTCAGAAAGCAAGACAATATAAATAAAATTTTTTTAAATGTATTAAGCCAAAGTATGTGAGCTCCTTGAGGATAGGGACTGTTTCATTTCTCTCTGATGCACAGTAAATATAATAAATGCTTGTTGACTCTCCATAGGAGAAAGGCAACGTGCCCTTCTCATGCAGTGACTCTGCCTAATGCCCCTCCCACAGACTCACTTAAAAATAACTTCCAGCCAGCTGTAGGTTGTTCCCTGTTCCCCCTTTCTGGTCAAGCTATGGATAGAAGCGAGTGATAGTCAGACAGTGTCGTTCTTCCCCCAGATTTCAGAAAGGGTATTTCAGGATGAGGGCAAGGGGAGAGAGGTTAGTATGGCTGGCAAGCTGGCTGGAACCAGTTTAATCACACCGCCCTCAGATCAACTTCTGAAGGTCAGATACAGTGAGATTAGGAGTGTTGGCAGTGTTTAAGGAGGAAAAAGAAAAACTTCCATGGGGCTTTTAGCTCAGACAATGCTCACCATATACACAAATTTTCCCTAGGTGCTGGGAAGGACCCAGATGCTGTGGTATGGTTGAAAGAGTTGTGATACATAGTAGATAGACGTAGAGTCAGGAGAACCTGGATTCCTGTTCGGATTTGGATGCTTCCTAGTGATATAACTCTGGGTAAGGGTCTCTGAGCCTCAGTTTCCTAAGCTGAAAAATGGGGATAATATTACTAGGGTTGTTGTGGGGAAAGTGCTTTGGACATCTTAATCCCTATAGAAGTGTGCACTCCAGATGTGATTTGACTAGGGTAGAGTGTGGCAAAACATGACCCCAGTGATCATTGTTCTGGATACTAGGACTTTTATAAGGGAATTCAAGAGGTGTGCTCTCAGAATGCAATATATTTTTGCTCAATTGAACAGAATAGAGGGGGAAAAGCAGAAGGAGAGATGAAGTCTTGGAAGACATTTTGTAAAATGGCCAGTCATGAAGAGGACAGCTTCTCTTTGAGATTAGGTTCTTTCCCAAATGAGATTCTGTATGTAAAGCACCTTCTAAACCTTAAAGCGATATAGAAATGTCAGTTCTTATTATTTTTATCATAACTAATAATAATAGCTAACATTTCTATATAAGTTTAGGATTTGGCAAAATACTGAATATATATGATTACATTTGATTTTCTGGACAACCCTGTGATGTAGGGACCATAATTATCCCCATTTTACAGATAAGGAAACTGAGGGAAACAGATTAAGTGACTTGCCCAGGGTCATATAGCTAGAGTCTCTGAAGAAGGATTTGAATTCAGGGCCTCAGACTCCAAGTTCAGTGTTCTATTCACTAGAGCAACTTATTACTATTACTACAACTATTGCATTTGCTGCCTTTACTCTCGCTACTGTATGGAAACTATTATCTCCAAGATTACCAATTACCTTCTAACTGACAAATCCATATTTTTGGACACAGTTATACCTCAAAGAAGTAAAGAAGTAGGAAAAGATCCTATGTGAACAAAAATATAGCAGCTCTTTTTGTGGTGGCAAAAAAATAAAGGTCAAAAACTATGGGGATATCCATCTATTGGGGAATGGCTGTACAAATTATGGTGTTGAATGTGAGGGAATACTGTTATGCTGTAACAAACAAGGAAAGACATGATTTCTAAAACATGTATGAACTGATATGGACTAAAGCATGTAGAACCAGGAGATAAATGTACTGTACCATCAATGCTATAAACACGAAGACATACAAACAGATGAGAATAAAATGGGCAGAATCAGGTCAACAATTTATACAATAACTACATTGTCAGAACGAGCAACTTTGGAAGCCGTAATAACTCTACGAACACAATGGCCATTCCTTGATTCCACGGGACCAAAGATGCAGCATCGCCTGACAGAGTGATGAATTGGACGCAGAATGAGACAGATTTTTGATGTGGTCATGAGAATATTTATTTTGCTTTACTACGTATATTTGTTACAAGGAATTTGTTTTAACTTTTTTCCCAATGGGGTGGAGAGTGGGAGGGAGAAAAAATATACTTCTGCTAATTTTTTAAAATTAAATAAAAAAAAAAGATGACTCCAATAGGATTTTTTTTCCATCTTCATGCTCCATGACCTCATTTCAGCTTCCAGTATTATTAAGCTCCTTCTGGAGACTCATCCATCATGGCTCCCGTGACGCTATTCTTTCCTCATCTCATCTACTCCCATGGCTACTGTCATCACCCCTGTGTAGACGATTCCCCCACTTACGTCTCCAGACCTCTCTCTTTTGCTTTAATCTAGAATTTTCAACTGTCTGATGGACATCTCCACCTGCAAGTCACCTTGACATTTTGAATCTCATTTAAAAGTAAACACATCATTTCCTCTCCCTACAAATCTTCCCTTTCTCTTAAGTTCCCTATTTAAGTTGATGGTTCCACTAATCATTCCAGACTCAGACCTTGAGGTTGTCTTTTCTCTTTCCTTCGCATCCTGCGTTCAGTGACTAAATCCCAGTGATTCCACTGTCATATATTTCTTGAGTCTGTCCCCACCTCTCAATTCATCCTCTCATCACCCTACTTTAAGCTCTCATCACCTCTTGCTCAGACTGAGGACCATCTCCAGTTGTCCTGATCTGTATCTGGCCACTGGACCCAGACGGTTCTGGAGGAGAGAGTGAGGCTGGTGCACAACCCTCCGTCACTTAAATCCAGTTCACTTGCAAGTCATGGCATCACCTTCCTCATATCATGGTGCTCTTTGAGAATAAAGGAAAAACCCACAGCCTCTTGCTCATATTACAGTACTGGTCTCTCTGCATCCAGTCCCTTCATTCTCCAATGTGTCCCACCACTACTACCAGTGCCATCTTGCTGATGCACAAATGTGATTACGGTATGTCCTTGATGAAAAACACAAACTTTCTACGACTTATTATGAACCCTAAAGGAAAAAAGTACGAACATCTTTATCTGATAAAAGATGCTCTCTTTATTTTTATCTTAGTGTGTCTTTCTCATCATATTTCATAATGCTCCCATGAGTTACTTCCATATTCCAGCAAACTGGGTTACAACAACACTTCAACAAACACTCATTAAACGCTCATTATGTGCCAGACACTGGGCAAACAAAGACAAATGAATATAGTTCCTGCTTTCAAGGAGCTTATACTTTTAAGATGCATTCTACTACATGCTCATAAGTAGTCATATACAAAATGCATATGAAGGAAGTATATGGTAACTTTAGAGGGGAAGGAACTAGAAGCTAGAGGCCAGGGCCTAGCTGTTCCCCAAACCTGTCCTGTACTTTCCCCTTTTACTGTTTCCATGTATCCAATACAGTAGAATTCTGTAAAATTAAATTTTATTTTCAATTCTGCATTCTCTCCCTCCACTTCCTCCCTTATTCCCCTTCTCCTTCCACATCCCCACCCCCACCAAACAAGAAAACAAGAACAAACCCCTATCAAAAACATGTATAGTCAAAAAAAATCAATTCCCCCATCCGTCATCTCTCTCTCTCCCCCCCCCCCCCCCTCTCTCTCTCTCTCTCTCTCTCTCTCTCAGTAAGTGGGTAACATCATGAGTCCTTTGGAGTTGTGGTTGGTCACTGTGTTGATCAGAATCAATCAGAGCGTTTCAAAGGTGTTTGTTTTTACAAGATTACTGTTTTTGTATAAATTGCTCTCTGGGTTCTCTTCACTTAATTCTGTATCATGTCTCCCTGTGTTTCTCTCAAATCATCCCCTTCATCATTTCTTACAGCCTTAGAGTAGAAGGTTAACTCCCTGAGGACAGGCACCGTTCCATTGTTGTCTTTGTATTTCCAATGCTTGGCGCACAGTAAGTGTTTACTTAACACTGGTTGATGAAATAAATCCTGCCTGCCTGAGAGGCAGCTGGTGAAACAGTGGCTACTGCACTGGGCAGATTATTTGCTGAATTGAATGGAATGTCCAAAGCCAGTCTGAGACACTTATTAGCTATGACTAGGCAACTTACTTAACTTCTCTTTGCCTTAGTTTCCCCAACTGTAAAACGGGGACATTATCACAGTGTTGTGATATTATAAATGAGATAATATTTGTAAAAAAAGATGTGAGGTAATACATGTAAACAGTGCTTACTTAGCACAGGGCCTAACACGCATAGGAGAGACTACAGAAACACTTATTCTTTTTTTTTCTCTTACTCCCTAGAGCTGACTTCCTCTGTCTCCACCAGTTGATGTCTTTCTCTTCAGATGCCTCTTCTTCCCTGATTCCTTCAAGTAAAGGAGATTTCTAATCTCTCAGACCTTACAGCTTCTGCTATACATTTTTCTCATTCTCACAGGATAATTTTTTGTGTATATCTCTCACAGACACCCCACCCACATTATATTGCAAACTCTGACTGCAACGACTGAATCATTTTTTTTATCTTAGTCTCAATTAAGATTTTATATCAATGTGTCATAAAGACCTGGAGGCAACCCAGGGCTCTTGAAGGCTCTGCCAGTGAAATGCTAGCTTTCCTAGGTCCTTTCAAGCTAGAGAGGCATTATGGAGAGGCCCTGGGGTCTACTGAATATCTAATTTCTGAGTTTCAGTTCAAGAAACTGGAGAGGCAGAAAGCTCGAGGATATTTGTGGTCACACATCTTGAAGACAATATACCAAGTCCAAGAGTGATCATGTTGGTGAAAGAAGAAAAAAAATTATTAAAATCATATATTCTTGAAGTCTAGCACAATTCCCTGTACACTTGGACAGTTAGGTGGTGTTGTGGAGAGGATTTGGAGTCAGGAAGACTCCTGTTATCAGACAGTTTTTAGCTATGTGACACTAGATGTGTCACTTAGACTCTCTAAGACAATAGCACCTACCTCCTACGGTGGTTGTGAGAATCAAGTATGATAATACACTTCCCTTCCCAATTCCCTTGACTTCCTTCAAGTCGCAACTAAAATCCATCTGTAAGAAGGCTTTTCTGGTCTGCCTTTCTTCTGAGATTATCTCCAATTTAGCTGGTCAATTTATCTTGTAAGTACAGAGTTACTTGTGTCTCATCTCCCCAGATCCAATGTGAGGTCATTGAGGGCAGGGACCTTATTTTTGTCTTTGTATTTCCAGAGCTTGGCACAGTGCCTGCCTGGCATATAGTAAGCACATACTTATTGCTTCATTGACCTGATTTGATTTGGCTAAAGGACTTTGCAAACTTTAAAGCACTATATAAATGATAACTTATTTCATAGTAGATAAAAAATACTGTCCTTGAATTGCTGATATTATAGTCTCAGGCAGGACAGTAACCTATATGTGAGAAGAAAGAGTCCATCGTTGGGTTTAGAAAGTCCCTGGGGTTCAACTGAGCAAATTTCCCATCTCAGTAAATTCCCCCATCTATCTCTCCCCGCATTGTGACCCTGGCTCTGGGAACCACCATAGGCGGGCTCCCTTGCCTGAGCTCACACTATAATTAAAGTCATTACCACAAGTTATAATTATGTTTCAATCTCCCTTCCAACATTGTGTAAACGTAGCTAATATCTATTTTCAGACATTTACCTTGCACCTTTCTTGTAAAAAAGGAAACCTATTATCTCATGAAATAGAGAAAGAGTGAGAGGTGGTGGGAGCACTCATAGTGTCAGTCCATGAGAGAGCCAGAGCTCCCAAGAGGCTGATACTCTCTCTTCCAATGGGCTCAGAGTTGGGGTCTTCAGGTGACATGCTCAGTTTTAGCTACTCCAGCACTCAAAGGCAGGAGTCTGCTATGGCCTCTTTAGTAACTTTCCTTCTAGAGCCTTCAAATTTTGCTCTGTTCCTGGAGAGTCGGCAGAGAGGCTAAGCTCAATTACCTGAATATAAGAGCAAAGATATGTGGGAAATTCCTAGGTGAATAGGGAATTTTCCAAGTGTTCTGCTTTGACAGTAAGGAAGCTGTTGAACTATACATGGAGTCAAATTCACTTTTGCTTTGGCCAGGGGAAAGCTTCCCTGGGGGCACTGGGGTGGGGGGACTAGTGGTTCAGGATGTGTAGATGAGAGTTATTTTTTTGTTGTTTTTTTGCTAAACACCACTTATCTTTCTTCCCTTTCTTTCTTCCCCTTTCTTCCACTTTAAAAAAAAAAAGGCAGCAATGATGTGTTGCCTGCTCAGTGACAAGCCCAAATATGCTCTCACACATCCTGGTCTTTTCTTTCTGTCAATTATCTGACCCAATCAAGGTCAGATTGAAGTGCAGGGGTACTGACGCATGAAGCCATCTCTCTTTCAAGAAATGGCAGCACGAGAACTAGCACTTCTGGCTCCTGGGGCAAGCAGCACAAACCCTGGGAACAGGCAAGGTACAATAGGCCTTTAAATACAATTTTTAAGATAATGCAATGGAGTTGGGGGAGGCAGCAGAGATCTTGGACCTTAGACCATAAGGCTCCATGTGGGAAAGAGACTTTGTCCCTTTGTGGGGAAACAGAGACCCTGGGACCCTGCCCCATGATAAGAGACAGAGAGAAACCCTTGGTCAATACCAAGCTACTGAGAAGTAACCAGGGGACTAGGTATAAAATAGAACTTCACTGGGAGGAGCCCATCCAAGATTTACCCACCAGAGAAAGGTGATGGAGCTTCTGGTTGCTTCCTATTTTAAATAATTATTCTTTAATGTATCATTCTAACTGCTGTAAATAATAAAAGGAGAGGTAGCTGCTAGGACACAAAAAGCACCAGATTCAGTCAGAAGACTTGGGTTAAAATCCTTACTCTGTTACCTATTATACATATGACTCCAGACAAGACACTTGGCATTTGTGAGTTGGTTTGCTCTGGTGTAAAATGAGGAGGAGGATAGTCTAGATGGTTTCTAAATTCCCTTATGATACTCCATTCCTTGGATCCTATGAGAGAAAGGACAGGCCATCGAATAATATTTAAATTAATATTTAAATAATATTTAAACTAATTCTTATTAACAAGGTGCTAAGTTTAATACCTCTCCACCCTCTGAAGCGAACCAAAGGAGAGAGGACTAGTGCAGTAGAAAGAGCCCTGGATTTTGAATCAGAGGCCCTGGTTCCAAACTTTGCCTCTGTCACTACCTGCACAGCTTTGGTTAAATAACTTCTCCTTTTGGGACCTCAGCTTCCTTCTTTATAAAATGAGGTGGTTGGGCTGGATGACCTCTGTGGTCTCTTCTAGTTCTAAATCTAGACTCCAATGAGCATCGTCAAGACTCTCGAAATGTCAGTGTTGTGGAGAGGAGTCTTAGTTACAGCACTGAGAAATGGACCTATTTCTCCAGGAGAAGATGGGTCATCTGTGGGTAGTCTGAGTCACATGAGGCAGAGAGATCAAGGAAAGGAAAGGTGACTAAGCAACATTTGGGGTGGAAGTATCAGACATGCTATCTTGATCTTGGCTTCAAAATGGCTGGGTGATTAATATGGGAGTCACCAACTTGAGGTTGGCTTCCAGGGGGAGTTTACCATTGTGACATTTTCTCCAAGTTTTTAGGTATGCTGGGGATTAATTCTGATCTAGATCACTCTGGGTACAACAAAAGACATTCTCCTCCTGTGAAGACTTGTTTCCCTCTGGAGAAGACTGACCATTGTATCTATGTTGTCCCATGTCCTTAGGAAGGTAAGAAAATAAAGAGCAGTACTTACAACTTTGCAGTAATTCTCATACCTCACTCACACCTAGATGCTCTGGGATCCAGCGACTCTGGCCTCCTCACTGTTCTTCACATAAGACACTTCAGCTCCTGACTCTGGGGATCTTCACCGAGATTCTCTCCTCCTCTTTTCTGCATCCTTTCTTTTCTGGCTACCTTCAAATTTCACATTCTGTGAGAAGCCTTTCCTGGTCCCCCGAATGCTAGTGCCTTCCCTTGGTTGATTATTTTCAATTTATGCTCTATACAACTTGTTTGTGTACAGTTGTTTTCATGTTGTCTCCCCTTTTGCATCGTGAGCTTCTTGAGGATGGAGACTGTGCATTTTGCACAATGTGCTTAAAGTAAATGCTTGTCAACTCACTGACCTGACTTAGGATTTTTCACTATTATGTTGCTATTGTTGAGTCGTTTTCAGGCATATCTGACTCTCCATGACCCCATTTGGGAGTTTTCTTGGCGGAGATACTGGAGTGGTTTGCCATTTCTTCTCCAGCACACTTTACAGATGAGGAAACTGAGGCAAACAGGGTTAAAGAAACTTACCCAGGGTCACATGTCTAAGGCTGGATTTGAATTCAGGAAGATGTCTTCCTGACTCTAGGCCTGGCGCTCTATGCACTGTGGCACCTAGATCCCCCATTTATTGGTATAAGGAATTCCTTGATGAGGAGCCCTCCATCAATGCAGATTAGTACCTTTTCCATAACTTAGTTTCCTAGAATACTGAAAAATTAATTGATTTAGCTAGAGTCACATAGCTAGCATGTGTGAAAGGCAAGACTTCAGCTCAGACCTTTCTTAATTCCTTAGAGAAGCCAGCTCTCTAACCACTACACCACACTGTGTCTCCATAATAATACTGAGAATGATGGCAGTTATGATAACATAGGTACTGGACATGTGATTCCAAGTTCCAAGGGAACTTCTCTGCAGTTTATACAGCTATATCCTGAGTAGTATGAATAATGAATCTTGGGAAGTGTTGAATTATTCAAATTGAACAGCACATTTCCATTGAGCTGGAACCAATTACCATATTTTATGTAATTACAACTTCGAATGGTGTTAACATGTAACTACTTCTCACAGGATTCATTAATCACACGAATCAGGACCTAGACACAGTCTTAGAGTCTCTAGGGCCCTGAGAAGTTAAATGATTTGCCCCAGGTCACAATTAAATATTCATGGGAAGTAGGACTTGAACTCAGGTCTTTGTGGCTCCAAGGTCAACTCTCTTTGCATTATGACACACTGCCTTTCTAATAATTAACAGTAATATTAATAACAATGGCTTGCTATTATAGTAGAACAGTGGCTTGTCTCAGGACTATTTATATTTGAATTCCATCTAACATAATGAGATCATAATTTCTAACATATGTACATATGTATGTTATATATATATATATATATATGTAGATACATATACACATAACTCCACAAGGTTTACAAAATATGTAGTTTCATCAGTTTATAGATAGAAACCCTAACAAATGAGGAAATTGAGGCTGAGAAGTTATATGAATTGCCCAGTCACAGAATTCGTCACTATGGAAAGTGAGATTTGAACGTAGGCCTCTCCTCATTCCTATATCCAGCGATGTTACCACTATACTGTTCTGTTGAGACAAAAGTTAATTCTCCCCCAGATTATATTTCATGTTTTCCCCAGTTGGATAGTCAAACAGGGGCTGGGGGAGAGGATCCTCTTGGTTCTCTACTGAAACTGATTTCAACTAGCACCCAAATATCATGGTTTTTAACAGGACCGCTTTGATCACAGCTAAAGCCAAGACCAGAAGTCTTCCTGATGAGTTATGTGTGACACAAGGGAAAGAGCACTAGATTTGGAGTCAAAGGCCCTGGCCGAGTTTCTGGCTTCTAAGATCTCTTTCATCTCAGCCTATGATCCTAGATGAATGAGGGAAATGAGGAGTTAGAGGCATCTGAAGCAGCCATCGGAGGTCCTGAGAGGGAATGAGAGCAGGAGGCTTGGAATCAGGAAGCCTCAAGTATGAATCAAGTATGAATCCTGCTTCAAACACTTACTGGCTACATGACCTTGGACAAGTTAACTACTGCATGCTTCATTTTGCTCATCTGTAAAATGGGGATGATAATAGCCCCTAACTTATAGGGTTGTTGTGAAACCAATTGAGTTAACATATGTAAAGTGTTTAGCAAATAAAAGAAGACTATTCTAGAGAATAAGAAGATGGAGACTGAGGCAAAGGAACAGCTGAGGATAAAGATGTTCTTCACTCTCTCAACTCCACTTTTTTTAGCTTGTCCTTAGGGCATGAACTCAGAGACAGGAGTCTTTTCCTTGTTAGGCCCAGGAAAACTAGGTCACAGGGCAGTTGGTAAAGAGGACTAGACTCACTGGGGCTTTATCTATGAGAATCCTGCTTCCTTCCTTATTTCCCTTCTCAGTCATTACTGGCTTTCTCTTTGGGGAAAGGGAAGAGGTAAAGCATGCCCCAGAACCTGCTGGCACACCCAGGGACACCCTGCCCATGTGCCCATCCCCTCTTCTCTAAAGAACCAGAAGCCAGAGAGCCAAAAACAACCTAAGTTTGTGAAGAACCAGAAATACAAGATAGAAGCTGAATCGCTGAGGCAGCATGTCTACATCCCTGGATTTGGGCATTGGCGTATCTTATGCTCTGATCTCCTTAGAGAGTCCAGGGGTGGGGAACCTGTAGGTCCTTAAGTGTGGCCCTTTGACTGAATTCAAACTTCACAGGATAAATCCCCTTAATAAAAGAATGTGTTCTGTAAAACTAGAACTCAGTCAAAAGACTGCACCCAAGGACCTAGAGGGTCACATTAGACCTTGGAGTCAGAAAGATTTGAGTTCAAATCTGAACTTGGATACTTACTGTCCTGTGTAACTCTGGGCAAGTCACTTAATCTCTGACTCAGTTTCCTCAACTGTAAAATGGAGATCATAATAGTATCTCCCTTATAGAATTATTTTGACGATCCAATGAGGTATTTGTAAAATGCTTGGCACAATGTCTAGTGTGCCTAGTGTTTAATTCGTGTTTATCACCCTCCTTTGCTTCTGTCCCAATGGTTATGTAGGGAGATTTAAGGGGGTCTTGGAGTTGATGGAAGGAGATCCATCTGCCCTACCTATCCTTTGGCAGTCAGAAAATCTGTGTGAACCTTCAGGTTTCCCACCCCCACAGCAATAGGGTTTGTAGGGTGGTGTCTAGAACTAGAGCACCCATCACTTCCATTTTCTGTTCGCCAGTCACTTGGTGGAAGTGTTGAAGTAGTTTGCTTTGGGTTCTTGCTATCTCAAAGAACTGCTCACATCTGCACATGTTAGGTCTGCCTGGTCACGGGCTCCTGTGGCTAATGAGAGCCCTGATGCTCCAAGGAACGGGCTATGGCCTAGCTCACAAAATGAGTCAGAGCCAAAACAGAACCATGACTGCTTAGATCACCCTGACAAGACCCACAGAGCATGGATATACTATCATTTGCATTTTTTTCCCTGGGCTTGGGTTTTTCTTACCTCACCCTTTTTTCCCAGAGTTAGTTGAAAAATGACTGCCAAAGGGAGAGATGCAAGTTTTGTGGAGGCATGTGATTCATCTAAGATAAGGTAGGTAAAAAGCATTCCTGCCCTCAAGGAATTCCCATTTAATGGAAGAAGCATGTGAATAACTAGGTCCATACAAGATATGCATCTGTAAAATGTTGTGAAGAAGGAAAGAGTTGAGTATTCAAAGTATTTTGAATTCCCTAGAAAAAGGCTTTGGGGAAAAGCTCTGCAACTGTAATCCATCAATCAACCTATCAATCAATCATAAAGTATTTACTAAGCGCTTACTGTGTGCCAGGCACTGTTCTAAGTGCTGGGAATACAAAAATGAATGTATTTCTTTTTAACAGTATCTCCCTTTCCTGCTGTCCTCCCCTGATCTAAACCAAGTTTGTAATTAAGGAGGACCCATCAGCTACCGCGTACCTAGTCCCCAAATTCAGAGGAGAGTGGAGCCACAGAAGAGGGGCTTGAATAACTTTCTAAGGTCACCTAGGTTTCAGTCTTCCTAATATCAGAAATCTGAGGTGTACGGGTCTGAGAGTGAGAGGAACACACCTGGTATGTTCAGCTCCAGTACAGAGGGACCCATGAGGGAAAAAGAGAGTCTAAGCTGTAAGCTTTGAGATACTTTAGCAAGGCTTCCCCCCTGTCCCCCATATCAGACCTCCAGGGCTCCATAAGTTTTACTTTCGGTCCAACTCCAGCAGCTTCACGTGGCTAGAAAAGATGACCTCTGAGAGTCAGTGTGACATTTAACAGACTGCCTGTGACTCAGAGGGAAGAGGAACCAGTCACATGTGCACAGACTGCACAGTTCTCCTAAATGCAGAAGCCAGAGAATTGCTACTTTGCGCATGCTTCCATATGCTGCTCTGCTGCTGCAGTCCTGAGCCCTTTCATTCTGGCCAGGCAGACCTCTGAGTCAAAGGGTATGCTAGTCTGGTCTGAGGTTCCAAGAAGCACAAGCCATTGTACAGAAAGACCTCCTTCATCTGGATGAAACTACTCCCTCCAAGACAGCTCTATTCAGACATAGCCCAACAACTAGATGGCCTGCAGATGTTGGGGAATGGGGGCTTTTACCAACTTTGAGTAGGTCAGATAAGTCTAAACACAGAGGCTGCTAAGAGTCCTCTGGAACTGAGGTCTGTATATTTATTTATCAGTCATTCCTTGCTTGGGTTGAAGGCATCTGGTAGATCACGTCAAACGGGTCACGGCCATTCCTGGCATTTTATGTAAAGGGAGAAAAAGGCAAACTCACTAAGTGATTTGTTTGGAAAAAGCATGGAGAAGTTGTGCCTTGAAACAAATATCTAATACCTTAATCCCTTCCCCAGACCAATTACATTCTAACCCTGTGTTATGGCTTAAAAGGAGGGCTTCTGATGTGACCATGGTGGCTTCACAGACTGAATTACATAAAATTTGAAGTCAGTTTAAATCCCACTCACTTTTCTTCAATTTCACACATGTAGTAATCTGGCCCATCACCCTCCATTGGCAGCCTTCACTCAGCACAATTAACCACTTCCTTAAGGCATTGTGAAGAGAGCAGGACAGTGGCCTAGTCTGGGAAGAATGGTCAGCCACTGGCTTATTTTTCAATGGATAAGCCTGAAGCTGACACAGCACACTGACTCCTCAGTCTCAGGCCCCAGGATGGTTGGGTCTCTTATTGAGGGCAGACAGAGCTCTTGGAGAGCTCCACGGCCAGAAGGAGGCTTTCTATCCTATCAATGTGGGCCAGGATGATCTAATAAACTTACAGACTTCTGGAGCTGGAGATCATTCAGTCTACTGCCTTCACTTCAGTAAGAGTGATCATAATCAATGATGGCTAGCTTTAATATAGGAGTTTAAGGTTTACAAAATTCTTTTTTTTTTTTAAATATAAATTTATTTAACTTTTTACATTGATTTTCACAAAATTTTGGGTTCCAAATTTTCTCCCCATTTGTCCCCTCACCCCACCCCAATACACCGAGCATTCTAATTTCCCCTATTACCAATCTGCCCTCTCTTCTATCCTCCCTCCCTTCTCTTGTCCCCATCTTCTCTTTTGTCCTGTAGGGCCACATGACTTTCTATTCCCCATTAACTATTTCCTAGCAGCAACAACAATACCCAACAGTTGTTTCTAAAACTTTGAGTTCCAAATTCTCCCCATCCCTCCCTCCCCACCCATTCCCTTTGGGAAGGCAGGCAATTCAACATAGGCCCTATCTATGTAGTTTTGCAAATGACTTCGATAATAGTCGTGTTGTGTAAGACTAACTGTATTTCCCTCCATCCTATCCTGCCCCCCATTGTTTCTATTCTGTCTTTTGATCCTGTCCCTCCCTGAGTGTTGACTTCAAATTGCTCCCTCCTCCCATTGCCCTCCCTTCCATCATCCCTCCCCACCCTGCTTATCTCCTTCTCCCCCACTTTCCTGTATTGTAAGATAGGTTTTTATACCAAAATAAGTGTGCATTTTATTCCTTCCTTTAGTTGAATGTGGTAAGAGTAAACTTCATGTTTTTTTTCTCAGCTCTCCTCTTTTTCCCTCCACTAAAAAGTCTCCTGCTTGCCTCTTGAATGAGAGATAATTTACCCCATTCCATTTCGCCCTCTCTCCTCCCACTACATTTCTCTCTCACCGTTTACCTTAATTTCTTTTAAGACATAATCCCATCCTATTCAATTCACTCTGTGCTCTCTGTCTCTGTGTGTGCGTGCATGTGTGTATGTGTGTGTGCGTGCACGCGTGTACATGTGTGTGTGTATGTGTGTGTGTAATCCCACCAACTACCCAGATACTGAAAAGTTTTAAGAGTTACAAATTTTGTCTTTCCATGTAGGAATGTAAACAGTTCACCTTTGGTAAGTCCCTTATGACTTCTCTTTGCTGTTTACCTTTTCATGCTTCTTCTCATTCTTGTGTTTGAAAGTCAAATTTTCTTTTCAGCTCTAGTCTTTTCATCAAGAATGCTTGAAAGTCCTCTGTTTCATTGAAAGACCATATTTTCCTCTGAAGCATTATACTCAGTTTTGCTGGGTAGGTGATTCTTGGTTTCAGTCCTAGTTCCTTTGACTTCTGGAATATCCTATTCCATGCCCTTCGATCCCTTAATGTAGAAGCTGCTAGATCTTATGTTATCCTGATTGTATTTCCACAATACTGGAATTGTTTCTTTCTAGCTGCTTGCAAGATTTTCTCCTTGACCTGGGAATTCTGGAATTTGGCCACAATGTTCCTAGGAGTTTCTCTTTTTGGATCTCTTTCAGGCAATGATCGATGGATTCCTTCAATACTTATTTTGCCCTCTGGTTCTAGAATCTCAGGGCAGTTTGCCTTGATAATTTCATAAAAGATGATGCCTAGGCTCTTTTTTTAATCATGGCTTTCAGGTAGTCCCATAGTTTTTAAATTGTCTCTCCTGGATCTATCTTCCAGATCAGTTGTTTTTCCCATGAGATATTTCACATTCTCTTCCATTTTTTCGTTCTTTTGGTTTTGTTTGGTGATTTCTTGGTTTCTCAGAAAGTCATTAGACTCCATCTGTTCCATTCTAATTTTGAGAGAACTATTATCTTCAGTGAGCTTTTGAACCTCTTTTTCCATTTGGCTAATTCTGCTTTTGAAAGCATTCTTCTCCTCATTGGCTTTTTGAACCTCTTTTGCCAATTGAGTGAGCCTATTTTTCAATGTGTTATTTTCTTCAGCATTTTTTTGGGTCTCCTTTACCAAGGTATTGACCTGTTTTTCATGCTTTTCTTGCATCTCTCTCATTTCTCTTCCCAGTTTTTCCTCCATCTGTCTAACTTGATTTTCAAAATCCTTTTTGAGCTCTTCCATGGCCTGAGCCCATTGGATATCTATTTCAGATGTCTGGGATACAGAGGCCTTGGCTTCTATGTCTTTCCCTGATGGTAAGCATTGTATTTCCTCATCAGAAAGGAAAGGTGGAAACATCTGTTCACCAAGAAAATACCCTTCTATGCTCTTATTTTTCTTCCCTTTTCTGGGCATTTTCCCAGCCAGTTACTTGACTTCTGAGATTCCTCTCCACCCCCACCTAGATCTTCCCAGCTAGTTCTTGGGGTCTGAGATTCAAATGCTGCTCCCCAGCCTCAGGGCTTTCCGCAGTGGACATGGCTGCTTTTCAATGTAAGCTTAAGTTCTGGTGCTCAGGTTGGGGCAGGGCCGCCTCCCAGGGTCAGTTCCCTCAGGGGGTTTATGCAGAGACCTTCAGCAATGGAGTGCCTGTCTGCTCTGGGAGCCCCTGGCCACTGCTGCCTCTGCTGCCGCCTCCCAAGGGGTCCTGAATTATGGAGACACCTCGCCCCCCTCTCGGCCAGCCCATAAGTCTCTCTCACTGACCTGTAGCGCCAGTGGGTGGAGGGACCTTTGTGGCCCCCAGAGGTTCCATTCCTGAAGTCTGCTTGGATCTGCTCCTCTGGGGCCACGTGGCCAGGGCAGGGCAGGGCTGGGCTCTACTGTCCGGTAAACGACGGACCTTTGGTGCCGGTTTTTCAGGGTTCTCTGGAATGGAAATCTCCTCCAAAGCATTGCTGTGCGGCTTGCACTGCTCCAGAATTTGTGGGGAGTTCTTTTTACAGGAAATTTATGGGGTGTGGGTTCAGAGCTAGCATACGTGAGTCTTTCTACTCCGCCATCTTGGCTCCTCCCCTCTACAAAATTCTTTACCAGCTATCTCATTGAATGCTCCTAAACAATTCTGTAAAGTAGGTGCAATTATTATCACCATTTTACAGATGAAACTGAGCCTCACAGGGGTTAAGTGACTTGCCCAGGGCTCAAGTTAGTGTCTGAGGCAGGATTTTCACTCAGGGCTCCCTGACTCCAAGTCAAGCATCATGTAGTAGCCTAGAGGTTCAGGTATGCTTAGGGTCAGCCGGCTGTTAAATGGTACAGCTAAGATTGGAACTCAGGCTTTCTGGTTCTAAGGCCAGTGCTCTCAATGGATAGGATCTTGTTGCTCTCTATCTTGTGTGTTCATCCTTTGTTGCTGAAGAAGACCATGCCATCAGAGAAATGATGACATGACTTGCACTTTCTTTGTTTTGAGTGAGGGAGGGCTGTGCAGGTCACCAGCCTCACTTCTCCTCCAGAGTCATCTGAATCTGGTGACCAGATATTTATTGGTTTGACTGGAGATGAGCCAGGATGAGGCAATTGGGGTTAAGTGAGTTGCCCAAGGTCACACAGCTAGTGAGTGTTGCTCTCTATAGGACATGACCAAACTACACACCTTCTTTGAGTCTGAATATACTAAAGACGGGAAATGTGAGCTCAGGCCTGAGTGAGCAGGGTCTTAGCCATCTCCTCCATCTATTATGACATCACAAATCCTCTAGAACATGCTTTGGAATTAGGGATTTCCTTCTTTTTCTGAGGGAGGGGAGATGGGGTAAAGGGAATCTATATTTGTGAATGAATTTGGTGAAATATTTTTTCTTCCTTGTTATATTTTTTAAAGTTTTGTTCGTATTTTTAGCACAACAATAATTTCTGAATATACATACCCTCTTATTAAATTCTCCCTTATAATCAAAAAAAAGTTTAGCAAAACCCAAACAACAACTGTGTTTGGCAGTGTATGAATTACTATCTTCATCTAGTTCCCCATCTCTGTATCCCAAACCAACAAGCATTTATTAAATGACTATTATGCACCAAACACTGTAGGGATACAAAGAAAGGAAAATACACAGGCCCTAGTCTCAAGAAGCTTAGTCTCACAGAGGAGAAAAGACACCAATTAACTATGTACAAACTATGGGAAAGACCTTTTGAAAAAAATGATAGGACTTTAATAGAGATTTGAAAGAAACCAGGGAACTTAGAAGGCAAAAAAAAAAAAGAGAGAGAGAGAGATCCAGGTTTGGGAGACATCCACTGAAAATTCCCAAAGTTAGGAGATACAGTGTCTCATTGAAAGAACACCCAGAAGGCCAGTGTCACTAGATCAAAAACCATATGGAGGGGAGGGAGGTGTAAGAAGACTGGAAAGGTAGAAAGCAGCTAGTTTATGAAAAGTTTGAAAAGCCAAAGAGGGGAGATCACAGGGAGCCTCAGGGGCTTAGTGAGTAGCGCATCATCATACCGGTGCTTTAGGAAGAACATTTTGATATCTGAGAGGAGGATGAGAGACATGAGGCATAGAGTGAACCAGTCAATGAACATTTACAGAGAACTCACACAAGGCAAGCGCTCATATGGAGGTCAGAAGAAGTGATACAATGACATTCTCAAGATCTCTCCGAAGAATTTTGGAATCATGTGAGACATGGGAGGCACTAGCAAAGAATCACCCAGCATGGTGTATCTGCCACAAAGAAGGGACTGTGCTCCATGAGCAGAAGAGTATTGCATTAGCTTAAAAGAAATGTGAGGGGCACCTAAGTGATACAGTTAAGTAGAGGACTGCCCTGGAGTCAAGAGAACCTGAGTTCAAATGTGACTTAAGACACCTGACACTTACTGTGTGACTTTGGGCAAGTCACTTAACCCCAATTGCCCCCTTCCAAAAAAAAAAGAAAGAAATTTGAGATGTGCAATTTTAGAGTCAGCTCCACTCCAGATGTTCATATGGATTATTTGTGCCTGACCTGGTGCAGAGCCTTCTGAGCTTGTTTTGGTCTGATCAGCCACTGAGGCGCGCTGTACCTTGACCCCAACATAGTGATGTCATTCTGGTTCTCTTTGAGAACAAAGGACAATAACCAATCAGTTATGTGCCAGGCAACATGCTAAGTGCTGGGGATGCAAAGAAAGAGCTCCTAGTCTAAGGGGAGAGACGATGACAAAACACCTAGCATTATTCAGTCATGTCCAACTCTTCATGACCCCACTTGGGGTTTTCTTGGCAAAGATACTGCAGTGGTTTGCTGTTTCCTTCTCTAGCTCATTCTACAGAAAAGGAACTGAGGCAAACAAGGTTAGGTGACTTGTCTAGGATCACACATATAAGTGTCTCAGGTCTTCCTAACTCTAGGCCTGGCACTCTACTAATGGCACCATCTAACTAGCCAGGGAAACCAATACTTCCAATCAAATTATATATAGGATAAGTAGAAAATAATTAACAGAGGGGAAGCATGAGGATTAAGAGGGATTGTAAAGGATTTTAGCTGGGAGTTGAAGGAAACCAAGGAAGCTGAGAGGCAGGGACAGGGTAGGGAAGAATTCCAGACATGGGGGACAGCCAGTGAACATGACTGGAGACTGGAGATGGAATGTTTTGTTTGAGGAACAGTAAGGAAGCCAGTGACACTGGACCTAAGAGTGTGTGCAGGGGCAGGGGAAGAGGGGAGAGTATAAGGTATAAGAAGACTGGAAGGGGGGAAAAGCGAGGTCATGAAGGGTTTTAAATGCCAAAAAAAGGATTTTATATTTGATTTTGGAAGTAATAGGGAGCTACTGGCTTGGGGGAGTGGGGTGGGGTAGCATGGTCAGACTTGAACTTTAGGGAAATAATTCTGATGGCTGAGCAGAGGAAAGGTAGGCAGACAACCAACTAGCAGGCTCTTGTAATCGGCAAGGACTGACATTAGGTCTGAGGAGTGAGAGGAAGCCAAGGAGGATGGAGTTTGGTTGAGAAGGGAGGAGAAATAAAAGGATACCTGGAGGGAAGGAATGAATGTAGGGAAGGTTCTTTAGGGATGGGAAGATGTAGGTACATCTGTAGGCAAACCAAAAGAGAGAGATTAGGCCATTGGTTCTACTTTCTTTGTTTGGTATTAGTTCATATAAGTATTTCCACATATTTTGGAGTCCCTACTATTAGTCATTTCTGGTGGCATAATAATATTCCATTGCATTTATATATGATAATTTTTTTTATCCTTCTCCACCTGGGAGGCCCCTGCTAGACCATCAGAGTTGTGTTCTTGGATGCAGAGTTTGAATGCTTGGCAGTTTAGTTTGAGAAAGGACCTCATTGTCTGGTACCTTATGCTGCCAGGTGATTCTCAGAATCTTCCTAAGACAGTTCAAATGGAAGTGATTCAGTTTCCTGGCGTGGCGCTGGTTGACTGTCCAGGTTTCACAGGCATACAACAATGAGGTCAGCACAATGGCTCTGTAGACCTTCAGTTCTCTCTCATACTTTCCTTCAAAGCCGTCCAAACACTGAAGTAGCTCTGGCAATGCATGTGTCAACCTCATTGTCAGTGTGTACAGCCCTGGAAAGTACACTACCAAGGTAAGTGAACTTATCCACAGCATTCAAAACTTCTCCATTTGTTGTAACCAATGGTTCCACGTATGGATGGTGTGGTGGTGGCTGATGGAGCACCTATGTTTTCTTGGTGTTAATTGTCAGGCCAAAATTAGCACAAGAAGCAGAGAATCAGTCCATACTTTGTTGCATTTCAGTTTCAGAGGCTGCATTTTCATCTGCAAACAAAAAATCAATGCACCAACACTCCCTCCACTTTGGTCTTGGTTTGTAGCCTTTTCAAGTTGGAGGGTATCTGAAGTTAAATGACGTCTTTGAGTATTAAATAGATTTGTAGAATGTTAGTGTTAGAAGAAACCTCACCGATCACATAGCCTCATTTCTGATTGTTAAGAATCCCAAGGCTTAGACAAGCACAGAGACCTGGAGAAGGCCATCAAAATAGGCAGAGTTGTGGCTCTGAAGCTGTGCTAACCTGCAAAGAAAATGAAATACTCTGCTGAGTTCCCTCTCTGACTTCCTCACCCAAACCGCTTTACTCCCTAACTCTTGATGAGAAAATGATTGCTGGACATTTTTTAAAGGTTTGGTGGTGGTTGGGGAGGGTCATTGTTGATTGTAGTGAGGTGTAGAGACAAAGTGAAAGCCAAGGGTAGGGAATGGGGATGTCTTAAGAGTACTAGAAAAAATAGGGCTTTTTGGTCAGGAGACAAAATTTTAAATTCTAGTTCTGGCATATGCTTTAGGACCACCAAGTCATTCAACTTCTCTAAGTGCAGTTTCTTCACAGCAAAATTACACTAAGAATTCTAGTATTACCTACTACACAGGGTTATTGTGAAGAAAACACTCTAAACCATAAAGTAATGTTGGTGAGTTGGTTAAAAAACTTTTTAAATAATATTTTATTATTTTCAAATTGCATGTAAAAACAATTTTCAACGTTCATTTAAAAAATTTTGACTTCTAAATTCTCTCCCTCCCTCCCCTCTTCTTTCCCTCTCCCCTCCCTAGGACAGTAAGCAATTTGGTACAGATTATACATGTGTAATCATGCAAGACATATCATCATATTAGTCATGTTATAAAAGAAAACACAGACTCCCTCCTCCCCCGCAAAAAAGGTGAGAAAAATGAAGTAGAAAATAGTATGCTTTGATCTGCATTTAGACTCCATCAGTTCTTTCTCTGGAAGTGGATAGTCTTTTGGAATCATCTTGGATCATTGTATTGCTGAGAATGGCTAAGTCATTCACAGTTGGTCATCCTACAATGTTGCTGTTACTGTGTACAATATTCTCCTAGTTCTGCTCCCTTCGCTCTGCATCAGTTCTTGTAACTCTTTCCAGGTTTTTCTGAAATCATCCTGCTCATCATTTGTTATAGCACAATAGTATTCCATTAGAATCATATACAATTACTTGTTTAGCCATTCCCCAATTAATAGGCATCCCTAAAATTCCAATTCATTGCCACCAGAAAAAGAGCTACTATAAATATTTTTGTGCAAATAGGTCCTTTTCCTTTTTCTTTGATCTTTTGAAGATACAGATCTAGTAGTGTTGGGTCAAAGGGTGTGCACAACTTTATAGCCCTTTGAGTATAGTTTCAAATTGTTCTCCAGAATGGTTGTATCAGTTCATAACTCTACCAACAGTTCATTAATGTCCTGGTTTCCCATATTCCCTCTAATATTTGTTATTTTCCTTTTCTAACTCAGCCAATCTGAAAGGTATTAAGTGCTACCTCAGAGTTGTGTTAATTTGCATTTCTCTAATCAATAGTGGTTTTTTCATATGACCATAGATAGCATTGATTTCTTTATCTGCAGACCACCTCTTTGCACATTTATTAATTAGGGAATTAGTTGTATTCTTATACATTTGATTCAGTTTCTACATATTTGAGAAATGAGGCCTTTATCAGAGATACTTGCTATTAAAAAAATTACTCCAACTTCCTGCTTTTGCTCTAATCTTGGCTGCATTGATTTTGTTTGTGCAAAAACTTTTTTAAAAAATTTAATGTTGGTGGCCAGGATAGGATGGAGGGAAATACACTTAGTCTTACACAACACGACTATTATCGAAGTCATTTGCAAAACTATACAGATATGGCCTACACTGGATTGCCTGCCTTCCCAAAGGGAATGGGGAGGGGGAGGGAGGGATGGGGAGGGGGAGGGAGGGATGGGGAGAATTTGGAACTCAAAGTTTTAGGAACAACTGTTTAGTATTGTTGTTGCTACTAGGAAATAAGAAATACAGTTAATGGGGAATAGAAAGTCATCTGGCCCTACAGGACAAAAGAGAAGATGGGGATAAGAGAAGGGAGGGATGACAGAAGAGAGGACAGATTGGTGATTGGGAAAATTAGAATGCTCGGTGTATTGGGGTGGGGGAAGGGGATAAAAGGGGAGAAAATTTGGAACCCAAAATTTTGTGAAAATCAATGTAAAAAGTTAAATAAATAAATTCATATTAAAAAAAAATTTAATGTAATCAAAATCATCCATTTTTACATCTCACAATGCTCTCTATCTCTTGTCTAGTCATACATTCGTCCCTTCTCCATAGATCTGACAGGCAAACTATTCCATGTTCTCCTAATTTGCTTATGGTATCAAAACCCTTTATGTCTAAATCATGTGTACATTTTGACCTTATCTTGGTGTAAGATGTTGATCTAGAGTTTCTGCCAAACTGTTTTCCAATGTTCCCAGAAGTTTCTGTCAAATAGTGAATTCTTGTTCTAAAAGTTTAGATCTTTGGGTTTACTAAACATTAGATTACTATGGTCATTTACTACTGTGTATTGGGTACCTAATCTATTTCACTTATTCACCACTCTGTTTCTCAGCCAGTACCAGATCGTTTTGATGATTATTGCTTTATAATACAGTTTGAGATCTGGTACAGGAAGGCCTCTAGGTGAGCTGTTGTGATATCTCCTTTGCAGAGATATCTAATGGCTTTTCCCCAAACTTCTCCTAACCACCACCCCTCCCCCCCATTCCACCCTCCCTCAATTTTCCAACCAACCCTAGCTCAGAGATGTTAGTGATAGGGACCTTTCACTTAGGTCCTCACAAAAGAGATACTCTTCACTTATTGTCTCAGACTCAGGCTTCACTGGGCAGATACAACTTTCTTCAGACTGTTGGTGTTCCAAGTCACAATCTTGGACTTCCCTGGGCTTTGGTCCTTGATCAGAGGGGAGGTTTCTAATGCTTCTAATGATGCTTGGGGTGCTCAAGACAACTTGAATTCTGCCTCTTAGCTTCTTGGGACCTCTTTTTTGGATTACATTCTCATGGAACTGCAGTTACAGAAGACTTAGAAGGCATGAGGCATTCCTTTCCAGTTTGAAAGAATCGAGTTTTCTATTCTCCTTCCTGAGTTAAGAGAATATTTGGATCACTTTGTTTAGAGGACTCATTCAAAGCAGGTCTGAATTCAGAAGTTAAGAGAAAACTAGGCCTGAGAAGGTGATCAGGAATGCTTCATAAACAACAGGTAGCCAGCAGAAAGCTGGCTGTCCAAGACGAAGCAACAGGTACGGCCCAGACCTAGTTCTGCTCTAGGCTATGGAATGGGTTTAGTTCAGATCTGTTCATCTTGCTCACTCTCCTCTTGCCACAGGAGAACACCAGTTTTCTCAGTGACTGCTCCCCATGAGTAATTGTGTGTCACTGAAGGATGATCAGGTTGGGAGAAGCTGCCAATGGAAAATGCAAAGACTTCAAGGAAACATTAACTCTACCTTCTTGGAAAGGAGCTTGATGTCCTCCCCAGGGCTGGCTGGGCTGACCAGTGGCTCATATATCCTTTGGCATGATTGCTGTTGGACTCTGGGTCTGGGGGGGTAGGTAGGGAATCAATAAATGGCTGAGTTGATGCTTTTACTTTCTGTTTTGTTGGGATCAGGGAGTACTTGTTCTGTGCTCATGTATCAGCACAACAAGAACATATCCCTGCCACAAGGCAACTGGGGCACAAGTTAGCTATAACCAGATGGGTAAACAGCAGGTGTGTCCTTCTCCTTTTAGGAAATGGACTTTTGGGCAAGAACAATCAAACAAGAGAGATGCTGAGCCACCGCCTGTTGGAGCCAGCCACATACACTTGTCATCCCCGCCTGGCGGGGTGCCTTCTTAGGAACCTTCCAGTATGAAGGGAGGGACTTGCTGGCCTTGGGACACTTGGGTGAGCTGTTGGTTCTTTATTGCTCTCCAATTTCATCACATTTCACTCATTCCTTTCATTCTCTGTGATTCTTGCCCATGTTTTCCTGTAAATCATCCTCCAGAGAGGAAGGAAGGAAGGAAGAAAGGAATGAAGGAACAGAGGAACAGAAAGGACAGGAGCAAGGAAGGACACCAGCGTTTTTTCCGCATCTATCATATGCGAAGCACTTTACAAATATTATTTATTTGATCCTCACAAGTCTGGGCAGTAGATATAATTATTATCCCTCCTTTACAGATGAGGAAATTGAAGCAAACAGAGATTAAGTGACTTGCCCAGGGTCACACAACTAGGAAGTATCTGAGGCTGGACTTGAACTCAGGTCTTCTTGACCCCAGACACAGAGCTATATCCTCTGTGTCATCCAGCTACTTCTAAGGGACACATTCAACCCATTCTTCTTTTTCTTTATATATAATCTTTGTTGCTGTTGCTTTCATCATTTACCCAAGCCTAGTAAGTGGCAGAGACTATTGTGACTCAAGTCCAGGTCTCCTGACTCAGGGCTCTGTGTGCTCTCTGCTATGGTGAATTTACAAGGTCCCTGGCAGTTCCTTGAGCATGTTCAAAGAGCTCGTAGGATGCCAGGAACACTAGGCAGAGGAAAGTAGCATTAGGTGCTCCTTCTTGGGACTTTTACTTACAGTTCAGATGATTAGTTTCACAGTAATAGAACTACAGTTCTATTGAGTAAATAAATCTGAAGCTAAGTAGGTGAGGTCCATGTTTCTGAATAGATATCAAAGCTCCTGTTTGGCTTAGCTGTACCCAGCTCCTTTTGGCTCCAAGGTAGATCATCATTTATAATGTCTAACACCAGACACCTTTGGCATTTTCTGTGGCTCCCAGTCTCATAAGCTGAAACTATCAAGAGACTCATGAAAAGAAAGGGTGGCCCAGGAGGACCATGTACTTTTGGATTTGGGTTTGAAACCCTACTCTACCACGTACTATCTGTGTGACATTGGGCAAATTCTGGGCCTCTACTGGGGTTAAACCAAATGAACCATATTGTCCTTTCCAGTTCTAAATCTAGCCTCTTACATGACCTGGCTACCTCCTGGATATGTGGTGAGTGAAGGCTGGAAGAGGCTAACCAGCAAAAGAGGAGGTTCTTTTTCACCTTAATTCGGACTATGACTCCTCCACATTGAAGAAAGTACATTTTACCCCAAATCAAATTAGTAACTTAATTGTACGTAGAAAAAATGTCCAGTCTCAGACCAATGGACATCTATCTATTTCTCTGCATCAGACATTCTACCTCTGCTTTGCTTGATGCCTGAAGTAACAAGAGCATGCCATTGAAGAACTTTACGATCCTCAACAAGTCCATAACTTTATATCCCAGTCCTCCAAAACATAAACCTTCCCTTCTTCGGCTATTCTACTGTTTCTGACCCAAGCTTTTCTTGTTTCTTTCCCTGCCTTTCCTTATGTTGTTCTACCCTTTCCCTTTTCATCTATCTGTCCTTTGAGATTTTGATGACGTTTTCACCACATCTCCTCAAGAAATTCTTCCCAGGCCACTCTCGTATACAAGGATCTTCCCCTTCTTTCTACATTTCTGTTAGTATTCTCATTTTAGTACTTCCTCAAATATCACCTGATACGGTAACCTAAAGGTTAAAGTGTAATATTCAACAATTTTCTCAATTACATTTCATAGATAGATAATGTTTCTTTTGCATCTTCTTCAGCTTTTAGCATGATATTATTTTCTCTATGACTCAGTTTCCCTCATCTGTAAAGGCATTTAGGGTAATAACATTTACCTCACTTCCTGGAACTTATTATATTAATTATACCTTTGTCTTGTAACTTCAACCATTAGAAGAATTTTCCTGCCCCTCAAGAGTACCCCTAGAACCCTAAGAGGAATTTGGAATCAGTCAGTCACACTCTGGGCACTGCTCACGCTTATGTGGGTTGGGAGAGTAAAACCAGGGATTTGATACATATATTCGGGCTGACATCAATCCATTAACATTCTGGGTCTGGTTGTTGGAACCACCAAACAGTATCATTATCCACTTCATCTTGTCCACAAGGATACAAAATTAATGTACACTATGTCAACAGCATTTCCATGACCTTTTGATCTTATAACCAGTCACAAAAGGGAAATCATGCTAGTCTGCTGTGACCTGTACATTATGAATCTGGGATAGCTCATGGGGATAGATATTTTCCTCTACTGGTCTTCATAAACTAGAATTTTGTTGGGGGAATAATGTCAATCTCATCAGCTCAAAGATTCTGAAATCCACCTCCCCCTCTGGAAAATAAGGATATTGGCCTGCATCCTGTTTGGCGTTTAAAGTCATTCACCATCTTCTTCCAGGCAATATTTTATATTACTCAACATCATGCATACTATTTTCCTAACAAAGCTTGCTTACCAGCTCTTTTCCATATGTTAACATCCTAGTTCTTGCCTCTCTGCTTTTGCAAAGTATAGACAAACTGTCTCATGGCTTTGTCTCCCTCTTCATCTGTGCTTTTGGAGCCCTCAGCACCATTCAAAGCTCATGCCAAGTGTTACTTCCTACGTGAGGCATTGCCTGATTCTCCAAGTTAGTGCTTCCCCTCCCTGTACCATCAAAATAACCTTCTGTAGTTATGCGGCTCAGTGGGCAGAATGTCAGGGAACAGAATCAGGAAGAGGGGTCTTCCTGACTTCAGATCTGAGTCTCAAATGCTTGTTGGTTGTGTGACAAGGTTTCTCCAGTAAAATTTAAGCTCTTTGAGGACAGGGACTGTTTTTATTTTTTCTTTGTATCTCTAGTGTCCAGCACATATTAGTGCTTAATAAATGTGTGTTGACTGAATTGAACTCCTAATCTTACAGCAGATCTCACCTTTATAATAGGTAATTTCACAAAAAATCAGTCAGCAACCACATCCTCCAACTCTTTCAGCACTGTTGGATGCAGTTTATCCAGGCTAAGTGACTTGAACTTATCGAGGGAGCTGGATGCTGTCTTACTAATCATGATTTTTCAGTTCCCTCTTTTTTACTTTCTTCCTCTTTCAAAAAAAATTTTTTTTTAAATAAAAGGTGGTTGTGTCTCCTTAACCTTGCTGTTTTATTGTCTATCTGAAGATTATTCTTCTTGATGAGGAAAAGGATGCTCTCTCCTACTTTGTCAGTACAATTCTATCCTGTTTCTCCTCTTTGCCAACATTCTGAATTTTCTGATGCCTCCTTCCAGTCTTTACATATGGTTGCTCCCAAAGATTCAGTCCTTGTTCTCTTCTCTCTCTGTGATCTCATCTACTTTCATGATTACCTTGTAATGGTATGACTCTTTCCAGTCCCAAAGCCCTCCCCAGCACACAGATGATTCCCAAATATCTAGCTTCTATTGTTTCTTGATTCTAGCCTTTTCAGCTTTTTGCTTGTTCCCTTCCACCTTAAGGCCCAATGGATCCTCCCAACTCAATCTCATCCATCAATCTCAGTGCAAGCCATCTCATTTCTCTAATCTCCCTTTTGGTTGTTCAGGATGTCACCACTCTTTAGTTGCCAAAGCTGAAAAACTTAAAATTTACTTCCCTCTCCCCCACCCCCATATTCAATTAGTTGCCAATTCTTGTCAATTGTATCTCCACTGTCCCTACCCTATGCTTTTCTTTCCCATTGTACTAGCTCAGGCCCAGTGGTGTCAAGCCTACATAACTGAAATACCTTCCTCATAAGTCTCTCTACCTTCACCCCCTCAATCCAACTCTCCACAAATTTATCCTTCCACCAAGAGAGGGAGAAAGAAATAAGCATTTGTATAACATATCCTATGGGCCAGGCACTATGCTAAGTGTTTCGCAAACTATTATCTCATTTGATTCTTACAATGACCCTGGGAGGTAAATGTTGTTATTATCCACATTTTACAGTTGAAGAAACTGTGGCAAACAGAGGTTATTGACTTTTCTGAGGTCTCATAGCCACTACGCTTCTGAGGCTGGATTGAATTTAGGCTCAGTGCTCTATCCACAGCACCACCTGGCTGCCTCACCACTGATACATCTATCTTCCTGACAATGTTTTGATCGTGTTCCTCAAAGACCTAAAACCCAAAAGGGTATTCTGTTACCTACAAAATAAGTTCAAACACCTTAGCCTAGGATTCAAAACATGCATAATGTGGCCCCAAATAACAAACTTTGAGTCTCTTTTCTTCCTCCTACTACTTGAAAAAAAACCAAACAACTTAGAATATTGGCCATTCCTCAAACACACTTTGTGATTTCTTTTCTCAGAACCTCTGTTCTTATCAGTTCTTCACTCCAAAATTCCATACCCAATTTATTTCAAACTTTTGAAATTCTGCCTCTTGGTATTTGAAATACCATCTCTTCCATGAAACCTTTCTTGGGAGGGGATTTCCTTCTTGTCTGAACTGCTAAACCTCTTTGTGGTAATCTTATTAAACTTAACATATGCTGCTGTATCTAGTAATTACTTGTGATGGCAGAAATTATGCCATCGTACACCTTTGGTGTCTCTCACAGTGTTCTTTAAAAATATCTTATACACAATAGGTGTTGAATAAAGGTTAGTAGAATGAATGGAACCAGGAATCAGTTAACCAAAAAATATTTAATTAAATGCCCATTATATTCTGGGTCTTGGCTGGGGATACAAAAGACAAAAAAAGAAACAGTCCCTGACCTCATGGAGCTTATACTCTACTGGGGGAAGACAATACATACATGCACACACACACTTATATGTGAATATACGTAATACAACATATATACAAATACAACACAATGTTGGGGATGGAAGAAAGAAACACTAGGTGAAAGATCAGGAAAAGCATCATGTAGGGGGTGGCTTCTGAGTTGAGTTATGAAGGAAAGTTGGGATTCTAGGAGGGAACAAATTCCAGGCAGCCTGTGAAAAGATAGAAGGAATGTCATGTACACGGAACAGCAAGGACAACTTGGGGGGCATCTGAGAGTGCATGAATAGGAGCAATGAACAATAAACCTAATTATGCTGGAGTCAGGTTGTAAAGGATTTTAATACCAAGAGAAGGATTTTGTAACTGATTTTTAGAGGTACTCTGTAGCAAGTGGTGTGGACTGACGGAGGGACTGGTATGGTCAGATTTTGCGTCAGGAAGAATAATTTGACAGCTTGGCAGAAGTTGGATTAGTCTGCCTATTTCCCTCTGTAATCCATCTATCAATCAACAAATATATATTAAGCACCTGTGGAGTAGAGAGAGTGCTGGGTTTGGAATCAGGAGGACTCATCTTTGTGAGTTCGAATCTGGCCTCAGACACTTAGCAGCTGAGTGACACTGGGCTGTTTGCCTCAATTTCCTCACTATAAAATGAGCTGGAGAAGGAAATGGGCAGTATCTCTGCCAAGAAATCCCAAATTGGATCATGAAGAGCTGGACAAAACTGAAATGACTGGACAACAGCAACAATGAAGCAGATGCTACACCAGGCTCTGGTCATACAAAGAAAAGTGAAACAGTCTTTGGCCTCAAAGAGGTTTGGGAGAAGGGAGGCTGAAGTACACAGAAATGTTAACACACAGCAAGACCTAATGTGGCACTTGCATGAAACTTTGAAGGATGCTAGGGATTCTAAGGGAAAGAAGTGAAGAAAGTATCCCAGGAATGGGGGGACTGCCCCTGTAAAGGATTTGATGTGAGAGAGGGTGGCACGTAGGAAGGACAGCAAATAAGCCAGGTTGGTTGGAATGAAGAGTGCAGAAGAGGAGCCTGGCAAGGAAGACTGAAGCTAGATTACGAAGCACTGTGAGAAGGACGGAGGTCATAGGGATGCACTGGAGCTTTCTGATTGGGACAATAATAGGCTGAGATGTAGTCTTTAGAAACAGAGCTTTGGCAGAATTGGAGAGGAGACAGGTTGGCAGCAGGGGTCCCAGCATCACAGAATGAGTGCTGAGTGACCTCAGTGGCCACCTAGTCTAATCCATACATGAAAAGAGATGGAATCCTCATGAGGGGATTAGAAGGAGAGTGCATTTCCAGGTGACAGATGATGAAGTTCAGAACTAGTGTGATGGCCATGTGGGTGATAGGAAGGGGACTGATGTCCACCCTTTGATACCATGGCACAGCAACAGCCTTGGTCTGGAACTTCCCTTGGCACCTGAGGCTTTCTCACCCTGGAACATACATCTTTCCCTTCTGCTTCCTCACCCTGGAACATCCCTCTATCACACTTCTCTCTGCTCCAATTGGTGAATTGCTTCCAGTTCCTCCATTTTGGGGAGGAGGGCAAAGCTAGCTCCCTTTCATTGCTGTACCAGTTGGACTTCAATACCATGCCCCATAACAGGTGTTTTCATGCTCCTCCTTTTTACTCCTCACCTAGCATTTCACTTCTCTTTTTGTATTATCTTCAAGCTTTCAACTCAAGCCCTCTGCTCTTGTCTTGTGATCTACTGTCCTTTACTCCACACTATGCCAACCCATAATACCAGGCTTCCAAGCTTCATGTGATTTGGGCTCAAGGATTTTCACTGTTCTGAGTGTTCTCCTCAAGAGGGGCTTATCCAAGTCCTTTTTAAACTGTTAGTCAGACTTGAACACAGTTGTGATGTGCCTAAGGCTCAGTCCAAAGGGACTACTACCTCCTCACTACTGGAAAGAATGCCTCTTCTAGAAAGGCATCATGGATAAGTGGGCAGAGAGCTGGCCTTCAAGAAGACCTTGGTCTTTGACACCCTAGGGAAGTCTTAACCGAGGCAACTCTGAGAGAGTTGCCAAATGGTTGCCAGTCTACATTGGTTGAAGAGATTTCCTTGCTGGGAGATCCCTACATCAATGAAACCATAGATCTTGATTTTTTTTTTTTTTTAGTGAGTCAAGCAGAATTTATTATGAACTTAATATGGGTCCAACCACTATGTTAAGTACTAGGGATACAAAGAAAGGTTAAAAATAAGGCCCCTGCTTTTAAAAAACTCAAAATTCCAGCAGCAGAGCTAATGTACAAAGAGTAATATACACACCAGATATTTTGCCAAGGCAGTTCTGGAGTCTTTAAGGAGAGACCTGGGCCCAGGGTCACCATCTCTGCAGCCATACCACTGCTCTTCCTGGAGAGCTTCCCTTGGCCCAGCTTTGGTATCCACAAGGGCCTCAGTGGTCTGGCGCTGCTGGGCACCATGGTGAGTGCCTAGCCAACCCTCAGCAAGCCAGAGACATGGCACACTTCCTGCTGTCTGATAGCCTGTTCCTGTGTTGCTTGGTAAATAGAACTTGCTGTTCTCTGATTTTGCCTTCCTCACTCACCTTTTGCTGAGTTTTGTCTTGAGTGTTCTGATCATCTATATAGATTCTGGAGCCTTTTTTAAAAAAAATTATTTTATTTGTTTTCAGTGTTCTACAATCACTTCCATATATCTTAGACTTTTTTCCCCTCCCTCCCCCTTCTTCACCCCTCTTTCCCCACTCCCTACCCAAGAAGGCATGAAATCTTAAATAGGTTCTACCCATACATTCCTATTAAATACATTTTCACCTTAGTCATGTTGAATAGAAGAATTAAAATAAATGGGAGAAAGCATAAAACAAAGCAAAACATAATACAAAAGAAAATGAATAATATATATAGCAATCTACTGTCTGATAAACCCAAGGACCCCAGTTTCTGGGATAAGAACTCACTGTTTGACAAAAATTGCTGGGAAAACTGGATAACAGTGTGACAGAAACTAGGCATAGACCAACGCCTGACACCGTACACAAGAATAAAGTCCATATGGACACGTGATCTAGACATATTGATACAATAAACAAATTAGGGAAACAAGGAAGAATGCATTTGTCAGATTTATGGAGAATGGAGAAATTTTTGACCAAACAAGAGTTTGAACATTATGAAGAGAAAAATGGATAATTTTGATTACATTAAATTGAAAAGTTTTTGCACAACCAGACTCAATGCAACCAAGATCAGGAGGGAAGCAGAAAACTGGGAAAGAATTTTTGCAACTAATGTCTGTGATAAAGATCTCATTTCTAAAATATAGAGAGAACTGAGTCAAATTTACAAGAATACAAGTCATTCTCCAATTGATAAATGGTTAAAGGATATGAATAGGCAGTTTTCAGAGGAAGAAATTAAAGCTATCTATAGTCATATGAAATCACTATTAATTAGAGAGATGCAAATCAAAACAACTCTGAGGTACAACATCACACCTATTAGATTGGCTAACATGACAAAACAGGAAGATGATAAATGTATCTGTGGACCCAGAGTTCTGGAAGCAGCCTCTGCCATTGCTGCTGCTGCCACCACTGCTCACCCCCCCACCCCCACCAGCTGGGGTTGGGACCTGACCTGACCAGATCATGTGCTTTTCTTTCACCCTGGTTCCACAGAGTTTTCTCACTGACATTTTTGGTGTTTGTGGGTTGGGAAGTCTGAAAACTATCATAGCTGGCAATGATTCAGGAGAAGATATGGGAGAGTTGGAACACTAATTCATTGTTGGTGGAGCTGTGAGGTGATCCAAGCATTCTGCAGAGCAATTTGAAACTAAGCCCAAGGGGCTACAAAAATGTGCATACCCTTTGACCCAGCAATACCACTTCTAGGACTGTATCCCCAAGAGATCATAAAAATGGGAAAGGGTCCTACCTGTACAAAAACATATATAGCAGCTCTCTTTGTGGTGGCCAAAAACTGGAAACCACAGGGATGCCCATCAACTGGGGGATGGTTGAGCAAGTTGTGGTATATCAATGTAATGGAATACTATTGTAGTAACAGAAATGATGAACAGGAAGACTTCAGAGAGGCCTGGAAAGACTTACATGAACTGTTGCTGAGTGAAAGGAGCAGAACCAGGGGAACTTTGTACACAGCAACAACCACTGTGTGCGAGAAATTTTTGTGGTAGACTTAGTCCTTCATAGCAATGCAAGGACCTAAAAAATTTCTAGTGGACTTTTGAGACAAAATGCCTTCCACACCCACAGAAAGAACTATGGAATTTGACTGCAGAATGAAGCAGACCACTTTCTTTTGATTTTTTTTTTAAACACTACTATCTTGTATGGGTGCTTGTAGTCTGCTAAAGCTCCCCAATCTTTTAAAAACTGTTATCTAGTCATACCTCTTTGATGCTCTGCTCAGAAACATTTTTTGAACCTAAATTAGACTTTACATTTTTCCCTATTGAATTCCATAAGAGTCAGCATGATGCTTCTCTACTCAGACTATTAAGGGAAGTTCTACATGGCAATCATTGACTGACTGGTACTTGAGGGATAAGGAGGAATGAAGGGAAGGTTGTTTTTCCTAAAGTGTTTTCTTCTTTCCTCATTAAGCTTTCCTCTAAGATGTATCCACTATGTTTCTCAGTGAAAAGTGTACCCCTTCCTCTATGCCTTGTTCCTGAAGGGGATCATAGTATATGACAGGAGAATATAAATTCCTTGAGGAAAGATTTTTTTCCTCTTTGAATCTCCAGGACCCAGGACTTAGGAGGGGGCTAAGAAATGCTAATTGATACAAATCAGGAAAGGAGCTCAAAGTAAAAAGGTTAACTGGTAGAGTCAAGATGGTGGAGTAAAGGCAGGGAGCTCCCTGAGATCTCCCTCAAAGCCTTCCAAATACCTATAAAAAATGACTCTGAACAAATTCCAGAGCTACAGAATGCACAATATGACAGAGCGAAACAAATATGTAGCCCAAGGCAACCTAGAAAGTCGACAGGAAGGGTCTTTTGCATTGGGCAGGAGCAGAGCATAGTCCAGCATGGGTCACACTAGCACAGATCAGCCAGAGCAGGCCTCTGGAGACTGAATCATTGGCAGCTGTGATAGTTTTCAGACTTCCCAACCCACAAACACCAAAAATGTCAGTGAGAAAACTCTGTGGAACCTGGGTGAAAGAGAAGCACATGATCTGGTCAGGTCTGGCCCCAACCCCAACTGGTGGGGGTGGAGGGGGTGAGCAGTGGTGGCAGCAGCAGCAATGACAGAGGCTGCTTCCGGAACTCTGGGTCCACAGACAGTGGGGGATTGACCAGCTGATACAAAATCCATGAAGCCTGGGACAGAACACCCATCCCCACCCCCACCCCCACCCCCACTGGAAGCAGAGTTCTACCTTGACAAAGAGTTAGAAAGTCAAATGTTTGGCTGGGAAGATGAGTAAACATCATAAAAGAACTCAGACTATAGAATCTTACTTTGATGACAAGGAAGATCAGGGCATACAACCAAAGGAGGACAGCAGAGTCAAAGTTCTTACATCAAAAACCTCCAAGAGGAATATGAATTGGTCACAGGCCATGGAGGACCTCAAAAAGGATTTTGAAAATCAAGTAGGAGAAGTAGTGGAAAAATTGGGAAGAGAAATGAGAGTGATGCAAGAAAATCATGAAAATTGAGTCAATAACTTGCTAAAGGAGACTCAAAAAATACTGAAGAAAAAAACATCTTAAAAAATAGATTAACCCAAATGGCAAAAGAAGTCCAAAAAGTCAATGAGGAAAAGAATGCCTTAAAAAGCAGAATTGGACAAATGGGAAAGAAAGTCCAAAAACTCACCGAAGAAAATAATTCCTACAAAATTAGTATGGAGCAAATGGAAGCTAATGACTTTATGAGAAATCAAGAAATTATAAAATGGAACCAAAAGAATAAAAAAATAGAAGACAATGTGAACTATCTCATAGGGAAAAAAAATCGACCTGGAAAATAGATCCAGGAGAGATAATTTAAAAATTATTGAACTACTTGAAAGCTGTGATCAAAAAAAGGGTCTGCAAATCATCTTTCAAGAAATTATCAATGAAAACTGCCCTGATATTCTAGAACCAGAAGGTAGAATAAATATTGAAAGAATCTACTGATCACCTCTGGAAAGATTTCTCACAATGAAAACCCCAGGAATTTTATAGCCAAATTCCAAAGTTCCCAGATCAAGGTGAAAATATTGCAAGCATCCAGAAAGAAACAATTCAAGTGTGGTGGAGTCACAGTCAGGATAACACAAGATTTAGCAGCTCCTACATTAAAGAACTGGAGGCTAGGAAGATGACATTCCAGAGAGTAAAGGAGCTAGGATTACAATAAAGAATCACCTACACAGCAAAACTGGGCATAATACTTTAGGAGGGAAAATGGATATTCAATGAGATAAAGGATTTTCAAGCATTCTTGATGAGAACAGAGCTGAATAGAAAATCTGACTTTCAAAAACAAGGCTCAAGAGAAGCATAGAAAGGTAACCAGGAAAGGGAAATCATAAGGGACTTAATACGGTTAAACTGTTTACATTTCTACTTGGGAAGAAGATATTTGTAATTCATAACACCTTTCTCATTATTAGGGTAGTTAGGAGTATATATAGACAGAAGGTAGAGGTGTGAGTTGAATATGAAGGCATGAAATCTAAAAAATAAATTTAAGGGGTGAGAGAAACTGGGAGGAAGAGAAGGGGAGAGGTAGAATGGGTAAAATCTCACATAAAAGAGGCAAGAAAAAAGCTTTTACAGTGGAAGGGAAGAGGAGGGAGGTGAGAGGGAGTCAGTGAACCTTACTCTCATTAAAATTAACTCAAAGAGGGAATAACATACACACTCAATTGGGTATAAAAATCTAACTTACCCTACAGGAAATTAGACGGGAAAGGGGATGTGGGTGGGCAGTGATAGAAGGGAGAACAGATTAGGAGAGGGGATAGTTAGAAGCAAAGCACTTTAGAAGGGACAGGGTGAAAGGAGAAAGAGAATAGAAAAACTGGAGTAGACAAAGTAACAGAAACATTATAGGATGATGAGCTGTAAATCACTCACTTCTCAGCAACACAACCATCCAATGCATGTGTTTGTCCTTCGATGCCAAAGAAGACCATGCTATCAGAGAAATGATGACATGACTTGCACCTGACTGTTTTTGAGTGAGGGAGGGCTGTGCAGGTCACCAGCCTCACTTCTCCTCCAGAGCCATCTAAATCCGGTGACCAGATATTAGGATGACTGGAGATGACCCAGGATGAGGCAACTGGGGTTAAGTGACTTGCCCAAGGTCACACAGTTAGTGAGTGTCAAGTGTATGAGGTGAAATTTGAACTCAGGTCCTCCTGACTCTTGCACTCGTACTTTATCCACTGCACCACCTAGCTGCCCAATACAACCATCCAAGATAACTATGAAGGACTTACGACCAAATAAAAATGCTATCCATCCTCAGAGAAGAACTAGTAGTGTCTGAATACAGATTAAAGTATACTTTTCTTACTTTATTTTTCTTGAGGAATTTTTCTGGCCAATGTTTTCTTTCACAACATGCCTATTATGGATTCATTTTGTGTGACTGCCCATGTACAGCCCATATTGAACTGCTTGCCTTTTCAATGGGGTGGTGGGGATGGTGAGGAAGAAAGGAGAGAATTTGTAACTCAAAGTTTTGAAAATAAATGTTAAAAATTGTTTTTAGCTGTTACTGGGGAAAAATAAAAACTTTTGAAAAAGAAGGATTGATGCTAGGCAGTAGGCTACACACTTTTTTTTTAAAAGAAATATTTCATTCGATCTTTACAATACCCCTGAGGGGTAGGGGACATTATTTAATCTCATATGAAACTAAGGTAGAGATTAAGCGACTTGTCCAGGTTCACATAGCTATTAAGTGTCTGAGACTGGGTGTCAAGTCAGGTCTTCCTGACTCTAGGCTAGTGCTCTATCCACTGGGTCACCAGCTGCCTCACACTCTTTGACCCTCAGTTCTCCAAATGTTAGATGGTGGAATTGAGCTAGATGGTTTCTAAGGGCCCTTTTAGCTCTAGCTCTAGCCTGCACATGGGAACTGCCTTTAAGGTCTCACCATGAAACATGCTGGATCCCAGTCAAGAAAGCTGATATCATGAAGTATTCAGAATGAGACACACCCTACCTCTGCATATATCTAGCCTGGGACTGGGTCCTCACTGTGTGGGAAGGGGAAGGTTGACCCACATGGAAACATACCTCAGGATCATCTTACCATTTTGTTACATGCCACACATTGAACCAGGGCTAACAAGCAAAGCAGAAGTGGGACGATTTACACACTCTTCCTGGTAACAGCCATGAAAGAGAGAGAGAGAGAGAGAGAGAGAGAGAGAGAGAGAGAGAGAGAGAGAGAGAGAGAGAGAGAGAGAGAGAGAGAGAGAGAAGCCTGCCACACACTCGAGGCTTTCACAGGAAAAACCTTGAGCGGATAAACTGCTAGTGATAAGCAAGTTCAAGAGAAGACATGAGAGATAGAGAAGAATCAAAACAGTTCCTATGAATTCTTCTGTCAAAGGTACTCAGCAGATAACAGCAACTGAAACCTGCTTCCTACCAGCTCCTCCCTGTTCCGTATGTAGTTAGGGGGAAAGGGGGGACAGTAATTGTAGGAGGGTCCAAGCTCCTCATCTCCTTATCTGATTTCTCTGTAGGGTGGTGGGGGTGAAGGTGGGGGTTAGGCTAGGGGACAGAGGGGAACAATTCTGATTTTGGTCTTTCTGGAAGAGGATTTCCAATTTTGTGTCATGCTGGAGAATTCTGGAGTCTCCTCCTTCCTTTGTTGAAAGAGGTTCCTTTCTGTCTCTCCATTAACCTTTCCCTTTCTCCCTCCCCTCTTCTGGGCAGGTTCAGAAACCTTTATCTCTACTTCACCCAACAAAAGGCCTCATGTGATTAAACCATCAAAGCTTAACTAGGGTCATATTTTTTCTCTGGAAGTTTTGCTTGGCAATGGACCAAAGGCCTCTGTCCCTGCCTGATGATGGGCAAATGGGAGAGGTTTGGAATATTGTGTGAGTGGGTAACCTAGAGCATGGACGGAGATTTCAAATGCCCTTGCTCTTAGTAGAGAGCAGGTCATTCTCTTTCTCCATTCCAGGATTCCATGAGCTAGAGCTCATCTCCAGCCTCCATCACACTACCCACCTCACCCATGGGTCAAGGACAACTTGCACCATATCTAGACAGCATCTAGGCAGTCAAGAAGTTAAAAAGGCATCTAAACAAACTTCCTTACTACACAGGACTATACACATTCTGATACCTGTAGGACTTTGCAAGGATGATACATCCTCAAAAGAGTTGGGCTTGCAGAAACAAAGCAGAGGTAGGAAGAGCAAGGAACGTTCCAGGCTATGGGTGATGAGAAAAGAGGATGAGGTAGTAGAGCAATATTTTTTTTAATTATACAGAGTTTAAATTTTTTTTTGTTTTAGTCATTCAGGATCTGTCTCCAATCCCAACCCTCGACCCCCAATTGAGGACAAAGGAAAAACAAAGCCCATTGCAAATATGTAGATGTGCAATCAAATTTCCACCTTGGCCACGTTTAAAACAATTGTCTCATTTTGCATTCTGAGTTCTTTACTTCTCTATCAGGAGGTGGGGAGCAGGTCACACCCTTAGTCCTCTGGAAGCCTGGCTGGTCATTATGCTGAAGAGAGTTCAGCACAATAACATTCTCTCACATTTATATGCCATAACTTGTCCATCCATTCGGCAATTTGTGGGCATCTCTTCAGATTCCCATTCTTTGCCACTTCCAAAAGAACTCCAAATATTTATATATATTCTTAGAATGTCTTGCTTAGGGGACTAATCCTGCCCCACTCTGCCTCCAGTTTATTCTTCCTCTAATTCCTCCTCACCGTTTCTCCATTTCCTTGCTAAGTAAAATGTGTTTCTGAGCCCAACTGAGTGTGTCCTTCTCTTGGTCAGTTCATATGAGAGTCAAGTTCAGTGTCAGTCACTGTCCTGCCCTGTACCCTCCTCCTTGCTTTGCAGGTATCTAGTTGTACACTCGGATTATGTGAGATCATTTCCCCCAACTTTCCTTTCCTTGTCCTCCTCCCCTCAGGATACTCCTCTCTCCATTCTTAAGATCAAGACATCATAATCACCATACTCATGATGATGATAACATTTATACAGTACTTTATGTGCCAAGCACTATGCTAAGTGTTTTACAATTATTATCTCATCTGACCCTCACAAAAACAGCCTTGAAAGTGGGTACTATTATTGTCTCTATTATCTCCACAATTGAGGGAAATGAGGCAAATAGAAGTTAGGTGACTTGCCCAGGGTCACATGGCTAGGTAGTGCTTGAGGCTAGATTTGAACTTAGTTCTTCCTGACTCCAGCCCCACCACTCTATCCACTGTACCACCTAGTTCCCCAGGACATAACAAGAACCATTCCTAGACCCTGTCTAATTGAATTTCCTCTGTGAATGCTGATGATTATGGGGTTCATAGGAAATACATGAATCATCTACCCATAGCTGAATGTAAATAGTTTATCCTTAGTTTAGTTTTATCATTGTTCATTCATGTTTATGTTTTAATGTTCCCCTTCACTTTTGTGCTTGAACTGCAAAGTTTCTCTACAGCTCTGGTCTTTTCACCAAGAATGCTTGGAAGTCCTCTATTGCGTTAAAGATTTATTTTTCCCTTGTAGCATTATACTCAGCTTTGCTGGGTAGGTTATTCTTGCCTTCTGGAATACCAATATTCCAAGCTCTCACTCCTATATGGGACAGTGTCTGCCAAAGCATGTGTGAGTCTAACTGGACTTCCTGGTATGCGAATTCTTATTTTCTGATTTTTTGCAGTATTTTATTTTTTTATTTTTGATCTGTAAGTTTTCGTTTTTGCTACAACGTCCCTGCAAGCTTTCACTCTGGGGATTCTTTCAGGAGGTGACTGAGGGACTCTTTCTGTTTTCACTTTGTTCTTTAGTTCTAAGAGATCTAGCTTTAAGTTTTCAAGATTTTTATATTTTAAGATTTTTGAAATGATGTCTCAGCTTTTTAGTCAAGATGTTCCTCAAATGTTTTGATCTGTTTTCCAAGTCGGTTGTTTTTGCTATGAGATAACGCATTCTCTTCTATGTTTTCAGCCTTTTGAGTTTATTTTAATATTTCTTGTTGCCTCATGGAGTCATTAGCTTCTATTTGATCCCTTCTAATTTTCAGGGAGTTCGCTACTTGGGGGAGGTTTGTATCTCATCTTGGTGTTTTCCTTTGTTTTCAAAAGAGGACCACAGGGTTGTGTCGTAACTTGTGACTTGGATTTAGGAGAGGCACTATTGCACAAAGTCATCAGCCTCACTCCCTCTTCCAGGGCCATCATAGTCCAGTGGTAATACAATTGCTGATAGCCCAGGATGCATTGAATGACCTTGACATCTTCAAAGTCTGACCAAGCTCTAAGTGCTCTACAATGCCTGCTTCAGCTGCTTTCATGACTGTTGGAACAAATGATTCTTATCTGACCATTCCACCACTGGAAGTCTTCACATACTCATGGTAGATATTCTCCATTTGCTCCATTCTAATTTTTAAGGAATTATTTTCTTCAGTGAGCTTTTGGACTTCCTTTGCCATTTAGTCAATTCTGTTTTTTAAGCCATTCTTCTCCTCATTGACTTTTGGACCTCTTTTATCATTCACCCTAGTCTGTTTTCTAAGGCTTTTTTTTGTTCTTATTTTTTTTTGTGTCTGTGTATGTCTCCTTTACCAAGCTGTTAACTCATTTTTCATGATTTTTTTTGCATCACTTTCATTTCTCTTCCCCATTTTTCCTCTACCTCTCTTACTTGATTTTCAAAATACTTTTTGAACTCTTCCACAGCCTGAGATCAATTCATATTTTTCTTGTAGGCTTTGGATGTAGGAGTTTTGACTTTGTGTCTTCTTTTGAGTGTGCATTTTGATTTTTCTTCTCACCTTAGTAATTTTTGAAGCCTGAGTTTGCTCATTTTTCCAGCCTATTAATTGACTTTTAACTATTTGCTAAAATAGAGCTCTGCTTCCAGGGTGGAAGGCACACTGTTCCAAGTTTTGGGGGTTTTGTGCAACTGTTTTCAGAGATTCTTCTAGGCATTTGTAAGTTTTCAGTTCTTCCAAGGTGATATGATCAAAGAAGAGGTGCTTACTACTCTTCTGGCCTGTGCTCTGGTCTGTGAATGACCACAAGCACTCTTTTCTTTCCTGGAACTGTGGGGGGAGTCCCCCCCTCCACTGCTGCCACAAGGTGTGCTGTGTTAGTGCTCCTCCTCACCCCAGGTCTGCCACCCAGGACTGCAACTTGGATCTGAGTATGGGCAAAGCAACAGAGTTCTGCCTCAATGTTAGCAACAAAACCCTTGTAATCTCCTTCTGACCAGTTCAATCCCCTTATCATTTGTGGACTGAGAGCTCTGGAAGTAGCTGCTGCTAATACTGATTCATTCACTCCCAAGGCCTATTCCTGATTTACTTGGGCTAGGGCTGTGCTGGTAAGGCCTGAGCTGGACTCTGTTCCACTCTCGCCCAGGTGCCACAGACCTTTCCTGCTGATCTTTTGTCTTTGGTGTCTGTGGGCTGAGAGGTCTAGAAACTGCCACTGCCGGCAGTGATTCAGTTATTCAGAGGTCTGCTCCCAGTTTGTTAGGACCCAGTCTGTGTTGGCATGGTCTGTGCTAGACTGTAGTCCTCTTTCACTGTGGTGCAACAGATCTTTAATTTCACTCCATCTTTTTTGTGGGTTCTGCTGCTCTAGAATTTGTTTAGAGTCATTTGAAAAAATTATTTGGAGGGGTTTGGGGGGGAGTTCAGGCAAGTACCTGTCTTAACTTGCTATTTTGACACCACTTTCTTAGACATTCCCCTAACTCAGTAATGGGTTTGAGGCCTTTCAGTTACCCTCAGTCTGCTTGAGCCCATCTGCTGATGAGCCCTGTTTTGCTGGGGTGTGGCTGCTGCATATGCAACATCTTTTTACCCCTTATGCCTTAACTACCTTTCCAGTTCTTTCTTTCATAGCTTTCAATTCTTTTCCAGTTTTCTCTTCTAATGCTTCCATTTCATCTATAAAGAACATTTTAAACTCTTTAAAACTCTTACTTCACTTCTTCTGGGACTTCTAATCGAGTTTCAGTCTAAATGGTATTTTTCTTTGGGGTGCTTTGCTTATAGATGTTTTGGAGTCATTCTCTTCTGTGTTCAGGTCTTGAGTATCCTTGACACCATAATAACATTATGGTGGGGTTCTTCTTTGCTTACCAATTTTTCCAGTCTACTGCTTTCATACTTGATGTTAGGGTCAGGCTCTGCCACACTTGTGGAGGGAAGGTCTAGGCTGGTTCTGCTACAGATTTTGGGGAGGCACTGGGTATTATCTTATTCCAGGATCTAAGTGATAAGCTGAGTATACCTGTAAGCTTTCAGACCACCAAAGTGGGAAAATCTGATTGTTGCCCTCTTGGTTTGAAATTTGCCAGTTTCTTACCTGGGTTTGGTACTGAGGAAAAATAGGCTGCTGCTGGACTCTGCTAGAGAGTCCAACTAGAGAGCTGTTGGTTCAGAGTGGCAGAATTATAGGTTCCTGTTTCATCTGGCATCCCTGCCTTCATCATTCCTTTGTAGGCTGGGCTAGACACTTGGGAACTCTGCATTTGGGATCTGATGTAACACTGTTACTGCTTCTGACTTTTGAATCTTGTCCTTTCTCTGTACACAGTTCAGAACCTCCCAACCCAGAATAACACTGGCTGTGCAGGTCCCCTTCTCAGTCTACCCTGGATATGTGACCTGAAATTAGGTGAAATGACAGAGCTGCTGGTTTGCACCTGTCTCCATCACAGTGCTGTGGTATGAGTCTGGGGCTGCTCTAATATGGCCCCAGTATGGGACCTCCTCTTGCTGTGGTGCACAGTCTCTCCTTGAATGCCAGATTATTATGTGTAGCATGCTCCTGTCTCACCTCTGCTGTCTCCCTAGGCTAAGCCAGGCTGGACAAAGACCTTACTGTGACTTTTTCTGAATTTCCCCACCAGGATTCAGTCTGGTGCATTTTCTGCATGTGTTTGGAGAAGTTTGTGGAGGGGAGCTCACCATACTACTTCCTAACACTCTGCCATCTTGGCTTTACAAAATACACCAGTCCAACTGAGCAACTCTTTTCTAAAGAGACTTTCCATACCCTCAATTCAGTCTCATTCACTGAAAACCTACTATGTGCAAAACACTATCCTATGTACTGAGAGGAGAGAGAGAACAGAAATAACAAATGGCCAAAGTAGTTCTGGCTTCCAAGAAGGTTTACAGGTCAATAGAGAAGACAAGCTATGTTACTGAGAAAACAAGTCCAACAGTACAAGTGAGAAAACTTTGTAGAATATCTGAGGCTGTGGTGTTGAGAGTTTGCTATGTTTGCTCGGAAGATGGGTGACTGGGGAAGGATGGTGACTGGGGAAGGATGGTGACTGGGTAAGGATGGTGACTGAGGGAGAGAAGCAGCCACAGCAGAGAAGAGTTTTAAGCTGAAGACAGACATCTTGATGGAAAGGAGAGGGCAGAGGGCATTTCTGACTTCCAAGAGTCATACTAAGAAGCTGGAAAGGACATAAAGAGAGTAAATAACAATTGATTTCTCTCAATATATTACACACAATTTATTGAATTTCCAGAAGCAGAGAAATTTTTTTTGTCATGTCCCTTTTTCTCCTAATCCTAACACTCCATACTGGGGACATTATTTGTGAGTGGCTCCAAGGATGAACAAAAGGCCATGTGGGTATGGTCTGGCATGGTTTATCAGCTGGTCACTTGAAGGGTAAAATTCAATTCAATTCAATAAACTTTTACTAAGTACCTATTAGGGGCAAGGCACTGTCCTAGTGGGTAGAGCTATAGAGATGAAAAAAATGGCCCTACCCCTTGGGAGTCCACATTTTACTAAGACTGATGGGATATATGCAAAGGAGACGGATTTGGGGAAGATCAGGGAAGGCTACCCAGAGGAGGTGATGCCTGAGCTGAGCCTTAAAGAATAAGTACTCTGAAAGGTAGAGGTAAGAAAAGAGGGCATTTCAGCCATGGTTGTTTGCCATTAGATTTTGGAGAGGACCCATGGTGTTATGGGTTGATGTCTTGACTCGTGTGTGAATTGTACTTATGTGAGGCAGAGGTGTGCAAGTCCAGCAGCAAGACAAAAGTGAACACAACTGGTGATGGCCTGGGATGTGGTGGAAGACCTTAGTATTTTCAACATGTGACCAAGCTCTAAGTGCTTCATAGCACTTCATGGCCATTGGAACAAATTGTTCTCATCCATCCATCCCACCAGGGGTCTTCACATGCTTGAGGTAGACCTACCCCCCCACACCCCTGCCATATCACCAATGGGTTTGAAGCCTGTCAGTTACCCTCAACCTGGTTTAGCCTGTCTGTAAGGCAGTTTTATTGGGGTGTGGCCCCTGCACATGCTACAGCTTCTTGGAATCACAAGTGAGAGATGGGTGACAGATGGATACCAAAGGTGGATGAGAAGCCCTTGAACACTCCATGGACCTGATGCCATGGAATATGACTACAGAGATGGGGAATTAAATGTCCAGTTTAGTTGGAATTCTGAGATAGGTGAAATAAGACTCAAAAGGTAGGCTGGAACTAGATTACAGTGGGCCTCAAATGCCAGTCTGGAAGTGCTGATGATTTCTGTCTTCTCTTCAAGGTAAAGGAGAGCCAATAGAGATTTTAGAACAGGGGAATGACGAAGTCAAATTCATTTCTTGAATTATTATTTATTAAGCACTTGGTTCATGACAATCACTGTTCTAAGTGCCAGGGCATATAAAGAAAGGCAAAAACTCAGTGCCTGACTTCAAGAAGCACATATTATAACGGAGAAGACAATATGTAACCAACTAAGTACATACAAGATGCATACAGAGTCAGTGAAGGTAATCTCAGAAGACAAGACAATAGTAGCTGGGAGGAAATGGGGTCCAGGGAAATTGAGAGGTACAGGTGAGGAGGGAGACCATTCCAGGTATGGAAGACAGCTAGGGCAAAGACATGGGGATAGGAGTGTCATATCTGAGGAAGTCAATGTGGCTTTATCACAGTTTGTGGAAAGGAATGAAGTGTAGACAGATAGGGAAGGCAAGAAGGGTTATGAAGAGATTTAAATGCCAGAGAGCTAACGGAGCCACTGAGGGTGTGTGTGTGTGTGTGTGTGTGTGTGTGCGCGCGCGCATGCGCACATACTCAAGCATGCATGTGCAAGAGCAGGGTGGGGGGAAGGACATGGGCAGAACTACTTTTTAGGAAAATCACTTTGGCATGAGAGTGGAGGACATACTGGAGAGGGGAGAGAAGATGCTAGGAGAACAACGAAAGGCTTTTGCAACAGTCTAGGAGATGTGTCTGAATTAAGATGGCAGCTTTGTGAGCTGTGAGTACAGAAGCAATGTTGTGAAGGTAGAAACAACAAGATGTGGCAGTGGACCAAATGTATGGATTGAGAGTGAGGAGTTGAGGGTGGCAATGAGGTTGCGAACCTGAGTGAGAGCATGGTAGTGCCCTCTGCAGGGAAGTTTGGAAGGTTTTTTTTTTTTGGGAGGAGGGGAACTGAGTTCTGGACATGTTAAATCTACAGTGCCATCCATGTCCAGATGTCCCAAAAAGCTGTTGGGGGTTTGGTGCTGGAGCTCAGGACAGGGACTAGGGCTGGATAAACAGACCTGGGGACAAGGCCTACGATGGAGAATCTGGATGCCAAGCCAATGTGATTAACATCTTTGCCCTCAGGTGATTGAACGGGGTGCCCCAGAATAAATGTTCCTTAACTCCTGCCTGGCAAAGATGCTGATGACCTACATTCCTACCACGTTAGCATTTGTATAGTGTTTTCAGGTTTGTAAAGTGCTTTACGTGTATTATCTCATTTGATCCTTGTAACAACCCCATGAAATAGGTATTACTTCCATTTCACAGATGAGAAAACAGAAGCCGAGAGGTTCCATGATGTGCCCATGGTCACAGTAAAAAGGATCTGAGGTACAATTTGAATCCAGCTTTCTTGACTCCAAGTCCAGCACTCTAACACTGCACCACCTCTCAGCCTAAGCACTTAGAAGTCATGTTCTTTTCCTGCCTCAAACATGACAATGCAGTGTGCTGGTTGCTTGCCTGTTGTACTCTACTGAAACAGTTTCCTGGACTGGCTCCCTAGAGAATCCTTAGAGAAATCATCAAGGGAAAAATGTGATGAGAACAGCCAGGTAAGGCTCACAAGCACTAAAGAAAAGCAATCTACATAATGGTCAGCATAGAGGCAGAATGGAGGTGGAAAGGCTAGGCCATGAGACCACACCCGGCCAGGGCAGGGTAGTTGGGGCAGGGCAAGGCTCTGTTTAAGGTTTGGAGGACTCTGTTTCCAGGGAGGCTGCTTTTCTGAGGAACTGCTGTTGCCTAACTACATGACCACCAAGTCACTAATCATTTTTCCTAAATAATTTCTTACAGGAAACCTAAACATTCTGACCAGACTAGAGCTAAAAGTCCAGTCACAAAGAATGGCTGCTAGGGGTTCTGGGAAAGGGCTATGGGTTGGATTAGGTGACCATCAAATTTCCTTCCAGCTCTGAGATGAATAAATGCCAAGCGCCTATCATGTGAAGAGCACTGAGCTAGGTATGGGGAAACAGTCTGGATGTGTCACAGGCCTTGTTTGTACAAGAATCAGTATCATGTGGCGCAAAGAAAGCCAGGTTTGAAGACTCAGGGGCTCTGGTTTCTAGTTCCAGCTCTGTTTATTAGCAGTGTGGTCACAGGTAAAGCCCTTAACCTCTCAGTTCCCTCATCTTTAAAATGGCAGGAATATGAATACCTACCTCAGACAGTAACAAAGTAAGTAAAGAATGACGCAGATATGAATTATTATTCCTCTAATTGAAGAAAGGGAAGAAGGGAAAGCAGGGGAGAGATCAGTGAGGAAAAGTAAGCCCCTTCTGTCAAGGCTTGTCCACTCTCCTTAACCACAATCTCATTAGTTAACCAAGTCTCCCAGTCTAAGTACTTCCAGGGACGTGACTCAGATGTGTTTACCTTTTATTCAGGCTATAGAACTCAATGGAGGAAATGGTGTATGCACTATCGAAATAAAATGTAAATGCTAATTATAGAAATGACCCTAGAGACCCAGAAAGGTCAGGTTGTGAAGACGGTACTAGAAAGAAGGCTCCTGACACTTAGCACCCTGTGGGCCACTAGTCAGCCTAAGCTAACTTGGACCTGTTATATCTGGACTGACTGAAGCCATCCTAGGTCAAACCCAAAATAGCCCTGCAAAACAAGACTGAAAATGGGGAGAATCCCATTCTTGATTCTTTCTTGGATCACCAAGTCATATAGTTATGGCTGGAAGTAAGGTCAGCAGCCACCTTCATTTTAGAGATGAAGAAACTGGTCCACATTGGGGAGTAAACGAATTCCTAATGCTTGATCGGACTTCTGCAAGGGTACAAAACAACCTGTATTGGTTTAAGAATGTAAATACTTGAAAATAAATTTTTTTTCAGAATATAATTATCCATCTGTACATATCATCTAATAAATCATTTGAATTCTTTATTAAAATAAAATATTAATTACTAACTTATATATTATGCAATGCACTCCAAGATCAGGTTGATATGACTTCAAATATCTGTTGTTTTTCCTAATCCATACTACTGCCATTTTCCAATGAAAGATATTTTTTGCAACAAAGAATGCAACACTGGACTTAAGACCTTAAAGTGGCTCTAAGGGATCCTCCAGGATACAAGATGGCCTTATCTCCCCAGATTGCCACAATAAAGGGTTCTATATACCTCTTGAGGGAGAGGAAGTGAGGGGTTTCTTGGTCCCTCTATAGGGACTTGGTACAGACCCCTGGAGAAGGTTCAGGACATCACCCTGTTAACATGACCACAGATTCCTTCATGCTCCTTCATTTATCCCACCCCTGCAGAAAAATGGAATTGACATGACCACTTCTTCCCACAGAAGGAAGCTGGGAGAGCCCAACCTCATGGTGACAGCTGCACAGCAATGGGACTGGCCATATGCTTTGGCATCCCGCTCAGGTGAGCCTGACACCAGAGTTCAATCTCCATCATGGGCCACCTCCATTTGACCCAGTTACTCAATTTCTCGCTAAAAGTGCAGTCATCCAACGCATAGGTAAAAAGCCCTGCCAGTGAAGGCATCTTCTCTCCTTCTACTAACTTCTATCAAGTCCAGAAGGGCTGTCAAGAAATGGAGCTGCCATGTGGCTGCCCAGGAAAAAACTACTCCCCAGTTAGAAGGCAAAGATATGAGTTCTGAGCCTCACCTCAAGTGGAACACCATCAAAGTTGCCCTGGCTATGGAACATCTATATCACTTCCCTTACCCATGTGTCAGGGGGTACCTGGGGAATCTCTTACCAAGAGACCATATGGAGCAGTAGAAAGAGCATTGGAGTTACGAGTCGGGAGCTGGGTACAATTCTTACTTTGACACTTTGAGCTACTGAACCATGGAAAGGTAAACCTCCCAGGTTCAGTTTGCTCTTCTAGAAAAATAGCTATTATACTCTTCTCCCTCACCCAAGAGCTTTCTAATCAACAGAGCACCATATCCTCTCCTGAAAGTTCCAACTAGGAAAACTATTTCAAAAATTAAAGGAAAAACAATCTTCTATAGCAGACCCTCTGGTGATATGGGTTACAATTGACTTCTCAGTTAATTGTGCCTTTGTGCCTGCCTTTCATTCCCATTTTCTTGTCCTTTTCTGTCCCCTCCCCCTGTCCTGCACAAAGTTTATGGGATCATAAAGCAGGAAAACTGCTGTGCTACTGGAACATAGAGGGAAAAAATGAATCCCCTTCACCTTCCATCTAATCAGAGCTAAATGAAGCAAAAACACAGGCACTGGTAGAGACAGTCATCCCCCCTTTAGAGAAAGAAGTGATGAGCTCAGGCTTTCTCTTTGCCACTGAAAACTGTGTTTATTGCCTCTGGCCAGAAAATTCCTCTATATGTGCAAAACCAATTAATCTAAAGTGCTTCAGGCCCCAAAAGCACATTCCTACTGCATTTGGTAATTTTTTGGTGCTACATAGAATTTTTTTGTACCAACTCAGAGAGACAAAGGGATGAAAAACCATTATGGTCCCCCATTCCATTTTTGAAAAGACCAAATATATTTACTCCAAGTGGAACTTTTCAGTGATTTGAGTATTTCATTTGGGGGGTTGGGGTGAGGATTTAGTCTCAGATGCCTGCATACAGTGTAATGGCAAGAACACCTCTAGTTGTGGAAGAAGAAAACTGAAATTGCCGATAATGATGTGGTATTGCTATGGACTCAGGCCAATAGGTTCATTTCACCTTCATGGCAAACACAACTTATCTGACTTGACATTCAGGGGCGTTAAAATAAATGTTTTACATATTTCTCACCTTTATGGGAGAGGTGATGGCTCCTAGATACAGAATGGACCACATTTTTAGAACCAGCAGATATAACATGCATTTGTTTGCTTGATTAATATTTATTAGTTAAAAGGTAGGATTTTAATTGGGGAAGAGGAGATTGTCATGTGTGTTTATGGTAGGGGAAGAGTTGAACCATGATAAAACAATGAAATATGTAAAAATACACATACCAGAGCAAAAGAAAATTCAGTAGAGCAGAGATGGAGACAAGAAAGGAAGTGCTTGTTACAACTATCTGAAACTGGACATAATGGTCAAAAAAACTAACAAATTACACATGGAAGATTCATAGTTTCATATATAAGACTCTTTCTGCCCTTCTTTGTATATTGAAATGTTTATATTTATTGATGACTGTCAATAAAAGAATAAAAATAAAATACTTCAACACCTTATTTTCTTACAATGCTAAAGCAAACTATTTTAAAGCAGTTTCAATAACTATGGTAGAATGAAAAGCCCAGAGTTAAGAAAATGGAAGGTTGTGAACAAGTCTGGGAAATCAGAATCCTCTTTGCTTCCTAACTGCATGCAGCCCTGCCCCCCTTTCCCCACTGCCTCAGTTTAGACTCCCAGATTCTGAACTTTAGGCCCTATTTGCTCCTGATCCTTAACGCTGTAGGACTCCAGTCACATTCACAGTGTGAGGCTCTGTATCAGTCAGACTTCCATTTAAACCCTGCCTCATTACTGACTAGCCCTGTGACTCTAGGTAAGTCACTTAACCACCTGGAGCCTCAGGTTCCTTAACTGTAAAACAAGAGATTTGGATTAAATACCTTCTAAGGTGTCTCCTAGTTCTAAATCTATGATCCTATGAAGGTAATACAAATGGCATCATTTGGGGTTCTGAATTTTTTTTATTAACTGTTGAGTAGGAAATGGAGGTGAGAGCTTCAAGAAACTATCTGTTTCTACACGTAAGAGTAAAACAAAAATCAAAATACTCCCTACAAGCGTTTTATAGGTGAAGGAAGGGGAGGATACCTTCAGCAGATCAACGTGGTGTGGTGTCCGTGGTTAAGCCCTTCACACACACACGTGGCATGCAAACTACCAAGACAATCCATTCGGGTCTGGACTGTCAGAATGGCTAAGGGCTGTAGGAAACGATGCACAGTGAGTAACACAGTCCGAAAAATGATACATACAAAGAATTATGCAACAATGTAAATACAGTCTAGAGGCAAAGAAACCTGTAGCAAATACAACAATGAACATTGTTCCTATTACTCTAAGGCAGCAATTCTCAAAAGTGTGGTCTAGGGGTTTCCCAAGGGGTCTCTGAGACCCTTTCAGGGAGTCTTTGATACCAAATATTTTTCATCAATATCAAGGTATTTTTAGTGTCTAATATGGTAAATACTCTGGCACATAGTAGGTGCTTAGTAAATGTTTCTTGATTGATGATAGATATAAATCATATACAAAAGCATTTTGGGGAGAATCAGTTTTTAAGAGTGTGAAGGAGTTCTAAGAACAAAAAAATCTGAGAACTGCTGGGTTCTGAAGACACAGAATCCTAGGCTTTTAGATTTAGAGCTGGCAGAAAAGTGAAAGGTCATTTATCTTTACACCCTTGTTTTAGAGCTTAGAAAATTAAGGCCTACAGAAGTTACATGAGGCATTCTTTCTTCATGTTAACAATCCATAAACAACTTAGTGGAAAGTGAAATGCATCATCAGTCAAAATTACGCTATTAGGTGATTTTCTTTAATAGTGCATGCACTTTGTAAATTTTATTTGGGTATGTAAATGTGAAGGGCACTGTGGCAAAACAAAACAATACATGGTGGGGAAGAGTGTGGGGGAGGAATCCTCAGCTTTTTTTTTCTTTTTTCACAGCTTACTCTCATGTTTCAGCCAAACTGGATTACCAGCGCTCTTTGAATTGTCTACATGTACTCTCTCACCAACTAGCCTTCCCTTAACTCCCTCATCCTGGTTTTAGGCCCCGGTAGCCCAAGTGCTACCTCCTGTAGGAAGCCCTCCCTGACTGTCATAGTTGTATTATGACCATTTACTCCTCAATTTACTTTGCACTTACATGTCAACATGTTGGATCCCTCTAGTAGACTGTATCATCCTCTAAGGCAGAAAGGATTTAATTTTTGACGCCATTCCTGGCGCCTAGAAAAAAGTTTCATACTTCACAGGAACTTAAAAAATGTTTGCTGGCACCTTTTTAAAGAAAACAATTGTTGGGTATAACAAACTATATTCCCTCTCTTCCATCTTCTCCTGGGATCCTGTGAAATCTCAAATCCAAAAGAAAATAGTATTTTGAAGCTTTGTTGGCAAGAGTGAATTTAAAAAATACTTTGTGAACCAGAGTTCCAATTAAGTTGCTGTGTACCTTGAGACAGACCTGGATGAGAAGAAAGGGAGCACAGTCCAACTGAAATTTCCAACAAAAGCTTAATGGTTCATAAAGCCTCTACAAAGAAGGGACCCCATTCCAAAACAATGGAAATCTTGCTCCCAGTTCAGTCAGTTTCTACTCCAAACTAAATCCACACTTGGGACTTGCTTAATACTCTAAGGGAGGGTTGACAGAAGGAGTCTGTGCAGGCCAAATTTCCAGGGAAATGAACAAAGATAAAACTAGCCCTGAAGAATATGAGGGAAGTGCCAGTGCTGACTCACCATTCACAGGATTCCAGGAATAAGAATGATATAGAGGACTTCAATTCAATCAATGCTTATTAAGTGCCCATGTGCAAGGTACCGGAGTTTCCAGGAGCTGAAAGAGATTATTTAATCCAAACCTCTTATTTTACACATGAGTAAATTGAGGCCAAGTTTAAGGTTAAGTGACTTGCCCAAGATTACACAAGGGATGGCAGAGCCAGGACCTGAGGTCCTTTGACTCTCTCTTTCCATCATTTTCACAGCTCCTCTTCTCATGTGGCTTGCATTCTAGAAGCGATACACCATGTATGCAAAAAAAAAAGTATAAGAGAGAATGGGATAAAGGGTAATGATGAGGTGCAAACGAAATTTAGAGAACTTATTTCCAGATGGAGGAATAAGGACTTCATTAATCCTAGGTGGAACCTGAGAAGGGGCTTGAAGAGGATTTCAACAGTTTGCAATGTGAAGGAGAAGCCGGCACAGAAGATGGCCTGTACAAAATACATGGACTCCGGTGACTGGGGAACATCTAATAGTACTGTTTGGCTGGAATTTGTGAAGCATATAAATATATAATGAGGTTCGAAATAGAGATTACAATTATGAAAAGCCTTATCTGATAGGCTAAGGAATTTGTATTTTATCCAATATGCAATGGGATACATTGAAAGCTTTTGAGCAGAGAAATGACATGGCTCAGCTCTAATAAATATTAGGAAGATTAATATAGCAACTCAAAAAATGGATTAGGAAGATGAAACACTCGATTCAGGGAGAACAGTTAGGTGGTCATTGTAACTGTGGAGGTTCCCAGAACTCCAACCTTTTTTGATGATATACCTATATCAATAAACATTTTTTTGAGCACAGCTCCCAGATATGAGTCTAGTGGGAGACTGGTGCATGTGCAGAGTGCCTCAGTGCGCTTCTACTGATGTCATGTCTCCATGTGGAGAAATTAAGGAGCCTGCTTCTAAAAGAGGACTGATAACACGGATGGAATAATAGCTAGCATTTTATAGAGGGCTATGTGCCAGGCAGTATGCTAAGCACTTTAAAGTTATTTTCTCATTTGATTGTCATAACAATCCCACATAATTATGCTTTTGCAGATGAGGAAACTGAGGCAGAGGTTAAGTGACTTGCCCAGGATCACACAGTTAGTGTTAACTGTCTAAGGCCAGATTTGAACTCCGGTCCTCCTGACTCCAGGTCTGGCATTCTAACAACTGTGCCACTTTGCAGGAAATGTCTTAAGCAAACTGTGGAGCACATGTAGACATTCCATTACTGGGTCTAGCCTGCTCACTGTGTGGTTAGCAGTTTTTATCAAATGGCCACTTAGCTAGACATGAGATTGTTTCCACAAACATCTATGGCCATGTTCTCGTCAGCTGCATTCTTGGTGGATCTTCTAGACTTTTTAACTAACAGCATCCAATGAGAGATGACCTTGGTAAATGGAGAGGCCTTGGTCCCTCCCTGCCAAGGCTGCCATGTGGTCCTGTGAATATAGGCCTAGCTTTTTGCCTGTCTTGATGTTCTTTCATTTTAGGTGAAGAAAGGACCATCTTAGCCTCCCTTGTTTTTTTAGGGCATTAGCACTGGTGCCCTGAGAGGCAAAATATGACTTTCAGGACCCAGGCCAGAGCAGATAAGATGAGGGACCCATTTGGTAGTCACATTGCATCTAGGTATGAGCTTGATAGGACTACTGTTACATAGGAGACTACTAAGAGAAAGATGACTGTCCAGAGTCTGAGAGGATATAGGAGCTGTGGCCCCAAGATGCTGGGGAGAGGCACAGGAGGAATGTTTATTCTTCTGTTCTTATTATATCTTTGAAGTAAATACCCCCTATGAAAGACAGCTGATGATAAGTGGTTGAGTGGACTGGCAAATAAAGTGGGGACAGATGCAACTGGAGGGGGCTTGAGCTGACAGTGGTAGAAAAGTTACGCCTCTCAGCTCCTTAATGGTACCCTAGAGATATAGCTGGCCTTGCTCTGGGAAACTAAGAACGTACTTACCACACACACACACACACACACATTTACATATTTATTAACCATATATATGTATATATATGCGCAGGACTACACTAATAATTATGTATGTTATGAAGTTTATGCGAAAATGTAAATGAAAGGCTAGAATGTTATTGGGCTTAGAATTAATAAGGAGGTATCAGAGTTTATTGAGTAGAGTAGTGGCATGGTAAGACCTGCACTTTAGGGAAAGAACTTCATCAGCAGTGTGTTAAGACTTGAAGGAGAGAAACCAATTAGAAGGCTATTAAAATAGGCCTAGCAAGAAGTGGCAAGAACCCGGAGTAGGATAGTGACCGAGGGAGCAGAAGAGAGTTGCAAAATGAATACAGAAATGATGAAATTTAGAAATGGGATATGTAGAGTGAGGAAAAGAGGAATTAAAGATGGCACCTTAAGAGTCTAGAAGGATGGTGATGAAAATTTGAAGGGATGGGTTTGGGTTAAGATAAGGAATGAGATCTGCAAGGCAAATCATGGCCAATCTCAGCCCGCTCATCCTCTGTGACTCACCTAGTCCCACCCAAAATGTAAGGGTAGGGGATATTGGGGGCTTTTACTCATTGGTCATTGCCTCAGAGCACAAAGTCTGCCCCTCCAAGGGGCACTGCAGTCAAAAGGTGATCTGAAGGGGAGAGGGTGGACACATGGGAAGAGAGGATTTTCCCATTAATATCTGCACAATCACTGCTCTGACTGAGTAGTGGTTGGGTTGGGTAATAACTTCCTTGAGGAAAGGATGCCAAGGTCAAAAGGAAGAGGTTGGGAGCTTGTAAATCAAAGGAAGGGGCTAACTGGGGGAATACTGAGAGATAAGAGAGAGGTGTGGTCATGTCATCCCACCCTTGGGGGTGGGGGTGGGGGCAAGGGAGATGACAAGAAGATAGAGAAGAGTGGTAAGACAGGGAGAGAAAGTAGACAGCTTTTTGAAGTATACTCACATGAAGGGGGCACAAAGAAGAAGGTGGATGGTGAGGGCAGCACAGAATAATGGAGGTTATACTGGACTTGGGGGTCTGAAGATCAACATTTGACTTTGGGCTCTGATACTTCCTAGCTGTGTGACTGAGCAAATAACAGCACCTCTAAGCCAGTTTTCTTATTTATTAGATTGAAGTTGCTTGAGGGCAGGGATTGTCATCTTTATATGCCTAGCACCTATCCTAAAGTTTTGAACGTAATGGTGAAAGAATAAATATTTGTTGAGCAGAACTGAACCAATGAAGAATTCTGAGGAATGTTTCCATAGGAGCATGGGAAGGGCTTCACAGAAGCTAAGAGAAGAGAAATGATGGTCAAAAATATTAAGTACTGCAAAAAACTTAAGGAATGAAATAGGCCATTTGATTTGGAAGTCAAGTTCAGGCAAGTGACAATTTCTTTACCCCTAAACCAACTAGGATAGGCCAAGCCCAAACCACTTCAGACCATTTTCATCTCAAGGCCATTGAGTTCAGGTTGTATCCAAACTTATGTAAACATTTTTTCTCCTTCTGGATTAGTATCTTTCATCCCGAAGGGCTCAAGGTACCTCATTAGCTATTTTGTACCTCTCTGATTCTAAACAAGGAAAATGTGACTAAAAATTGAAGTCAGAAAGCCCCAATGATCTAAATAAAGCTTAATATTACAATCTACCATACTCCCTTTTATAACGTGTTGTCTAACAATGTGTTCCTCATGATGTTCAATCTGCTTCCTCTTATCTGCCTGTGTTACAAATGGAAAATAATTCAGCACTACTTAAGCATCTTTCTTTTTGCACTTTCAGACTTTCTTATTAGAAAAAAATCCATTTTTCTTGGTACAACAAATCATTTTGCTCTGAACCTCGTTGCTAAACCTGAAGTTATTCTTGGCTATGGTAAAATAACAAAACCTGGTATCTAAAAGGATAATTTTTCAAATAATTCCATTTTACCAGGTCAGTAGACAGCTTCACCCTCCTACTAAGAAATGATTGACAAAGAACTGCCTGAAGAAAAGGCATGGGTTTCCTCCATTCTACACAACCTGGAGTGACTCAGCACAGTGGGGTACTGGTTCCTAGCTCTCTGCTTTCCTGAGGGAGCCTCCTGTAACATATGAAGAAACCTCTATTATGACACAGTATAGCAGCAGACCAGATTCTCCATAACATCATTTTTATTACCAAGTTAAATTTACAAGGAAGTTCCAGTTTTCATTTCCAGCCTCATGCTTAGTACACATGAACTGTGACTCATGCCAGCAAATGCAGGTACTTCCCTAGAATGGGCCACATTTTCAGTAACATCTACTGTACCAAGATTTCCCAAATATGCTCCTTTCCAACATCTAGTATTTACATCTATTATTTAAAGGAACATAATGTATTATTACATTCACTCCAAACATTTAACATGACTTAGATTAAATATATTTATTGCCTATAGAAAAAGATCAGAATTCAATTCTCCCTGTATCTTCATTTTTACAGTGCATTTTTAGAACTGTGTTATCAAGTACTTTACATCACCTTACTTAAACATGTGCATCCTACTACTTACCTGATCCTTTTTTTTGCTTGGTGAATGCTTACATAGCACATGTTGGTCACCCTCTTTAAAAAAAAATGAGGTATCTCCTCCACTCCCATTGCTGTGAAGACCACATAAAATAAGACAATAAAAATACAATGTGTTTTTAAATGAAAAGCTAAATGAAATCAGTTTTCAACCTCTGCTCTATCTGTAGAAAGTAGTTCTGTCAAATCTGGTTCTCTTTAAATTACAGTATTCTGAAAGGCTACTACTTCGTGATACCACATTACTGTAAAAATCATAATAGTCACATGTCTACCTCAGCATTGACTATGGCAAAAGACAAATCCCTTTGGCTTGCTGATTTTCCCAAGAGACCCTAGGGCAGGGCATTGCATTTTCCTTTCATTCCCATTCCTCCAAAGAACTCGAAACAATGAAAGCACAGGTCACTCCACCCAACATTCTTCAGAAGACCACTTAAGAAGAATTCATGACATCTGCTATCACCACAGGTTTCCTAGTTTTTAGCTACACTTTAAGATTTTACATAATCCAATTTGTTGGGAGCAGTTTGGCTGCACGCCAAAACCCTGGAATTAAGCCTAAGCCAGGGCTAGTGCTGGTTGGATCACACACTTCAGAGAAAGCATGGGGGATTAAAGTCCGAGTAACTAAATAACCTTGCCCCTGACTCTGGCAAATTAACTTCTGTGTCCACATCAAGGGTTAGGTTAAGGAGCAAAAGAATTGCCATGGGGCTGAACGAAGGGCTGTGCCTGCAATTTTGAAGGTGATACAAAGTGGAGTTAAAAGATTTTCTGAACTGAATTCCAAGGATTTGGGTTTAGGGCCCAAACTTCAGAGGGGTCATATGACAACTCCAAAGTTTTTCCTAAGGCTACCCTATCTGTCCAGTGCAAAACATCATGAGAATTTGGTTTACTTAGGTTTGGCTACATGATCAACTATGGTATTTGTGTTAATATGAATTAAATAATCTAATAAAAAATGGGAAGTGGGATGTGGGAAGCAAAGATTAATTTCCACAGCAAGACAGAACCCTCATAATGATTGGCTGAAAGCTTGTAGCAATAAGAACAGTAGCAACTGTGTGGGACAATCCTGCCTCCTCAACCTCAACAACAAGCTTGCTATTATTGGCTTTTGGTGTAAAGCTTGCAACTATTCTTTCAGTTTAAAACACATGAAAAATATACCATAATTCAAAGGGTTCAACAAGTACTCAAGTATTCTAAAGAGTCAATATCATCTGGGCAGTCTGCAACAGAGTTTAGAATACCAAGATTATTAAACATTTATCAGAGAAGAACAACCATGCTCGTTCCTCTTGGTGTGTGCAATATTATGGTGAAGTACATCCCAAGGTCCTTTTGTTTTCATACGATCCAACCAAATAAATAAGATGGTTCTTTTAAACACTGTTTTTAAAACCTACTTCTTAAAAAAATCTGGGTCCTATCTTTTTTCTGTTCATAATTACTTGAGATTGTCTGGCAGCAGGGAAGATGGCATATATATCCTACCAATACTTTATGTTAAACAAGTTATCTTGGGAAGAAAAAAAACTGGAGGGAATATATTAAATCACAAAAGCTGTTCAATTCAATCCAACCTTAATTTCTTAGAATAGTTATTCCCTGAAAAGAAGGAATTTATGGGGCTTTGATAAAAGGATACAATTTGCTTTCAGTAAGAGCCAAAGTACACCAGTACCATTATAAATTCTCAAAGGTACATGGAACCAGACTGAAAATATTAAAAATTAGAGGGTCCCCCATGACCAAAGATCCCACAACTTGCAATTTCTTTCATAGAGCTCTGATAAGATAACTGATGAAACCATATCATTTCAGTGAACATGGTTCCATAGGATTTCTGGTAGGGACTTTCATTTTTTGTTTCTGGGAAAATATTGTTATTCTTTTTCCTTTTTTTTTTTTAATGACAATGAGCCTGGGAAAGTAGCTGTGCTTCTCTATTTTCTATTGCCAAAAAAACTAAGTACAAATAATTTCAAAAACAGAAGTACATACTTCTCAAGAGGTTTACTGGCTTCGAAGAGGGTAAGAGGGAAACTCCATGGGCATGAAATATATGAAATGTTGCCTTCCCCGATATACACTCATACTGCTGTAAGAAGAAAATGAGTAAATACTAAATAATTAGCTGTTTGAGGGGGGAGGGTCACCCATTCCTTTATTCATTTACTTCCATCAATCATCTTTTGCCCTTTTCTACCCGCCATCCCTTTCTTTGCAGGGGAACACACGATATCTCCAATAACTACGGTTTTTACTGTCTTTGCAAGGGCTTTATTCACTTCTGCTCAAACAGCATGTTTCAGATTGGATGTTTTCTTTATCAATATGAGGGTCCACCTGTTGTCACATTTCTGATTGGAGGTCTGAAGGATGAAAGTAAGTGTGAGATCTATTTGGAGTGACTTGGTACCCATACTTAATTTTTTTTTACTTCTTTATCCACTGCTTACAACTCTTCTAAGTCATTTCTATTCCAGTGACGTAAAATTTGAATTTTAGCAGGTCAATAGGCTACATCATAGAACTAGTTTGAAAGATGTTGCAAGACCATTGCTCCTCTAGTTGGCCAGGGATAGTCTGATAGCTTCGCCAAAAGTTCAGTCAATAGCAGTATACTATCGATAGTATTACTATCGATATATCTGATGGACAGATTCTTCACTAAAAAGAAAGAAGTCTTTTGGTTTTTCAGCTGAATGGACTGAGATGAATAATATATTAACTACTTGTGGATGGTAAACAATTTTGCTTTGTAGAAAGGTATATATAATCTTTAGTTTAATTTTAAGTATACCAATGTGTTCATCCACACCTAAACCAAAATGTGATGCTGAAAGGATGAAAGAAGAAATGTAGAGTCTTATATTGTTTTACAAACAAACTTGTACATTTGTACAATGGTCAAGAGGGTAGGGGGAAGAGAGCAACTGAGTCATAACCCTCAAGACTGCAAAAGCCTTGAATGTCATTACCATTGAGATTATTAGCTGGCTCTTAGATTTTTACCTCTGTGAATGAGTACATAAAACTGGTTTTATGGGCAAATTCAATAGACAAATCTCATTTCACTTGTGTAAAATTATAGGAAGTCTATTTTGCAGTCCTCATGGTTTTCCACATTTCTTTCTTTGCCCTATTCAGAGATGGCAATAACTAAAGGGGATGCTCAAAACACAGTTCACATTTGGTTACAGAAAAAAGCCTGAGTAGATTTCTTTGAACTTTTTGTCTTTTCAAGAAAAGATGTTCTCATTAAAGAAGAAAATAGGGCTTCTTGACTGTGGCAAAGAAACTTACTACACATGGTATCTTCAAATCCCTTCTCTGTCTGAGAAAGAATCAAGGCTTTCTAGGAAAGGGGCTTTTTCATTCACCAGGCATGCAGAGTTGGCTTGGCGAGCAACGAAGTCACAGATGTCACTTAAGACAACGCAGCATAGCATACCTTCTTCACAGACAGCTTTGAAAAGACAGGTAAGAGCAAGATAAAAAATTACACATTGTACTCTTAGCATTACAAGAAACTTCAGGAATGAGGTGGTGTTGGTTTTTCTTTTTTTAAATAAATGTTTCTAGTCTGATATCAAATGCTGAAATAAATATTACACCAGTGAGACATTACTACAGTTCATCTTGTTTTGAGTATCTTTTCAAAGGACCTCATCCACTGCTGTTAGATAAATCTTTTGGGTCAATGCAAAATGAACACAATGAACAAAACAAAAACAGAACTTCGTTGGCTGAATGGACAGTTTTCTGGTGGTGCTCAACAGAGCTACAAGAGCCTTTTTGTTCTTGGTTTTTTCCCTGTTTCTGGACAAGTGTTTTGTGTCTGAAGTCTAACAAAAGGCGTAACAAGACTATCACACAGACGTTTCTTCTTTTGGCAGCAAACATGGAACAGCATCACGCAGGTGTAATTACGGTAGTCTGGAGAAACTCTGTCTTCATCATCTTCTTTGATGCCTGGTTCTTTCTGACTTACAACATGACAAATGTCAATATGAACAGAGACAGAAACAACATTTGTTAGGATAGGCTATGCCCTTTCTTACAATTCTGGCTGTTTCACAAGTTTCCTTCATGTAGCCACCATTTTGTTCCTACAGCTTTTTGAGAGGCCACAAAAACAGTGCATCACTGTTCAGATTGATCTGCTGGCTCATGAGAGGCAAGCTCACTCTCTGTTACTTTATAAGTTTCTGTCTGTGCAGAAGACTGAGGGGTGCAGGTAAAAGAGCGGAGGCTGTGTGGGTCAACGGGAGGAATCAGGGTCAAGGATTCCACACTGAGTGCATCTGTAGTGTCATCAGAAATGAGAGAGATGGTGGGTTGCTGGGCAGGAATCAGGCTGGGGGACAGGTTTGCAGTTTCCACTTCTGAACCCTTTCCAAGGCTCTTGTTGGACTTGGAAGTTGTAGGCATTTCATTAACAATCACCACTTGGTCAGGAAAGGTCAGTGGGAGCTGCTGGGAAGCCATAGGATCATCTAGTAGAGAAAACAAAGAAATACTTAACATGATACTATTTTTTCTATTTGAGATCCTGAAGACATCTCTCTTTCTCTCTCTCTCTCTCTCTCTCTCTCAAAAATGATTCCCTAAAGACTGCTTGAGCCATGTGAAAAAAGTGTGCAGAAAGTAGCCAAATATCTGGCAAGCAATGTGCCTCTAACAATCTCTCTGTATGCTCAAAACTAAGTATATCAAAATACTGTGTTTAAGTGTGATACAAAACTGCATTACTATGACTATAAATATTCTGGAACATATACATAATTACAGGTGGGTAATGCCATTATCACAACGAAGTGCAGAGGCATGGATGTGGGCATGCTTTATATGTGGCTGGATCCTAGCCAGAGCACATTATTAAGAAAGCAAACTAGCTCTAATAAACTTATGGATATATTTCAAGTCTGTATAATGACCATTTCCAGAAACTAAATTTGGTGAAATTTGCTCAGGGTTGGTGTGGGAGGTCAAATTGTGAAATCATTGGGAGAAAAAAGGCAGACCTAATTCTGGAGAACTTTCCAGCTTACATGAACCCTGCACTGTGGTTAGTTTCACACTGGTATACATAAGTGCTGAGTTAGCAATCAGAGAGGGACCTCTAATAGGCAAACTCCATTACTAGAGTGATTATTCTCCACTGGGACTATGGAAGACAGCCATTTCAGGGGAAAGGAGAGGCTTTCCACCTAATGAAGTTATTTTAGGAGCTGCAATTTCTTTTTTGGTACTTTTCAAAATGCTGATTAAATTACAGACAAATTACCTATTTGCCTTCCACTGAGTGTTTCACATATACAGAAACACTCAATAAGACTGGAGTTCATTTTAAATACATCTTCCAAGATTCCAGATGATGGTAATTTAAAAAACCATTATAGTGATGCAGACATTCTGTTAGGAGAAATAACTTTTATTTATATGGATCTTCATTTCATGGACACCATTTAATTACACTGGCCATCTGGAGAAGAACCTCTAACGAGCATTATTTCTGAGGATGCACTGGGATCTTAAGGAGGATTTAGAAATCTGTTTCAATGATTCCTGTTAGTTTTAATCAAAGGAAAACAAAACAAAACTAAAGCAAAAACTAAAGCTATAGCAGAAGACAGAAAACAAAACAGTGCGCAGAATGGAGACAGGAAATCCTGATTCATGTACTATTGCAAAGGAAAAAATATGAAATTTATCTCTGGAAGTACCAATCTACATTCTTCTAATAAGACTGCCAATCAAAATATGCTTGTAACCTGATTTTTTAAAAAAAGATTAATCTTTAAAAGAAAAAAGGAAAAATAAGTGTCTTGGCTTTAGATTTTGTCTTGAGTGATGCAAGAGGCAGTGGGGCAGTGCTGAGTGACAGCAGAAAAGGTGACTCAAGGCAAAAAATGCTGAGTAAACATGAACGTGAATACTGATTTCTCTGAATTTCAACTAACTCCTTCTAACTGGTAAAAGACTTTGAGGTGTCCCCTGACCGGATAGACCTACAGGCTTACCAACTCTTCATTTCATATTGTTTCCCTCTAATTTGGGCTTTTTCTTGCAGAGAAGACAAAGGCTAACACATGGATGATTTAGGGGCTAATAAAGCCATTTGGAAAGAGTCCAACTGTGCATGTAGGTCATCTTAACAGCACACAGCAGGGACGCTTTGCAGGTGCAAGTCTCAAAAAATTCTTTTTCAAAGGTTTTCCTTTCGTTGAATTTTGTGTTTTAATGTAGTTTTTAGATACACAGAAGAAAGGTAATTAGAAGTGGCAAATATCACAGACCAGATTTTTGAACAATGTCACAAATGGAGGGTTCTTTGATGACAGGAAGGATAAACAATGTTGGAAACCTGCAGCAAAAAAAGGAATTATAGTTTAAAAACTGGTTTAGTCTGGAAAATGAACCTACAATTTACAGAAAAGTTGTTTTTTGCCTAAAAATCACTTCAGCAATCTTTTAAAGGAATATTCTCTAATTCTTCGCTAAACTGTCATACCATTCCTAATTTTAAATTAAATATCTCCTTGATTGGGACATAATTTATCAATACAAGGGTGAAGGAGAAGGAGAACTTTGTTGGGTTTTCATAAAGGAGAATGAGGACTAATTTCCCTGCCAATTCCTCATCTGAAGAGCACATCTGTGTTTGCTGCCAGCAAGGCGCCACGGTGGCCGAGGGCTTTTTCTCATGCTAACAAAGTATTCTGAGCATGGCCCAGGAAACACTGTATTTGTGGAAAATGCTGACCATGTGAGCAAAGGTGCATCAGACTAAGGTGTTCAGAGTCTTAGACTGAGAAATGAATTTTTAATTGGTTTTATCAGGTACATTGTACCTACTACACCACAGTATTATGCATCTTGTGGACAACTGCTAAATACTTGTTGCCTGAGGGCCCGGAATAAAAGACTTTGATTTATTGTCTTATGACAGAAAGGCACAGAGTAAAGTTACGAAGAAAATCAAGGAAACGACAAAGTAAGCAAGAGTAAAAAACCCAAAGGGAAGAATTTTTAAATGAAAAGAGGTCAAAATACTACCAACAGACAAAATAAAGCGTAAAGTACTAGAACACAACTTAGAAACCAAATGAGAACTATAATTTGCAAAATTATTAAATATTTAAGTTTACAACAAAGGCACTAGCAAAGATTCTTGTCAATGGTCCATAATCAGTCTAAATGTCTAGTATTATGAAAACTATTATGTAAAAAGGGGGAAATGATAAGCATGTTAATATTTGTAAGAGACATTACTGTAGTGCTAGGACTCCTACTGTTTTAATTACATTTATTACTTCAAGTAGAACAAAAAAATAATTCCATAATAACACCTGACTGCTTGGTTAACTCTTCATTTTCTTTTGTACACTACCCTTGATCTTCTGACCTCCCTCCCAGAAAAAAGATCCCTAAAACAAAACCTCCACACCAAACTGGAATTGGGGTAACCCTGAAGAAATTCCATTTGGAAATTTATCTCTATTTCACAGCACATGGAATAAGCCTGCTGGTGGATAGGGTTTGTGCCAGTCTTGACTTTGACACTGTATTTCACAGAAATGGGCATCATTCCAGGTCTGCACAAATTTGGCTTAGAACTGAGCCTGAAGCACCTCATTGGTCTCTTTAAGTATTTCACTCTACCAACTAGACAGAGCCAAAAAGATAATTTGATGAAAAGCTTCTACATGAAAGTTTATAAAGAGCCAATCATGATGAACTATATTGAAGTTTAGAATGATGTTCTTAAATCATATAGCCAGATACTTTCAAAGTTCTGCTGGCTGATGTTTTTTTAGATAGTATGTCCCACCTGTACCTGAGCAAGTCATGGTTGTTAGTATGGAAATACAGCATGGATTTAAAGGCTGTGAGCTCATGAAGTCTAATGGAGAAACCTGCCTGAATTGATTTTGCGTGAGTTGCCGTGGCAGCTGCTGCTTGAAGACCTAAACCCAGTGTCCACCATGACTATCAGCCTCCGACAGACTGAACACTCGCCGTCGTCCTTTCCTGCCAGACCTTACTAAAGGAAAACACAGCGACAGATCATAGGAAGCCTTCAACAATGGAACAGAGAAAAGGAAAGTGGGAATGGATACAGGATAAATGTTAGGATACCAACAACAAAACAGTAAGAGATGCAGTGTAACATTTGCTCATAACTGCTGGTGTCTAGTGCTATTTATGAAGTCATGCTTAGCATGCAGATTAGGCAGAGTTACTGAAGAGCAAAATGACCCCTAAGAAGGAACGTATCCCCCTCCAAGATAATGAAGCATCAGGCCTGTTGGGAAAGGAAACAAGATTTTGGATCAACAATGTTTAGCCTAGGTTGCAAAGTTCAACAGACTCAAGAAAAATACATCTGGTGACTTTAGATGTGAACCAGCAGTTAAGAAATGACAGTTTTACAAACGGGACTGAGTAGGGAGGTGGAGCTGAGTGGGGGGTGGGGGGTGGGAGGGAATGGGCAGCTATTAATAAAGCAGACAACTGTCAGAGTCACATCAAGAAAATGACAAGACTGCTCTCTGATAGGGCGGGGTTCTGACAGCCTTTAGATACTATAGCAGACTGGAAGGACCTTTGAGATCACCTAATCCAACCCCTTCCTTGGTTTAGATGTGGGAAGTGATTTGCTCAAGGTGACACAGTTTGTCAGTGGCAGGGGAGGATTAGAACTGAGTTTGTCTCTTAGCCTGTGTTCTTTCCATTATATATAATTCTTAGGGGCACTTGCATTCCCTTAAAGGATACTCATATAAATACCTTTTAAAAAAGCAAGGGCAAAACACTTCAATACAAAGAGCCTAACCTGAAATATAGTGCTATTCTAATTGTAAGAAAAGGTTAGTGACATATCTATAACAAGGGAAAATTTCACTGCCTTTGAAAGAAACAGATTGCTAAGATCTGAACCCTAAATTAATGAAATTAAGGAGTCTGAAGAGAAGCACTTTTATTTTCTGGGTGTTTCTTCTCAAAATGAAATTAAATCATATGCATCTTCACTTAGTAGTAGTGTGATTTTTTTTTACTGTTTTTGAAGTGAAAATTTGGATTATATTGAAACTGGTGGTTCAACAGTATGGATACAGAAATAAATCATTGATAGCCTGCAGACTCATGGTCTCCCAGGAATGGCCTATGCTGACTTGTTTATATTAAGTCAAGGCCATTTCAATCTATAACTTTGTTAATATATAATTTATTTTTTGGTTCTCAACATTCACTTGCACAAGAATTTGAATTCAAAATTTTCTCCCCATCTCTCCCCTCTCCCCACCCCCCACCCCAGGACAGCACACATCCTATCCAACCCTTTTTCCAGTCTGTCCTCCTTTTTACTACCTAGCCTTCTTCCATCCCCCTCTATTTTCTTGTAGGGCAAAATAAATTAACATACTCCACTGCCTGTACATCTTAATTTCCACTTGAATGCTAAAGCAATTTTTAACATTCATTATTAAAGCTTTGAAGTTCCATATCCTCTCCCTTCTCTCCATCCACCCTCACTGAGAAAAAAAGCAATTCAATATAGGTCATACATGTGCAACAATGTAAAATAAATGTAAAATACTTCCATAATAGTATGTTTTGAAAGACTAACCACATTTCCCTCTGTCCTATCCTGCCCTCCATTTATTCCATTCTCTCCCACAATAGTGTTTGCTTCTGATTATCCCTTTCCCTAGTTTGCTGTCCCTTCTACTATCTTCCCTCTCCTATTCCCTTCCCCTCTGCCTTCCTGTAGGGTAAAACAGATTTTCATATCCAGTTGAATGTGCTATTCTCTCCTTAAGTAAAATTTCCCTAGAATAAGGCTCACTTATTTCCTTTCATCTCCCCACCTCTTCCCCTCCACTGTAAAAGCTCTTTCTTCCCTCTTTTATGTGAGATGATTTGCTACATTCTACTTTTTCCTTTCTCTTACTCCTAGTACATTCCATTCAACAGCAAATTTTATTTTTTTATGGTATTCTCCCTTCATATTCAGCTCACCTGTGCCCTCTATGTGTGTGTGTGTATATATATATATATACATGTATATATATATATATATATATACACATACACATGCATATACATATATATACACACATACACATATATACACATACTCCCATGTACATACACATATGCACACATACATAATACACACATACTATGTACCCATACACACCTACATGTATATTCCCTCTAACTACCCTAAAACTGAAAAAGATCTCATGAGTTACAAATAACATCTTTCCATGTAGGAATGTAAGCAGTTCAACTTTTATGAATTCCTTAAGCCATCTCTTTCCTGTTTACCTTTTCATGTTGCTCTTGATTCTTGTATTTTAAACTTGAATTTTCTATTCAGCTCTGGTCTTTTCAACAAGAATGCTTGGAAGCCTTCTATTTCATTGAAATTCCATTTTTTCCCCTGAAGTGTTATACTCAATTTTGCTGGGTAGGTGAGTCTTGGTTTTAATCCTATCTCCTTTGACCTCTGGAATATCATATTCCAAGCCCTTCAATCCCTTAGTGTAGAAGCTGCTAAATCTTGTGTTATCCTGACTGTATTTCCACAATACTGGAATTGTTTCTTTCTGGTTGCTTATAATATTTTCTCCTTGATCTGGGAACTCTGGAATTTGGCCACAATGTTCCTAGGAGTTTTCCTTTGGGGAATGTTTTTCAGGAGGTGAGTAGTTAATTGTTTCTATATCTATTTTACCCTCCGGTTCTAGAATCTCAGGGCCATTTTCCTTGATAATTTCTTGAAAGATGATGTCTAGGCTCTTTTTTTGATCATGGTTTTCAGGTAGACCAAGAATTTCTAAATTATCTCTCCTGGATCTATTTTCCAGGTCAGTTGTTTTTCCAATGAGATATTTCACATTGTCTTCTATCTTTACATTCTTTAGGTTTTGTTTTATAATTTCTTGGTTTCTCATAAAGTCATTAGCCTCCATTCTAATTTTTAAAGAACTATTTTCTTCAGTGAACTTTTGCACCTCCTTTTCCATTTGGTCAGTTCTGCTTTTTAAGCCTCCTTCTCCTCATTGGCTTGTTGGGCCTCTTTTGCCATTTGGATTAGTCTATTTTTAAAGGTGTTATTTTCTTCGGCATTTTTTTTTTTTTTTTTTGGTCTTCTTTAGCAAGCTGTTGACTCAGTTTTCATGATTTTCTTGCATCTCTCTCATTTCCCTTCCCATTTTTTCCTCCACCTCTCTTACCTGATTTTCAAAATCCTTTTTGAGCTCTTCCATGGTCTGAGACCATTGCATATTTTATTTTTGGAGGTTTTGTATGTAGAAGCCTTAACTTTGATGTCTTCCTCTGATAGTATGCTTTGTCATTTCTCATCCAAAAGGATGGAAGAGAATACCTTTTCACCAAGAAAGTCTTATTTTTTTCCCTTTTTTTGGGCATTTTCCCAGCCAATTACTTGACTTTTGAGTCCTTTGTTAAGTGCAGGTTATACTACCCTAGGTTTCAGAGGTTTTGCGCAGCTGTTCTCTGAGATATCTCTAGGGACCTGTAAGTTCTCAGTTCCTCTAAGGTAGCACAATAAAGGGAGAGGAGTTTACTCCTCTCCTGGCCTGCGCTCTGGTCTGTGAGCAACTATAAGCATTCTCATCTGCCGAGGATCTGCGAGTTGGATTCCCTCTCCACAGCCACCACCAGCTCCACCACATCAGCACCAGTGTTCCTCTTCACCCCAGCACTGCCAGTCAGAATTGAGACCCAGATCAGCTGCTTGATTCCCCCAGGGTCTTTAGGTTGAAGGCTCCAAAAGTGGACATGGCTGCCACTGCCTTGTGGCTGCAGCCTGACTGCACTCCCCTCTTACCCAAGTGAAAGAGCTTTCTTACTGACCTTTGAAGTTGTCCTTGGCATTTGTGAGTTGAGATATCTGGGAACCGCAGTTGCTACCCATGATTCTGCGCCCTGAAGTCTGCTCCAGTTTTGTCCATGCCATAGGGCCCAGGCTGTGCTGTGCTCCACTCTGAGCGTGGTGCGATAGATCTTTCCTATCAGCCTTTCAGGCTGTCTTGGGCAGGAAATGTTTCACTCAGTCATTTTGTGGCTTCTGCTGCTCTACAATTTGTTTCGAGTCCTTTTTTACAAGTATTTTATGGGCTGTGGGGGGGAAAGCTAGAGCAGGTCAGTCCTCCTACTCCACCATCTTGATTCTGCCCCTATATAACTTTTTTTTAAAGGATTGTTTCTTTCTTCCTATATCTTCCATGTCAATCTTTTCATAGACACACACACACACACACACACACACACACACACACACACACACACACATACTTCTTTCAAGGAAACTTGGAGAAATTAAAATGAAGCTGCATGTTATAGCTTGACATATCTTTAAAACGGACATGATTAAAAAAGAACATCAGTTACACCCAATACCTCATTTCAGTTTCATCATAAAGTAGACTTTTCCCTTACCTGGTAAGTAGCACATCCAAAAACACATTTAAAAATCTCAAAATATGGATATCAGAAGATAGAGTATAGTTTGGACATTTAGGGAGACTTACACTTTAGATAATGCTTACCTAAGGACACTATATGCTAAACCAAATCACAAGTATTATTGAAGGAAAAAACTCAGTAAAATAACTTAAGCATATTTTTAATGGCTTTATATTTATTTCTACCATTAGGTCTATTTCCTTCTTACTATATAATGTTTGTTACTTAGGTTTCTCAAAGACTATAAAATACTACTAAAAAAATGCAAGATGCATCTAATCCCATGCTTGTCTAAAACAGGATCAAATTAAGTCATTAGACTAGTTATGTTTGGCCTGTCACAGACATGACTCTTGGCTTTTAGCCTAAGAAGTCAACAAATTTAATTTCTTTAACAAGAGTTTGCTAATCAGACCTTTTCAGGGATCTCAAAGCACTCAGTTTAAAAGGCTGAATAGCACAGAAATTATAAGACAATAATTATTTTGGTGCACTGTTATTTAATATACAAAGAATTTGTAATTAGACATCTTAGGTCTTAAACAGATTTTTCAGTGTTTAATCCTCCTAAGAAGCAGCATAGTCTCACTCCTAATTATAATACAATATTTATTGCTAAGTGACTGTTACATTATACCACTCTTTGATGTGCTAAAGAATGAAATTGAAAAGATCTCCACTGGACTATAAGAATGTACAAGTTGATAGGACAAGTTTCCAAAAAAGATTTGTCTTCAGTTCTGTGTAATGAACTTAAGAGTTGGCACACCAGCATGTTCACAAAGAAAGACATGAGTAAATTTCAACATGCCTCAAGAAGTAATTTTCACCTTTTCCAGTTTTTGAAAAGTTAGATCCTTTGTAAGACTAAAGAGTCCCAGGAACCATTCATTACACCATTATTGAGGGGGGAAAGAGAATATATGACCACAACAACACATCATTCTGAGAACAGCATGATTAGTGTGGGCTAAAGAAGGAGAGTGATGCTGCATAAGGGCAGACAAAAACATCAGAAGACAGACATCAAAGTCTATAAAATCATAATGTGTAGGAAGAGGATGAAAATGAATTTATTTCCCAAATCCTAAGATTCTAGGAATAAGTGGTCCCCCATAAAGTTAGAAGAAATTAAATTTAGGACACACAAGAGAAAGTGCTACTTCAAACAGCAGATAGTAGAGTCAGAAACTATGATTATGTTCAAACAAGGTACAGCCAGGAGTAAGAGATCCATAATGCATCATCAGATATCAGATATTCTTGAATATTTAAGGTTGAGCAAGGACAAAGCACATGATTTGGCCATACATGGGACAGAACCATGAATTGTATTCACGTGAGCATTTGGTATACTATGTTCACAGAGTTTTTGCTTAAGATGAATAATTACATCAATGTTTCTAAATGTTTGAGTTTACACGTTTTAGCATGAGTTTAAATCTTCAGTGAAAGATACTCTATGTTCCGTTCATTTGTGCCAAACAATAAAAGGGAAAACCATTTGAGGGATTACTAATGGTCATTATCACTGGTATAAGGCTAATTTTCAAAACTTTATTTTGAATAGGTCACCATGAATGATGCTCATTCCCTATGTGTATAATTCAACTCTGAGAGATTGTTTAAGACAAGGATATACACATGAGTAACCAACATCTTGTCTGGGACACCACTGACCTACACATTCCCAGGTACCTTACTTAACAGAGTTTCAAGATAAGGGAAAATCTAGTTCTATTGAGTGCTTCAAACGTAACAAGAAATTGTTCAATACACATGGGGAGTTTACTGACTCTAGGAGGCTACATAATAAACAGCAACAAAACTCATCTGATTCAGCACTGCTGCCCTCAAAAACCATTCCAACAACGAGCAACAGTGGAAAGAGCCTTTTTCCACCGTATAAAATGATTCCAGCAAATGGCTGGGAGGGTTGACTGAGGTGGTGCTCTATCTGGTTTGTCACAAACTAGGCTGGTCTGACTAAAATACTGAGAAAATCACAAACCCCTTCATCAGAGGGTAGAAAGTGTGGTGGCAAAATGTTGTCATAGATGTGGCTAAAGGTCAGAAAGCTGTACCTCTGGTAAGGATCCCAAGCACAAACTCCCTAGAAGCCAATATGGTGCCAAACAACTGGCAGAAAGACAGCTATGCCAAGAATAAGTCTTCCCTTCTTTTTGGTTAGTGGCTGTGTATTTCCCCTCTGCTGTGGTTCAGCATGATACCAACCAGATGTTGGAAACATCTTGCTACAGGGACATGTCTCCCCTTACCCCCACCTCCATAAAGAATCTGGAAAACCAATATCCTATTTTCTAAATGTAACTGAGTATACCACAAGTTTAGGCCAGAAATTCTACATCTCAACACAAATGTAGGCTTTCAACTTGAGTTGTTGTCAGCTTTCAGGTCCAGATTTTTACACAATTCAGAAACAGTCTGGCTCCCATGGGGTAACTTACCTACTATGTACCACACTTTCTAAATCCTGAGGTGCCTTCTGACTGGGAGCTCCTCACTGTTATCATACCCCTTTGGAAGCAGTTCATATTCTTTGCCACTTTGCTTCTAGTGATTGATGGAGAGCGAGCAGCCTGCCTGACATGTGCAGCTCTTCATCATGGAGGTGAGTCATTCTAGTTTCAGGAGAGTCAGGCAGGCAGGATTCAGTGCTTTCACTGTCAGGCCACATTAAAAACGGTGACCCAACAGATGTTTTTCCAGATACAATAGGAGGCACAGAACTAAAGTATAAACTTATAAAGTTATAACCATCATCATCAACTTAGTACTAAAGCTAGCAGAATTGTCCAGTTACTTTCACCATCAGAGAGCTTAATAGCTTCTCATTTTCTAACATGAGAAAACAGGATATGAAGATGGAAGAGGAGATTAGTGTCAAGGGGCTGGGAAGGATTGAGAACAAATAATGCTGGGCATCTGAGGGAAGATGGGAGACTCATACAGAGGCTATGGTAAGATGAACAATTTGTATATTCTGAATCATAATAAAATGATATACTTTAACAGGTTTGGGAGCTTGGTAGCAAAGTATTATTCATTTATTCACTGAGTTTAGGAGTTCTTAACCTTTTTTATGTCATAGACCCCTTCAGAAGTTTGTTGAAACTTGTAAACCTCTTCTCAGAATAAGGTTTTAAATATATAAACTAAATATATAGGATTACAAAGGAAATCAATTATACTGAAATATAGTTATCAAAATGATAAAAAATTTAAAAAGAAATGGGTTCACAGACCCCAGGTTAAGAACCCTAACAGTTCATACTTCTTTTATAAAATAGCATAAATGTATTAGTTTTATATTTGAAATGTAATTATATTTATATATTTGTGACTATTAAAAATGCAGTACATGAAAATAAAATACTGTACTTCTAAAACAACATGTAAGCATTATTACAAAGCTTAACAAAGCCTAAGGTCTCTCTTTGGCTTCTTGATAAAACCAGCAAATTTCTAAGAAAAACCGTCAACAACTTATAAACGTTATAAATCTTGACTCAGAGTTTCACCATGGTTGTTCTCAAAAGATGGTCAGTCACCTCCATCTTCAAGACCAAACTGGGTCAGGAGGGATCAGGTGCAGAATGGAGGAGCACCTAAGTGAAGTGGCTTCAAGATGACCTTCCTGCTTGGCCCCTCACTTCAATTCCCAGCAGCTCTCTCAGGCTCATGAATGTCAATAGAGGATCAAGGTAATGGATGTTCAGTAAATGCTATATAGAGGGACTCTTGACAGGCTAGATACACACTGAGCCAAACAAATCATGGCACATTAACCCTTTTCTGAGGATCAGAAAACCTTAAAACAACTTCAGAGAGATCAATCTGGAAACATCAGTGTGACGAAGAAGGGGCATTATGGAGCCATAAATCAGTGTAATGACATGAAAAGATCATAGAGAGACCACATCCTACGTGTCCTAAGAGTGAAACACGACCTAGAATCTTGTCAAATCTATTTATAAGAATATCATAACAGTATAAGAAAACCATGACTTGATAAGAGTCTAAACATGCTGCATAGTTTCTGGACCATAATTCCTTGGTGATGACAGTACAGGTCATCAACTGTAATATAAATTTAAAATTCAAGCAGAGTATTTTAAAAAAGAAAAATATGACAAAATTCATCCAAGTTCCAAATAAGTGAACTTAGTGTACCTTATGGATTCCCCGCCCCCCCAAAAAACCTTTATGATGATAACTGGGACTAAATGAGGAAGAACAAACCTGACAAACTTCATTTCCCTGTCGCTCTCTAGTCAGGGAAGAGCTGAATATGGTCCAATAATAAGCAGTAGAAGAGATTTAATCAAACTAGGTCAATCTGGAAGCAGGAGCAGCAAGTCAGCAAGTACCATTCAAATTACCACCAGCAGAAAGCAGATCAATGGAAAAAGCAATCCTCTAGTGTCTCTGATGATGAATATCTCATGACACTGTCTGATCTGGGGGTGGGGAGGTTCAGAGTACAAGGGCACACTGTGCATGAACTGGCCAGTTTCCCAAACAAGATTGAAAATCACTACTTCACATTTTTTTTTTCCTGGCCGCTACACATTCCCCATCTAGCTCATAAAAAGTATTCAATACCTGATGGGCTTTGTGCTGCGGAAGGAGTGGAAGTGGAGCTGGGTGCAACCGAGTCACAGCGCCCCGTACTCCCACTACCACTGGAACTGCCACTGGAAGGAGGAGATGACGATGGCAGGGGTGACGAACCATGCTGGTTTATACACTGGGCCACAGCAAAACCTGCAAGACAAGACCCTGAAATTCACAAATGGAAAAAAAAAATCATCCAACCTTAACAGGCAAAGATGGTCTTAAGATGGCCTGGGAAGGCCAAAGGACAAGTGTTCATTTCAGAAAAACTATGATTCTACAGGACCAATAAACAACAAAAATCATTACTTGTATCAATGAACAATTTTTAAGTTCAAGGTAGTGGTCCACTTGATTCAAAGAATATTTGACACAACAAAACTGAATCTGGACAGCTCTCTAGAGTTTGTGGTAATGATCTTAACCAGTTTTTTAAAAAGAAAATTCAAGAAAATTTCATAAAATAAACATGCTGACTTCAAGCAAGAGAACAGAGATGAATGAAAACAGTAATAAGAATCACAAATTGCAGCTCCTACTGTTGGCTCCACAGTGAATTTAGTAAAGCAGATCACTCAGAGCTCTGTGTTTCAGAATATTCTTAGGAGCATACTGTGCCTTTAAGGGTACTGGTGCTAACACTTTAATGAGGAGAGTTCTAACTCTAAAGCACTTTACAAATGTGAACCGTATGGAAGTTTAAGGACATTTACAGGACACACACAAACCACAGGAACGAACACAAGGACTGATGACTTGATCTGCTGATGACCAGCCTGGTCAATTCTCAATTCAAACGCAACGTGAGGTACAAAGAAAACACCGTATCAAAAATCACAAGAAGAATAACTGCAGAACTCTTCACAACAACTGTGAAATTTGGAATTTTAGGACATTTAACATTTTCTATGGCATATAACTTACACAAAATCTAAAACCAATAGTTTTACCGATTTATTGAAACCAATAGTCGGCTCTTTCTCCTTTTAGTACAGATATACTTTTATGCATGAATTAAGTGCTGGGTATCTAAAAAAGAAGAGCTTTTAGTGACGTGAATGTAGTAAATACAAAAAAGGAAATCTTACATGTGAAGAAGTCATTTGTAAAGAAGCAGAACACGAGTGATCATCCGTGGGCAACATATGCTTTTGTTTAGATTCCCAACAATTTCATAGTTCATTCTAATGAGTATCAAACAGTTTAACTCTTAATTTGATTAAAGCAAAAACAAATCAGTGATCACAAGATTTTTTTCATCTGATGACTCTTCCAGTAATACTATGCTCATGCTGGACATGAGGCCTTTATTAATGAATGTTTTCCCTTCTGCCTGCCATACCACTATCCTTCTTATCTGCCTATTTCAATCCTATCCATTTTCCAGTTTGCTTCCCTCACAAAGCTAGCCTTTTCTAACTATTCTATTCCACAGTGATCTCCTCCTTCTCTGGACTTAATGGCACTTACTATCTGCACCATTCAATTATGCTTAATTAATCTGCTCATAAGTAAGTGTCCTGATTCCACAACTGGAATGTAAACTCTTGGAGAGGAGGGATTACACCTTACTTTTCTTTTACATCCTCCTCAGGACCTGGCATGGTGCTATACTTGACTGCATTGAGTGCAAAGTACATTCTTAATATGGCTGAATATATCAATAACTATAAAAATGCAGGGAAAAAAAATCAATTATACCTTCATAGACAGTGAAAGTTGTAAAAAGAATTTTTATCAACAGTCAACAAAAGCTATGAGGCAGGTAGGCCATGCAGTGTACAGAGTACTGGTCCTGGAGATAGGAAGACCTGAGTTCAAATCCAGTCTTGGACTCTTACTAGCTGTGTGACCCTAGGCAAGTCACTTAACCCCATTTGCCTCAGTTTGCTCATCTGTAAAATGAGCTGGAGAAGGAAATGGCAAACCCCTCCAGTATCTTTGCCCAGAAAACCCCAAATGGAGTCGTGAAGAGCTGGACACGACTGAAACGACTGAACGATAACAACAAAAGTTATATTTAACCCTAGAACTTAATGTAAGCATCTGCAAAATATCTATCAACAGCACTGTTTTCACCTCCTGGCCATCACTTACGTGAGGCTAAGGAAGTTTAACACGGCTAATAAATTACATGTGTAGAGTGGAGCGAAGATGGAGGAGTACAAGCATGGACCTGCTCGAGCTCTCCCCGCAAAGGCTTTAAAATACCTGTAAAATTCTAGAAAAGCAGAAGCCACACAATGACAGAGTGAAACAGAGTTCCAGCCCAAGACAGTCTGAGAGACCAAGAGGAAGGGTCCACTGCACCAGCTTGGAGGACTGCTCTAGCAAAGACGGGACTGGAGCAGGCTTCAGGGTGCTGAATCATGGGCAGCTGCACCAGCTTGGAGAGGAAGGAAGTGTAGCCCAGCATGGACTGCTCTAGCAAAGATGGGACTGGAGCAGGCTTCAGGGTGCTGAATCATGGGCAGCTGCTGGGGTTTTCAGATTTCTCCACCCACAAACACCAAAGACAGCTTCAAAGGTCAGTGAGAAAGCTCTTTCACCTGTGGAGAGGGGAATGTGATCCTGCTCCAGCCCTAGTCCTAGAGCGGCAGTAGCCACTGGCACGGCAGCAGCTACTTCTGGAGCTGTTGGCCTACAAATCCTGGGGGAATCAAGCAGTAGATCTGGGTCTTGGTCCTGAGTGGTGGTCCTGGGGTGAGGAGGAGCAATGGCGGGGCAGAGCTGGTGGTGGCTGTGGAGAGGGAATACTACTTGTAGTTTCAAGGTAGAAAAGAGCACTTGAGGTTGCTCACAGACCAGAGCACAGGCCAAGAGAGGAGAAAACACCTCTCCTGTGATTATGCTACTTTGGAGAAACTGAAAACTTACACATCCTTACAGACATCTGGGAGAACACCTGTACAAAACCTCTGAAGCCTGGGATAGTATACCCTTCACTTGAGAAGGGACTCAAAAGTCAAGTAATTAGCTGGTAAAATACCCAAAAAGGGGAAAAAATAAGACTACAGAAGGTTACTTTTTTGGTGAAAAGGTATTTTCTTCCATAAGGAGGAGGAAGAGAAAAGCATAAAATCAGAAGACCAAAGCATATAACTGGAGGAAGACAGCAAGGTCATACATCCAAAGCCTCCAAAAAAATATGCAATTTTGGCCATGGAAGAGTTCAAAAAGGATTTTGAAAATCAAGTAAGAGAGGGGAGGAAAAACTGGGAAGAGAAATGAGAGTGATGCAAGAAAATCATGAAAAACGAGTCAACAGCTTGCTAAAGGAGATCCAAAACAATGCTGAGGAAAATAATACCTTTAAAAATAGACTAATCCAAATGGCAAAATCCAAAAAGCCAACGAGGAGAAGAATGCTTTAAAAACAGAATGGGCCAAATGGAAAAGGAGGTTCAAAAGCTCACTGAAGAAAATATTTTAAAAATTAAAATGGAGCAGATGGAAGCTAATGACTTTATGAAAAACCAAGAAATTATAAAACAAAACCAAAAGAATGAAAAGACAGAAGACCATGTGAAATATCTCACTGGAAAAACAACTGAACTGGAAAACAGATCCAGGAGAGATAATCTAAAAATTATTGTTCTACCAAGATCAAAAAAAAGAGCCTAGACATCATCTTCCAAGAAATTATCAAGGAAAACTGCCCGGATATTCTAGACAAGGAGGGTAAAATAGAAATGGAAAAAAATTCACTGATCATCTCCTGAAACAGACCTCAAAAGAAAACTCCTAGGAATATTATAGCCAAATTCCAGAGTTCCCAGGTCAAGGAGCTAGAAAGAAACAATTCAAGTACTGTGGAAATAGTCAGAAAAACACAGGATTTAGCATCTTCTACACTAAGGGATTGAAAGGCTTGGAATATGATATTCCTGAGGTCAGAGGAGATAGGATTAAAATCAAGACTCACCTACCCAGCAAAATTGAGTATAATATTTCAGGGAAAAAAAATGGAATCTCAATGGAATAGAGGACTTCCAAGTATTCTTGTTGAAAAAACTAGAGCTGAATAGAAAATTAAGAGTTTCTTTTTTTAATTTGTTTTCAATGTTGTACAATCACTTCCATATAGTTTAGATTTTTGCCCTCTCTCCCTATCTTACCCCACTATCTCCCAATTTTCTCCCTGAGATGGCATACAGTTTTATATAGGTTCTACACAAACAATCCTATTAAACACATTTTCACCTTAGTCATATTGCACAGAAGAATTAAAATGAATGGGAGAAATCATAAAACAAACCAAAACATAATACAAAAGAAAATAATCTGCTTCACTCTGCAATTGAATTCCATAGTTCTTTCCCTGCATGTGGAAGGCATTTTGCCTTAAGAGACCTCTAAGAATTATTTAAGTCCTTGCATTGCAACGAAGTACTAAGTCTAACAAAAAAATTCCTCATACGCTGTGGTTGTTGCTGTGTACAAAGTTCTCCTGGTTCTGCTCCTTTCACTCAGCATCAGTTCATGTAAGTCTTTCTAGGCCTCTCTGAAGTTCTCCTATTCATCATTTCTTATAATACAATAGTATTCCATTACATTCATATACCACAACTTGTTCAACCATTCCCCCCATTGATGGGCATCCCCTTGATTTCCAGTTTTTGGCCACCACAAAGAGAGCTGCTATATATGGTTTTGTACATGTGGGACCCTTTTTCAGTTTTATGAACTCTTGGGGATATGGTCCTAGAAGTGGTAGTGCTGGGTCAAAGGGTATGCACATTTTTGTAACCGTTTGGGCATAGTTCCAAATTGCGCTGCAGAATGATTGGATCACCTCATAGTTCCAACAATGAATTAGTGTTCCAACTCTCCCACATCCTCTCCAACATTTATCATCTTCCTGTTTTGTCATGTTAGCCAATCTGATAGGGGTGATGTGGTATCTCAGAGTTGTTTTGATTTGCATCTCTCTAATCAACAGTGATTTAGAGCATTCTTTTCATATGACTATACATAGCTTTAATTTCTTCCTCTGAAAAATGCATGTTCATATCCTTTGACCATTTATCAATTGGGGGATGACTTGCATTCTTGTACATTTGACTCAGTTCTTTATATATTTCAGAAATGAGACCTTTATCACAGACATTAGTTGCAAAAATTTTCTTTCCCAGTTTTCTGCTTCCCTCCTGACCTTGATTGCATTGGGTTTGTTGTGCAAAAACTTTTCAGTTCAATATCAAAATTATCTATTTTGCACTTCATAATGCTTTCTATCTTGTTTAGTCAAAAATTCTTCTCTTCTCCATAAGCATGAAAAACATACTGGTCCTTGCTCCACTATATTGTTTATAGTATCAATCTTTATACCTAGATCGTGTACTCATTTGGACTTTATTCTTGTGCACAATGTCAGGAATTCCTCTATGTCTAGTTTCTGCCACATTGTTATCCAGTTTGCCCAGTAATTTTTGTCAAACAGTGAGTTCTTATCCCAGAAGCTGGGGTCTTTGGGTTTATCAAACAGTAGATTGTTATATTCATACGCAAGAATTCAAATACAAGAATCAAGAGAAACATGGAAAGGTAAGCAGGAAAGAGAAGCCATAAGGGACTTACTGAAGTTGAAGTGTTTACATTCCTACATGGAAAGATGTTACTTGTAACTCATGAGACTTTTTTCAGGATTAGGGTATTTAGAGGAAATATATATACATATAGATACACACATATATGTACATGTAGGTATGTATGGGTATGTATGTGCAGGTATGTATATGTACATGGGTGTATATGTGTATGTATATATGTATATGTATATATACACACACATGTACATAGACAGGGGGCACAAGGTGATCTGAATATGAAGGGAGGATACACTCCAAAATAAAAGTTACTGTTGAGTGGAATGTCCTAGGAGTAAGAAAGGGAGAAGTAGAACATAGCAAAAAAATCATATGATATAAAAGAGGCAAGGAAGAGCTTTTACAGTGGAGGGAAAGGGAAACATGAAAGGGAATAAATAAGCCTTACTCTCATGGGATTTGGCTTAAGGAGGGAATAACAAATACTCAATTGGATATGGAAATCTATTTTACCCTGCAGGGAGGCAAGTTAGAAGGGGATAGGAGAGGGAAGATAACAGAAGGGACAGCAAATTGGGGAAAGGGATAATCAGAAGCAAACACTATTGTGGGAGGACATGTCAAGGGAGAGAATGGAATATATGGAGGGCAAGATAGGACAGGGGGATATATAGCTAGTCCTTCTAAACATAACTACTATGGAACTGTTTTGCATGGCTATACATGTATACCCTACACTGAAGTGATTGCTTTCTCAATGAGGGTGGAGAGGGAAAAAGAGAGAGAATATGCAACTCAAAGCTTTAATAATGAATGTTAAAAATTGTCTTTGCATGTAACTGGGAAGTAAGATGTGTAGGCAATGGGGTATAGAAATCTATTTTGCCCTACAGGAAAATAGAGGGGAGGAGGATGGAATAAGGAGGGGTAACAGAAGTGAGGACAGAATGGAGGAAGGGGCAGATGGGGTACATCCCCTGGGATTGGGGATGGGGAGAGATGAGGAGAAAATTTTAAATTCAAATTCTTATAGAAGTGAAAGTTGAAAACTAAAAAATAAATTATATATAAAAAATAAATTACATATATAAAGGAAGAAATTTTTGGGTTGAACAGTACAGAGATTATCTGGTAGCAATGACTGACTGAAATAAATATTTAACCCAATATTATCAGATTTTGTCAGATCTTATTATCATATTATCTTTTCTGCACCTGATAAGGTTGGGGTGTGCCAGAGGATCAACAACACTAAAAACAGCTAACATTTACATGGCACTTTAAGGTTTACAGGGCTCCTTATATGTATTATCTCATTTGCTCCTCACAATAATGTACAACAGTATACACTATTATTGTCCCTATTTTACATGAGGAGATTTAAGTGATTTGTCCAAGGTCATAGTGGTGTTATATGCTTGTGGTAGGATTCAAACTCAGGTCTTCCTAATGCCAAATCTAACACTGTATCCACCCCACCTAATGGGACGATGGTCCCAGCTGGAGTCTTTTCCTTTTGTTAAGACCAAAAGCAGAGGAGGATTCTGGGAAGATGGCAGAGTAGGTCAGAAAACTCCAAGCTCTCAAGATTTCCCCCCACAAAAGAGATGAAATAAGGCCTCAGAGTGGACACAGAGAAGTAAACGTAAATTAGAATAGGGGTAGAACAGGGGTCCTCCTGGGACAACTAGAGAAGAACTGGACAAGGTTTGGTCCCAATGATAAGTAAACACCTCCAGGCTTAAGTTCTAGGTCTGCTTAAACAACAAATGGGAAGCTCTGGGATTAATGGGGTTGGAAAGTTGCCTCAGTCCCAGCTGCAGGAACTTTTACCCCTGGGACAGCGAGAGGAGTTGGGTATCTGAACTGCGGAAGATTGAAGGAATCCCTGCTGACAAGGAACTCCAGATACAGCTGTGCTGTGGAGACACAGCTGGGGGGGGGGGGGGAGGGAAGAAACCAGCACATTTCCAGTGAGTGCAGAAGCAGTGGGGCAGGCACACAGCTGACTGTGGGCACTGGAGGTCTTGGCTCTCGTTTCAGGTTAGAGGGGAGAACTGAAGAGGGATCTAAGGACAGAGGTCACATCCCCCAAAACCCAGGACTACAAGCGATTACAAAAATTAAGACACTATAAAAAAAAAGAACAGGCAAAGGAGAAAGAATCTAACCATGAGAGTAATTATTGGGAATAGAGAAGACTGGGGTTCATCCTCAGAGGAGGTTATTGAAGCAAAGAAACTCTCTCTTACCCTGAAGGGTAACGCCAAATTGTCACTTGTCCAAAAAGAATCCAGAGAACTTTAAAAAGACTTTAAAAATCAAATGAGAGAGACTGAGGAAAAACTTAAAAAAAAAACAAAACTCCCTAAAATAAAAAATAAATAGAGCAATCCAAGAAAACCAAGAAGATTATGAAAAGAAAGACAACCAATTAGAAAAGGAGACCCAGAGTCTTAAGGAAGAAAATGACTCCTTGAAAAACAGAATTAGGCAAGGGAAAGCTAGTGAAGTTACAGGAGATAAAGAAATAATCAAACAAAATATAAAGAATGAAAAATAGATAAGAATGTGAAACATCTCATAAAACAACTGATCTGGAGAGTAGATCAAGAAGAGAAAACACAAGAATAACTGGATTACCTGAGAGCTATGGTCAAAAAAATGATCTTGATACAATAGTAATTAAAGGAAATTTCCCTGAAGCATTTAGAACAAGAGGGGAAAGTAGAGTCAAATTCTGAAACCTCTAGGCTCAAGGATAAAATGTTATAAGCAACAAGAAAAAACAATCTAAATATGGTGGTGCAAGAGGAAGAACTGCTCCCGAGGAATTAGATGGGGGAGGAGGGCTGTTAGTTCTGGAAACCTATTTTTATTGGGAATGGATTGAAGAGGGAACACACACATTTAGAAGAGTATAAAAGCCTTCTAAATTCAGAAAGAAATAAAACGCCAAGAGGATAGGCAGGGATCTCTAGATAGGAGGGTGAGAGAATAAGTATAGAAAGATATTTAGATTAACAGGAATAGCAGGACTAGGGAGGGATCCCTGGGGAGAGAGGTAGGTTAAGTCATAAGAGGGCAAGGTGGGGATGGAAGTAAAATAGAGGATTTGGGAAGAATAGGAAATAAGAGATATGAACAAACATATAAACAAAGATCAAAAGTAGAATTTTTAGGGAAAGTATGTGTCTATACATGTAAGTATATACACGTGTGTATATATGCATACATGTATCTATATGTCTGTATACATATATCTATGCTTAATTGCAGCCTTTTGGGGTGGGAGGAAGAAGGGAGAGGAAAGAACAAAATAAAAAGTGCAGAGCAGAGAACAAAAGAAAAGTAATAAGGAAGCACAGAAAAGATGGACAGCTCTCAACACAGTGTATTTATTATTTATTACATAGTATTTACTATATAGGTTTTCTTGAAATGGAAATTTGTTGCTATATGCTTTAAATCCTCTCTTACATTCTGTTGTGCACGACACACTTTTTTTCTTTTCTTATTTTGTATCTAAGTTTTTAATGTTTTTCTTTTCTTATTGTGTATTTAAGTTTTAGTAATAAAAAAGAAAAGAAAAAAAGTCCAAAAGCCATCTATCTGGTGAGATTAGCTCAAAAATCAAACGGAAATGAAAATCATATTAAACTGGTGTAAATCGGCTATATCAAACCCACATAGAAAGGATCCCTGCTAGCAGCATATCAACTTAGAAAGTTAACATTATGCTGTATTTTTACTTTCATTATATGTATTATTTTTGTTTCCTTTTTAACCCCCGCTCCCCTACTGGTACAAATCATCACAACTCAAAGGACAGTCCAGAAAATTAAACACAAAAATGGGTTCCACTATCTCAATATCTGGCAAACAATTTTCTCTAAGATTTGGTTAAACTCTTTCTGGTAAAACCAGGAGACTGAGGTAATTAAATATTTTAAATTAATTATTCAAATTTTAGGTAAAAGAGAAAATGTGCAAATTCTCTGTGAAACCAAAGAATTAGGCTCGAAGCATTCCTCTGACAACTGTGAAATCCTAATTTTTGAAGACTGTGTCTTTGCCCTCTCAAAATTGTCTGCCACAGACAAAATTGATAAAATGTTTCTCTTGCGATGGTATCCAGAATCTTCTGCAGAGCAACATGATTAAAAGTTCCCCTCTTTTAACTTCTCTTCCCTTTACATTGTTTTCCACATCAGAGATCTTCCCTTGTGTTATCAGTTATAAACAGAAGCACTTCCTACTACATTTCTAATTGTTTGAGACTTCAGTTACAAAGCTCTTTTACATATATTATTTCATTTGATTTTAAAAACACTCTGTGAAGGAAGAGCACAATATATTATCATTATTCATTTTATAAGTGAGGAAACTGATGTTTGGAGAAGGAGAGAAGGAAATAAGCATTTATTAAGCAAGTGCCATGTGCCAGACACTGTGCTAAGTGATTTATAAATATTATCGCATTTGATTCTCAAAACAATCCTGAGTGTTAGGGAAGTAGGGCTATTATCTCCACTTTATAATTGAGGAAATTGAGGCAGAGGTCTAACGTTTTGCTCAGGGTCACACAAAACGGAATTACGTTCAGGCCTTCCTGACTCCAAGCCCAGCACTTTATATATATATATATATATATATATATATATATATATATATATATATATATATATGTATGTATATAAATGTGTATAATCCCTCCAATTACCCAAATACTGAGAAAAGTTTCAAGAGTTACAAATAACTTTCCATGTAGAAATGTGAACAATTCAACTTTAGTAAGTCCCTTATGATTTCTCTTTCCTGTTAACCTTTTCATGCTTCTCTTGATTCTTGTGTTTGAAAGTAAAATTTTCTATTCAGCTCTGGTCTTTTCATCAAGAATGCTTCAGAGTCTTCTATTTAATTGAATGACCATTTTTTCCCCTGAAGTATTATACTCAGTTTTGCTGGGTATGTGATTCTTGGTTTTAATTCTAGCTCCTTTGACTTCTGGAATATCATATTCCAAGCCCTTCAATCCCTTAATGTAGAAGCTGCTAGATCTTGTGTTATCCTGATTGTATTTCCACAATACTCAAATTGTTTCTTTCTGGCTGCTTGCAATATTTTCTCCTTAACTTGGAAACTCTGGAATTTGGCCTGTTTTGGTCGTATTCCTGCAGGTGCAGTGCAGCCAAGGCTGGGCTGGATTCTGTGAGCTGTGCTCCACTCTGAGCCCCATGTGACAGACCTTTCCTGTTGGTCTTCCAGACTGTTTTGGGCTGGAAATATGTTGTTTTTTGGCTTCTGTTGATCTAGAATTTGTTTAGTCATTTTTTACAGGTATTTTATGGGCTGTGGGGGAAGAGCTAGAGTAGGTGAGTCTTTCTACTCTGCCATCTTGGCTCCACCCCCCCCCCCCCATTACTGCCCATTGTTACTAGGTATTGGCAGTAGAGCTGGAATTTGAAGCTGTGTCTTCTGATTTCCCATCTAATGTTCTTTCTAATACCATACTTCTAAATGCTAATAAATGCTTCTAAAAATGCCCCCAATTAAGATAGGTATGTATTATGATAGCTCCCGGGATCTCATGGCACAGCAAAGTTGTCAAATTAGCACAAGCAGAACAGTCCTAAGAATCGAACTAGAGGACATCCAAGGATGTTTTACATATTGCTGCAGACACCCACAAAATGTACAAGCTCGTCTTAAGTATCCTACTAAGCCATATAGTGATGAATGAAGCCATGGGATGATCTGTATACTCAAACTTTAGACAAACTTAATCAGTTAAATTCAAGAGAGTAAATATTGTCTGTAACAACAGTGTTGCCTAATCTTTAGGACCAACTCATATCCTACCTCCTCCAGGAAGCTCTCCTTGATTACTAACATTGACATCAATTTCTCCTTTTGTTCTAAAATGTAGTTATTCATACCACACACAGTTTAGTATTTGATAATATCTCTATTGTGTAATGTTCTTCAGGCTCTTCAAGGGCAGGAGTCATGTTTTATAGCCCTCACAATATCCAAAGTTCTGGGAACATAGTGGACACTATACAAATATTCACATTCACTCAAACATTTATTAAGTATCTATGTGCTAAGGACTAGCTATTGAAAGGGAAAAACAAAATCCTTTCCTTCAAGAAACTTAGAATATAGTGGGGAGGGGGAGACAGGCAGATAGAATACAAGACAGAATGTGGCTAAAGAAAAGAAGCATAAAGTACTTTTAAGAAAATCTGAGAGCATCATCACTTTGATCTGGCAGTGGAAATTAAAGAAAGCTTCACAGAGGATGTAACCAGAACTTGAACGGAGAATTTTTTCAGTAAGCAGAGATGGGAAAGAGGACATAGCGAAACAGGGGTAATAGTGGCTTCCAGTATACAGAAAGAGGAGAAGTCAGGACAAATAGCAGGGAGTAGTTTAGAATAGAGAGTGAATGAAAGGGTATTGTGTGTGGATGAACAGACTTCCACATGCTGTGTGTAAATGAATATTGTCAAATAAGTCTGCAAAAGTAGGTTGCAACCAGATTATGTAAGTCTTACCAGGTTTAGCAGTTTGCTATTTCTTATTCTCCGGGCAAAAGGGGGTCATTGAAGGCTTTGGATCTGGGAAATAGCATGGTGAGACCTGAGCGTTAGGAAGAATAATTTGGTAGCTATGTGAAGAATGAATTGGAAAGGGAAGATACCGAGTCGGTGAGATCAGTCAGGAGGCTCTTAAAATACTACTACTAATAGAAGCAGCATGCCCTAGTAGTAGATTAAAAGAGGTCAGAGACTGTCACTATCTGTCAAAGTGTGTGTAAAACAATCTCTCAGTATTTGAGTTATCTTTAAGATGGGAATAATTATTCCTGCCCATATTTGTCACACAAGATTCCTGCTAGCATAAAAGGATTAAGTACCTTGAATCCTTGGCGAAAAGTTATAGTATATGTTTGTGTGACGATCCACATATACATATAGATACATAGAAAAGGTCTTTCCTCTCAAGAATAAAGGCTTGTGTGCATACTTATGCATATGTATGTGTGAACTTTTTTTTTTTTTTTTGGCAATTTTACATTTAATGTTCCAAACACCTTGGGCAAACAAAAAGTCAGGAAAATCTCCAGAAAGCAATTTAATCACAATTACATAAAGCCAGTTTTACAGCTGTTTATTTCTTAATCATTTAAAGTGGTAAACTTCTAAGTTTACAAGCTTGTTTTCTCCTCTCAAAAATGAATTACCTTTTAACAAATCAAAATGTCACAATGACTTTTGCAAAGAAGTTTATTTATCAAAGATTTAAAATGAAGCACTATTTGTGTCATAAAGTCTGAGTTAAGTCTTCCATACATGAGATAATGATATCAGACCATGTCCATGATGCAGCTGTCACCATAGCTGGTCTCAGGTGCTACTTTTCAGGGACATTTACCCTCTCCTTTTTACTTCACATTCTATTACTGCATTGTAAAATTTTTGGGTCTGAGCTGAACATTAGCATCTGAGATGTGGAAATTACAATCTAAAATAGGTTCAAGATGCTAATGTTCTTTAGTTTATGAACGGATTAAGAATGTCTTGCTATATAGATTAGCTAATAAATATTGTACATCTTCACATGCTTTGAAAGTGGAGTGGAAAAATCATCAATCTCAGATACAATTTTTTGTTAGGCCCAAATGGGTAAAGTACTAACACACACACACACACACACACACACACACACACACACACACACACTCTTTCTCTGAAGCTCCTGTGCTTTCCTCATGCTATTCAATCCCACCTCACCTCCCAGCTCTCCCTTCTCTCTTAATGGCAGTATGCACTCAAGAGTGGCTCAGCTGGGCTACCTTCTACTGTAACTCAGACCACTCTACAACCTCAAGGAGCACTTTCATGTACCAAAGGTTGCCACCTCTTCGGAATGCAGCCAGAGGGTCAGATTGGTGCTGAGCAGATTGTATGACAAATAACTTGCAGCTAGCGTACTTCCCTTTCTTGCTTGCCAATAGACTGAGACAGGATGAATTAACCTTGGCTGAGATACCAGTGTTTCTGGAAACTAGTCAAACATAAACAGACTGCCAAGTACTTTCAAACACATACATTGGACAGCATGTATCATGGGGACACTAAGAAATGGGGGCAAATGTAGAAGAGATTGAACTTTGAACAGATCTCAGCTCAATAACCAATGAAAATCTATGTCTTTTTGGGGAATATCTCTAGGAAATAATGTGAGATTCATTTGCTTAAATGACAGAAGACCTAACATACCATTAGGATCTTCTTTGGAGCACAAATAATGTTTTCAGATTCAACAATTGCTCTTCTGGACTTCCTCAACAATCAGAGTGATCCATGGCACAGATATTTTATTATGAAATTATAGAATTTTGGAAAGAGCTGGAAAGAGCTTTGTTGATGAGCGTATTTTTCACAAATAGCATTGTCTCCTAACCATACAGGCCTCAGCACTGCTGTTTTTCATGCTGGAAATGTTCTTCCTCTACTTTTGGGGTCACTGGTTTCCTTCAAGATGCAGAATAAAGACGTCAGCAGGAGGCCCTTCCTTGTCCCCAGCTATCAGTGCCTACCCTATGAGATCACTTCACATGTATCATGATTAAACCTATATCCATGCATGCTGTATCCCCAGTTAGAATGTAAGTTCCTTGACAGAAGAGACTATTTCATCTTTTTTTGCCTCCCTACCCTCTCACACAGTACCTGGCACACAGTAGGCACTTACTTAAAAACGTCTGCTAATGGACTAATTTTCTTCATTTTACAGATGAGGCAACTAAAGATGGTAAAGTAACTTCTCCAATGCCACATGTAGGTGGTGGCAGAGGGCAGGCTATATTTCAGTTTTCCTAATTTCTATTCTTATTCTTTCCCCATATTTAATCACCTTTACAAAATTAAAGTAGATTATATGTACTCTCATGTATTTTTAGGTAGAACATAGATGAATATATTCACATGTCTAAAAACAAAACAAAAAATATACTTAGGATCTAGAAGTCTAGGAACCTGGTTTAAGCCAGGCATACTTGGGGCATTGTATGAGTCTTTGGCCAAAAAAGTATTAGTTAAGATACATTATTTCCAACCTGGGAGCTGTCCCTTGCCCCCAAGAGGTATAAGGTCAACCAAATGGGAAGTTAGAAGATGAATAACATCCTCACTTCCTTCAAGAGCACGGTATTATCCCCTTCACCCATTATGGCTCAACGTTCTCCCACTCTGCCCTCCTTCCCCACTGGTCTCCTGGACACTGGATCTTCATGGAAATGATAACCTAAGTAGGATCCAGGCACTCCAAATAGCTTCACAGACAACATTTCCTGCTTCCCTCCTTCTTCCTGAGCATGCTCCTCTTATTGCAGGTGTGTCTGGGGGAGGGAAGTAGTAATCAGTGAATAAGCTGATTCACCTTCCTCTTCCCCGAAATCTCTTCTTTTCTTCAGTGGAAAAAATCAGGTAGCACAGAATAATCAGACACAGATGGGTTGCACTATAGAACTTACTATGCTATCTTTCTCCCCAAAGCTACCTCTCTTAGAAAATTCCTTATTTCCATTAAGGTCACCACTATCCTTACAGTTTCCCAGGTTCTCAAACTCCTCATTATCCTTGACTCCTTACTCAACTGAAACTACTAGTCAAAGTTATCAATGATCTCTTAGTTGCCAAATCTGAAGACCTCTTAATCTTTCTTGACCTTAACCTTGGAAACTGTTGCCCATCCCATTACTCTTTCCCTTTCTGGATGGCTAAAAGTGCTTTTACTTATAAAAATTATCATGTTGGCATATTAAAAAAAATTTGGAGACAAAATTTTCTAAACTATAGAAAAATCTTCTAAATGAAGAGTTTCAGTGGGTTTTGAACCCAAACTGTCAAAAAAAAATTTAAAAATGCAACATCTACTGCTTAATTTGCAAGGACAAATGGTTTGATAGATATCAGGAAAGACAGAAATCTATTCACTGAAATTCAACAAAAACTTTTGTTGATTTGGTGGATGGGTCTGAAAAGTGAGTATCGATTTAGTAAATGCAGATGATATATTCTTCATCTGGATCTACTTATCTTTGTGATGCTTCTTTTCCAGCTATGACAACCCTTAAAATTCAGTTTTGAAAACAAATGAACTTAGAACAGGACCTTTGAACTGATGGGTCAGTGATAAACCAAGATGTTCAAAATTAATATTCTATCATATTGCTCTCATTATAATGTCATTAATAATATTTTTGTGAGAGCAAAAAGGTTTTTGTATTATTCAGCAAAAGATCTCATGCTTTAAATGTACATATTGTTAGTACAGTAGTGCATGTACATAACATATATGTGTGTGTACATATACATATATACACACACACACATATATATGTAAATACACACATAATGGGCAGAGATGTTTACAAATTTTTACTGTTAGGGGTATGCAATAAAAAGTTTGGAGACCAACAGTACTATTTTGATATATTAATTTTACGCCCTTTGAAGCATGGCCTACTTGACAAAACTCTGAACTAGGAATCAAATTCAGGGCTCAGACTTAGTTCTTCACCTCCTGGTTTTCCTAGCTTCTTTCAAGTCCCTGCTAAAATTCCACATTTTATGAGAAACCTTTCCTGCCCTCCTTTAATGCTTATGCCTTCCCTCTGTGATTATCCCTATTTATCCTGAATATAGTTTGTTTGTACAGTTGTTTGAATGCTGTTTTCCCCATCAGACTGTAAACTCCTTGAGGGTAGGGTTTATCTTTTGTCTTTCCTAGAACTGTGCCTGGTATATAGTAGGTAAGCACTAATAAATGTTTACTATGTGAATAACTGACTTTATTTCCATGTGTAAGTCATTTAAGAATGTAAAGTGGAAAAAGTAACAGATCTGGGAGTTTGAAGTTGGTCGAAATCCTGCCTGTCATTTTATTAGCTTTGTGGACTTGGGCCAATGAGTTAACTTTCTTGGGCCCTAGCTGCCTCATTCTTAAGATGGGGGTGGGGGTGGGACTTGAATTAGATGACCTCTTAAGTTCCTTCAATATCGTAAGAACATCACTAAATTTCAGTCAGGCTTTTATTTCTGGCTTTGTTACATGTCATTTAATAACGCTGGATTTTACTTTTTTCCTCTGAGGTCCCTTCCAGACTTAACATTCTATGATTTCAATTCTTATTTAATGTCTATATATATATATATTTTTAGGAGGAAGGTAGGAAGTAGAAATAAGGCAGTTGAAAAACGAGAAAGGGCTGGAAAGTTATCTGAAAATGCAGATTTAGGTTTTTTTTTTTTAAATAAATTTATTAAAAAGCTCTAGTCATTTGGAGAACGAGGAACTTGTATTATTTGTTTAGATTCTTGATAAGATCAATGAGACTTACAAAACTAGAGTATTAGGACCTCTGATGTTAAAAAAAGCAAGTCTGAGTAACATTTTAAAGCATATACTCTGTGAGAATATGTTGGAGAACTCTGAATGGCACCCAACACTTAAGAGAGATCATTCTCTGGATGGACCATCCTACATTAGAAGCTTCCAAATGTACCATACCTATAGCTCAGATCAGGCCATACATCCAATGAGAAGGGCATTATTTTGGCTTTCCAAAACAGCTAAGTGACTATATAAATGCAGAACACATGTTAATAAGTCAATCACAACACTATTTACCCTTTACGTTTAGTGTATATATCTCAGTGGGAGAATTTCAATACAGCAAATAGGTAGCTCCTCTATGAAATCTCTCCCCTTACTAAACTTGGTTAAGATGTATGTTTCAAAATCCCATCCACTTTGGGTCTGAATCTCCTTTCATTATTAAAAAAAGGCTACGCTGTATGCTAAGGTGATACCTGGAAGACGCATCTGAGAAAGGTAATTCCAACTCATAAAGATAAACATTAAGAACCATATGTAAATTTCATAGGTCTGTGATGCAGGAAGCTTGGCAAGAACACTTTTCAGAAAGATAAGGCCTATTACGAGTCTAAGAGAAAGGTATTGCAAAGGATGAGACCCATTTTGCCATGGACTTATTTTAGAAACTAACTCCAACAAGAAGGGAGCTTTTCTTATAAAACGTAAGTATTTAATTATTCTTATGCTAGAAACCAACCCCACTGATCTGCTGCACTCATCAACCATGAAATAAAACTGAGCCTGCATGAAGACACTCAGCTGGTTCAGAAGAAACAATTCCCTGATTCTATAGTCTCCAACATGAATGACTTCCATAAAACTCAGGAGGTTAAAGTTGGCCTTTCATTAGTAAATTCATTCAGACAGACTGAATATCACGTTTCTGCTGCAGTGTTCATGTTTTAGTACAACCCCAGCTATGCTGGGAAACAGTGAAGAATCAATTGGCCTTCTGACCTCACATGCACAGCATTAGACATGGAGTGAGGCCATGACCTTTATTTTCTAACAAATGCTAGCTTCTTTTGCTCACATTTTCACCCTGAACACAACTCACTAAATCACTCATGGGGAAGCTGAATATGGGAAAAGAGCCCTGGATGAAATTAAGTTGAAATTTTATGTTGAAAATTTCTCTGAATTAGTGCTGTGTAGCATGGAGAGATGTAAAGAGGGAAAATATGAAGGGAGGACAAGGCTTGGAGCTCAGTTGATTCATTATCATATTAAACTGTGCCAAAGATTTACAATGCTATTTTTTTCTTTTTGTGAGATATAAGAACACAGTCAAAAATTTATTCAACATACTTTTGTTAAAAACCCTCAGTAAGCAGAGGACTGTCTTAGACATTGAGACGTAAAAAACTTTGTACCTACTAGCGGACTAAGACATAAGTTCAGAAAACTAATATATGATACTACTTTAGCATATGAGAGAGCTGTAAAACAAAGGATGAGTGTGAAGACTTTATGGAGGAGGGGCATCTGAACTGGGTTTTAAAGGATGGGCAGGAATTAAGAAAAGAGGGAGAAAGGAGGACATGCCACGCAAAGGGAACAGTGAAAGCAAAGGTTTGGAGGTGGAGAAGAACAGGATGTGCTCAGTGGGCACAGTAAACCTGTCTGACTGCGGTGGAGTATGTGAAGAGGAGAGACAGGAAGGAAGGCTGGAAGGGCAGGCTGGTACCTCTCTGTGGGAGGACTTGGAAAATGGGTAAAAGAATCTGAACTGTATTTTGGAGAAAATAGGGAGCCACTGAACATTTGTTTTGGCAAAAGAAAGGCGTGACCAGATCTCTCAGTAACGATTTTTCTTCTAGAAGGGAGGAATGGGGACAGTCAAGGGAACAGAGGTGGAAAAACTTAACGGGAAGTGGAATCTATAGAGCTTGGTGAACAGCCATGAGGAGAGTAAAAAACTTCGACAGCTTTGAGCACAGGAGCCAGAGCACGTGGCGATGCCATGGACAGAAATAATGAGGCCAAAAGGACTGACAGGTTTTGTGGGAAAAGATAAACCCAGTTTTGGATACAATGAGTTTGAGTTACCATTGGGATAAACAGGCATTACTGTATCGTAGGCAGCTGAAGATGCAGTTAGGGTTCCAATGAGAAATGCGTATCTAGATTTGAAAGTCTGTATTTGTAAAAACAGGTAATAGCTGAAATTGTTGAGTGACACATACACACCCACAATATCATTCCACTCATCAACAAATCCACCTACAATATGCCAGGCAAAAATGAAATCATCCCTGAACTTAAGGAGTTTATAACCACTCACCCTTTTCTCTCATCCCCCCATCCCTTGCCTTTATCCCCATTTAAAGAGCTGACCCTTGGGAGTTGATCCCATTGAGAGTTTGGGGAAAGGATGAGAAACCATAAAAAGGACAAGAACAGAAATAGAACTCAGAGAATATAATGGTATAGAGTGCAGTTAGGTGGAACCATCAAGTGAGATAGTATACACAATCTAAGTAAATCAATGATGATAAATTTCTTACTTTTTCTTTTCTTTCTTGCTTTTTTTTTTTTTTTTTACCATTTTTGCAGGGCATTTAACCAAGAAGTAACTTCTTTTTGTAGAGATATTGTAAATATTGCTATTATTACTTTTAAATAACAGAGAGATGGATTATGACTTTACCTATGTGTACAGATTCTGGGTTTGTGTTATTTATCATGTGTTATTATTTCAGAAGGAAATTTCTGATTGAGTTATTGTAATGAGGTGATATTTTGAGTATTTGCTTTTTTCAAATATTAACTGAATAAATTCAAAATATCTCTTAAGTCAGGGGAAGAGAAGAAAGAACACTGAGTAGGAAGGGGTGCCGAACAACATAAAAAGCTGCAGAGTATCAGGATGAAGACAGAATTTGGCAGTTAGCAATCAGCAGTGATCTATGAAAACAGTTTTATAGCAGAATGGTGGGGAAATCAGAATGTAAGAGATTCATGAAAGAGTGGGTAGTAAGGAAAGAAGCAGTATCAAGCAGACTTTTCTAATTAATTTAACAGTGAATTGGGAAGAGGAGAGAAGTGAGATGATAACTGAACTGGAGAGAAAGATGAAAAGGAAATTTTTTCTTTCAATATAGAGCATATTTATTGGTATAGGGAATGAGAAACTGAAGATAAATGAGAAAAGGGAATGACTGTTGGAACAAGGTCCTGAAGGGGTCAGTGGGATCAATGTACAAGCAAAAGAAGTAATCTTAGTTAGGAACTGAAGTTGTGCCTTTGGTGACATGAAGGAAGGAGGAGAGATGCGGTGTTGGTGTGGAGAAGTGCGGCACAAGAGGACAAGGCTGCTTAGAAAGCTCATGCCAGATGGCTTCAGTCTTCTCAGTGAAACAGAACGCTCTCTGCTCTAGGGCTGGGATGTAATAAGAATGAAATGAAAGGATTTGAAACAGAAATTGTGGGGGAAATCAGAGGGAGCTGATAAAGGACAGGGTAGAAAGACTGTGGAGAAGCAGCAAGGGCCCAACTAAGGGGGTCATAAATTTATTGTGGCTGAAATCAGTTCCATACACAGTGGCTACAACTGTTGAACCTCAAAGTAAGATAGCATGCCAAACCCATTATTAAAACCCTCACTCTTCTGGAAGTAGCCAAAGCACTTGAAGTATACATGAGTGATATGACCATTAATGCTTTTACACACACACATATGTGTTTATGCATGTATGTCTCTACATATGTACATATATATAAAACAAGTACACTGTGTATGTATATGTATACACATACATACTTTTTAAATTAAATTATTTGATTTGTTTTCAGTGTTCTACAATCACTTCCATGTATCTTAGATTTTTCCCCATCCCTCCTTCTCTTTCTCCCCTCCCTCCCTGAGACAGTGTACAATCTAATATAGGTTCTACACACACATTCCTATTAAATACATTTTCACGTTAGTCATGTTACATAGAAGAATTAAAATGAATGGGAGAGACTATAAAACAAAACAAAACATAATACAAAGGAAAATAGTCTGCTTCATTCTGCAATCCAGTTCCATAGTTCTTTCTCTGGATCACACATACACTTTCAAACATTTTTGGTTGCTGTTAAAATAATAGTTTGTCCAAAATATTGCAAACTTAAAAAAAATCTTTTAGCCTTTAGAGTCACTTATCATGTTGTTACCTCTTGGAATTTTATTTTTTAAGTTTGACAACCAGTTGAAGACAAAAAAATTGTTTTTCATGATCTTGCATTTCCTTAGAGGCTGCCATTCACAGACAAGCTCAGAACAACCATTCCATTAGTGGGGCAAGGTCTAAGAAATCAGCTCCATCTTCGACCTGCACAAACGTGCTAATGTGTTCTGTAATTTTACTTATTTCTGCCATCTCTATGAATACATAACAGTTTATCTACTGCCCAGAGATTCAGAGCGCATTAGGATCGCTATCACTGGAATAAATCTCTGAGTGTCTCAAAATGGTATCAAGGCAAACCCGTTTTGGAATTTAAGGTTGCCAAGAATTAGCTGCTATTTGGCATTTCCTATCTTTCCCACCTCTATCCCTCTCTAGATCTTATTACTATGTGTAAACTAGAACTCATAGCTCAGTAACAGTTTCTCAGGAATGGATTTTTAGAACTTGTTCTCGAACCTGTTACCTGTATCTTCTCAATCTTTACTGAGGGCAGAACAAGAGAAAATGGGCTTTCACTACTGAAATGGAGAATGAGGGTAGCTATCAGAGAGGACTTCCAGACAATAAGGGTCAAGAACCTTATGGAACAGGAATCCATCTCCTATGCTCTATTATAGGGGTTGGAAAAGTAAAGTCTGAGGTTCAAATAAAAATGTGAAAACAATTCTTAGCTCATGGGCTGTACGAAAAAAGGGCAATGAGCCTGCAGACTGGGGTAGTTTATTAACCCTTGCTCTACGAGAATTAGGTTGATATAGCCATATAGTTGGGGTACACTGTATATTAGGCTATATCAATAGAACAACCCTGTCTGAAGCAAAGTCCTAATCATTTCAGTGATTCCCCATTTTTTCCCCCTTTTTCTTCTACTGTCTTACTAGCCCTATTTTTCGCTTTCACTGGCAGCATGTGGAGATTACATGGAAAGTATTCATAATATTATACTATGTAAATAGGTGCTCATGTATGAGAATATCATGTAAGGGGTCTCAACTCTTTTCAAAGGCATTAATAACTTCCATCAATACTTAAAATACTTCCAAACTAGAATGTCATTCACTGATATTATTTCACATTCGACTCTAACATGAATATATATTGCTTGGGATCTTGATTTCATGATGTTGAACAGAAAGCTATTATAGTCATGGATATGTTTATGGAATTCTTGTACACCACATCTATATGTGAAAGGTCATATTTTGGCCTGACACAGTGACATTCAAACATAAATAATGTAATAAAATATGATGTAAAATATGTAATAATAATTTCTTGAAATCGACACATGCCACAGCAAGTTTAGAAATTTATACATTATACAAAATAATCTAGATGTATAATCAGACCCAACCAAGTTTTGAAATCCTATACCTGGGGTCCTTAAGAAGCCTTACTACTTTGTAACTTGGGTCTTGACATACATTGTGAGAAAAGGCAAATCAGGTTTCCATTCATCCTCATTTCTTAGAGGTGGGTGTTCCTCAAATTTCAGTCCACAGTCTTGTCTCTTTACATTTGTTCCCACAACAAACACTTAGTTGAAGACCTTCAACCTCTGCACAGATGTCACAGTAATTAATTTGATAAGTAGAAGGAAAAAGTTTTTTGGAATGTTGTAAATGTTTTGATTTGTGGAAACAAATATTATATTTTCATAAGTTTTTCTGTTTTACCTCATTGATATTGAGGTAAATGACCAGAAATGATGTGGCAGATAACATTCCAAGTAACTGCTTAGAGTTTTGTTAATAAATCTAGCACCTTCAATATAATGAAACTTGTAAAGCACAAGTGGAGTTTTAGTTGAACAAAGCAAGTACTCCATCACATAGTGGTTTAGGATCAAGGATGACTAAGTGCCTTAAAAAAATACTTGTTCATGCCTTTCTTAAAAACAGCAAATGAATACTTCTGGGGCAAATAAGATTATAGATACAATGATGAAAAGAAGAGAACTTTAAAATAACTCCCTCATTTTACAAATGGGGAAAGTGAGGGCTAGCGAAGTTAAATGATCTGCCCAAGATAACAAAGCGACTGGAGTAATAGAGCCAGGATTCAAGCCAGAATTCTTCTACTCCACATCATGAGATGATAAATGTAAGAAATAAGGCTGCTTTTAGAAGTGACAACTCTGTACAGATACTTTAAAAATAAGTTTACAAAATATGATTAATAAGAAAACACAAATCTCTTCTCCTGAAACTAGACTCTGTAAATCTTAATTATCATGGGTATAATGAATATATACTAAGGCCATGTACTCTTTCATTTGGTATTTCTTTTTTAGACCCAACCAACATGTTAAAGGTATCCCTTATTAAGAGTAACTCAATAAAAAAAAAAAAAAAAAAAAAAAAAAAAAAAGCTTAGTTGTAGTTAACTCATGAAGTAGAGAATGGTTTTGGTATGTGTTAGTTACATTTTAAAAATCTGAACATTTATAGATCCTCTTGGGCAGTGTGCTTCAGCAAATGTGTTCCCCCATTAGCTAATTTCCTGCTGTATTTTTCATTGAAGCCACTCCTGTGGTTTTGTCTTCTCTTTTTCTTCCAGCTGAGGTCAATCTCTTAACTTTAAAAAATGTAGCAACTTCCATGGCTCTAAGAAAAAGTCTCAAAAAATTAAGTAATCTCTATGTTCTCTTGTAAAGGCATGGAAACAGGAGTTTGTAGAATCTTAGAGACATTTCAATCTAGAATGTTCTAGATTAAGCTTTCTTTGTCTTTCTATCACTGCACCAAACATTAAAATAACCCTAACTACTTTACATTCACAGTTTGACTTATTCTTAGTATTATTAATATTTAGAATAAAATTGATTTCCTCCTCTCAAAATGAAATTTTAAACTTTGCCACTTTCTTAAGAATAACTTGTTTTCATGTATCTTTCATCTGTCTCTAAAGCTTTTTCTCATCTGACTGCAAACACAGGTGTCTCCCCAGGCTTAAGAACATGATTCTCTACCACAGCATTCCCATCCTACTTCTCTCTTCCCTTTCATAGCCAACTTCTCAAAAAACCTGTCTAACTGATGCCTCTCTTTCCTCAAACCTCTTCTCCTTAGTCACCCCCTGGGCAGCTGGGCCCACCATACAACTGAAATTTCTCTCTGAAAGAGTCAATTTGACAAATTAAGTGTTTATTAGGCGCACAGCACTGTTCTTGGTGCTAGAGATAAAAAAAGAAACAGTTCCTATCCTCAAGGAGCTCACATTCTATTTAGGGGATACAAAGTAATACCCACCCACACCTACAAAGCCTTTTAAGACCTGCAAAGTGAATTTTTCATACCAAGCCTACGAGGTAGACAGTGAAACTATAATATTTCCCAATCAATCAATGAGAAAAATCTCTGAAGAAGTCAAGTAACCTGCCCATGCTCAACAGAAAGATATGAACCCAGGTCTCCTGATCTCATGGTCAGTCAACTATCTACTATTTCATTATACTCCACAGAGATACACAAATCTTTTATTTAGTAAGTCAGTACAAACTCTTCAGAATGAATACTAGGCTAACAAAACTTTTAAAAAATCAATGATCTATATAAAACACTTGAAAGCAATTTAAAAAAATGTGATTTAAATAAAAAAGCTTCAGAGAGGGACTCCTAGCATTTCTACAGCTCTTTAACATCTATTCCATCATTCCATGATTTACAGAAACTTATTCCTTAATATTTTCTCTTGTCTTTTGTTTTAAAAAAGGCAATATAAAGATCACTGTGATTTTGTGCTGTCTAAAACAGAAATTTCCTTCTCTTTTTATTCACTTCAAATACCTGGGGGAAAAACATACATTTTACTGAGCTCAGGCAGGAACAGTGACTGGCAAAATGATCTAAGTGTCCTGAATTTGGTTTTTAAGTATTTTGACATCCTTTCCACTTCTTCCACGTTTATTCTTGACAAATGTCCAAATCATTTTATGTATCAAACCTGTTCCCTCCAAAGAATCTAAGTTTCAATACAAGGCTGCTCTGCAGTGTAGAGATGGAATAGGGCAGGTGAGAGATTTTAGTCTATTTCTTTCAAATTCTCTGTGGAAAATCTGTATATTAAGAATTAAAGTTTTAGAGGTATGAACTCTTGAGAATATCTTACCTTTATTTTAAATGAACATTGATGTCTAAATTCAGGTGATCAGTTTCCCAAAACGTTAAATTTGAAATTTTCCCAGGACCAAAACATAGTATCAAAGTTTTATGCTGTGAGTGAAATTTAGTAACACTTTGCTATTGGACAACTGTGCACATGATGGAATTATTAAGAGAAAATTAATATTTTTTTCAGGGTGCAAGTTTAATAATGGAATTTGTATCATCTATACACAGGTAAGATACATATTTAAAACTATTGCTGTGTTTTAATACAAAATGGGGATCATCGCCAGAAGACTCTTATTATTATTGCACATATGTAATACATTCAACCAAGTACTATCCAAAAATGTCAGTCCAAGGTCAACTAAACATCCAAGAAAAGGTTATATTCCTCTCTCTCCCACCTACCACACAAGAGAAAGATTCAGGATTAAAAGTAAAAATATAAAATCTTTCTTGGGGAAAAAGAGCAGCAAGTACCTTGTTCTTGGGAATGGGAAAATATCCATTATTATGCACATAGAAACCTCCCCAAAGGAAGGCTCCTATTAGACTTCCTAACTGAACAAGATGGTTGCAATCATTAATTTTTCCTAGGCTTTTATCCATTCAAGTACAAATGTCCTCAATGACGGCTGTGTTTCCAGTTTCCTTTAAAAGGCAGCACCACATTTGAGATTGATGTTCTCCTTTGAAGTGAGATCTAAATTTATCTTTCCCTTCATCCTGCCACTCTCTTTCACCACTGGACTGAACCCTTTCCTTGATTCCACTCCACATTCTGCCAGGATGCACGTAGATATCTCCTTCAACTTTCTTTCACAATCTTTAATTCCCTAAACAATTTTTCTGCTGCTGCTTTGCTACAGTTGCCTTTAATAACAACACTCCACTTCCAGTGTTGGTTCATTCACAGATCTGAAATTCTATCCATAAATGTAATCAGGTTTGCTTGCTATGATTTGCTTTTTATAAGTCTTCTACCCCCACCCAAAAGTGTCTGATTGTTCATTATTTGATTGCTTTTCAGTAGTGGAATGATGTAGACTACTGTGCTTTATTGACTGAACTAAATCACACAACTTACTTCTTTCTTGGTATGACTTGGCAAGTTGCCCTGTGAGTGAAATTTCAGTGATTGATTTAATGCCTGCCATCCAAGAGCCAGCATTCCTAAAATCTTTACACTCATATGCAGTTGCATAAAAACCATTCCTAATAAAAATCCAAGCTATGATGTCTTTTTTGTTATGACCTTGCATCTACATTTAGCAAGAACAAAATAAAAACACCAGTGCCTGTTAGGAAATTCACCTTTTAAAAACTGTAATTTATAGGGAAAAGCCAAGATAAATGCAACTCTAAAGTACCCTGATTTAAAACAAAACGAAACAATACAAATCCTAAAACTAAAATTAAATCTTCACATTTACTACTCTGCTATTACAGTCAAAGAGCAGCCCAAGACATTCAGAAACTTTAAAATGTGGTTCCAAGATATGGAGTCTAACTAGATCAATTTTCTGGGAAGAACTGGTAATACATCAATAGACTGAGCCCTGAGCCTCGAAGAAGTCAAACATGTTTGATATTTCCCAAGTACCCAGAATGACCTAAATATTAATAAATTTGCCTTCATAATATATAATCCCTTGGTACCAGATGTACCACCAAGTTTTGGTCACTAGGCTGCATTTTACTCCCTTTCAGGGAACAGAGAATACAGGGGAAAGTGTTTTCCAGTTTTAAAGCTCTCCTTGGCTACGATGGTGCTCAGCCATTTAGCAGAGCAAAAACATTAGGGGCTTAAACAAAAAGCCTATGCATATTCCACCTGCTTTTGTCATTGTCAGCTCATCCACAGCTTCTGGCCTTTAAAATCTCTCATGCTCCAATTACTTTTGGCTGCTTCTACACATAAAATGTGATCAAGTTAACTCATCTAAACAGAATCCCATCTTCCAGTACCTTAATCAGGATGAAATATAGCTGCTTACCTTGCCTCTGGTAATACACTTGCCACTTGGATAAATCATCTCTTTTACTCTCTCCTGTTCTTTATTTTTCTGAGCTCCTTGGCCTTTTATTGCTTTTCGGGAGTTTATCATATTGCACCTTTATCCTTTTCCAGGAAACCCTATTTTTTCTTTCCTTTTACAATTAATAAATAATAATGAGAGCTTTCTTTGACATAAATACATCCTGGTTCCCAAACAGAACTTGCTGCAGCTTCTTTTTGCAACAGTTGTTTGGCTTTTGCTAAAGGATGTACTTACTACCTGGTCAAAAAATGAAAAAAAGAAAAGAAAGAAAATGAGATAGTTTTGGCATGATATTGGCCTGAAGGAAAAGCAGCTGGTCCATATCTTATAAAGCCCATTGAATGCCTTTGGTCCTACAAAACTGCTCCAACAGAGCAACCTTAAGAGAGTTAATACAGAGTAAAGAACAATGACTTAAGGATATCACTGGCGCTGGGAATTTGATAATCCCACTATACTAACTCCCTGAAAACATAAACCTGTTTACCTATTAGAAGTATAATGGAACTAAGAATTCTGGATTATACTTCTAAAAAAATCTGCTAAAATTCTCAGAGAAAGGTACTATTGGAAATCAACATATTTTCTTGTCTCTGACAGATGGCAATCAAATTCTGGACAAAGACTTGCTTTTCATCTGTTTTTCTATCTCAATTTCACAACACAAAATGCAAACTACTTTAGAAGTTCTCAATAAATGCCCACAGAAGTAATTCTAATGACCAACTTTTCTTTTCATAAGTCATGATTTTGAGGTCAGACCACAATCAAAGCAGATTTCTGGAAAGGTATGAAATGAGAACTTATCTCATAACTTACAGGAAAGAAAAGGGAACAAATGTTACTTTACCAGTAATATGAGTTTCTTCTTCAAAATAAAAAAAAGGAATGGAAGAGTAATAGTTTTAGGAAAAAGGAAAGCTGCCAGGTGTTTCTGGAGCTCATCGAGATTTCCAAATTAATATGGAATGTATTAAATGTTTCCAATATTAAAAAAAAAAAATTGGATCACTATTAGGAAAAAGCTACAAAAGAGTTGGCTTTGACTAATGTGGTCTGCAAATCAGATAATATGGTAACACAACTTCTGAAACAGACCAGTTTTAATGTGGCCCTGACAAGCTGGTAACTAGTTATGATTCGTAGGGAATAAAATTGACCTGAAGGATCACAGTCTGTAATTCTCTCTCTTTTTCTCTCTCTGTTTCACTCTTTCCTCAACAGAAAAAGAAAAAAGTTTGCTTTTTTCTCTCTCTAAAGAAGTACTAATGGAAATATCACTTCATGATACTTCTGTTTATTACAACCTTGTGAGAGGACCTAGTACTAAATTATGGGGAATGATATGAGTCTTGATCTAAGCCTCCGTACTTTACACAGGACTAGGGACTTTGCTTTCCATCCATTTGGCCTACGCAGAAACTCTGGACCAAGGGTCCAAGAGAGCCCGGGATCTACTGCTCCTTGCACAGGGCTCTTCATTTTCCTAAATAATTGTTCTTCCCAACAAGCCTTGGCTCCACAAAGCTAATGTGAAATGTCATTGTTGTTGCTGCTTGTTCTGTGTTGTTTTTAAAACCAGTTTCAAATTATATTAGGAACGTTTTTTCAATTCTAGGGAGACAGGAATTATTTGTGGTATATGGCACTACACAGTTCTTCCAGTTGATCTGTTCTCCAGCTGTTAGACACATGAATGTGTTATCAACCACACTCCTCTTTGCCAGTTAAATTTGGGTCATCAGATCTCATAGGCAGGATGACTTGGGACCTGACCCTACTAACAATTCTTTCCACATTCCAGAAGGGCATGATCAAATTAAAATTATCTTGAATTTAATTTTTAAAGTAGGTAGAAATTATATTTTTCTAAGCAAAGATATATCTCATGGGGCAAAATTCTTTTCTTGACACAGTGAAAAAAATGCTTATTCTTTAGGGAAAATCTCTATACTGCAGTATTTTAAGTGAGTCCTTTTCACTGAATCCCTGTGTTAACTTCGATGACGGAGATGAAGAAATAAAAGGTTAGAAAAACAAGCAACTTGTCCCAGGACCATTTCTATGTGAAAACCAATGAAAAGGATGAGAAAAATGAGATAACCACAATAATAACTGATATTTATATAGTAGAAAGTATTGTACAAATGTGATTTCATTTGAATCTTCACAAAACCCTGATGAGGTGAGCACTACAAATATGATTATCACTATTTTGCAGATGAGAAAACAACAGCTGATTATTTGATTTGACCAGACACACAACTAGGAAGGCTCTCTCAATCCAAGTCTACCCCACTTTTCATCACACTATGCTGCCTAACCACGCTACAAACCAAGCTAACTGCAACATATAAATAGGATCTCTGAATCTTTGAACATGTAGTATCTTTATATTTCATTTCCCTGGGATACCTTTTTAAAGCACCAAGGTAATCTAAATTAGAATTAGCAAGGATTCCTTATATTTATTTGTTCAATCTGAGGACTTCCAATGAATGATTTGGTACAGATCTCCCTGTTGTGTATTCAGAAAAAAATACCCTTTAGGTAGCCAGTACACTCTTGGAAGTTTACTGGTTGACAAGAGTTTTACCTGTGTTTGTTTCTCAAATATCTAGTTACAATTATATAGGTGTCATGAAAATATATAGCCAAATTTCAGGATTGAATATGTACATATCAAAGAAGGTGTTTCTAGACTATTCAAGTATTTAAATATGACTATTAGCATTATAGAGCTCTCTGCTAAGCTGCTTAAACACTACATACAATGCACATAGCCTAATAATCACCATAAACATCGAAAAATCTCCAACATGAATGCTAAAATGATACCTTTCAAGTAAAAGGAAGCAAATTCCACCCTTCAATTCAATTCCTATGTAATTAAGAAGCTGCTCACAACAGTCTTCAGCATTATAGAAAGTCTCTTATTTGAATGTGATGCTATGTGGTCAGTTAAATCAAAAAACATTTACTGAGCAAAGTCAGGGACCACTGCATGGTGGAGAGCACTAGACTAGAAGTTAGGCTTTGAGGCTCCACTTTGACACTAACTTGACAATTCCATCGACTATATAAATTGATGACTAGTGAGGTGGTTTCAAAGGTTCCTTCTAGCTCTAACAATCTACAAACCCTGGTCCGTCACTGTACTAGATCCTGGTGAAACTCAGCAATTGAACTTGGATTTCTAAATTTTGTAGGGTTTAAACTGATAAGAATTCAGAATGTGAGCTCCTTGCAAGCAAAAATTATTTCATTTATTGTATTTGTTTCCCTATCATCCAGCAAGGCACCGCCACATATGAGGCACCTAATAAATGTGCTGACTGACAGGATAATTTTGCAGTAATTACTTTCAAAGAAATTAAAATCAATTCGTTATTTAGTTCTTCCTCTCTGTTTTTGGTAGCTTCTGTGCCACTTTAACTTTGTTTTTACAGAAAGCTTCTTTTTTAGTTTCCTGAATGTAGTAGGATGAAAAGGTCCACACATTTGCATCAATCCAAGACCTACCCAAATACTGGCCAAATGTATTTCCATTACTGCTCTTGAAATGTCTATGCCTAAATACTTCACTGACCAGCAGCAAATTTCAAGTTCATAGTTAAAATAGTGCTGGTCCTCTATAGCACTTAAGCTTTTTTCACTGTAGGTCAATGATTTTTTTTTTTAATTAAGAGTTCTGGCCAACAGCCAAGCTGGATTTCAAACAGTACAAGACACAGCTGTTGATGAATCCCACCTACTGGGCAAAAGTCAACTGGTCTAGGGAAGCCTTGACAACCACCTCCAGTTTTGAGCCAAGAGCAGGGCTTTTTTCTACTTGATTTATGAGCTAGCATTCACAGCATTGCTCAGAAAATCATTTACACAGCTCCCAGCACACAACAGATTTCAGATTTGGTTGTGACATGTAAGGAAGAATTGCTCAGCTGGGTCCAGCTATGAATCAAGGTTTCCTTGAGGCCCAGGTCCAGAATTCCTTCAGATTTCCTGGATCTCTGAAGATTGGCTCTGCAAATTTCTGAAAAGAAAGTATTATGGAACTAAACACATTTGAGCTTTTAAAATTCAGCGTTCAATGATATTATACAAATCAGTTAAACATAAAAATGGATTATTAATGTTAACAACTATAACTTAATATATATTCAGGTTTTTAGGGTTTGCAGAGTACCTTTTTCACAAGCAATCTGTGAGAGTTTATAGTACAACTAGCAACAGAGACCATAATACATCTGTCAGAATCCCAAGCAAAGTAAACACCAAATTTCGCATTCTTGCATATTTTCTTTATTGATTGCACTTGATGTCTTCAAACCTGGACAAGTTGGCTCAGTCAGAGCCTAGAAAACTCCGCAACAACAGGCCTTTTGAGTCTTTTCTCTCCTAAAATTAAGTACCCCTAACCAATTCCTCTATGCCAGTGGGACACTGTGACAGATGTTAGATGTGGATGATTTCTAAACGTAGCATGTGTGCTGAAGTGTTTCATCTCCCTTTGTTATTCTGGTCAAGGGAAAAAAGAGTGAGAAGATAAAGGAGAGAATCTCTAAAAACTGCTTAATGTTTCATGAAAAATAGAACAACAAGAGTTGGGGGATATTTACATTGGGAGTTAAACTAGAAATCTGAAAAAACAAAAAACAAACCTTTTACTCCATCCTAAATTTTCAAGAATTAATAAATATTAAGTGTTTTAATCATGATCTAATGTTACCAGCCAAAAGACTGAGTTTAAATGATATGTTTTCTAGATATTTTGTTTCTGTTTCCTATCCATATGACTCAGGAATGTGCACATACTCACACACTCACACACTCACACACACACCCCATTCTACAGACGTCAGAGTTTCTGACAAAACGTGAATGGAATTTATAGTATCATAGCTAGGAGGGACCTTCACAATTACCTAGTCCAACCCCTTTTACAGATGAGGAAACTGATCCAGACAGTGTAAGTGGCTTATCTAAGACCACGCAGTAAGTATTAGCATCAAGATTAGAAAAAAGGTCCACTGATTAGACCTTTCCACTATTCCCACTACATTGCTGCTTCAACCCTCACATTTCTCTGTGAGAAAATGACAAGGTTAACATATTTTCCTCCTAATATATTTAATTATTCATAAAAAAATTTTAAAAAATCATTAGAAAGCTGCCTCTAGTTTGTTTCCCTTTCTCTGTCCTTTCCCCTGGGGATGTTCCACATCCTTGGACCAGTAAGTATGGGTACTGTCGATGTATTTCAAAATTCAAAGTCATTTGTAGAGAAGAGTCAGGAAGATCTGAGTGAGAATCCAGTTTAGACTCTTCTTAGTTACATGACTCTGAGCAAGTCACTGAACTGGGCTCAGCTTCAATTTCCTCATCTGTAAAATGGATACTATAAGAGCACCTATTTCCCAGAGTTGTTGCGAGGATCAAGTGAAATATCTGTATAGCCCTTTGCAATCTTAAAGTGCTATGTAAATGTTTGCTATTATTATTAAAATAAATACACAGTGAATTTAACTCACTGAAAAATGGAATGCATGTAGGAACACTTTTTTATTCTTTTACATAAAAAACACAATTATGATATTAAAAGTGAAGCATATCATATTATATCTAATTACCTGAAATTTTACAATGATGCATAACTGGCAGAAAAATGATAGAAACAAAAATTCTTGTAAATTACTACAAATGAAATTGTTTGCCCAAAACTTTTGAACATATGCACAAACTTCCAATAATTCATACTAATGAAAGGCAGTAGTGGGATGAACAGTCCAACATATGAAATGATTTTCAAATGAATTTGGCTTCAGAATACACAAAAGGTCTTACATTCTGGGAATTCACAATGCTTGAGACAAAGAAATGAAGCCACATGTTTAGAAATGCTTCAGGATGAGTTGGAAGGCTATCCATTCTGTCTCTCTATTTCCTTCTGGGTTCTTTATTTAAAGTTCCAAAAAGACATGCCACTTCCCAGCCTCATGAAAAGCACCAACCTAAGTTGAGTTCTCTTTTACCTCCAGACCTGCTTCATAACTTCAGACTCACATCTTTCCAGGTTACAAATGCAAAAAAATATTTTATTTGAAAAGAATTTTTGTAGGATTCAATCGCATGGGGTGGGAGGTTAAGTCAAAGCAAACAAATGATGAATGGTGGAAAAACAAAGGCCTTCTTAACTTCAAGTCACCACATCAGTAAAGAAAAAATAGGTATCTATTTGGATGGATCATAATACAAGTGTTAACTTTATTTATGTAATTTTGTTCTTTGTATTTGAGCCAAAATACTTACACATAACTCATCTGCATAGAACTTTGCAAACCTTAAAGCCCTAGGTAAATGAATGATTATTTGATTCATCATTTTCCATTATTTTGGGCTGTATTTTTTCCTGTGTCAACCTCTATTTGAGAATATGGAAAACAAAATTAGGATAAAAAGATGAGAAAAAATATCTATTGTGCACATAAAAAAGGTTTTTGGGTTATGATTAATACCCAATGTATGTTCAAAATAATCTCCAAAATGATAAATTTATCAACCTTATCATGTCATACTTTTGATTATAAAAGGAACTTTGAAATGATAAATTTTCAGCTCTTCTGCCATTACAGAGATGTCAAAATAGTGGATGAGTGTTAAGACAAAAAGAAGCTCTCACAGTTTTCAGCTCTGATTAAAGAAAATGATACTTCAACTATGAGAATTCTGTTGCAAACAGAAAATAAAGTCATGATTAATAGAAGTGAAATGAGATAGGCACTCAGTGCAAACCTGTTAAATTCTGGGGTGGTAGCTATGAAGGTGATGACAAAATAAGGTTTGCAATGAGGTCCATGAGAACCAAACCACTCTCTTTGCAATAAACATGGCCACTATATTTCTGACAGGCTAAAAATGAGTACACCAACATTGCACTTGGAATTACTGAACAGACACGGCTACAAATACTCTAATTTGTTATGTATATTGAGTTTTCTTTAGTACTCATTGACTTGAAACCTTTTCACAAAATTGATTTTTCAATTGGTCTTAAAAAAAAAGGATTATTCCTTTTCAGAGACCTGAATCCAACAACCGTTTCCTCTTCTTCCTTTTCAGGAAAATTGTCTAAAATGCCATTCATTTAGATGCTCCAAATGATTTTTTTTAAAAAGATGCCCAGGTTAAAGAGAAGCAACATCTGCATAGACTACAGAACTTGTGCCTGCAGCCTTCAAGTCAGGTCAGCTTAACTATTCTATTTCATGCATCAAAATCTTTCCCCTCTTACTTAGTACCTTACTTGTGGATCCTCACTCATCATTCCTGTCAAGGTTTGTTTTCAACAGAGAAATATATTTATTTGCTCTTTCATTCTAACAATTCCATTTAGTTGTTATTAAGCTTACTTTATGAACACTATAACATGGTATTATTAAGAGATTCTAAATCAAATCCATCATTGACTAGCTCTGTGACCTTTCTGTCAAGCCAATGAATCTCTCTGTGACTCTGTTTCTTAATTTATAACATGGTGTTACCAAAACCTACCCAAAATTTTACAAGTTTTCAGTGAATATTAAATGAGGAAAATTTGGTGAAAGGACTTTAAAAAGTATAAAATGCAATATAAAGAAAGGAAATATGGAGTCTTCTCTTTTTGAGACTGGATCTCCTTACCTAGCCCAGGCTGGAAAATACAGTGGCTATTCAAAGACTCCATCCCACTACTGATCAGAACAGGTGCTTGTTTTGTTTACAACAAGGATTGGTTCATCCCTTCTTAAGGAACATGTTAGGCTCCCTGTTCCTGGAAGCTCACCATATTGGTAGATGACTTAGTACGAACACTAGATTCACTTAGCCTACTTTAGCTCAGAACTAATGAGCTCAAGAGATCCATTATCTTCAGCATCCTGGGTGGCAGGGGTTACAGATGTGCGATGCCATGCCTAGCAAGGCGTCATTATTTACAGTACAATGTGATAACTTTATTAAGAGCTTTGCTGGTCCTAAGTTCAAATGAGCAGCTCCCAAACCCCAAGAGAAAGGGTTAGGATTAGTGGGTCAAGTTAAGGTGAATACTTCAAAAGAATCTGTGGTTATTCAGATACTCCCTTTATTAATGCAAATTTCACCTACTTTAACAGACCATCTTTATGAGCTGCTGTGGTCCCCAAAACTGAGTCACCTAATGGTCAATCTTCCATCAGTGAACCTCTGCAAACTCAGCTAGGCTGAACTTAGAAAAGATGAAAGAGAGAATCTATTATATGATTTGTACTTGAAGACCTTCCCAATTGGGAGGCCCTACCAGAGCTTGCTCTCTGCTAGGCATGACTTGGAGAACTTCGAGTCCTAGTCACATGACTAATAGGCATCTGAGTAGTACCTTACTAGAAGTCTGGGAGAAACACTAGAAGCAAAAACTCAAGTTGTGTTGTGAAGATGCTACACTTTTTGTTTTTCCAATGAAACCATACCATGAGTTCTTAGCACCCTACGATGCGCTGACCTGAAGAATGTTCCAGGATAGAGTAGGCAGCCGAAGGCTCTGCTCGTTCTGCTCCCAGCCTCTGCCTATTTAAAATCATTTACTTCCCTAACACACTTCAAAGCATCTATGAAGTCTTTCTAGTTATCCGATTAACTGTTATCATGGAAAACAACACCAATCTGAATCCCATTCTAAACCAGACAGACACGCCATGAACACGACACAACACTTCTGGTGAAGTGGCTTTTCCTTTCTTCCTCCTCCACCCAGGAAAACTTAGTTTAAGAAATAACGCCATTTACATATGAACATTTCACAAGGGGAGGGCTATATGTTTAAACAAGTGCTGTTACTGTCTATTGTGAAAATGTGTGTGTAGGGCAACAAACAGAGAAACTGTGCCAGAAGTGTACTCCCCTTTTCTAAGTCAATCCTTAATTATAAATTAAGTAAACCCCCCAGACTTCATTCCCTTTCTTAGGCTGGACTACCATTGCTTCAGTGTTGTGATGCTGTAACCTCTTTAGTGGTCTGAAAAGTGACTGACACCCAAGGAGTAGTTTAGACACACTGTGATTATTTGGCTTATTTAGGTTTATTTTAAAATGGGATCTGAATGATACCTCTTTTGGTTTCCTTTCATTCAATTAGATGTTAGGCACCTGTCCATGGCCCTACGCACATTTGGGCCAATGAAGGATATAGTTGTATTCAAGGCTTAATTAGAATTCAGAAGATGGTCCAAATTCAGATGTTTTCATTTAGGCAGTTTCCATATAGCAGTTCAAAAACTTCTGTAAGGATTAACCAGTTTCATAAGTCTATTATATATATTTACTGTCATGAAGTGGCTTATGCTGATTTTCAAATCAGTGAATAGGTTAATTCTTTAGAAGAGTCATTTTTAGAATATGTCTCATGGTATGAATCCAAATAGTAACCAGTAGGAGGGTGGGAAGAGGGCTTCTGTGGGGTCAGTAACCAGTTATGGCACTTGCCTCCCACACAACTACACTGTATACTTCATCCATCAACAAATAACACTTGCACACTCTAATCCCTCCTCCAAATGAACTCCAGTGGCTGTTTAAGCTTCTCTGCTTCTCCCATTCTCTACAGGATGTTGGTCTCTCAGAATGGTTATAACTTAATGCTACCCAGACATACACTCCAGGTTTTTCATCAGACAAGTTGAGCCCCACAGGATTAGAAGACATCAACAGATTGCAATCAGATCCTATTACATTGCAGCCCTCCCCCCAAAGCACTTCTTTCATGAACGTGCCTGTTTCCGTCAAAGGTACTACTGTCCTTCCAGTCTTCCAGCTTCTAAAACTTCTTGTTACACTTGACTCCTCACTCAACTGAAACTGACAGATCTGAAGCTGCTGCTCAGTCCTCATCCTTCTCGACCTTTGTGACGCACTTGATACTGACATGGTCACCCTTAACTAGAGCTATTAAAGTCCTTGTATGTCATCTGTAAAACTTTTATGTCTACATATGTGAAAAAGTTGAAAATGGAATTTTCTAACTTGTTTAAAAATTCTTCAGATGAAGAGCTTCAGTGGACTTTATACTCATTTGTTAAAAATATAAAAACATCATATCTCATTTGCAAGACAAATGACTGATATCAGGTAAAATGAAAACGTAGTTATCACAAATTTCAACAAAACCTATGTATCACTCAAAGACTAGTTTTTAAAATGAATATAATTATTTAGTAAGTGCAACTTGTGATTTGATTTGTGAAGCAACTTTTTCTTTTTTAGTGAACATTTTTTTGTTAATATAAATTTATTTGACTTTTTACATTCATTTTCACAAAATTTTGGGTTCCCAATTTTCTCCCCATTTATTCCCTCATCACACCCCAAGACACCGAGCATTCTAATTTCCCCTATTACCAATCTGCCCTCTCTTCTATCCTCCCTCCCTTCTCTTGTCCCCATCTTCTCTTTTGTCCTGTAGGGCCACATGACTTTCTATTCCCCATTAACTATTTCCTAGCAGCAACAACAATACTTAACAGTTGTTTCTAAAACTTTGAGTTCCAAATTCTCCCCATCCCTCCCTCCCCACCTATTCCCTTTGGGAAGGCAGGCAATTCAACATAGGCCCTATCTGTGTAGTTTTGCAAATGACTTCGATAATAGTCGTGTTGTATAAGACTAACTATATTTCCCTCCATCCTATCCTGCCCATTGTTTCTATTCTGTCTTTTGATCCTGTCCCTCCCCGAGTGTTGACTTCAAATTGCTCCCTCCTCCCATTGCCCTCCCTTCCATCATCCCCCCGACCCTGCTTATTTCCTTCTCCCCTACTTTCCTGTATTGTAAGATAGGTTTTCATATCAAAATGAGTGTGCATTTTATTCCTTCCTTTAGTTGAATGTGATGCGGGTAAACTTCATGTTTTTTTCTTAGCTCTCCTCTTTTTCCTTCTACTAAAAAGTCTCCTGCTTGCCTCTTGAATGAGAGATAATTTACCGCATTCCATTTCGCCCTCTCTCCTCCCACTACATTTCTCTCTCACCGTTTACCTTAATTTCTTTAAAGATATAATCCCATCCTATTCAATTCACTCTGTGCGGGGGCGGAGCCGAGATGGCGGAGTGAGAGCAATGACTCACCTAAGCTCTCCAACAAACTTCTCCAGGTACCTCTGAAAGGAGAATCTGACCAAATTTTGGAGGTGCGGAATCGAGTGGGACAGATTCGGAGCTCAGGTTGGACTGGAAGCTCCACGGGAAGGATCTGTTCCGCGGGGGTGAGCCCACAGCGCAGCACAGCCAGCACAGTGGAGAAGAAGAGATCTGAGAAACCTGTGTGGCAGGTGGAACCAGAGGAGCGGCACCCAGCATGGGAGACAAGCCCAACTGAGTCAGTGAGAGCCTCAGAGTGCTAGATATCAGCACAGCAGCTCCTGAGACCTTCAGCCCGATCAAACTTCGGTAAGTCACCTACTTGAACTTCCGGGAGCCAGGATGGTGGAGTGATCAGTAAACACTCTCTCCTCCCCGCTTGATGACCGTGAAAGAACCATAAAATATTTCCCCAGAAAAATCCCAGATCAGTAGAAATAGAAGAAGGAGACCAATAGTCTCATAACACCTGAGATGAGGAAAATAGCTAAGGGGGATTCCTCCTACGGTGGCAGAGGTAAACTGGAAGGACAGAGGACCCAGGGCAGAAAAAACTCGCACTAGGACCCAGGCAAGGCTTAGCACCAGGAGAGGAGCCCCAGGAGGGATGGGAACATGCATTAGCATCTAGGCGTGCCTCAGCTGTCCAGGGGAATCAGAAAGACAATAGGGCAGCTGGGATTACCAGCCCCTGAGCTTGCCTTTGCCTCAGTTCAGCTGAGGAGATCTCCTGTGACCAGACCACTCCTCCCCTACACTTAACAAGCTAAACCCCAGGGCTGATCAGGGAAACAACAAACAAAAACCTGCTTTTAGCTTTTTCACACATCAGCTCAGCAAAAAGTTCTCTAGCTTCTGACTGAAAGAACCAGAAGCCACAACACTCAATCAACATCATGAACAGGAAAAAGCAGAGGGCCGAAAGAACCATAGAATCTTTCTATGGGGATAAGGACCAAAACACAAACCCCAAAGAGGTCACAGCTGAGACTCTACTTCCATCTGAAACTTCAGAAGGGACTATGAACTACTCGCAAGCACAAGCAGCTCTCCTGGAACAGCTGAAGAAGGAAATAGAAGATAAACTGGCCAATGATTTTAAAATTATTAAGAAAGAATTCACTGATGAGAACATCTCCTTGAAAAGGAAAATTGAACAAATGGAAAAAGAAGTTCAAAGTTCACGGAGAAAATAACTTCCTAAAAGGGCAAATGGAAAAGGAAGTACAAAAATTAACTGGAGAAAATAACTTCTTAAAAGGAAAAATTGGGCAGATGGAAAAGGAGATGCAAAAGTTAACGGAAGAAAACAATTTGATAAAGATTAGAATTGGGCAAGTGGAAACTAACGACTCAATGAGACAGCAAGAATCAGTCAAACAAAATCTAAAGAATGAAAAGATAGAAGAAAATGTAAACTATCTAATTGGAAAAACAACTGACCTGGAAAATAGATCCAGAAGAGAAAACTTAAGAATTATTGGCCTTCCATAAACCCAGGATGGAGAAAAGAGCCTGGACAATATTTTCCAGGAAATCATCAAGGAAAACTGCCCAGAAGTACTAGATTCAGAGGGCAAAATAGTCAATTCACTCTGTGCTCTCTGTCTCTGTATGTGAGTGCATGTATGTTTGTGTGTGCGCATGCACACGTGTACATGGGTGTGTGTGTATGTGTGTGTGTGTGTGTGTGGTCCTACCAACTACCCAGATACTGAAAAGTTTCAAGAGTTACAAATATTGTCTTTCCATGTAGGAATGTAAACAGTTCACCTTTGGTAAGTCCCTTATGACTTCTCTTTGCTGTTTACTTTGTCATGCTTCTTCTCATTCTTGTCTTTGAAAGTCAAATTTTCTTTTTAGCTCTGGTCTTTTCATCAAGAATGCTTGAAAGTCCTCTGTTTCATTAAAAGACCATATTTTCCCCTGAAGCATTATACTCAGTTTTGCTGGGTAGGTGATTCTTGGTTTCACTCCTAGTTCCTCTGACTTCTGGAATATCCTATTCCATGCCCTTCAATCCCTTAATGCAGAAGCTGCTAGATCTTGTGTTATCCTGATTTTATTTCCACAATACTGGAATTGTTTCTTTCTAGCTGCTTGCAAGATTTTCTCCTTGACCTGGGAACTCTGGAATTTGGCCACAATGTTCCTAGGAGTTTCTCTTTTTGGATCTCTTTCAGGTGGTGATCAATGGATTCCTTCAATACTTATTTTGCCCTCTGGTTCTAGACTCTCAGGGCAGTTTTCCTTGATAATTTCATGAAAGATGATGTCTAGGCTCTTTTTTTGATCATGGCTTTCAGGTAGTCCCATAGTTTTTAAATTGTCTCTCCTGGATCTATCTTCCAGGTCAGTTGTTTTTCCAATGAGATATTTCACATTCTCTTCCATTTTTTCATGCTTTTGGTTTTGTTTTGTGATTTCTTGATTTCTCAGAAAGTCATTAGCCTCCATCTATTCCATTCTAATTTTGAGAGAACTATTTTCTTCAGTGAGCTTTTGAATCTCTTTTTCCATTTGGCTAATTCTGCTTTTGAAAGCATTCTTCTCCTCATTGTCTTTTTGAACCTCTTTTGCCAACTGAGTGAGCCTATTTTTCAAGGTGTTATTTTCTTCAGCATTTTTTGGGGTCTCCTTTATGAAGGTATTGACCTGTTTTTCATGCTTTCCTTGCATCTCTCTCATTTCTCTTCCCAGTTTTTACTTCACCTGTCTAACTTCATTTTCAAAATCCTTTTTGAGCTCTTCCATGGCTTGAGCCCACCGGACATCCACCTCAGATGTCTGGGATACAGAGGCCCTGACCTCCATGTATTTCCCTGATGGTAAGAATTGTTCCTCGTCATCAGAAATGAAAGATGGAAACATCTGTTCCCCAAGATAGTAGCCTTCTATGGTCTTATTTTTGTTCCCTTTTCTGGGCATTTTCCCAGCCAGTTACTTGACTTCTGAGATTCCTCTCCACCCCCACCTAGATCTGCCCAGCTAGTGCTTGGGGGTCTGAGATTCAAATGCTGCTCCCCAGCCTCAGGGCTTTCCGCGGTGGGTGTGGCTGCTATTCAATGTGAGCTTAAGTTCTGGTGCTTGGGTGGGGGCAGGGCCACCTCCCAGGCTCAGTTCCCTCAGGGGGTTTATGCGGACACCTTCAGTAATGGCCCTGAGCTCCCGCCAGCTCCGGGAGTCCCGGGCTGCCACTGCCTCTGCCTCCCGAGGGGGCCCGAGTCATGGAGACACCCCACTCTCCTCTCGGCCAGCCCAGAAGTCTCTGTCACTGACCTGTGTGCCTGTGGGTGGAGGGACCTTTGTGGCCACTGGATATTCCGTCCCTGAAGCCTGCTCAGATCTGCTCCTCTCGGGGCCATGCGGCCAGGGATGGGCTCCGCTGTCCGGTGCGCAACGGACCTTTGGGGTCGTTTTTTCCAGGGCTCTCTGGAATGGAAATCTCCTCCACTGCATTGCTGCGTGGCTTGTACTGCTCCAGAATTTGTGGGGAGTTCTTTTTACAGAAAATTTATGGGCTGTGGGTTTGGAGCTAGCATACGTGAGTCTTTCTACTCCACCCTGTTGGCTCCTGCCCCTGAAGCATCTTTTTTAACTATGAAAACCAACAAAACTAAGAACTGAAATAAACCAAACTTTGAAAGAATTTTCAAATTACTGTATAATGGTATTAAACCAAGATTTTAAAAAATAATGAAACATATTCAATCACACTGCTCTAACATATCATTATTAACATTAATATTTTTAGTGAGGAGAAAAAGGTTTTTTGTACCATTAATGAGTAAAATTTGACTTCCAAGACAAAGTATTTTTATCTTGTCCTTTTAACATATCTATCTTGTGCTATTTTACAATATGCATAATTAGTATGGTTTTATATATATATATATGTAATTTATAAATGAGTAAATTATACACAAAAATCTTTTACTGATAAGAGTTTTCAACCAAAAAAAGTTGGAGACTACTGTTTTACAACCATGATCTCCAAGGTGGGGGTGGGGGCAGGGGGGAGGAGGGCCCAGCGGGATCTTAAGAGGTATGTCTAAGAACGGGAAAATGAATCAATCTCATCTTCCCCACAAAAATGCCAGCCTCCTACACACTGAGTACCTAGCCTTCACCTGTTTAAATCAAACATTCCTCCACTCCATTCCATTACACTGCTGTATAAGCTCAAAATTTCCCCCTTCTGTAGGGTGCCAGCTGTTCAGGGCAGTTACATAATCTAACTCCAACCTGGGTACTCACAGCTGCTTGGGTACCATAAAGAAAATTCTAACTCCCCTCCCAGCCATCTACTTCCTTATCCAAATCACCTTGTGGTTGTGGCAGATGCCCTAGCAGGATCAGCAATGCACTGAAAAACTATGAGTGGTAAGACCCCTGACCTTTTCCTGTTAGTTTTGGATGGAACACAGTGAATAAGTCACATAGGATGAGCAATCTACAATGTATCTCATTAGACTATCTTCCCCACTCTGTGGTAAGTACAACATCTATTCATCTTTCTGAGACTCATGGTAGTAGACTCTAATCATCTACCACACATGATCTAAGAAGACTTCAATGGTAGAAAGGAAAGTTTTTCTCTAAAATGGCAATGAAAACTGCCTTCAACACTGAATTGGTTCAGGGGAGTAACATCTGAAGCACCAACAGCTTCCCAACTGCCTAACAGATAAAAATCAAGCATACTAGCAGTGTAAGATTCTCAGGCTTAGAATTCGCACTGCCTGTTAGTTAACATATCCTTCTGACAAGGGCAGGTCAGTGTAACAAATTCAGAGGTGAGGGGACTAGTACATGACTAAACTAATACTGATGGGTCAGCCGGTAGCACGATGGATAGAGTACCAGGCCCGGAGTCAGGAAGATCAGAGTTCAAATCTGGCTTTACTAGCTAGTAATGTGTGTGACCCTGGGCAAGTCACTTAACCTCTATTCGCCTCAATTTCCTCATCTGTAAAATGGAGATAATAGGCACACCTACCTCCCAGGGCTGTTGTGAGAATCCAATATATGAAGTGCTTGGCACTGTGTCTGGCACACAGTAAGTACTACATAAATGTTGGCTAGCATTATTACCATCTTTGCTGAATAGCTTTTCAGTGGTGGTGTTGATCCTTTTGTTAAAGGTTTAATGTTCTCAAGTCATTTATTTTCAATCCTAGGCCTAAATCACTAGACTGGCCTAAGTAGGCACTACCTAGAACATGCCTAAATCCATTCCATTTAAGAACTTCTCTATCTCCGTCAAGAACAAAGTCATCCTTTTAGACATCCAGGTTCCTAATCTTGGTGTCACCCTCAACACCCCTTCCTTTCATTCCACCCATATATCCAAGCAGCTATCCAACTTTAGTACATATGTCTTCTCTACTCTCACAGTGACCACACTCTTGCTCAGGCTGCTCTCACATCTTGCCTTGACTATTGCAATGATTTTTCCTCTGGTCTCCCTGTTCCATTCCACTCCATTCTCTACCCAGCTGCCAAAGTACAGTTGTGATCATGTTCCCATTCTGGGGAAGGGGGGCTCCTCCCAAGGTGATGAATTCCAGTGGCTCCCTATTACACTGAAGAGCAAAGACAACATCTCCTGCTTGGTTTCTGAAGCCCTTCACAACAGACTGCCTTCTTACTTTGTTCTCTCCTTCACAGACACCAGTTCAGCAACACTGGCCTTCTTAACACTCCTCTGATCAGCCAGTAGTACACGTCCCTTCATCTTTACGTGCTTCCTCTGCGGCTTAGCTGCCCAAAATACTTTTTTGCTGCTTTTTTTTTCCACAGACCTATTAAATACTCCAAGTCAGGATGCTGATACAGCCTGATTATTTTGTTTTCATAAAGACAACACCTATGAAAAATTAGGTACTCCTTGTTCTCAAGAGATGTAAATGTTTATACAAGGATGGAGAAGGCCATGCCACAACCTAAGACTGTATTAGGAAACAGGTGCCATGTACACACACTTCAAACTATACATAAAAGGAGCTGTCACAGAATTTATGAGGCTTGGCTATGATCAGCATCTGGATGAATTAAATCATTAATCCTTTAAGCTCATCAGTTAGCCAAAATAAGTGACATTTAACACAAAGTATCCCACCTGTCACTCTTTTAAAACAACTGCTAATGCTTTCAGTGAACACTAATTTAACAGAAGTAGTTACTAAATATCGCTATTTTTAAAGGAATTATATGGTTCTGGAAAGCTATGGCATTATATGCCTCTCAAGGTTATATTGCTCTCTCCCCCACAAGAATGTGCCCCAAACACACAATCCATAAGACACACTGGGTTATGACAGCCACCCTTTCTCTCCCCCAATACCAGCTGAATACACAAATATCTACTGAAACTAACAAATCAGTGAGCATTTATTATATGCTTATTATGCACCATGAACTGGGTTAGGCTTTAAAAGGCATTCAAAGACAAAAATGAAACAAATTTGCCCTCAAAGAACTTATATATTGTCAGGTCAGGGGAGAAAACATATACATACGCACGTGTATGTGCACACACAAAGACATACACACACAGTATTCCCAAAATCATACTGTAGTTTTAAGCTTTAACAGCTTAAATTTGGAACGATGCCTCCAAAGTCATTAAATGGTAGATACCCTAGGTCTATGTAACAAAGATATCAAAGAAAGAGAAAAGGGATGCATATGCACAAAACTCTTTATAGCAGCTATTTTTGTGGTGGCAAAGATTTAGAAACTGAGGTGGAGCCCAATAACTGGGGAAAAGCTGATGTGACAATACTATTGTGCTGTAAAAAATGAGGAAGGGGATGGTTTCAGAAAAATCTAGGAAGACTTACAGAAACTGATGCAAAGTGAAGTAAAGCAAAACCAGGAGAACAATTTATACACCAACAACAATGCTGTAAAGATGCACAACTTGGAAAGACTGAAAATTTTATCAATGTGATGACCAACCATACTTCCAAAGGCCTCATAACGCAACATGCTGCCCACTTCCAGTTAAAGAGGTAACAGATGCAGTACAGACTGAAAGGTGTGTACGTCTATGTGAATTCCCTCGTATATTTGTGTGTATGAAGTACCTATGAGTATATTTTAATATCTAAAATATATAGCATATATACATTTTATATACATGTATGCACATGCATGCATGTGCACATGCATGTGTTTGTATGAATTTATTTTGTTTGACTATACATGTTTGTAACAGGTTTGATTTTTTTTTCCCCAGTGTAGGGTGGGAAGAATGTGAATCTGGAAATACAATAAAAATTATTAACAAAATTAATCAACAAATTAATAAAATTAACAAAAAGCTTTAATAACTTAAAGACCATGCTAAAGACTAAGATTTTTGGGACACCCAATACAATAAATAAATGGTAATTTTTTTGGGGGGTGGCAGGGAGGAACTAGTAGTGAAGTGGGGAGTGGAATCAGGAAAAGCTTTGTATAGAAAGTAGCATTCCAGCAAAGTTTTGAAGGAGACAAGAGATTCCAAGGAGGGTTGGGGTGGTAGTGCAATTCAGGAATGGGAGGATGTCCAATGTTGGAAGAGGAATAATACTGAGATTAAAGAGATTTTCTCAGTATAAATAGCCCCTAGGGAAGAAACTTTATGAGTAAACAAAGTATAAATTTTAACTCTGGTTCCCTGCTTGATTAATTGAAATATAACTATTCAAAGTAACTTGCTTGATGGGGGCTACTTTTGCTTTGAGGCAATCTAGTTCATTCAGTTGTTATAAAAGAGATGACCAACTTGAGTTATCTGAGTCTCGGATTCTTGTACACACCTATAAATTATGTCTAATCTAAGTCTCCGTGTAGGATCTTTGTCTCTAGCACTGAATGTGAGTAGGTCAAACTTCTAAACGCCCCTCTGCCTTTCTCAAGAGTTTTAATTTAACCACTCCATGTATATTACCTTCAAATTCACACTAACCTAACAAGACAAGAAAATGAAGTAAAATGTTTGCATACAAAAACTTAGGTGCTACATGGCTAATTAATCCCCACCAAAATTCTGGCTCAGCTGCTTCTCAAAAGAAATATAAAGGGCATACTTTAGTTAAAGAACGATTCTTATCCCAGTGGGGGAGGGGGCAAAAATGATATGCAATTATATGTACTAGCATGGGAAGATAATTGTAATACTGGGATACTCTGTATTAACCCCAGCATATTTTCGATACATCATCTTTCTTGTAAATTATTCTGAGAGAGCCGCAAAAAGTATCCCAAGTAGCCATGTGTAACTTTTCTTATTAGTATGGAAAGGAGAACGAAACAATTATATTCCTCTGAGGAAGTTTGGATGTGGAATGTCTATTATGGAATAAACAACTAGTTGAAACAATTAAAATGCAGTATCAACAGCAGATTTCAGTTAGAAAAATCTGTCTTGCTTTTTTATGCTAATTACCTACCTACCATCCAGCTCCCATGTATCACTTGTCCTTTGGAATTTCTACTCACACTTCTGAAATAACATGAATTAAGCTTTTTGCATAGGGAAATTAAAGCCCACTCAGCAAATCTCTTCATATTTAGGGTTTCGCACAAAGCCTGGGACATGGCAGTAGCTTTAGTACTTGTTCACTTCCTGGGTCCTTCCAACAAGTTCATCACTTTAATCTGGCTACTGACCTTCTGTTTAATGACCTACGTAGTAAAATGATGCTTAAACTCCTAAGATGATTTTTTCCTTCAGACTTCTCTTGTTAATCACTGTGGATCAAAACCCAGCGGTCAAATTTGGAATGTCTTGGCTCTCTCAGGTGTTCCAACAAATGAGACACCTACAATCTGGCTCACACATCCTTGACGGAATCCTCTAGTCACCAACTGTGAGTCATCTTATTTACCTTTTGCTACGCACACTATTCCTTAGACTCCGTAAGCCTGCACTTGTCTTTGAATAGTAGCCAAGGGGTGTTCACAAACCTACATTTGTTACAGGGGAGGCAATGTTTTCCCCAGCATGTGCAGCTTTTTCCAGGAGGGTTGGGAAAGTGCTGACAAAAGAGAATGAAAATCAGAAAAACTTATCAACCATAACCAACTGGCAAAATCTAATTGGTAAGCTTCCTTCAGAAACCTCTAACAAAGGGGGGGCCTATAGTCAAGGACCTATGTTTCCCTTGAAGAGGAGAAGAGGAAAGAAGGAGAGAAATGCTAGCAGAACCACCATTTGTACTGTTAGGAGCCCACAGTGCTTTACAAGTATTAATCTTATTTTATCCTTACAGCAATTTGAGGCAGAAAGGTAAAGTGATTTGCTCTAGATCACGAAGCTATTAAGTGTCTGAAGCTGGTTTTGAATTCAGGTCTTGTTGACTTCTGGTCCAGTGCTTTGTGCAGAATGGTACCATCTAGCCTCATTAAAGGGGCCATGCCCTGGTTACTTCTTAAACAGGCCTATTCAATGAATGGGCATTGCCTCACCCTAAGTGAGTCCTTGCAAAGACCTTGGCCTAAAGGGCCCAAAGTCTCCCATTGCATCCTGGGTCATCTCCAGTCATCCTGATGAATATCTGGTCACCAGATTCAGATGGCTCTGGAGGAGAAGTGAAGCTGGTGACCTGCAGAGCCCTCCCTCACTCAAAACAAAGCCAAGTGCAAGTCATGTCATCATTTCTCTGATGGCATGGTCTTCTTTGGCTATGAAGGACGAACACAAACAAAACCATCTAGCTGCTGGCAAGGCAGGCAAAAGAAAGCAATAAACTGACTTGTGTTTAAAAAAAGCATATTATCTCAATGAAAAAAATTATACACATATTTCTGGAGCTAAAAGAAGTGACAACGGATTAAAAGTAATTTATAAAATCTCTTTGACCTTTTCCTTCTTCCTGTGCCATGTTACATGCCAAGAGAAGGTAAGCTTCATAAGCCATGCTATATCAAACCATGTTAAACATATCTAGAGAGTTAAGAGTTCACTTATTATGGATCTCTATCAAATACAAGATTTTATATTTCCTTTTCAAAATAAAACTCTAGACTTCTGGATGGTGATAAAGGGAAACATTGCTATCTCTATCTGATGCCCAAGAAAGGGATATAGTCATAAGTAACAAACCCATGTTAGGATCAATACTAGATCCTCTTTACTACCGGCCTGTGAAAGATACTGAGGGTAGAGGAAGGATAATCTTGAAAGAACACACAGATAAAAATTTAAATTGTCTTAAATCAAATAACACTTCAGAACAGATTTTAAAATTGTAACAGTAGGATATTCTAATTTAAGTCCCAAATACATAAAGAAATTCACAGGATCACAGATGGAAGGTACCCTAGAGACCACCTACTCCAACCTATTTTCAAAAGAGAAAAACCGAGGCCCAAAGAGGTTAACTGACTGGTCCAAGGTCACAGAGGGAGTAAGGAGTAGAGCCAAGGACTTGAACCCAATTTTAACTCCAAATGAAGTATTCTTTTCACCATACCACATTTACTCTTACATTATGTTTGGCTTGTTTTTTTAATGAAGTTCTATAATAAAGGGAAAAGTACTTTGTATAGAAATCCAATATACTTATGGGTTTAAGTAAAAATGTTAAAATAGTAGGTCATAGAGCCCATTTTTCTATCACTGAAGCAATCTATGTTACTTTCTCAAATTAAACCTTCTACACACACACACACACACACACTCACTCTCCCATACGTACACAGAACTTTAGAGTCGGAAGGGACCGCAAAAGTTATTCAGTCCAGCCCATACTTGAACAGTAAGTAATCTACAACCCTGACAAGTAACCATTCAGTCTTGCTTCAGGACCCCCAATGAAGGGGACTCTTGCACTGCAGGTCAGACCATTACACTTGAGAACAGTTCTAATTGTTAGGAAGTTTTACCTTGAGTCAAGTTTAAAGTTGTCTCTCTACAATTTCCACCTACTGCTCTTACTTCTACCCTCTAAGATACAGCAAAATAAGTAAAATAAGTTTGATCTCTGTACCACATAACAGTCTTTTCACATTCACATGATATAGACCTCCCCTCCAATGGCCTCTTCTCCACCCTAAACATCCCCTGGTGTATGCACTTTGGTGAAAGTGGGAAAAGATTTTCAGAGATGGAATGAAATAAAAGGCACAACATTGATAGTAGGGCATTTTTCTTAAGTATCACTTCTTCAGTGGGATGAGAACACTGACCACACACACTTATCTCTTTCTAGTCATCTTGCACCAGGACGGAAACTACTCTACCACAACTTTATTAGTACTAATTTAAGTATTTCCAAGAAATTTCCAAGAAATCTCTTGGTCTTAATTCTAAGAAGGTTTTCTATCTACCCCAAAAATGTCCTGGAAAACTAAACTAAAAAGAAAGCCAAGATTTACTTTTGTGCCTTTAGTTTAACCTGGGATTACACCTTCAGAGATTTTCAAAGAAAGAACACTGCAAAGCTAGCTCCATTTTTGAGCTGAATAGTTTAACGAGGATGAAACTGCAGGCTACAACTGTGGAGGAGAAAAGTTAGGGGGAAGAGAGGACAGGGAAGAAGGTTCCACTCTTCCAAAGGAGGCTGAACACAAGCTACATAGGAGTTAGGGGCCAGGCTTACCTGGTACCTTGTCAACAGATGCAAAAACAGAACGCTGCACAGTTGGATCACTGCTGCCACGGCGAGACTGTTCATAGAATCGGAAAGGCAGGTGCTGGCTTGAAGCTGAAGTGTTAAGTGGAAACCCCATCACTTCTGTTGAAGGCTGGATGGGAAGGTCCAGGAGTGCTAGGTTAAATAACGCAGCATTTGATTAATAAAACCACAAATGGTGAAGATAAGATACTTTGTATCATTAGGTTAAACTCATGGGGCCATAAGGCTAATACTTGATCACAGTTGAGATGGAATATCTAATAACCGAGGCATATTCTAATCACTTTGATATGCCACAGATACTTTCAATTATCATAAAATCTAACACAATACTCAACCTTTATAATAACAATAACAACAGTTTACATTATAATGGCGCTTTACAGTTTACAAACCACTTTCCTCATTATATCTTACCAGGTGGGTAGTGCACGTATTATTAGTTCCATTTACAACAGACAAAAACAAAACAAAACAAAAAACCCTTGAGGGATGGAGAAATTAAACCAGCTAGCTGCCCAGAGTCACACAGCTGGTAAGTGGTGACTCCAAGGCCAGCTGACTTCCCACTACAAAATGTCATACAAGGGCACAATGGCCTGAGGAGGGAGAGAGCTGGGTGCTGGCTGGTTCATACTCTTCTCGAACCCGCTACTAACTACATCCTTTTCTTGACCTGTGAACATAAAAGGTCTTATTTCCCAAGGTTCAGGTACTTTTTACATTTCAATCCCCAAGGCATTGACCACATATTCAGCTCTAAAATTATATATGTCAAAGTTGCTAATATTCACTTCCATAGATAAATCTTACTATAAATCGAAGCTGTTAGAATTTTAAAAAATCAATTTTTAAAATAACCTGTGGCATAAGTTCTAACAGCCACTTTGTAGCATAATTCCCAATTTAAAAATGAAATATTTTTACTGTTGAGCCAGCTGTAAGAAATTACTTTAAAGATGAGAAAATTCTCCCAGAATAAATCTTAAAAGAAAGGATTGAATGATTTAAGTAATTTCTTGCATTACAAAATGCTTCTGTAATGATTTTGTAAGCCAAGTTTTAGTTAAATGGAAAATAAGATGACAGAAGCACTCAAGAGAACAGAGGATTAATAAAATAAGTGAGGATGATAGTGAACCCTAGTAAATAACTAAATCCATGAATATTCATAAACCTGAACCCTAAAAAATTTTTTTTTAATTTCAAGGAATTAATTTGAGAAAGTTCTGCCAGGTAGGTTTAAAACAGTCAAACAACTGTATTGCAAAACTCATTTGTTCTTGAATTGAAAGATGATTGGACAACTTGAGAAAAACTGAAGTTAGAAGCTTACTTCAAAGACTTTTACCAAAATGCATACTGTAGCTACTTAACTAGAAATCACCAAATGCCCCAATTTTTGAAAAAGTTTTTTTATACACAAAAAGGTGTATTTTCTTTACAGAATATTAAAACTTAGCTTACTTTTCAAATTCTCAAAATCCTCCACAATAGTAGAACAGTTCCTATAGACCCGAGTTAGCTAGTACCTTTCTGAAAGGGAGAATTAAATTTCTGATTTTATCAATATAGGGAACAGTTGAAGAAAAGTCCCTTCCCCAAGATAGGTTTTTGTAACTTTTCTGCAATCCACAGTCCTAGAAAGTTCCCTGGGACACAGAGTGGTCAAGTGACTTATCCTGAGTCAGGAACAATATGGTCCAATGGAAAAAAAAAACCCACTGAGCTCCACTCAGATGACCTGGGTTCAAGTCCAGATTCTGATGCTGAGTGATCTTGGTGAAATCCTTGGGGCTCAGTTTCCTGATTATAAGATGAGGGGATTGGAGCAGATGGTCCCTAAGGTCCTTTCAGATCTTGATTTATGATCTTACGTGTCAGAGACAGAAACTGAACTGAGGTCTTTCTGACTTTGAGACTAGCTCTATACCCATTAAGCTACACTGTCTTTTACAAAAAACTATAAACAGGGAATATTCCCATTTCTTTCACTGTGCGAGTAGATCAGAGCAGATAAGTACCTGGACAAAATGGTTCTGATACAGAGATTATTTCTTCTATCCTATCCAAATGAAAAATCGTTTTTCACTCATTTACATTTATAAATCCATGTGCCAATTGCTCCTGCTGGGCCTAGGCAGAGAGGAAGGGTCAGCTTCTCCTCTGCATCCCAGGTACCTACTTATCTATGATAACAGAAATCTACTGCAAATTCTGTCACCCCTCCATTCCACAAATAAGCAGAAATAAAAGATTTACTATTAACTTGAGTTTGTTGTCTTATTTTCAAAGTACACTTTTTCAGCTATAGCAGATCAGTAGTTTCAATCCATCACTGAACTCTGCAATCTCAGGAGAGGGAAGTCATTCTATTACCAAAAGAAAACAAGAAGAACAGGGAGATGATGAATCTACTCACCAGCTATACGCTGCATCTTCATACGCCGTGCCTGGATACGACCTTTTGCTAAGCGCTGTTTTGCAATGATGCAGCGGATATGATCAGAAAATATAAATGTAGCTTGGAGAATGGGGAAAGGTTTCGAATGGGGGCTAGAAGCAGGCTTGTGAATGATAATGTTCAGAGCTCTGCTATCTTCTTCTACTCCGGTTACCTGCATATCCTGTAGAAAAAAAGTAATCCAATTAAGTTCACAATATGGCAGCATCATCAACTGCTATGAAACAATTCTGAAAAATGTCAAAAACATGAATGCTTACTTAACTGGTAAAAGATGAATTCCTTTTTTAAGTCTAACATGTGAATGAGCAAAGCCAGGCAAAAGATTTCTGGATACTATACATAATCAAACATAATAAAGTAACTAAAAAAAGACCAGTTTTCCTCAAGAAGTTATAGTACACAATACCACATGACTGTTCTCACAACATACTAGTTTCAAAATGGCATACCATGTTATAGGGCTCTTAATCCCACCATTCCCATCCCTCAGTTAAAAACAAGGACACAGTCCTTGCAACTGGCTGACTGTTTGATGCAGCAAACAAGCCTGAGGAAGTAAAGCAAGAGAGAATCAAGCTGAAAACAGTTTTCCTATACTTTCATAGGGGGCATACGTTAGACAGCAAGAAGGGATCTTAGACAACATCAAGTTCAAACCCTTTATTTTACAGTTAAGAAAACAGAGCTTGGAGAGGCAGAATGGAAGTTTCCACAGGTCACATCAATGACAAGAGCAAAGACTGGAACCAAGGATTGTTGGGCTCTTTCTACAGCCTAGCAGTACCCCTTTCCAGAAAAACAAGGCTCTCAGATAGAGAGGTAGTAAGAAGTATACAGAGCTTTATACTTCACAAAGTATTTTCCTCACATCTCTGTAAGGTTGGTAATACAGATACTGTTATTACTATTAAACAGATGAGTTAAATGAAGCTCATGGAGGTCAAAGGACTTGCCATCTCCAGGGTCACAAAGCTGATAAGGCAAGAATCTGAACTCAAACTTGGATCCTGACACCAAATACGGCATCATTTTGACCCTCTGGAACAAGATTACGTCTAACTGCTGATCTAAGCCATGAGCAACACCGCACAAAAGCGGAATGGGGATATGTTAGAGAAGCCGATGATTGTGAAGGTGAGAGTGGCAGATAACACTCTGAGCCTGGTGATTAACCATGCTCCAATTAATAAATAAAAATGTGAAACAAACTTTAACGTAGAAAATACCTGGAAAACCTTAAAATGTTAGGTAGATGTCAGCTTTTAACAGGAAAGCTATGTTTCAAAGTTTCTCCCAAATCATGAATTATCATAGATTGTATCACACCTATTAAAACATTTTATAACCTATTAAGAATGATGCATCAGAGGTAGTATTTGTAGGGTAAATTCTGCACAGCTGTGGAATCTGAAAAATGGACAAAAAGTAGCTTACAAGAACAAATCAAACTAAAAACCTGGAAGAAGAAAAAAGCTTGTTTGGAAAAGACTTAAGATGATACTGATCTTCAAATACCTGAAGTGCCGTCGTGTGTAACACTGACTTTTTTTGCAGCTCCAGAGCACAAAACTAGAATCAATGGGTAGAAGTTAAAAGGGGTCAGACTCTGGCTACCAGCCAACACTGTCTGAAGCACAAGAACTGCTTCCTAAGTCAGGAAGAATGCCGAATGTATTCCAAGAAAGAGTACGAGGATGTTTGAAGAGGCAACTCCACAAATCAACTGGGAGGTTAAATTACATCACCTTTTAGATCCCTCCTAGCTCTGAGTCACAAGACATATAAGAGGATTTTTGGAACTTTCTGACACCTTACCTGCAAGAGACCTGCAAACTTGACTACTCCCCACCCTAGTCTTGCAACATCTGGCTCCACCAAACTCATCTGATAAATATCCACAGCTAGAAAGCGCTGAACGAGACCTCCATCTTTTGTAATCACTGTACAAGCAATTAAATCGCTGTTATCTGAAAAGAATAAGAGATGGAGATCAAAATGATGTGATCTGTAATCATTCCATTACACCCTGAATTATACAACACAATTCATATTTGAACGTCTAATTTTTTAGTTTCATAGAACAGCTTTTTTTAAAGCATAACCTTTTTTTGGCAGAGAAACACAAATGAGAGAGAGAGAGAGACACACACACACAGAGACAGAGAGAGAGAGAGAGACAGAGAGAGAGAGAGAGAGAGAGAAGAGATGTAAGTACCTATCCATCTATTGGTCTGACACACATGCATGAACACTCTTAATTAATCTAGGCTCCAAGTACCTCTCTAATGTATCTTGTTTATTCCAGATAGCCTTGAAATGTCTTTATTTATAGTATTATTGAGTTCGCTGCAATGTTAGCCTTTCGGGACATTCTTTACAAAAGAAACACGAACAGGAAAGAAACTCAGCTTTCTTCCATTTTCACTATTGCAAAATGAGTGAGTCTGAATGCTTTTATTGTGGGAAAACACAGTTATACAAAATCAGTTACTGGGTTATTTGCCTGCACTGGCTGCAACTCCCCTCATTTCTGAACACGGCTAATCTCTGAATGTTAGACTTTGGAAGCTATGAAAATAAAGGGGGAAAAACACTCAAAAATCTGGTTGAGCAGTCAAAGCTCTCTAAGTACAGAGGTATAAATTCATGAGAAAACCAAAAAGGAGCCACTAGAAAATAGAAAGTTATCTTGCTAAAGGACCTTTCTCTTTTTGGGAAATCTTAAGGCTACAGTTTGCATTTGATGAACTAAATCCTTGAGTCACGCTCCCCTGTGGTTTAAAAATGGTATGGCTTCCTTATCAGAAACTCAACTATTTTATAGTTCATTTCAACATGACCTGTTATCCAGTTATTAGCCACTACCCTTCCCTGATAATTATCTTCAAAACGGGATTACTTGAAGTGTGCGTTCAAGTTTTCAATCATACTGTTCTGTCCAGAATGGAACTTCATTAATGCATTACAGAGGCAGATAACAAATAATGTAAAATGTCACTTCTATCAACAATTTTGAGTTAATGAAAAAGAATCACATATGAACAGCTCAGTGACAAATATAAAGAGACAATATAGGCATAAATAATGCCTGATGGAAGAAAAATATTCAGAGGTATGTTAATAAAACTACAGAATTTTGATCTTCTGATATACTCTGTATATTCATGAGGACAAAAAAAATTTCATTTTAAATGGTAATGCAAAGCTTGATTTCAAATGTATAAATTTGCAGCAGCATTCCAAACATTTGGTCAGTATTTAAAAAATAAACCAAAATCTAGAGAAATTATTTTGGGGTGATCAATGTGCTTTTGGGTCTTCAGAATGCCATGCATGGTTAAGAGAAAAAAGGATGAAAAAACAGAAAATACAGAACCATCTTTCATCAGCTTTAATGTAGAAGAAAAAAAAGAGTGAGGTACCACTGAACTGAAGCTGATTTCAAACAGGAAAAAAGGCAAGCATGATTTCCAGTCAGTTTCTAAGAATGTACATGTGGCTAACGAGTAAGAGGGCTGCCAGTGTGCCTTTACCTACTAATACCTCATGGGCAGCCTCACACTGGGAAGTGAATAGCTTCTTAGCACCCTTGGTAACCACCCTAGTCCAAAGTCACAGCCCAAAACACACACACACACACACACACAATATGCCCAGATGTAATGCAACTCATCTACAATAATAATGCTACATTTTAAATTATACCTTAATAAAATACAGATGCCAGTATTATACTTCCGATCTTAGCATTTGTGTCATCAAATACATTTAAGATTTATGTCTAGTACAGTCTCCACAGTCTTGTTGAATTAAAGTTCTTTGAAATCAAATATCTATGGGTATACATACATTTCTTGGACACTGATGCAGCTGCAGTTTAAATCTGTAATACTGAATGTAAATATTCTATTACAACTACAAAGGCTTTCAGACATATGTAGTTAACCAGAAGTCAGAAAGTAAATAGCAGTATATCAAATCCTTAGTACTAGGCAAGACTCAGTTTGAATTGTCAGTACTTAAGGATTCAAAGTAAAGCTTGACAGCTAATAGGAAGCCATGATTACTTCTACAAGTATAAAGAGAGATCATTCATTTTCTTTGGGAAATAGAACAGTGGCATGTCCATAAAAACATTTCCATTCTACCTCCTGTTTTTGATAAACACTAGCCAACAAAGAGGAAATAAAATGATCAATTTTTGATCAATAAAATGATCAATGCTGGTTTACTTAGAGAACCTTAAGCAGTCAGCTAAAAAGTTAATTGAAATAATAACTTCAGTAAAGGAGCAAGATATAAACAAAACTTAGCCTTTTTTTAATATTACAAACAAAACTTATGAAGAAGAAATACAGAAGGAAATTCCAGTCAAAGTTAACTACACAAGTTCAGAGTCCACAAGATGCACATGGGGATTATATAAACTTAACTACAAAACACTCTTCATAGAAATAAAGACAGACCTGAGAAATATTAAATGCTCACAATTGGACTATGTTCATGTAATAAAAATGACAATACTGTCTAAAATTAACCTACAGATCCAGTGTTCTATCAGCCTACCAAGTAACTTTAATTGAGCTAGGAAACAGTGCGTTGACATTGTACCTACCATGTGTTAGGCAACGTTCTAATTACTTTTTACAAATGTTATCTCATCTGACCTTCACAAGAACCCTCCAAGGTAGATGCCATTTTCATCCCCATTTTACAGTTGAGGAAACTGAGGTAAACAGATTGGCTCTGGATCACATAACTTACTAGTAAAAGTCTGAGGTTAGAAATGAATTCAGGTCTCCTTGACTCCACGTCTACTACTCCATTATACTATCAGCTGTCACTGGAACAGATTACGTACACCAGATTCAAGAGCAATCAATGAACACAGCAGCACACTGTACAATAATCCCAAGGATTCCAATTACTGGGATCAGGACTTAGTAATTCACAAAATGTTCTGGGAAAGGTGAGAAGCAGCCCGGTAGAAATGAAGTTTATATCAACATTTTATATTGTGCAGCAAATAAGCTCCAAATAGATATAAATCTTAGATATAAAAGGACATATCAGAAATACAGAGGAGTAGGAAAGCTTTCAGAACTAGGGATAAGGAAAGATTTCTCAGCCAACTAAGAGAAAGAGTTGATGGTTATATGGGTTATCTAACAGAAAATAAAACTTTACATAAAAGTGAATTTTTTTGCACAAACAAAATCAATACAACTTAAAATTGGAGGGGTCATAGATAAATGGTGAAAAAAATCTTTGTAGCAAATATCTTGGAGGAAGGTTTGATATCCAAGATATGTAGAGCATTGACACAACATGTGAGAAGAAACATTCACTAACAGACACTTGGTCAAAGGACAATGTTGGCTGAGCGCAAGCAAAGCTGAGGGGAAGAAAGGTAAGCTATTAAATACATGAAAAAATGCTACAAATCACTAATGATAAGAGAAATTAATATTGAAACAACTCTGAATTTCCACTTCTCACTCATAAGATTACCAAGATGATAAAATGAGAGAATAACCATTGTTAGAGGGGATTTGGAAAGACAGGCATAATAATGTATCATTGGTGAAGTCGTGAAGTTGAAAACAATTTTGAATACCCAAAAAGTCACTAAAATGGGTATTCTCCATGAGACCACTTTATATAAAAAAAAAAATCAAAGTAAGAGGGCATGGATTATTACACACAAAATATTCCTAAAAGCACCTTTTGCTGCAGCAAGGAACTAGAAACAAGGTTTGTGCTTATCAGTTTAAGGAACGGCTGAACAAATTATGGCCAATGAATATAACAGAATTATAAGAGCGCCTATATGAAATGACAACAGGGATAAATCCAGAGCACCTGGAATGCTTTGATGAACTGATGGAGAATGAAGTGAGGAGAACTAGGAGAGTAATTTACACAATGACCGCAATATTGTAAAGAAAATTGAATTTAAAAACTACAATCGATGGAATAACCAATCATGACTCAAGAAGGCTGATGACTAATCATGCTTCCTACCTCTTAAAGAGACTTTATGAACTAGAGGCATACAACAAGACGTACATTTTTAGATATTGTCTACATGTTGATTTACTTTGCATTACTACACTTATTTATTATAAGGGAGAGTTTTAATTTTTCTTTTGAGGGGGAAGGAATATAAAACAGTGAGACAGATATTAAATAAGAAAACAGGCAACAATAAATCATTAAAAAACAAAAGAGAAGACAGAAGTTTGAAAGTAGATATGGAAAAGCAGGGCAGTGTTGAGCTGTCGCGTTAAATTTGAAATATATATATATATTATATATATATAACAAGTTGTAAGTAGTAGAGAATCATATTTTCATATGTGGTCTTTTCCTACTATAGGGTTGCTGCTGCTTGTATGTAGAAATGTTCATGTTTCTTGATGCTTGTTAAATTCATATAAAAGGAAAAATTTTTAAATTCATACTAGCTAGAGATTTGCACATTGTAGAATGTTTTAACGACTAAGAAAAACACAAATGGGCTTTATCAAACTGGGTACCAATTTGGGTTACAACAAGGTCACAGATAGGTATGAATATAGAAAATATATGTTCATTAAAAATTTCATTTATAGTAATAAAACCCCAAACTATTCAAAGTCCTATTTAATATGCAGGGTTTTGAATGTATCTATCTGACAAACATTCATTAACACATACTCTGTAGAGATATTTAAATAAGACAGGATTCCTGTCCTTAGGAAATTTAATAAGATGAAGTATGTGCATTTCATTATAAGGTCTAATTTACATAAAGTTTAAATCTAATTCATATCGATGAGTTAAAATTTTAGTTTCCCACAGGTTCCCCACAAAGCACTGGACTCTGAGTTAAGAAGATTTGAGTTTGCATCCTTTCTCAGACATTTACTAGCTATGAGACCCTAGGCAAGTCATTTGTCTGCTCTCAGTCTCACCTGACTCACTTTCAAAATAGAGATAATAAATAGCTGTTGCACTTATCTCAGAGGGTGTAAAAATGAAATGAGATAATACATGTAAAGCACCTTCCTAACCCTCCAAAGCTATGTAATTGTCTATTTATTATTGCTGTTCTTAGCAACAACTATAAAAGTAGGTATCTCAGCATCACTTATTTAAATAAATCAAGAAGTATTTTCTTATTTAGAGCTTGAACATTCATGACCTAAGTCCATCTTCCCAGCTCCACTTTTGCATTGCTCTTGCATTGTTTACATTAGAGGAATTATTTAACATGGTGACCTTTTTTTGAAATTATGACTTTGGAAGATAGCCCTGTCAGGATCTGTAAGATGCACCATAGAAACTAGAGTATTTTAACCAATATAAAGAAATTTTGGTTGTGGAACCGAATAAAGCTTTGAGTTTTACGCCAGTAAAGATAAGCAGCCACAGCCTGGAAAAATAAACAGTCCTCGCTGACCTCGGAAATGCAAACGTATAATGTAGGAAGAAGCCTTTAGTCAAACCAATAATACACTTATATAAAACACACTGATGAATCATCTGGCTCATAAAAAAATCGTACAAGTCAGTGTATCAGAAAAGAAAAACCACATGAGAAAGTCATCCATCACCCAAATGTCACCACTCTATCAAAATCCATTATCAAAATGAAAACAGCACCTGTCATTAGGTATAATGAAGTTACTAATATCACATCTCCTCAGGAACTACTCTGACTTCTTTGAAAATAAGTGTCTTCTATTAGTACACAACTGGGATAAGAAAAGAGATCCTTTGTAAATGATCTGCTCCGGAGTATTACGCACTCAGTGGCCTTAAAGCATAGGTCTGACCATGTCACTCACCACCCTAATATATTCCAGTGGTTCCCTATTATCTCTAGGACAAAAATATTTAAAGCTTTTCACAACCTGGTCCCTTTCTACCTTTTCTATCTTCTAAAACTTTAATTCTCTTCCAAATAGTTCATGCGTCCTACCAAATGTTCTTTCCCACAAGTCACTGAAATTCATCTCTGTGCTTTTGCCCTGGTTATCCCCGATGCCCTGAAGGCTCTCCTTGCCTCAGTGTTGCCTCTTAGTATTCCTGGCTTCCTTCGAGGCTCAGCTGAAATCCCACCTTCTGTAAGAGGCCGTTCTGGTTATCGGTCATCGACAGTACCCTCTCTTCCCTTTTCTTCCCTTCCATTACTTTCCATGCCCTCTGCATGTGGTTTGTACGTATCTAGTTAAAATACGAGCTCTGTGAGGATACTGACTTCCTTTCCTTCTCCAGCATCCCCAGTACTTCGCATAATGCCTAGTACGTAGTAAGTACTTAACCAATACCTGCTGACTAACTTAGTCATGATACAAATGTTCCCAACAAAAGAAAGTAGTCTCATAGAAATAACAGATGAAAACAAACAGCTCCGTGGATAGAAGGTGAATATAATATATAATATAGTGCATAACATGAATATAATTTTTACTTGTCTACATAATAGCTTACATTTACAGTACTTTACATTTCCATAGCCATAGCCAGAACCGAGCTCCCCCTCACTCCCTCCCTCTTCAGACTTTCACTACACCACACTGTCCTCTGAACTCTCGGATACAGCAGTAAGCGTCTGATCTTTCACAGTTAGGGTGTAAAGGACTTTGCAGAATCAATTTTGCTGTCAGTCAATCCTTTGAAGAAAATTAAGTAACTATTTCTCCATTAACCCGGCAGAAGCTTATGCATCATTTGTTTAAGTAATCATCAATGACTTTGTCTTCTGTGAAGGATGTCTCAATATGCTCATTTTCCCAGCAGGCTAAGATGGTTCTGTAAATCATAACATCTCAATGATCCAACATGGAACAAAAATGGAATTGTTACCTTTTGTTCTAGGACACAACACTGTACACAAAAAAAGAAGAGAAAAAAGTTGTCCTTTTCCTCTTAGAAGGAAATCTGCAAAGGATGATCACAATTAAGCAGTCTGGAACACATCCTGCATTTGTTTGTAACATCTAAGAAAGGGCTGGCACTATCTGGCCAGTGCGCGGCTCTGTTCCTAGACTTAAACCACTGCATCCCATTCAGGGCAGCTGCCTGTTGACTTTTTATTCATCCTCTTCTTTCTCCAATCCACCCTACACAAAGTCTTGTCATCTTTCTAAAGAAATTCTTTGAGTATTTTGATACTCCCCAATATTTCATACCTCTCATTCATCTCTTTCCTACTAGTAACCACCAGGGCCTAGTTCTTTTTTAAATATTATTCATCATTCCTGCTAATCTTTCTATCACCTATTAATTTTGTAGATTTTGATGAGGTGATTAGTTCTATAAGATATGACATTTTACTAGAGCTACACCTTGAGTTCTGGCGTTGGCCCTGTGCTTTAAAATTTTTATCCATAATATAGATAAAGGCACATGCATGTCTATTATATCTGTAGGTAGTACAAAAGTAAGAGCATCAGTTAACATACTAGCTGACAGAATCAGGATTACTATAATGTTGAGCCAAATCTAGGAATTATATATGTATATAATATGAATATAAAGTTTTGGTTTCAAAAAGTCAGTTTCAGAAATACAAATCACAAGAAAAGATAGCAGCTCATCTGAAAAAGGCCTGAGGGTTTTAATAGACTGAAAATTTAGTATCAATCAACAGTACCACATGAAAGCCAAGAAAATGAATTCAATCTTAAGCTTCCCTGAGATAGGTGGTATCCAAAAGTAGAGAGGTGACGGTGATGCTCTACATCACAGTGAGAACACACTATGCCCAGTTTGGGGTACTACATTTTAAGAACATTGAAAAGCTAGATCACATCCAGGAGGGCAACCAAGATGAAGTACCTCAAGCTCATTCTATATGAGGATCAACTGAAGGAACTACATATATTTAGCATGAAGAAGAAAAGACTGGAGGAGAGGAAGATAGTTGCCTTTAGTAGCTGAAGAGATATTAGGTCTTTATTCTGCCAAAGAAAAAAATTAGGTAGATCCTGCAAAGAGGAAAACCTGAACTGATGTAAGGAAAAACTAATGATCAGAGCTGTCTAAAAGTATAATAGGCTCCTTAGGCAAGTAGTGGTTTCCTCCTAAATGGATAACTATTTGTCAAGGGTGTCATAGGTGGGCAGACTGGACTAGATGGTCTACTAAGAGAATCCTTTCAACTCAGAAAGTCTATAAAGATTGATTTCCAAAAGCCATACTAAAATTATCTTGCCCTTTTATAGTCATACATATAATTACAAATACAATAATCCTTGGGCCCTCTTTCTACTTCATTACTCCTCTAATAGAACTATGAGCAGGGTTTTTAAATATACAGGATCACAGATTTAGAGTTGGAATAATAAGGATTTGTATAGTCCTTTAAGGGCTGCAAAACACTCTACATGTTATCTCATTTTATTTACAAATTATCTCATAGCCACTTAAAGTAATACAAAGTCTGTTACTAAGAACTATAAATGGCTCACATCTTCACAATACACAGTGGTTACACATCTTCAGCTTCTGCTCTCAGGAATTCTGAATTTGCATAATATATTGCATAATTTCCTTTCAAAAGCACTGTAAACAAGTTGCCTAATTTAGTAAAGAGCAAAAATGGAAAACTGGAGATTTCCTAGAAAATATTTGAATATTACAATTGCCTATTGTAAAACCCTAAGGTCGGTCAATATGCTTTAGCACATGTACTTAATTTGCTTCTGATAAATTTATACTTCTTGTAACTCTTTTCTTTCACCCAACTTCTTGTGTAATATTTTATGCTATCTTTCTGGTAAATAATTAGCTTGCCCTCCAAAACTCAACCTCATTCTTATTGCTCTTTTGTTGTGTGTCCTTTTAAAACATAAATATTTATAGTCTACTTGGCTTTATTCTGTCTTTGTACTCTTACGATTCTTCACATGCACATGCTGTAACACTGAAACTAGAATAAAAGATTCCCACTGACAGTGAACGTTCTCTGTTGCCACAGTATTTCCTCTCATTGCCTTTTGGAGCATTAGGGCTATTATAGCTGTTAACTTGAAGACAGAATATAAAACTCACAAAAACAGCAGCTCCAGAGAGTAGTTTTCTACTTGAGATAGACTCTTGCTATGCAGTGAAGGACTTGAAAAGGAATTACAAAGACAATTTCTAGTGCCTTCCTTTCCTACACTACCCAACTATTTTGCATTGGTTGTATATATGCTTATCCATGATATGTTTTATCTCCCAGGAGAAATAAATTTCCTTAAGAATAGGGGCTATTTCATTTTTCTCAGCATCCTCAGTGCCTACCATAGTGTCCAGCACATAATAGGTACTTAACAAACGTTTGTTGACTGACTTAATAAAGATGGAAATGTAAAGATAGAAAATATGGAGATATAAATTTTGTGAATTTACATTTCACTGTCACTAAAGAAAAACTCTAAAGTAATTCCACGTTTCTTTTTGGTTGTACAGGTTTATTTCGGGTGTTGTATGGACATAGATGACAAGAATTCTTCAGAGATTCATTTTAGATCATTTTACATAACTCAAGTAGACCAAGTTCAAACTCTACAGCATGGCATTCAAAGTCTTCTTTCACTTTCACCTAGCTTGCTTATCCAACTTTATGTCTTGTCTTTGTTTTCTAGTTAGGCTAATCAGTAAATTTTATGACAATAAAAAGACAATTTTCCAACCCCTTCAAATTGTGTATGTTGTTGTCATCACTTTGAATGCTGAATTTATTATTAATAGCATAGTATACACATATGTATATATGATGTCTACATATACATATATTATTATATGTACAAAGCATGACCTAAAGAAATCTAATCTATTTCCTACACGTTTTGTGTTTAAACCTAATTCTAAGTAATCCTTTTTTAAAACTTTAATTCTCAAAATAGCAAACAGTTTGAAGTACACAGTGACACAATTTATTACACATTGCTTTAGAATGTTTGCCCTCCTGACTTCACTGCCTACATTTTAACCACCTCGAAAAGTAAGAACCACATTTTCCACTTTTTCTGGAATGTTCCCAATGCATAAGTGCTGCATTGAACACATGGTGGGGACATAGTAAGTGTGGAATTCCATGGACTTTAGTGATCAGAAAGAAGGAAATATTATAGTTAAGATAACATGTTACACACACCTCCATATTCTGAATGTTTATCAACACCACAATCAATTATTTAAACATACTTCTGAAAACAGAACACATTTAACAATTTTATTTAAGACTGTATAGTCAATATAAATGTGATTATTTAGTATTTATCAAACATTATGAAGTAAATATAGGAGATTTCTGGTCAAGAAAATTATAACTGAATTTAAATAAAAGCTATATACTTTACAGGGTGAATTATCTGTCTTGTGTTCTAAATCTATGGCACTACAACATAACAACAGCAACATGCTGCTAATGACAGGAGACAGCATGAGACCTCATAATTTATGATTTAACATATTTACATAATATTTGTATATTATCATACATATAAATTTCAATAAAACACATTATATAATGCTACATAACAGATTACATAATACATTTATAATTCAGCAAGTTATAATTTATATTTTAAGCTACTATCCTTAATATAAAATTGTATCTTAGTGAGACAGTTTTCATTCCAATACTATAAATCCTGTCATTTCTTTACAAGCCAGTCATTGAGAGGACAGTGTGCTTTCTTCAAAGCCCTAACATAAAATGTATACTGCATTTCACTGCAGAATTGTTGCAGATTTTATTATGTGAGGCTTTTAAAAATTGTACTGGTATCACCTAAAAATCATTTATTACTAAACTGTCTTTGGTGTGAGATTAGAATGCATGGAATACTCATGAATATACATTAAGACTGAATACTGACGATGCATATACACAGAGAGTTCTAGGCTCACGGCTCCCAATGCATGAGAAATAAATGCAGATCCATATGCCACTGGTGAATACATTGCTGCTCCGTTTACCTTGAAGTGAAGTGACAGAGTTATGCTACCCCATGATTATGCAATGAAAGGTTATAAACTAATTTTTGGACTTAAAACACAGGGCGATGATTATGCTGTGAAATAATCAACAATCTCTTGTACTTTTGTTCATTTATTTTTAAAATAATGAAAACAAGCTTTAAATATAGAATTTCTCATATACTTCAGGGAGAAAGCAAACATCATTATATTAATGCCTAGAAATTGGGTAAACTTTATAAAGGTAGTTATTGTAGTGTATTTGGACAATAATTATTTGGGCAACTCACAACTAATTCAGATTCTATTAATTTCAAATCTATAAAAGGCATTTAAGAAACACCCACTTATAAACATTTACTATGATAATTACAACTAATTCATATTTAGGCAACAAAGCTACTGTCCTTGGGCCTCTCCTGGGCAGCATTTGGTTAGCTTGTAACAAGTCACTCTATACACTTAAACACAACTGTTTCTGTATTACATGATTCAGACTTTTCACAATGATTCCAATTGAGTGTCCCATAACCAGCTAGAATTAGTAAGGCATGATTATGCTAACAAATGAACAAAACTCAGAGAAAAACTGTCATGGATGGGGTGAACTGGACCTGGAGTCAGGAAGACCTGAGTTCAAACTTGGACCCAGACATTTATGAGCTATGTAGACCTGGACAGACTATGTGACCTGTGCTTTGGTTTCCACATCTGTAAAATGGGGACAATATAAATAGCACCTTGCTCCCAGGGTTGTTATGAGGATAAAACGAGACACTATTTATAAAACACTTTGCAAACCTTAAAGAAATATATGTTAGCTATTATTATCATCCCTGATAAATAAAACTAAAATCTTCTACTTCAGCTTTTCGTACACATTCCTAGCACAGTAAGCTCAGCAATTTGCAGAGAAAGAAACCATAAATAGAAATGTTTTCTCACTATGACATCCAGAGGTAGCCATGTGACTTTAGAGCTCAAGTTTAAAGTAAGTGAAACTTTTAACACTTCACTAAAATGTATGGATGTGTAAAACTTTTCTCTGACATCTTATATATACAAGTCATCAATATTGCTAAGATTTCACTGTATCAATTTCGGTTGTAAAAATAGGCTTTTGGCAGACAAAAGCTTATAAGAGTTTTGGTTTAATAATCTGCATAAGTAAAATGTATGTGGAAACAATATTTAAAATCTAAGTCTCAAACCAGTGCAGCTTCATTCCCTCAACTCCAGAGACTGAACAGAACTGCTCTGACAATGTGTCCAGCTGTGCCACTAACTGCTCTTACCTGGGCCACCTCAACCCAGAAAAAGTCAACAGCATACAGCCTGGGGATACAGACCCACACTCATCAAAAAGAAGGATTAAAAAACAAGTTTCAACCAGAAGTTGAAATGCAGATACAATGACTACAAGGGCAAGTCACTGTCTACTCAGAACTTACTTGATAACAGCATATTTTCAGGACAGAAAAGTGTGCTAAGTAGAACCACCGAATGCTTTTTAAGTTTTTCCCATGTAATGCAACGACATAAAGGCAGCATGACCTAATGTTCTAGAACTACTTGACCTGGAAAAACTGAAAGCTTTGGCAAAATTCAATCTTGGTCATTCATCAAAATAAACACAAGTGAGAAATATGTCACTCTGCAGGAAACTCGGCAAGTTAGCCCCATAATTAAACCAATCAGGAAAATACCGATTAGACAACAAAAAGCCTGACAGGTCTTCAACTGTCAAGAAGAGCTGTTTTTTTTTTAAAGGTATCTTCCAAATAAGTATAAAACATTTCCAAGCCCACAAGGTTTAAAAGGAAACAAAATCTCAAATTATTTTCACATTCAATTGCGTAAAAAGTGCCACTCACTTTGGTCGTGACTATTTTCAAATAGCCTCAAATAAATCTATTTTATTTCCCTCACTTGATACAAGGAGGGCACACTGCTCATGGCTTACAGATATTCCAGACACTAAAGTTCACAGTGCCAACATACGGGTAAATAGCTAGCATGATGTTAATGAACTGAGTGTGCTCCCTCAGCCCCTCCACTTTTTAAAAACCGGTTTAATAACAAGGCCTTGAATATACTAGAAAGCATCTGCCTGATTGTTCTCAGAAGGTCTCAGAATGCACTACTGAGTGTACCCAACTGGAAAGATTGTGCTCTATTCTTTTAAGAACAAAAGATTTTTATGTCACCTTCATTTCCTAGTATATACTGTTCCCCTTTCTATTCCCTTATAATAAAAAGTAAAGAGAAAGAAAAGTGTCAGTTTTTGCAAAAACTACCCAACCAATCAACCAAGTTTGGTCTTAAGCGCAGTATTCCACACTGGGTGGCTCATCTGTCAGACCTCTTCTCTGACGCCCAGCTCAGCTGTTAACATTTCACAGCACTTGGATTGTGATTTTTTTCTTCGCTGCTGTTCTTCCTAATTTACAGCTGGTAGTGATTTTATTTCTTGTTCTGCTAACCTCACTCTGTATCCATTCAAAAGTTGTCCTGTGTATTTCTACATTCTGCAGATGCATCATTTCTTCAAGCACAGTAATAGTGCATTACAGTCATACAACACAGGTTGTTTAGCTATTTCCCAATCAACAGACACCACTTTATTTGCTACTAGAAAGAGTATTGCTATGACTATTTTGGATATATCAAGTCTCCCTTTTTATCATCCTTCTTCTTAAGGCATATGTCTAATAGCAGGATTTTTGAATCAAAGAATATAGCCATTTTGCTCACTTTCTAAGCATAATTCCAAAATGCTTTCCAGTGTGATACCTAATGCATTAAGAATTTCAGTAAATGAATACATGACAGAACTGCCCGTGAAAAAGAAACCAAGGGGATAGCTAAGGCATTTGAAAATGTTTCCAAGGTGTCAAATTTGAATTCATAATTAACATATTCATATCATATAGTTTAGGAAGTATTAAAATGCTTTTACAGAAGCACTGAAAAAAAGGAATAACTGGCAAGCAGTCACTGACAGATTATGTGATCAAAGCCTTAGTGTTCAGGAATTCATGAGTATTGTGATATATTTGCTTAAAGTTGTGAATTGAATGGAAAGAGTGGTGGATTTGAAGTCAATGAACTGGAACCAGGTTCAAATTCTGCCTCAGTCAGTCATCACAAGACCTTAGGCAAATTATCTAATGAGACAGAGAGAGAGAGAGAGAGAGAGAGAGAGAGAGAGAGAGAGAGAGAGAGAGAGAGAGAGAGAGAGTGTGTGTACAGCATTTCCCATTGTAGTGACTCCTCACACAGTATGGTTGTTACTGTGTACAGAGTGTGTGTGTGTGTGTGTGTGTGTGTGTGTGTGTGTGTGTGAGAGAGAGAGAGAGAGAGAGAGAGAGAGAGAGAGAGAGAGAGAGAGAGAGAGAGAGAGAGTGTGAGTTTTCTTTTTTTGTGTCATGGACCCCTTTGGCAACAAGGTAAAGCCTATGGTTTCTTGCTAAGAATAATGTTTTAAAATACATAAGATAAAATACATAAGATTACAAAAGAAACAAATTACAAGAAAATATAGTTAACAGAGTTTTTAGAAAACCAAGTTCACAGATACAAAGAACCCTGACTATATTCTCTCCTTTGTTGGCTTCCTCAGTTTTTATGGGTTTAATTATTATCTCTATGTAGCTGATGCTGAGATCTACATATCCAGCCCTAATCTATTTCCTGAGCTCCAGAGTCCTACATCTCCACTTGTCTACTGGTTATTTCAAATTGTATGTACCATAACTTTATCAAACTCAACATATCCAAACCAGAACTCATTATCTGCCCTTTATTCCTGCCAAATCTATCCCTCTGCCTAACTTTCCCCTTTCTGTTAAAGGCAAGACCATTATTTCAGTCACTCAGGTTTAAAACTTCAGAGTCACCTCTGACTCACTTTATCTTATCCCATACATTCAGTCAGTTGACCAATCTTGGTTGGGTTTTTTTTTCCATCATCCTCTTTATGCCTCCTTCACTTTACTCTAGTTCTGGCTCTCATCTTCTCTCTCCTGGACTATTTTAATAGCCTTCCATTTGGTGAGGTCTCTGTCCTGTCTAATCCATTATCTAAATAGGTGCCAAAGCAATCTTTCTAAAGTTCAGGTCTCACCACATCAACCAGTCATGCTCCCAACTCAACAAAATCTAATGACTCTAGGATCAAGCATAACAGAGGTACTGCTTCCTCACCTTCACCTTGCAGAATCCCTTGCTACCTTCAAAAGTCTGCTCAAGTATTACATACTACATAACATCCTTATTGATTTCCCTGAGCTACTAGTACACTCTCTGAAAAAAAAATTTTTTTCCTTGCATTTACTTTCTGTGAATATATATGCAAGTATATACACATATACAACATATATGTGTTTTTATGTATACATACATGCCATCTCTCCTTACAGAATGTAAGCTCCTTAAAGGCAAGGAATATTTTATTTTTGTCTTTGTTATCCAGCACCTAGCACAATGCCTTATACATAGTAGGTGCTTAATAAATACCTGTTGACTGACTTCTGGGGTTGTCTTGACTAAGTAATCTTATGTGAACAAAACATGCATGAACGACGACTCATTAGAAAATTGTTCTCAAGGTTTCACTTTGCTATTCTGAATCAAATTATTTCTTATAAACAATAAAATCCATAGAATCTTGTCTTCTCTAGAATATATATGACCATAAAGATATGGTTTGCAAGAGAATATTGTTTGTGAAAGCCTGTATACCTTAGTTTTTAGCAAGGATATCCTCAATGTAGGTAAAAATAATTTTGATAAAGATCCAATGGAGATTTAAAAAAGCACCACAGGTGTCTTTCCATTTTTCAGGTATCTTGAAAATCAAATCCTCAATGCTTTCAAAACAGTGTCACCCTCAGTTTCTCCTGTGTATATTTGGTCTTTTTAAAGAATCATTTTCACTTTCTTATCTAACACACTGGGGACAAAGGTATTGAGTTCAAATATGATTAAGCCATTATTATAAATTACAAAAATAAAAGTGCTTCATTTAAAAAAAAATCTATAACTCTCTTCCCAGTTTCATTTATAAATGCTCTGGGCTTATGATGTTGTATCTAACACCAAATTTTCCGCATAACTGATTTGCCCTCTACTGAGTTTTCCCATTTTGTGAAGCAATATTGCTCATAATCTTTCACTATCTTCCTCTGCAATGTATCGCAAATGATTTTAAACTGGTGCTACTTTTAGATGTCAAGTGTCTCTCCTTTGCAAGCGGATCAAATGGTTTGAAGCTACTGAGGTGGCTGCTGACCTCTTTTTTGTGGTGATTACATCAGTCAAAATTTCTGGAGGAAACGGTGATAATCAGCTCTGGTATCTTTTTCTTTATTTTCCATTTTTCATTGGCAAAATAGTTTGTTAAACATGTCATGTTGGAGCTGTTGTAACTGCCCAATGTTTCTTCCTCATGCTTATCCTTTCTTGTAGTTTGGTGTTGATTTTGGTCACACTCCAATTAGTTTACAGTCTGAATGCACAAAGACAGCTAATTTAGAAATGACTCCGATCCCGGTAAACCAGTCATTTTTTATCTGTTAAATAGTTCATTTTTCATGATACTGTTCGGGGCTCACCATATCTAGCATTTTTCAAGTCTCCTCGGAAAGAAATTATTCATGAAATTCAGGCATGAGGTTTCAGCATTAGATCTTTTTCATTTCATAATTATGAACCATATCTTCTAACATAATTTTTTTTGCCGTCTTTTCCTTTGTATTAGTCACTAGGTATTAAGGTATTTGACTTATTTTAGAGCAATGGTTTCTAAAGTGGTTTTATCATGTACCTTTATTAGTAAAAAAAAAAAAATTTAGTAGGAACTCCCAGTGTATTGATTTGTAAATTATGTACATACACTACTGTACTAACGAATCATGTATATTATAAAACACACTAAAAATTGAAGTTTTTGAACAATGATATAAAAATGAAATATATTAAAAATATTATCCATGTCCTATTTCTACAATAGTTTACATTTATTCATTTAATGCACATATAAATCTTACTCAATTATTAATTTTGAGAGTAATATGATTGCATGTTTTATCATTTAAAAATTTGTTTTGGTTTAATATATTATATGATAGCAGTTTGAAGGCCTGGTTCTAATCTCAGTTTGTATCAATTTTTGGTTTTAATGACTGCCTTTGCTGGAAAAGATACTTCACAAAGATATACAATCTCAAATGGAAGAAATGCATCATTGGCTTTACATATTAAATGATGAGCTCATTTTTGAAACCTATCCACCAAGTATGTGAAGGTTTGTGTTGAAATCTGTCAAGTAAATTTGATGTCAACTGTCAAAGCAATTAGGAGGTGCTACATTTTTGTTCTAAATGACAAATGCGAATCATCTTCAGCAACAAGAGCTTAGTTTTGAACATCTTGTTATGACTTCATACTACCATAAGCAAATGGGTCAAGATACAACTACTCTTAGGATGAGGTTTTTCATTCATATTTCAAATAATCTTCTTGATAATTTCAATGAGGGGAGGAACTAACTTGGCAGCTCTCACTCTAACGTCATGTTGTTCCCTACAAAGTGACTGATAGAGTTTGTATGAGGAGCACAAGTGTCAGCCCTGCAATTATCTTGTTTGCTTATACTGTCATTATTAGTATCATCCTCAACCTGCAGTTTCTTTGCAGGAATCTATTTATGCAATTTATCCATTTTGTGAGGGATACCTTAGTTAAAACTAGTTAATATAATCTACAATGCCACTTAACTGAGTCCCCATAAACTGCAATACATCACAATATGCTGAAAGTGAACTACCACATAAACACTCCATCATCAATCCTTCCATGCTCTGCAACTCCCAGTCTTTGACTCCCAGAGATACCTCAAGTACTGTATATGACATGTGACAATCTGCGTTAGATGGAGTCAGTGTCAATCCATTTTGTTGCTTTTCATTCATTTAGTCATGTCCAACTCTTTGTGACTGCCATGGGCATAATAGATCCTTCTATCATTAATTGCTAATGACACTATCATCTTGTAACTCTACTGTCCCCTTCTCCTTTTGCCTTCAATCGTTCCCAACATCAAGGTCTTCTCCAATAAGTCCTGTCTTTTCATTAAGTAATCAAAGTATTTAAGCTCAAGCTTCAATATTTGACCTTCCAGTGAACAGTGTGAACTAATTAAATTATAACTGATTTGATCTCCTTGCTGTCCTTTGCCACCACAATTTGTGTTTTTAAAATTTTTTTTTTACCCCCACTGCCTACTCTCCACCACTCCCTCCCCAGGACACCATACAATTCTATATACGATCTACATATACTTTCCTATTGAATATGTTTTCACTATAGTCATGCTGTACAGACGAACTAAAATAATATGGAAGAAATCATATAACAAATCAAAACATAACACACCCACACACACAAACATGATCTGCTACATTCTGCAAATGAATTCCAAAGTTCTTTCTGAGTGTGAAAGGCGTTTTGCCTTAGAAAACCACTGGGGATTATTACAATTATTATTTTTTTTTAAGTTCTTGCCAAGTTCCAAGTCTACCAGAAAAAAGCTCTCGCACACTGTGGTCACTGCTGTGCACAGAGTTCTCCTGGTTCTGCTCCTCTCACTCAGCATCATATCATGTAAGTCTTTTCAGGCCTCTCTGAAGTCTTCTTGTTCATCATTTCTTATGGTGCAACAGTACTCCATTACATTCATATACCACAACTTATTCAGCCATTCCCCCATTGATGGGCATCCCCTTGATTTCCGGTTTTTGGCAACTACAAAGGGCGCTGCTATAAGTATTTTTGTACATGTGGAACCATTTCTCATTTTTATACTCTCTTGGGGATACAGTCCTAGTAGCAATATTGCTGGGTCAAAGGTACCACCACAATTTGAAAGCATTGATTCTGCAGCACTCAGTTTTCCTTATAGTCAAATCTCAAACCGTATATTACTACTGGAAAAACCATAGCTTTGACTACACAAACCCTTCTTGGCTTTTTAGCACGCTGTCCAGATTTGCCAAAGCTTTCCTTCCAAGGAGCAGGCAACTTTTAATTTCATAGCTATAGCTACTATCTGCAGTCATCACTGATTCTAAGAACATAAATCTGATACTGCCTCTATTTCTTCTCCCTCTTTTTGCCAGGAAATGATGTGACCAGTTGCCATGATCTCATTTTTAATGTTAAGCTCCACTCCAGCTTTTATATTCTCCTCTTTTGACCCCATCGAAAGGTTTCTTAAATCTTCTTTACTTTCTGCCCTCAGGGTGGTATTGCCCGTATATCTGTGATTGTTGATGTTTCTTGCAGCAACTTTAATTCTGGCTTTGGATTCACCCGGGATGGCATTTCTCATGATGTATTCTGTGTAGAAGTTAAATAAATAAAGTGACAATATACAGTCTTGACATACTTCTTTCCTAATCTTAAACCAATTAATTATTCCACGGTCAGTTCTAACTGTTGCTTCTTGACCTGCATACAAGTGCCTCAGGAGACAAGTAAGATGATCTCGTACTCCCAACTCTTTGAGAACTTGACAGATTTTGTTGTGATCCACACAAAGGCTTTGGTGTAGCCAATGAACCAGAATTGGATGCTTTTGTTTTTTTTTCCAGAGCTCCCTTGCTTTCTCCATGGCAATTTGGTCTCTAGTTCCTATGCCTCTTCAAAATCCAGCCAGCACTTCTGGTGATTCCTGGTTCACATACTGCTGAAACTTAGCATGCTGAATCTTACACATAACCCTGCTGGCATGTAAAATGAGTGAAACTGTTTGGTAATCTGAATATTATTTGACATTACCCTTCTTTAGGACTGGGATGTAAACTGATCTTTTCCATTCCAATGGCCATTATTGAGGTTTTTTTTTTTCCCCAAATGTGTTGGGATATTTAACAGCATCATTTTTTAGGATTTTAACTATCTTAGCTGGAATTCTACCACCTCTACTAGTCTTCCTATTGGTAATGTTTCCTACGGCCCACTTGCCTTCATTCTCCAGGAAATCTGGCTCTAGATCAGTAACTACACCATTGTATAGTTATTTGGCGATGTTAAGATCTTTCTTGTATAGTTATTCTATACAGTCTTGCCTCCTCCTCCTTTTCTTCTTCTGGAAGGCAACTTGGATTAAGTGACTCACCTAAGGTAGGAAGTGCTGGTAAGTGTCTGAGGTTGGATTTGAACTCAGGTCCCTGTGATTCTAGGGCCAGTGGTCTTGCCACCTCTTCTTGCAATTTTTGTCTTTTATCATGCTCATTTTTATATGAAACAGTCCCTGGACATCTCTAATTTTCTTGAAGAGCTCTCTTGTCTTTCCTATTCTATTGTTTTCTTTTCATTGCTCATTTAAGGAAACTTTCTTATCTCTCCTTGCCATTCTCTGGAATTCTACATTCAACTGGGTCTATCTACCCCTTTTTCTTTTACTTTTTGCTTTCCCTTCTTTCCTCAACTTTTTGCATTGATAGTCCTCTATTTTAGATAGTCATTTGCATTCTTACTCTTCTCTTTCTCTGGGATGTTTTTTGTTGCTGCTTCCTGTATGATATTGCCAATCTCTGTCCATAGTTCTTTAGGTACTCTACCAGATCTAATCCCTTAAATCTGTTTATCATTTCCACTTCACATGCACAAGGGGTACTATTTGAGTCATTTCTCTATAGTCTGATGGTTTCCCCTACTTTCTTCAATTTAAGTCTGAATTTTGTAATAGGAAGCTTATGATCTGAGTCAAAGTCAGTTCCAGGTCTTGTTTTTTTTCTTGTTATTGCTTGTTTCTTTGAGGCAACTGGGATCAAGTGACTTGCCCAGGGTCTCACAGCTAGTAAGCATCAAGTGTCTGAGGTCAAATTTGAACTCGGGTCCTCCTGACTTGGATGGTGTTCCCAGATATTGTTTTTAACCAACTGTATCAAGCTTCATCTTTGGCTGCAAAGTGTATGTGATCAATCTAATTTCAATATTGACCATCTGGTTCAAGTGTACAGTCACTTACTAGTTGTTGAAAAAATAGTGCCATGACCAGTGAGTTATTCTGAGAAAACTCTTAGCCTCTGACCTGCTTCATTTTGTACTCCAGAGGCAAACTTACCTGTTATTCCAATTATCTTTTGATTTCCTACTTTAGCATTTCAATTTCCTATGATGAATGTGACATTTTTAAAAACATGTTATTTCAAAGACGTCTTTGGCCTCTTTGACATTAGTGGATGGAACATTACAACAGTAATGAACAAACAACAGTTTGCCTTGGATCTGAACAGATATCGTTATATCATTTTTAAGACTATACCTCACTACTACTTTTTTCATCCTTTTGCTGACTGTGGGGGATACTCCATTTTTTCTAAGGGATTCTTCCCCATAGTAGTATATATAATGATCTCTTGAATTAAACTCATCCATTCCCATCCATTTAAGTTCAATGACTGTTTAATCTATCCACCTCCTGTTTGGTCACATCCAGATCACCTTGGTTCATAGAGCTTACACTCCAGGTTCCTCTACAATACTGACCTTTACAGCATTGGACTTTGCTTTCATCACCAGACACATCTGCAGCTAAGCTTCCATTTCACCCAGCCGATTCACTAGTTCTGGAGCTACTTGTAAATGTCCTTCACTTTTCTGTCCTTTAGTACCTTCAGACCAAAGGATTCATCTTCCAGTGTCAAAACTTTTATCATTTTAATACTGTACAAGTGGATTTCCTGGCAAAGGTAATGTCGTGGTTTGCCATTTTTTCTCCAGTGGATTACTTTTTGTCAGAACTCTCCACTATCAACTGTACTAATATGTTTGTTTTTTTAACTACCGTCATTTCTAGACCTATTCCATCCTTCCAAACCAATAAAGCCTCCTTTTCAACAACAAAAACAGTAAACAAAATTGACCAATCAAAAGACTGCTTCTATAGTACACATAACATTTGACATCCATAGACCTTCCTCCTACCCCACAAAGAGCAAGGGACTAAAGACTGCTTAGTCTCTGCAATCAATTGATGCAATTGTCTCTGTGCATGCCATTTTCCTGAGTCTGACTGTTTCACTTTGCATCAAAGTTCATACAATTCTTCTCTATGCTTGTCTGAATTCCTTATATCAGTTGTTTCTTATTGAGTAACACTATTCCATTAAATTCATATACCACAATTTGTTCAGATATTCTGTAACTGACAGGACCTTACTTTGCTTCCAGGATTTCGGCTATTACACAAAATGCTGATACAAATATTCCGATAAACATGGGACCTTTATTTTACACTTTGACCTTTTTAGGGCACACGCTCAGTAACTACCACAACTGTAAACAACATCAGTTAACAGAAATTGTTTTGATTATCGTTTATGCTCACAACTACAATGTAATTCTCTATTCCCATAGAGCATTTTGCAGTGATTTCAATCTACTGCCTCAGAACTTTACAACTGGACCTATATAGGGCTACAATAATAATCACGTAGATTAAGAAACCCATACAAAGAAGAATTTTTTATTAGTGAGGCAATCGTGACTAAATGACTTGCCCAGGGTCACACAACTGGTAAGGCCAGATCTGACCTCAGGTCCTCCTGCCTCCACAGCGCTGGAGCTCTCTGGCACACGCTGCCAGTTAGCTGCCCCTACAGTAAGAATTGAAGTGGTGTACTGAAGGTCACAAAATGAGATCAGAATTCTCAGCTCACTTTACAACTCATTTTTTTTTCTTCAATGACTTATGTAGATGATCATTTCCAACCTCTTTTGGTTAAGAGAAGCTGAGTATTTGAAACAACATTTCTGATTTTCATAACATAAATGACCACTTTTTCTTCAAATCATTCACATTAGGTATCTCCATCTTATACACACAGTAGAGATTTTAAATAGAATGCCAAATAAAGATTTTGTGATACTAATTATTGTTCAGTGAGACAGCAGGCAATGGAAAGTCTGACAGATTTATTCTTGTTATGGTTACAGACACCACAGCAATAAAAATTAAAAACTCTACTCCTCACACTTAAAATGTGGCCCTAGTTTTAAGAGGGCTGGGAATATAAAAGTTTAAGTAGGTAATGATTTACCATACAATAGAGATTTTATCACAACTGAGCAGTTAATCACCAACAGAAAGCTTTTTCCACCATAGAAGAGATAAGTAAACCAGAGCAGGAGTACTTTAAATCCTTTAGTATTTTTTTGTAATATTATCCTTCTAATTCTACAGAGTTTGTCATTCAAATATACTTATGCAAAATTCATTGAAATTATACAAATCTAACTGTAATGATGACATCGACAATGATATTGTAAAATATACAACAGGTGTTGTGCAGGAAAGAGAGAAGAATCAGCACCCAACTTTGGCAGCAAGGTGGAGAGGCTCTCAGAGGTACTCTCGGCAGTTTACAGACAGCGAGCTATGGGTCAGAACATTCTCAAAAAGAGAACCTTTTGTTTTTCTTAAGGTATTTGTTCATTTCAGCTGCAGCGGCCTAAAAGCAGACCACTGTGACTTCCTTGAATTTTATAAAGCCTGCACATTTTAAAATTTCATTTGAATTTCAATACAACTTGATTTGGAATAGTTACAAAAGAAGTCAGACACAAAAAGCAAACTAGTAAAAACAGCATGCTCATACATCATCACAAATGAACTTTTGTATAAAGACTGGTGGCTGCACAAGATGAAAGACTTTTCCTATGTGAAACACCAACCAACCTTGCACATCTAGTCTTAAACTCAACCCACGTTTTCACTGAACATGTAAGAAGGTACCTTCAGACTGCCTACAGCAATAAGGTATAGCTGAAAGCATTGGTGTATGTCTGCAATGGAATGATAAAGGCTTTATGTAAATTTTCTGGAACACTTGACTCATAGCTTTCAATTTCACTTTGAGCCTCTTAAAATCTGAATTTATCTTTTCCAAATGATATTGCAGTATAATTCTGTTTATAAAATGACTAATTACTACACTGATTTGGATATAACACAGGCCAAATCATGTCCTACAAAGGAAATATGAATAGAAAACAAAAGTGTATTGCTACTAGACAGCGGTAACCTATCCTTTTATTTGGATGTATTTTAAATGCCTCACACCAAGTGGAACCCTAAGAAATATCCAATGATTGCTCACACAGGTAGATGAGTGTTGCATAAGAATATTAAGAATTAAAAAAAAAATCAGCGCTATGATTTCATAGACATAGGGAACTCCTTTCAATTCAGAGCAATTTGTCAGAAAACGGACTAGAATCCAGGTTTTTTTTTTTTTACTCCAAGGCTGGCCTCTCTATCCATTATGCCAGGCTGCTAAAACATCAAATATTTACAGTGTGTGTGTGTGTGTGTGTATATATATATATATATAAATCAAATGTGCTCAAATCACTGTTTATAAAACAACTCTTCAAGTATACACTTAGTAAGGTCATATCCAGAGGGACAATCTGCTTTTAACAAAAATTTTTACTATTTAGGTCAACATAAAGCAGCCTATGCTGAACTGCTACAGATTACTTTGTGGTTTCAGAATTACACTAGTAATGGGGATTTGGAAAACAAAAACACGGACGAAGTTTTACCTCGTATGGAAACAGAAGCCATCTCTGTCAGCTGTATATTGACTTAGACAACCTCATATTGGACATTACTTATGTTCTGCTTTATTTTTATTTATTTTATTATATATTTCTTAATTGCAGTTTAATCTGGTTTGCTGAGCTGTTTGATATCTCTGGTCTACACAACAGATATTTAAATTCGTCCCGAGAACCTCCACTTGAGAAAGCACCCATGTTCACTTCAAATCTGGCTTAGTTCATGACTCCTCAAAGCAACTCTTCACCTTCCCCAGATCCTTTCAACTATCTTGTATGTTTTGCCCCCATCAGAACGTGAGCTCCCTGAGAGGAGGGACTTTTCACTTGTATTCTGTATTCTCAGCATTTAGCTCAGTACCTGCTACACATTAAGTGCTTAAAAATGTTCTACCTATTTAGGCATTCTTTGCATTTCATTTAGGAGGTTTCGCAATGTTCTATGCTCAGTGAGTCCTCCGTAAGCTCAACGTCCTCTGGAAATAAGAGCAAACTCAAATACTTCACCATCTATAGGGAATTCCTCTTTGATCTGGATTCTTCACTGATCATTCTTCATGACCCTTTTGGTGAGCATCCATTTGCCTGTTTTATGCTTCAGAGGAAAGGTAGGTTATTTCTACTGTTATAGTTTTCTTTCTTTTTTTAAATATTTCCCCCCAATTATATGTAAAAACAATTTTTGACATTCATTTTCTTCAAATTTTGAATTCCAAATTCTCTTCCTTGTTGTTTCCCCTATTCCCTTATTGAGGATTCAAGTAATATGCTACAGGTTATACATGTACAATCATGTAAAACGTATGTCCGTATTACCCATTTTGTGGAAGAAAACTCAAAAGAAAGAAAGAGAAAAAGAATGAAAAAAAGAGAAGGAAAGTATTAAGTATGGTATACTTCGATCTGTGTTCAGACTCCATCTGTTCTCCCCTAGAGTGGGTAGCATTTTTGTCAAGGGTCCTTTGGACTGTCTTAGGTCACTACGTTGCTGAAGATAGCAAAGTCATTCGTGGCTGAGCATCGTGTAACACTGCTGTCACTGTGTACAACGTTCTCCTCGTTCTGCGCCCTTCACTCCGCATCAGTTCATGTGAGTTTTTCGAGGTTTTTCTGAAATCTGCCTGCTCATCATTTCTCACTGCACAACAGCATTCCATTATTATCACATACTGCAACTTGTTCAGCCACTTCCCCAGCTGATGTGCATCTTCTCAATTTTCAATTTGTTCTCACCACAAAGAGTTACTATAAATATTTCCGTCCAAATTTTGCTTTTAAAAAAATCTTTTTGAGATATAGACCTAGAAGTAGTATTGCTGAGTCAGAGGGCATGCTAGTACTACATTTTTCAAGGAATTCTGGATGATTTTGGCAAAAGGATAGAAGCTACCTTGCTGAAGGAACAAGGCTTTAATATATCATATTACTCTCTCAAATAAAAAAATAACTTTTTATAATCCATAAACCATAAGAAGTATCAAGAAGCATTTTGCATTTGCAACCCTTCTCAGGCAGCTGTGCTCTGTAGGATACTGTTGGTGAAAGTCTGATCATTCTCTTCCCCTCCCTTCAAGAATGACATCATTGAATTATTGTTCCAAAGTTTCTACACAGATAAGAAAGTGAATCAGAAGTTGCTAATTACCTCTTTCACTTTGAGCCATACTTCCTGATGCACTTTTTTTTGGCATCATCTACCATGCTCATCTTTGCAATGAAGCAGTACTTCCCATGGGGACTACTAGCATTTGTACTGAGCCACAAAGGAAGGCAGCCATTCTAAGAGGCAAATATGAGAACAGGTATGTAAGACAGCCTACATAAAGACAAAGAGGCAGGAGATGGGATGCTGAGGTCAGGGAATGGTCTGAAGGAGTTGGACTAGATGGCTTCTGAGGTCCGTTCTAGCTCAAGAGCAACATTTTTCTATCAGTCTCTTCCTCTAACTTTAAAAGACAGAATGGTTTTACTGGAACTAAGATGGCAGAATGTCAAAAAGAGGTATAGTTGAGCTCCTCACCACCAGCTTCTTCATACAGATATACAAAATCCATCAGACCAAGTGCTGATAGGACAACCCAAGAAAAAATAATGAGTTATTTTTCCTTCCCAGGGTAGCATATGAAGACAGTTAGAGAAGTCTGTGCATCCTGGGTAGGGACTTGGCCAGCAGCCGCCATGTGGAGCATTCTAGTTCAGGGAAAAGCTACATACCAGGGCAAGAAGAAACCTCTGATTCAATACAGACGGGCCTGACCTGTAGGATGCAGGAACAAAGGCCAACCAGCAGTTCTTTCCCTCCCTTTCCAGCTGTATGCCATAGATGTAAGGCAGACCTATGCGCCTTGATATTCTGTGTTCTAAGCTAAAAATAAGTTCAGAAGCAAGGAACAGCTATACGGTTCACACTTTAGGAGTGGAACAAGATCTCATTGCAAGCTCTGACCTAGTCTGAAACTTCCTGTGGAATAATCAGGTCAAGAATCCCAGGTCAAAGGGGAATCTAAAATTTTGTCACTCTGAACCAGGGGAGCTTTCCAGCTGACTAATAATAGTGGCTAAGTCCAGGAGCAATTTATTGGAACAAACCCATAGGCATGTTTATCAGATCCAAATTCAAGACAGATAACTGAAAGGCTCAGATTAGGGGGCAGCAATCAGACTTTGCCCTGTATCCTATTACTTTGGGACCATTGAAAACTTGGAGGAGCTCAGTCTGAGTTATCTATGAGATCCTAGAATAACACAACACTCTACACTAAGACAATGTCAGCCAAGACATTTACTCCAAAAGTGTGCAGAGCCCATCCCTAACATAAATACCAAAATCAGGAAGTAACCTGGAAAAAGGAGAAAACAAAAAATGGAATCCTAATATAAAAAGCTATTATAGTGAAAGGGATACTCAAGATAAAATCCTAAAGAGAATGGCTCCAAAATATCTACAAGCAAAGTCTCAAGGAAAAATGCACACAGAATTGGGTACAGAAATACATCACCCACAACAGGGAAATAGGAGGGAAAGAGGAAAGGTAAAAAGAGAACACAAAGGTAAGTACATTAAGGGAGGAATTAGTTCTAAGCAAGGGTGGAGCTTGACAAGAAGCTTAAAAGAAGAGAGGACTCATGCTGACATCTGCTCCCTGCCTCTGGGGAGTGGACTGATGGATTCAAGAGGGCAGAATGAGCGACCTGGCCAATGTGGGAATTTATTTTGCTTGAATACATATGTTTATAATAAGGATTTCTTCTTGCTTTCTCAATGGATAGTGAAGTGGGGAAGGCAAATTTTTGTTAACTGAAAAAATGAAATTTCATCTAACAAATAATTAGCTTTGACCAACTATAGCACTGCTAGGTTTAGATTACAACAAGGTCCAAGAAAGAAGGTTCCTTATGTACAAAAAATATTTATAGCAGCATTTTGGTTTGGTAAAAAACTACAAACTATGGGTCTGTCATTTGTGCCACGACAACAAACTGTGTCTATGAAGTTATGTAATGGAATAGTCTTGTGGTCTGAAAAATGAGGAAGAAAAGATTTCAAAACAGCCTGGAAAGACTTGTATGAACTGATGCAGAGTGAGTGCATAGTACCAGGCGAAAAATTCACACAATGACAACACCTTTGAAAGCTGTCACCATGACCACTCATTATCTCAGAGGACTGATGAAGAATGCTAGCTACCAGAGAGGTGCTGAACTTAGAGGGCATAAGGAGACATATATTGTTTGGACACAGTCAAGGAGAGAAATTTCTTTTGTTTTGACTATGGGTATTTTCAATAAAGATTTTACTTGAGCTCCCCCTGCTCCCCAAGTATGGGAGAGAAAGAAAATAGATGTTAATTTGTTTTAAGCTACACTGAGGAGTTTATATTTTATCCTAAAAGCAATAGAGAGTAACTGAAGGTTTTTTGGGTGGGGAAGTGACACGGTCCAATCTGTGCTCAGGAATAACCATCTGCCAGTTTTAATAAAGATGGATTGGATGGGGCAAAACTTGAAGTATAAAGACCAATTATGAGACATCAGTCCAGGACAGAGATGATGAGACATGAACTAGGGCAGAGGCTACAGGAGAGAAAGGGATAGATGTAAGAGGCAGGACCAGTAAGAGTTAAGAACTAATTGGATATGGAAGAGAGGAGACTGAAGACAAGGGAAGAGTCAAGGGTGACTCTGAAGTTGAGAAGCTAGATGCCTCAGGGATGGCAGTACTGTCAACATAAACAGAGAAACTTGGAGGCAAGACAGTTTTGGGGGGATGACAGGGGAGAGTAAGTTTTACTTTGGAAGTGTTGAGTTTGAAATGTCTATGGGACACCTAGGTGGATATGAAGAGCAGACTGTAGATAATATAAGCCTGAAATTCAGGAAAGAGATTAGGTTTGAATATATAAATTTGGAAGTAATCTGCATAGAGATGATAACTGAACCCGTGAGAGCTAATGAGATCGCTGGAAAAAGCAGAGAAAACAGCCCAAAATAGAGGCATGTCGGGGACACCCACACTTAATGAGTGGGAGGATAATGATGACCTAGCAAAGGAAACTGAAAATGTCAGACTAGTAGGAAAGGTATCAAGAAGTCAAGGGAGGAGACAGTGTCCAGGAAGAGGGGTTGGGGGACAGTGTCAAAAGTTGCAGAAAGGCCAAGTAGGACCAAGGAAAGGCTATAGGATTTAGTAGTAAAGAGATTAACAGTAATGCTGTAGTGAACATTCTCAGTCAAATGGTAGGGTCACAAGTTAGATTTTATGGGACCTGAGAAATATATGGGAGGTGAACTAGCAATGACTATAGATGGCCTTTACTAGGAGTTTATGAAATGGAGAAGACATATTAGGATGACAGCCTGAGAGAGTAACAGGGACAAAGAAAGGACTTTTTAATTTGTTTTGGTTTTTAAAGGTGAAGAGACTAGGACATGTGTATAGGTGGCAGGGGAGAAGACAGTGGAAAAGGAGAAAAAAGATGGTAGAAAGAGAGGGAATAATCCAAGGGGAAAGTTCCTGGAGGAGATGGGAAGGGATGAGATCAAGAGAACAAGCGTAAGGTTTAGTTTTAGAAAAGAGAAGACCCATTCCTTCAGCAGAAGTTGGAGCAAATGAGAAGAGACTGATAACAGGTAAAGAGAGATTTTACATCGAGAAGTGAGGTCACAATGACTATTCTCTTAATAACAGAAAGGCAAGTTCCTTGGCTAAGAAGAAGCAAGTAGGAGATAGTATGGGAAACCTAAAGAGAGAAGATTTGGACTATGACCACAGAAAGTAACAGGAAATAAGTCAAGCTGGAGCTACATCGTGCAGTGCTTTAAGTTCTAGGCTGAGGACTTTGTGCAGTACCTGATTTCAAAGGAATGATGCAAGGTCATGCCAATTGAGTGAGCCTATTCTTCAAGGAGTTATTTTCTTCAGCATTTTTTTGGGTCTCCTTAACCAAGGTATTGACCCGTTTTTCATACTTTTCTTGCATCTCTCTCATTTCTCTTCCCAGTTTTTCCTCCACCTGTCTAACTTGCTTTTCAAAATCCTTTTTGAGCTCTTCTAAGGCCTGAGCCCACCTGACATCCCCCTGGGGTGTCTGGGGTACTGAGGCCCCGCCCTCCACGTCTTTCCCTGATTGCAAGAATACGTCCTCGTCATCAGATCTGAATGTCAGGCTCATTTGCATTTGTTGGAAAAAACTCTCTATAGTCTTATTTTTCTTCCCTTTTCTAGGCATTTTCCCAGCCAGTTACTTGACTTCTGAGATTCCTGTCCACCCCCACCTAGATCCGCCCAGCTAGTGCTTGGGGTCTGAGATTCAAATGGACTTTCCCCATCGCCGGCCGCTAATCAATGTGAACTTTAGTTCTGGTGCTGGGGTGGGGGCAGGGCCGCCTCCCAGGCTCAGCTCCCTCAGGGGCTTTATGCAGAGACCTTCAGGAACGGAGTGGGTGGGGGGTGGGGGCCGCCACCCAGGCTCAGCTCCCTCAGGGGCTTTATGCAGAGGCCTTCAGTAGTGGAGCAGGGTGGGGCAGGGCAATCTCCCAGGCTCAGCTCCCTCAGGTTGCTTATGCAGAGACTTTTAGTAATGAAGATCCTGCCTGCTGCTGGGGAAGTCTCGGCCGCAGCCGCTGCTGCCTCCGCCGCTTCCTGCCCCCGTTTCTGCCGCCACCACTTCCTCCCGAGGGGGCCCGAGTCACGGAGACACTCCGCTCCCCATCTCGTCCAGCCTAGCCTTCTCTCTCACTGACCTGCAGCTTCTGTGGCTGGAGGGACTTTCCCGGCTGCCGGAGCTTCCGTCCCTGAAGTCTGCTCGGGTCAGCTTCTCTGTGGCCGTGGCCAGGGCAGTGCTGGGGGTGGGGTCCGCTTTCCGGGGCGCGACGGACCCTGGGGACGGCTCTCTGGAACGGAAATCTCTTCCATTCCGTTTCTGTACCCCTTTCAGTGGTCCTGAAGTTATGAGGAGTCTCTTTTTACATTAATTCTATGGGCTGTGGGTTGGAGCTTGTAAACGTGCGTCCTTCTACTCCGCCATCTTGGCTCCGCCCCCCATAGTCATGCTTAATAAAGTCACAGAACCCATCATCACCAGGTCACTCTACTATCAATTAAACTGGTCTTCAAAAACCAGACACATCCTACTGCTGGTACCATTCTTAAAGCATTTCGGCATGATAAGAACCTGAGCTTATGTGGCACCAGCACAGCCTTCAAAAAACCCAATTACCTGCATGCCACAATGCGAATGATGTCAAATAGCATGTAGTATGTCATACTTTCTGCTCTCCCAAACTATATGGATTATATAAATGTCCTGTAAAGTTTAAATGTAAACTGTAGTTATTTCTATAATCTTTTCAACTATTATAGATTTATCTAAACAAAAGCTACATTTTGACCCAAAGTTCTCTTGAGACCCAATTCCTGAAGTTTCAAGAGTAATTCTGTATTTCTTTAAGGGACTAGCAAGTGATGTAAGTGATACTTAGGAAGCCAATTATGTATTAGTATTTCCTGCCTTTGTATCTCATCTTCCCTCACTCACGCTCCCCTCAACAGCCTTTTAATTTGTCTATGCTATCATCAGTGTAATTTTCCTACACAGTTGATTTTATCTTCTATTTGCCTTTACTTCCTCCATATCTCCACTTTCTAGATTTCTACCTGGATACTAGGCTCCTACTTTAGCTTCAGAAAGCAGATAACTTCGTAACAGGAACTCTCTGCTCACTTCCTGGTTAACCACCAACATGGAACTCACTATACAAAGGCACTAGATTATACAAACTGAAACAGAGATGAAGCAATTTAGTGAAGGTCAAAATTTGAGGCCACAGGGAAACTAGATAGATGGCCGACTTAACTTCTTGTTAACTGTTTCTTCCTTCACTATGCTAGAAGTCTAAGGTGACAGAAAAAAAATACAATAATAAAGAAAAAGATTGAGGCTTCAGATATAAACTGACCAACAACTCAACAACCAGCAAGGCTCTATTAGTCACCTGCTACGTTCCAGGTACAGTATTAATCTCTGGGGGTGCAAGTATAAAGAACAGAACAACCTCTACCTGCCAGTTTAGTTCTGATTGGGGAAGACAAGAAATAGCGATGAATATGTATATGTATATATGTATTATATATATATATATATACACACACACACACACATACACATACACACACAATATAAGTATTAGGTGAATCAACACAAATGCATACAAAGTAGTTAAACATAAGGTAATTTGGGAGAGAGGGCACTGCAGTGGTGGGGATTCAGCAAGGCTTCAGACAGAGAGTGGCTGAACTAAATCTTCAAGGAACAGGGACTTCACAATTCAGAAATAAGGAAAGAATTCCAGGCACAGGGAATCTGCTTGTGCAAAGGCACAGAAATGGGAAGAGGAGTGCCTAGCAGGGGTGGAAAATCTGCAGCCTTGAAGTCACATGTGGCTCTCTAGATTTCAAGTGCAGCCCTCTGACTGAATCCAAACTTCATAAAACAAATCTTTGTGACAAACAAAGTGTGAGGAACAAAGAGAAGGCTGATTTTGCTGTACTGCCGAATGTGGAAGAGGGAACAGTACTGGACAGGGCTAAGAAAGAAAAGTCAAGAGTTAGATTGTTTAGGTTTTTAAAAGCTAAGCCAAATACCCTTTACTCAGCAATACCACTACTAGGTATGCATCCCAAAGAAATGAAAGAAGAGGAGGAAAAGGATCTTTAGGTACAAAAATATTTATAGCAACTTTTTTGTGGTGGCAAAGAATCAGAAATTGAAGGGATGCCCATCAGCTGGGGAATGGCTGAACAAGCTGTGGCATATGATTATGATGGCACACTACTATGCTCTAAGAAATGACAAGCAGGATGCTTTCAGAAAAAGTTGGAAAGATTAAATGAACTAGTGCAAAGTGAAGTGAGTAGAACCAGGAGAACACTGTACACAGCAACAGTAATATTGTATTAAAAGGAACTGTGAATGACAACTATTCTCAGCAATACCAAGATCTAAGATAATTAATGAAGGGCTTATGAGGAAAAAGAACTGATGGAGTCCGAATGCAAACTGAAGTATATTATTTTTTTACTTTATGTTTTCATTGTTTTGTCTTGGGTTTTTTTTTGTCTATGTTTTCTTTCACAATATGACTAAAATGGAAATGTTTTGCATGACTGCACAAATACAACCTATATCAAACTGCTTGCCTTCTCAATGAGAGGAAGAAGTGGGAAAAGAGGAAGGAGGGAGGGATTTTGGAACTCAAAAATTTTTTCAATGAATGCTAATAATTGTCTTTATACGTAATTGGAAAAAAATGAATTTTTTTTAATAAAAGCTAAGCCAAGAAGTTTATATTTTCTCCTTGAGATAGCAGGAAGTCACTGAATGGGATGAGTAGGAGAAAACTATGGTCAGATCTGAGCTTAAGGAAAACAACTATGGCAACATTTTGGAGGATGGACTGTAGTGGTAAGAGTCTTGAGACACAGATCAAATAGGAGGTTGTTGCAATAATATAGGTGATAGATGATAATGATCTAAACTAAGGTGATACAGAAGGCTTGCTACTTAAAATGAAATGTTATAACTGTGTCCCTTGTCCATTCAAATTTACACACCTAAATAAAAACAACCTAATTTTAGCCACGAAATAGGTAAAAACTTCTCCTTACCATGATTCTTACCATTAATATTAATACTTTCCCTCAACAACATATCTGTAAAGTGCTTAACAACTGTCTGACACACAGGAGCTACTTAGTAAATGCTTGTTCTGCCCCTGCCATCTCCCAATAATGAGGTTATTCTTAGACAATTAAAGGAAACAGCCTTAACAATTTACTTTCTGTTCTGCCACTAGTTTAATGGCAGAAAAGCATAACTCCCCACTTTAACATATTCTCCAACCAGCTGTCAGAATGATTCTCCTAAAAACCAGATCTCTTTCTTCTCCCACTCCTGCCCTGCCCTGACCCCAGGCAATAAACTCCAGTGGCTCTCTATTGCCTCTAGGAAATAAAACTTTCAAAGTTTTACATAATCTCACCCCTCATGACCTTCCTAGTCTTTTTATACCTAACATTCCTCCAGGTGCTCTGAAATCCAGTGGCCTCCTTGTTGTTTCTCCCATACAACACTCAGTCTCTCAATAAAGCATTTTCTCTTGCTGTTCCCATACCTAGAACATCCTCCTGGCTTTCCTGGCTTCCTTCAAGTCCCATCTAAAATCCTACTTACAAGAAACCTTTCCTAGTCTTACTTAATGCTAAAGCACGCCTCTGAGATTACCCCCAATTTTACCCTTTATACGTCTTGTTTGATTTATATATACAAATTATAAAATAAGACTCTAGTACTAATACATGGTTGCTTGTACGTTGTATCCCCTCAAATGTGAGCAGGACTATTTTCTTTTCTTTGTTGTATTCCCACCATTGGAAAGTGTCTTGCACATAATAGGGGCTTAATAAATGCTAGCTAGTTGACTTCTAATAACTAACACTCAAGGTAGGTAGTGTGAATATCCCTTTTTCAGGTGAAGAAGCTTGAGACATGGAGCAACTAAATGATTTGCCCAAGATCAAAAAACTAGATCTGAAATGGGATGTAACCTGGGTCTTCTGACACCAGGACCAGTGTTCTTTCCCCTGCACTGGAACTACACTACACTACACTGCCTACTTATTCAGTTCCACTAGAGAATTCAGTGAGGGTAGGTGGCCCTCATGATCACTTCTGCTGAGTTCTTACAACAGTCTCTTAATTGGCTTTTCTTGCCTCAAGACTCTCCTCACTCCAAACCACTGTTCACATGGCCACCAAAGAAATTTTCCTAAAGGGAAATTCTGATCATGTTAGTCCCTAATCAATGAACTCTAATGACTTCTTGTCATCTCTAGGGTTAAAACATAAGCTCCTGTCTTACAGTTATAATCCTTCACAACCTGGTTTTTTCCCATCTTTTTAGACTTCCTACATATTACTCCCCTCTACTCATGCAAGTCTATATGTAGCAGGCTCCTAACCCTCCCATTTCCTGTCTCTGTGCCTTTTCACAAGCTCTCTCTCTTCCTCAGAATGCTCTTCCTCTCTCCTTCACCCTCAGCCTCCAGGTAGCCTTAATTTCCCCCAAGACTCAGTTCAAATGTCACCATCTGCTAGAAGCTTTTTCCAGTTCCTTCCAACTGCTGTTGCCTTCCCCAATAATTTTACTGTGCATTTACTTTGAAGAGTCTCATATAAATACCTACACATATACATCTTCTCTCTCCTCTTACACTGTATGGTCATTGAGGATAGAGCCTGCTTTACTTTTGTCTTTGTTTAGCATAGTGCCTGGCACAAAGTAGGTACTTAAGAAGTATTTCTGGGGGCGGAGCCAAGATGGCGGAGTAGAAGGACGCACGTTTACGAGCTCCGAAACCAAAGCCCATAGAATTAATGTAAAAAGAGGCCCCCATAACTTCTGGGTCAATACAAGGTGTGCAGAAACGGAGTGGAAGAGATTTCCGTGCCAGAGAGCCCTGAAGAGCCGTCCCGGGGTCTGTCGCGCCCCGGAAAGCGGACCCCACCCCAGAGCGGCCCGCGGCCCCAGAGAAGCTGACCCGAGCAGGCTTCAGAGACGGAAGCTCTGGCAGCCGGGAAAGTCCCTCCGCCCACAGAACCTACAGGTCAATGAGAGAGGCTGGGCTGGAGGAGGGGAGCGGAGTGTCTCCGCGGCTCGGGCCCCCTCGGGAGGAAGCGGCGGCGGCAGAAACGGGGGCAGGAAGCAGCGGAGGCAGAGGCGTGGGCGGCGGCTGAGGCCCAGGACTCAGGAATCCCCCAGCAGTAGGCAGGATCCTCATTATGGAAGGTCTCTGCATAAACAAGCTGAGGGAGCTGAGCCTGGGAGACGGCACTGCCCCACCCGCTCCATACGGAAGGCCTCTGCATAAAGCCCCTGAGGGAGCTGAGCCTGGGAGGCGGCCCTGCCCCCACCCCAGCACCTGAACTAAAGCTCACTGATTGACAGCCAGCAGGAGGAAAGCCCATTTAAATCTCAGAGGCCAAGCACTAGCTGGGCGGATCCAGACGGGGGTGGAAAGGAATCTCAGAAGTCAAGTAACTCTCTGGGAAAATGCCTAGAAAAGGGAAGAAAAATGAGACTATAGAGTTTTTTCCAACAAATGCAAATGATCCCGATCTTCGGGTCTGACGAAGATGAGGACGTATTCTTGCCATCAGGGAAAGACGTGGAAGGCGGGGCCTCAGTACCCCAGACACCCCAGGGGGGTGGCGGGTGGGCTCAGGCCTTGAAAGAGCTCAAAAAGAATTTTGAAAAGCAAGTTAGACAGGTGGAGGAAAAACTGGGAAGAGAAATGAGAGAGATGCAAGAAAAGTATGAAAAACGGGTCAATACCTTGGTAAAGGAGACCCAAAAAAATGCTGAGGAAATTAACACCTTGAAAAATAGCCTCACTCAATTGGCAAAAGAGGTTCAAAAAGCCAATGAGGAGAAGAATGCTTTCAAAAGCAGAATGAGCCAAATGGAAAAAGAGGCTCAAAAGCTCACTGAATTTAATAGCTCTCTCAAAATCAGAATGGAACAGATGGAGTCTAATGACTTTACGAGAAACCAAGAAATCACCAAACAAAACCAAAAGAACGAAAAAATGGAAGAGAATGTGAAATATCTCATGGGAAAAACAACTGACCTGGAAAATAGATCCAGGAGAGACAATTTAAAAATCATAGGACTACCTGAAACTCATGATCAAAAAAAGAGCCTAGACATCATCTTCCATGAAATTATCAAGGAAAACTGCCCTCACATTCTAGAACCAGAGGGCAAAATAAGTATTGAAAGAATCCATCGATCACCACCTGAAAGAGATCCAAAAAGAGAAACTCCCAGGAACATTGTGGCCAAATTCCAGAACTCCCAGCTCAAGGAAAAAATCTTGCAAGCAGCTAGAAAGAAACAATTCCAGTACTGTGGAAATACAATCAGGATAACTCAAGATCTAGCAGCTTCTACATTAAGGGATCAAAGGGCGTGGAATAGGATATTCCAGAAGGCAAAGGAACTAGGACTCAAACCAAGAATCACCTACCCAGCTAAATTGAGTATAATACTTCAAGGGAAAATATGGTCTTTCAATGAAACAGAGGACTTTCAATCATTCTTAATGAAAAGACCAGAGCTGAAAAGAAAATTTGACTTTCAAACACAAGAATGAGAAGAAGCATGAAAAAGGAAACAGCAAAGAGAAGTCTTAAGGGACTTACCAGAAGTGAACTGTTTACATTCCTACAGGGAAAGACAATATTTCTAACTCTTAAAACTTTTCAGTATCTGGGTAGTTGGTGGGACCACACATACACATGTACATGCATGCACACACATACACGCATGCACACACATACACACACATACAGAGACAGAGAGCACAAAGTGAACTGAATAGGATGGGACCATACCTTAAAAGAAATTAAGGTAAATGGTGAGAGAGAAATGTAGTGGGAGGAAAGAGGGGGAAATGGAAGGGGGTAACTATATGTCATTTAAGAGGCAAGTAGGAGATTTTTTTAGTGGAGGGAAAAAGAGGAGAGCTGAGAAAAAAAAAAAACCAAGAAGTTTACCTTCATCACATCTGACTAAACGAAGGAGTGAAATGCACACTCATTTTGGTATGAAAACCTATCCTACAGTATAAGAAAGTGGGGGAGAAGGAGATATTGCAAGGGGGGAGATGATGGAAGGGAGGGCAAAGGGAGGAGGGAGCAATTTGAAGTCAACACTTGGGGAGGGACAAGATCAAAAGACAGAAGAGAAACAATGAGGAGCAGGTTAGGAGGGATGGTAATCCAGTTAGTCTTACACAACACGACTATCAGGGAGGTCATTTGCAAAACTACACATGTATGGCCTATATTGAATTGCCTGCCGTCCCAAAGGGAATGGGTGGGGAGGGAGGGATGGGGAGAATTTGGAACTCAAAGTTTTAGGAACAACTGTTTAGTATTGTTGTAGCAACTAGTAAAGAAGACATACAGTTAATGAGGAATAGAAAGTCATCTGGCCCTACAGGAGAAAAGAGAAGATGGAGACAAGAGAAGGGAGGGATGACAGAAGAAAGGGCAGATTGGAGACAGGGAAAATTAGATTGCTTGGGGTATTGGGGTAGGGGGAGGGGAGAAAAGGGGAGAAAATTTGGAACCCAAAAATTTGTGAAAATGAATGTAAAAAGTTAAATAAATAAATTAAAAAAAAAAAAGAAGAAGAAAAAGAAGTATTTGTTAAGTTTGAAGCTAGAGAAACAGTGATGATCCTAAGGACCAGAAGACTGTATTGTGGAATTTAGAATCTGTTCTCTAAAGGAATTATGGTACTTGGGTTTTAGATACTTAGATTTAAATTGGGATGCATGATTATATCAGAAAGATTCCCAAGGAGTCTTAAAAAATATCATATGGTAAACCAAATGATCAGATCGAAAGGGGATATCTTGAATGGAAAATTCTAAATACCCAACATACACCAGATTTAAATTCAAGTATAAAGTTAGTACATCTGCAAAAGAATTTTGAATAACAAAATATAAGCCTCCAGAAAATATAGCAATTAATTTTAATAAAAATTTGTAATAGAAACTATTATTTAGTCCCAACTCCAGAGCAAGAAAATTTATAGTCAGGAATGAATGCTTATATCCTTTTTAGGCAAAGAGAAAGAGCAGATGGTGAGATCACATTTCTGAACAACTGGGTATATCAGAAGAAAGGGCAAAAAATAGGTTATTTAAATGTCATACATACTACAGTCTTGACAAGAACTAATGAATGCCTCCACTTTCGCTTTTAACTCCAGTGAAGTAGTATGTTAGTGAAGGTAATTTTCAAGGAGGACCATCTATTTTCAACAGAAAAAGTCTTTTTTATAGCTCCAAAACTGAAAGAACGGACTTGAGTGTTCTGGGGGAAGTGAGAATGGGGTACCCCACAGAGAAGTTCCAAATTGTTTGTCCCTGAGTATTTTAGTAACTGTATATAGGTAGAGTTGAGTCACTCTGATTTCCCATTACACATATTCACACCAACATCAAGGCTCACTGTGGGGTTTTTGCACTGATCTCAAAATTGAATGAAACATTTGCAGATACATAATTTTAAAGCCCTGAGCAAGACATATTTTCTCCTCATATCAAAAGTGTTATAAATGCTTCAAGGAAAATTTTTGAAAATGATTCCCTTTATGAAAAAAGCACCAAACAAGTCTAGTTAGTGCCAAGAACTTTCTCCCTTTTCCTGAGAAAAGTCCATAGTTGAACTCAATCTTTAATAAAAACTTCCCTTTCAAAATTCATTTGTGAATTTTAGAGTATCACTATTCTGACAGAAGCAGGAAGAACTGAAAGGTAACTGGGTCACAGTACATTATTATTCTATGTTAATGTTGTCTGTGAAGAGACAAGAAGGAAGGCTTGGAAAGATGACACCCAGAGAGAGTACTGGTGCTGACGCTTAGGAAAGGTGTTAGAAGCCCCTGCATGAATGAGGTGGGGCTGGTGAGGGAGATGCTCATAAAGGATGCTTGAGAATTTTAGAACAGAACAACTGAGACTAGATGGTTTGGAGTTAAAGATTAATGGTAGCTGGAAGGAACTTTATTGATTATCCAGTCAAATCCACTTGTTTTATAGATGAGGAAAGAGGCCCCAAGAGACTGACCCAAAGTCACAGAGGTAGAGTAAAATGGCAAAATTTGGAAAGGAAACCAGTTCCTCTGAGCCCGATCCAGCGCTCTTTCTACTGTACCACATTCCATTCAGTACTGCTATGGAAGGCTAAAAGCACACTGTGTCCAGCAAAGATGCTTATCATGGAAAAGTTGAGGAATGTCACTGAGTCAAGGTCTGGGAGTTTGTTAGAAATCTGTATTTGATATCAGTGATGGCTCTGAGACTCAGACAGGAAAGGGCCTTGCTTCTCCAAGGAAGGAGAAGGCTGAAGGAAGTAGCCTAGCTCTAGTCTGAATATGGAAAGTATGGAGAAAATAGCAAAGCTAGGGGATGACCTCCAGGACTTGGTTATAATGGGAGCCATCTAATTTAGGAGATGACAACTTAGGCAAGCTAACAGTCCCACCAGATTGTGCAGTCATCATTTACCTGTTCTAGTGTCCGTAGCTAAAGTTTGTATACCTAAAGAGCAACTCTCATGGTTAACAGTCAGCATTGACAACAACAACTACTGTGTTGTGCTGCACAAACACAATGACTCAACAAGCACCTGTTAAACGCCTGCTACATGCCACACACTGTTAAGAGCCGAAGATACAATTCAATAAGAAGATATTGTGAAACAAAAAGATACTGTGAAGGAAAGGTCAACTACAAAAGAAATGAAAGGGGAAAAGCACTTACAAGAATTTGGGAGAAGATATCCCAAGTCCCTCAGTCCACTAGGTGTGGGCATCAGCAAAGCATTCCAAGCAGCCAACAAGGAATATGGCCAGGGAAGCTTTGGCTTAGGAAATGTCTAAGGGATAATGTGCTTACATCCAAAAAGGGGAGACGTCATGTACACGTATATAGGAACCAAGCAGTGAAGATTACTGTTAGTGAAGGGAAGGGTGCATAACTTTAGAAACTGCACTAGTTTGAGTTCAGCTGCCAAGAACAGCTGCACATCCAACTACCACTGTGACTCTGAACAAGTTACTTCTCTCTCTGTGCCTCAGTTTCCTCATCTATAGAATAACAGGGTTTACCTCAAATGCCTCAAGGTCCCTCACCTCTAGATCTATGATCCTATGATTTGTGTCTATTTCACTAATACAAAAATGCAAACAACTGGAGAAAAAACAGCTTTATGGACATCAGAAAAGGCTAAAGGTTATGCTAGTCATTAAATTACATACATTTTCCTGCCAAAGCACTTTGGAAAGTCCCAAATGTATTTAGAAAAATGCAAAGCATAGTTTAAAATCTGAAAGTCAGGTATGGGTAATGAAAGGATAGCTTTAAGCATCAAACGAAGAAATCAGGAAGATAAAACTTTTCTATATGACCATTTGTTGGGAAGAGGATATTCAGGAAAGAAGCAATATCTATTTTAGAAGAAATTTGGTTCTATTTAGAAAACCTGTACCTGAAATTGAACAAAATGTGAAAAAAAACTTTCAGAACTCAATTTCAAGGTAAGGAATTTCTGCCTATAATTATAGAATTAATCATCTTAAAAGAAAAGGTAAATAGAAGGCTACTTCTGTCTCATGACATCTGAATGCTAAAACAAGCAGTACCTATGACTGATAGTAATTTCTTTTTTTGTGGTGTTTTTTTAAAAAATTAATTTATTTGTTCTCAGTTCTCTACAACCACTTCCATAGGTCTTAGATTTTCAATATTAATTTCTGATGACTGTGTTTAGATGTGTTTGAAGATTTAGTCCTGGAAGCACAATATTTTCTTGTAGTTTTAAAATATTAATATAGGTGTTGTTTACAACCAGAAGAAACTTTAGCACCTACAGGCTACCTGCAGGTAGGTCACAGGGACTAGTACACAGTAGGATAAATAAATGTTTGCTGATAAGATTGTCATTTTCCAGATAAGAAAACAGAAGTCCAGAGGTAGCATAATCACTAGTGATAGCCGTTTAGGTTTCAGCTCAGGTTTCCTGATTCCCAGGTCAGCAGCTTTTTAGTTTTGCTCACACTGTCTCTCAAAGATATCATAAATATGCCAGTACTAGAGAGATTTTCTTTGGACTTTTTATTTTTGGGGGGAAGTAGAGGAAACTGGAGATGGTGACCTGATAGAGGAGGGAATTCAAGAAAGTAAAGGCTTACCACATATGTATCTAATTCTAAGATGCACCACAGTTAAACTCATTTACTATCTTATACTCTTCCTACAGAGAGTTTCGGTTCAAAAGGTACTTCCCCTTAACGTAAGTCCAATGGAAGCATTTCCATTTCAACCCTTCATTCCCATGTGTCAACCCACTACAGTCTCTAACAATGTTACAGACAAATCATATTAACACAGAATTCCATTATGTTAAAATCCTCTGAGGGAGGAAGATTTGTTTCTGGCCTTGATATGTGATCAACCACAAAACACCCAAAACAAATCTCTAAAGAGTCTGAACAAGTGGCAGACAACATGACCTTTAATAAAGGTCTCAAGTCAAAAGAATACTAGTTCTCTATGTGTAGTACTTACTACTCAGTCCAGTAAGCATACTTTCCTACTCTCCTCAACTGTTTCTTTTTCTAAATTATTGAAATTTTACATTACAACTGATTAAGAACTATTAAATAAAAATCCCTAATACATAGCATGCGTTATACTTACTTATTAGTAATGATGGATAGGAGGATTTTCAATGAGAAGCAGCTTTTATTTTCTAAACCTCTTTCAGGGGGATGCCGAATATAGGAAGTATATCTTATGGTTTTAGCTACTAGAAACATCTTAAAAACCTCCTACTAAGGAAAAACTAATTGAAGTTTTAAAGACGTTCTTAGTAACAGACATCATAAAACTTGTTTCTCAGTTTCTTTATCCACCTAAAGTCAGTAAAGAAACTTTCGCCTTCTTATACAACTCACTTGTCAGGCAGAGACAGTCTCAAGTCAATTCCTTTGATGTACAGTAACACAGAAGGATAGCTTTAAAAACTAAATTTCATTTCTTATTTCTAATCAAGATAAAGTGGAAATGACACTTTTGGCTTTAATATGTTCCAAATTTAGAATACTCAGCCATTTCTTAAAAGATGGACAAAATTGGGGATAGAGACAGGAGTAGGGTGGCAGAAGGTAATAATTAGTACAAAACTTTTAAAAAACTGCTGATGCTCATTCAGTCTTTTGGTGGCAATACTAATTCACAGAAAATTATTTAAAACATTGATATAGTTAAAGAGCCCACATAAAACTTGAAGGTGGATAAGATGTAATTGAATACTATGAAAAAGGAAAATGTTGCATTGGTCTATAAACTCAGAAATCAATGAATGTCAAGAATACAGTGAAGTGAGTATTATTAGGAAATCAAAGACCAATAGAAACTGATAAAAAATCAAAAGACCCATTTTTAAGGAAAATCAACACATGGTCTTTGACAGATAATAAACATAACTTCAAAATGTAAAGCTTAATATTCTCTTTCCAAATGCTTTTTAAAAATTCCTCAAAACAGATTAAACATAGAAAGTCAGATATAGATAGGGGGAAAATAGCTTTTGTCTTTTTCCAGATAAATATTCTAGGTTTACTCCAGTACATAAAAAAGTGGTATATAAGTGACCATATTATTTCAGTAGAACATGTCTCTAAGTACCTCAATTATGATTCTAAGTTTATAAAAATGGGGAAAGATTACGGGAATATACATTAAATCTCATCAATGAGCATTACTGAAAAAAAGTTGTGGCAGACAGGTACCAATCAAATAATCAATATGCAGGAAACAACTACATCATCCTGCTTTAAAAGTACAAACTAATACTACAATTTGATTTAGTTTAAGAAATTCACTAGAACAAAACTGACAGCTGTATTATGATCACATTTCCAGTCTGTTTATAAGACAAAATTTCATTTCTCCATATTTCTACTTCATTTCTGAAAAAAGGTAAGCAGTATTATTCATCAAACACTCAGAGAAGAAGTGTAATTCACAGAGAGAGGGGAAATGATGTTAATTTCATGTTATCATTCCCTTGGAGAACAAGCAGTTTAATCCAGACATGATCCTCTTTCTGGTTAGCATAGCATATAGCCCTAGTTTCAAGGAGGGAGAAGAAAAGAGCATGCAAGCAGAGCATCAAAATAAAAAATAATTAAGACTGCAGTGGATAATTTTCAAAAATTAAAATACAGTCTACATTCTGTACATTTTATGTAGATTTTTAGAATCTTTGTGTAATGTACTATTTGAACAAAAACAAAAATTTTTAAAAATACTGTATATCAAATTCTGTGGAAAATGTGGCCAATATTCATAGTTAGGAGAATTTGTGAATGACAAGAACATAACCAAATGCACAGTGTGTGTAAAAATTCATTTTAGTTATATTAAGGCCTCCTTAAAAAGTTTGGTCATCACAATTGTCTCAAACCACTAAAGCTTTTACACTTAAAAAGGCCAATTTCATGTTAATGAAATCACCTTAAGTGTTTATGAATAAAGTGGCTGCTATATCTAGTTTTTTAATGCTGTTTCCCCATCTGAATACATTTTAAAGTAGACCAATCAAACTTGAATTACCTTCTCTTTAAGAAGAAAACAACAAAAAGGGGAAAATATTACCCACAAAAGCCACAACGGCCACATGCACTTGCTTTTCAAATGCCACGTATACACTTGCCTCTCACTCTTCCATTGCTAAAGAAACTCTCAGCGCTCTGTCTCCAAGTACCTGAACTTAAATGCTCCAAAAGCTTCATTTTATTTGGAAGTGTCTTATTTTCACCTTCACTTTCTAAGAAGCACTACTGCAATTTAACTCATAATGTAGAGTTGGATAAAATGCTTGACCTGTACCTTTTATCAATCAACTATATACTCCACCAAAACTTCTCAAAAAACACCCAACTGAATTAAAGTATACTTAAATTAACAATATGATTGATGAAAACAAGAAAATATATGAAAAACTGTTACTGCAAAGTGCCATGGCTATTGTATGCTATTTACTGTATTTATGTTGAACAATCACTAATTTTTCGATCTTTCATATTATTCCTTTGCTCATAACTACCTTGGAATGCTGCCTTTTTTGTTTTAAACAAGGCTAATTATAGAATAAATGAGAAAGCACTGAAACAATTTTACGGAAAAAATTTTTGTATAGTGATAGATAGGATTATAACAATAAACACCGTTGTTACATTGCTGAGTCGTTTCAGTCACGTCCAACATCTTCCTTACTCCATTTGGGTTTTCTTGGCAAAGATACTGGACTGGTTTGCCATTTCCTTCTCCAGCTCATTTTACAGATGAGGAAACTGAGGCCAACAGGGTTAAGTGACTTGTCCAGGGTCACACAGCTAGTAAATCTAAGGCCAGATCTGAACTCATGAAGATGAGTCTTCCTGATTCCAAGCCCAGTGGGTCACCTAGCTGCCCTAATTACAGCTAGCTGCCCTTTATTATAACAATAAACAGTGGATATCCTGAAACAAAAGGAATGGAGAAGACAGATCACTTACATATGAATCAAACCATATGATTAAAGTTGTCGAAACTCTCAGGAGGCAGTAAAATTTCAGGTTAACATAAACCTAGAGCTAGTCACTTGACAAAAACTCTAATTTGTCAAGAATCAAGTATCCAGGACTCTAAATATGGTATGCTAAAACTTAATAAACTTTGAAATAAAGAATCATAACTTGACTAGGAATTAGAACACAGAATGATTAATTTTTCTATTTCTGTCATCAATCTGCAATTTGGCCACAGACTTAGGTTTGAAGGGAGAACAAAACAATAGCTCGTAAGCCTCAGGGGTACTGCTTGCATTCTGATCTGTCTCCACTAAATTTCCTCATCTATTAAATGAGACAATTTGGAGTAAGTGGCTTGATTTCCCTTCTAGTTTTATTATCATATGATAATAAGACCTCAGGTTATTTTCAGTGACTACATTCAATAATAGTATAAATCCCAAGAAGTTCATCTGCATGAAAGTTATGGAACACCTGCTAGACTTGAAATTTTTTCAAATATCTATGACTAGTTTGTTCAGTTAGTTACAACATGTTACCAGTGAAAGCAATGGTATGGGGTTGAATCTTAGATAGTCAAATTTATTTCACAATGTTTCATGATCACAGACTGTACTTCTAATACGAGGTCAGTTGTCTAACAAATGTGGGCAACTGATCATGAGAGAGAAAAGCTAAAAGTTCACAGATATGCCATTGATAACTCATTCTTGTTAATGGAAAAAACAACTGAAACTGCATGAGTGGGTAGCACCATCTCCCTATATCAAGAGTGGCACATTATTACTACTATTACATGTTTCAAAATTACTTAGTTCTTGGGAAAAAGAAGCAATCTAGACAAAATGAAGGCAACCATGGCAAAATTACAGTGCTCCCCAACTTGAAAGAAAAGAGTCAGCATATAAAGAAAAATCAGGAAATGTGTAAGGATTTTAACAAAAACTATTAATTTAATCCTATAGCATTGATATAATTCTTCCAGTCTGTGCTCTTACACAACTTACAGCACCAAAATCACTATGGCGTTTAAAAATGTGGCAAGAAACTGGGAAGGGGGAAGGGCACACTCCGAGGGACGATTTAAAATTTCCCAGTTTTACTGAAAATTATATTCAAGGATAAGGAATCAGAACTAAATTGTTTATTTATTTTACAGTCATCAAGAGAAGTCTTTTTCTCTTTCTTACTTTCAAACCATTGGGTCTGAAGTTCAAAGAAACTGCTTCAAGGAATTATTTGAGAAGAACACAGCACCAGACAAAACTTCTCCTACAGCCCCGCTGAATCTGGCCACAAACTGCTATAACAAACTTTCCTTCAGCAAACCATCAGGCAGAATTGCCTTATTCAGGCTTGACCCCATTAGGGCCAAATGGGAGAAGACTTCAGAAGCTCAGTAAAGTGACCACGACTAGCCAGCAATCAATTAAAATTGGTAAGTAAAATAATGTGAAACTTTACTTCAGTTGGCTATCCATAAAGACAGAGGAGAAAAACGTGAATTTGCCAGCATGTTTTCTGACATTTAATTTTACTTCGTTGATGAAAATATTCACTGTCAAACTCAAGAAAAACTTTGTTTCATCGCAATCAAACTAGGCAACAGAATCAATCCATACCTTCTAATGCTCTTGAAGAAACCCCTGTCATCATCTAGTAGGGAATGAAACAATAAAAGGGCAAAGGTGGTGGGAAAGGAGACAGGTAGCATACACCGAGAATTAAATTGTTTGTCTAAGGTTCTAAGAAAGCGGAAAAATGACAGAAGCAAGCAAAGAAAATAAAAACAGTTAACAGGTTGAAAACAGCACAGAGACAGGAGAAACCATCTGGCATGATCAGTCGATGTTCTACTCTGTAGACACAGAAAAGAAAAAACTATTGAAATGCTCAGAAGAGCACTCACAGCCTGACCTCAAAGTAGAGAACAATCCAGTGTACTTTTTTCAAATTAGAGTAGACATCACATACACGTAGTACAGTTACTAAAATTACTATATAGCAAGAAAAGGTCAAATGTTTATTTGTTTAGCACCTATAAAGCTTACAATTAGCTTTCTTCACAGTTACTGTTAATAATGAAGGGTTTCTTACTCAGATCCAGGACATCATCTGTTTTTATCAGGTCCTCTTCTCTTGTCAGTGGTAACTGGGTCTCAGGTTCATCTCGAAGTTGTAGTGACAGGGAGCGGTACATAAAGAAAACTCGAATTGCCTACAGAAATATGTAAGAAAATAGAAACAGTAAAACTGCTGAGTCATTAATTTAAAACTCCACAGAAAAATCATGTAGGAAGACCGAACTGTTACAGCAACTTAATGAAACACACACACACATCTCTTTTAACCCCTATTTCTTTTAGTTTCACTTTTTTGGCATAGGTTATACCTGGATAATCTATAGGGAAATAATCAATTAAGCACCCACGATGAACCAGGACCTGTGCTAGACATGAATGCAAGGTGAAACAAATATTCTCAACTGTATTTTTTAAAATATATTTTATTTTTGCAATGAACAAAATTCAAATTTTTCCCTCCCCTCCCCCAACCATTGGAAAAAACAAAAAACCTTGTTAACAAATAGGCATAGTCTTATAGCAACACTTTTTGTGATAGCAAAGCCTTAGAAAGAATAGATAACGCATCAGCTGAGAAATGATGAAACAAATTATAGCTCCTGAAAACATGAACTGTATGGAAATACAGCACATGGAAAATTAACGTGCAGTAAGAAATGACGCATGTGATGAATACAGAGAATCAGGGAAAGTTCTCCATGAACTGATGCAGAGCCAAGAAAACAATATTTGTATAACTAAAACAATGGAAATTGAAAGAACAATAAAAAATTGATTAAATATATCAAAATTATAAAGATCAAGCAGGACTCAAATGAAGAAATATGAAAGGATACCCTTAACAAATCCTTCCATGGAAATGGGAAGTCTACAGGTATTATACATTGCATATGCTTTTGGACTTTTCCAATGTCTTGCTGACTTCTGATTTTTTTTTTCCTCTTTAAAAAATACTATTTGTTATATGGAATGTGTCTCTGGGAGAGGGAGGAATACTTGGGAAAACTATGATCAAGATTGAAGTGGAAGATGGCAATAAACTTAATTTTATATACATATATATATATATATTCAACCAAAACAAATTTCTGAATTAGCTATATCTAAAAATAGATTCTGCAACTTGAGTGCATCTCTTCCACTTACTTTCATTTGCCCAGAGAAAATACATGGTAATACTGAAGTATGAGAAAGTGAGAATTAAAAGAAATTATTTAGGCAAGATTTTTAACTTTCTGCCTAATAACTTTTCTTTTGGGGGTACTGAATGATTTAAATTTACTCTTCTTTCCATTCTTTGGCTGGTTAGTAGAACATTAAAACAGCCAAGGAGAGTCACAGAATTTGCAGTTGGAAAGGAACTCAACCACTATCTAGTTCAACCTGTACCTGAAAGGAATTCCCATCATAAAGTATTTGACAAGCAGTCACTCAGCCTCAGGAAGGAAGACAGCAAAATGAAAAAACAGCAAGTAATCTGCTATACACAGTGAAGACAAGGGGTGAATGGGAGTTGACTGTGTAAAATAACTGATTTTCATATTGGCCAAAGGTTTTTTTAGCCCCTTTTTGCTATCCTAACCTCCCCTGCCTCCCCGCCAAAAATTACACTTTAGATTCTAACTTTATTGCTAACAAAAATTTTCAGTGAAGGAAAAAGGCATTTAAGTTCTTTTAACATCGATGAAGCTATTTTTACTTCCTTAAAAAAAGTATTGCTCAGACAGAAATCCCTCTCTTTTCTTTTGAAAAGGAAGAAATCTGTTTTTTTTTTCAGAAAGACATCAGAGTTCCTAGCAGTTAATGGTCACCTAGTGTTAATGGCCATAGTTATAATGTGTTCATGCAGATAATGTCTTTTCCAATACTAAAAATCAGTGGGCTTTCCAATCCCATTTTGCCCTAATTCCCATGTAAGAGGTTTGTCATGAGTAAGAATGTGAGCGCATTTTAACTCATTTCACTATACTTCTGTAGTAAAAGATGTTTTACTTCAAACTAATAGCACCACAACCATGATCAACTGTAGAGATTTGGTCAAGTAGACTTCAAAGTCTCTTCTAGTTCTAACATTATAAATGATAAAAGCTCTCATTTAAATACCAATAAAACCTTTCTTATAACCCTGCTATGAGGTAGAAAGCACAAATATTATTACCTCTAATTTATAGATATAACTGAGGCTTGAGGAAGTTAAATGGCTTGCCTATGGGCACATAGATAGGAAATAAGGGACAAGGACTTGAAATCAAATTATCTGATTCCAAGCCCAACATTATTTTTACTATACAATGCCAAAAGGATGGACAGGAGTCCAAAAGTCTATTTTTGCTCGCAAAAAGATCAATTTCCATTGACTAACATCCTAAGTGAGCATCAAGGAGTTTAAACAGGTCAAGCTTGTGTTTTGAACTCTTCGAAGGAAAGGCTTAAGTAATGCTATCGCTTTTTTTTTTTTAAATAGCTTGAAACTGTCTACATCTACAAAAAGATGTGCCAGAAGCAGAGAAAAGAAAACATTATCTCATTAAGCGATTGCCACTTTACCAAAGGTTTTAATTAAGGTCCATGCATTTATGCTACGTAAAGACTGATCCTGACAGAGTTGCCTTAGTATGCTACAGAGTACAAGATATGGGTGGCCACTGACAAGTTATTTCATTTTAAGAATTCGAAAGAAAAGTTCTTCCCATGTGTATAATGGAGGAAAAATTATCAAATTTTCAGAAAGCAGAAGTCTTATTTTCAAGTCAACAGCACAATACTCCAGAAGTATAAAAGCACATACTTAAGTGAAGAAAAATTAAGCAATATCCTGGCCTGGACATGTGAAAATAGAATCCTGTGTGTCTTATTATAATCCATTTCTTTAAAAAGTGAAACCTCAAAATGCAAAACGTGTGCTGAATTTGGCTCAAAATGCAGGTCTTTTTGGTAAAACATCTGGTTTCACTATAAACAACAAATGGGAAATATTTCCAGGAATATTTTTTAAAAAAATAAAATCTCCCCTTACATTTCCTGTTTCCTATGCAAACCCTTAAAAGAAAGAGTATCAAGCTTAAGGATACCAGGCAGTATGAATATTAAAAAGCACATAGATGAGAAGAGCAGGCTGCTACATTCTGAGGAAGCAGGACTAACCAATGCTGGTCAAACTTTACATGAGCAACAAGACATACCATGAACATGTGCCTCTGAGGTCTGTCTATGCACCCAGATGTTCCTTCATGGTGGCTCAAGGCAAGTTTTTGTTTTTTCCCCTTGAACTCATCAAAAAGAAAAAAGCAAAAGTCCTGATGCAAGATTCATCTTTTTAGCCTATTTATTTTTACTACTTTCCCCAATTACATGTAAAAACAATTTTAACCTTCATTTTTTATCATTTTGAGTTCCAAATTTTTCCAATTCTCCTTCCCATCTCCCATCATCAAAAAGGCAAGATATCTCTGCAGTCATACAAAACATATTTCTATATTAGTCATTGTTATGAAAGGAAACACAGAAGCCCCTCCCCACCAAAAAAAGAACAGTGTGCTATGATCTGCTTTTAGATTCCATCAGTTCTTTCTCTGGAGGTGATTTTTCATCACAGATCCTTCTGAATTGTATTGGATCTTTGTATTGCTGGAAATAACTAAGTCACCTGCAGCTGATCATTTTACAACAGTGCTCTTAATGTGTACAATGTTCTCCTGGTTTTGCTCACTTCACACTGTCTTTCCAGGTTTTTCTGAAAGTATCCTGCTCATAATTTCAACAGTATTCTATCACAATCATATATCACAACTTGTTCAGCAATTCCCCAATTGATGGGCATCCCTTCAATTTACAATTCTTTGCCACCACAAAAAGTCACTATAAGTATAGGTCCTTATCCCAGTCCTTTAAAAAAAAAAAATCTCTTTAGGATACAGACCTAGAAGTGGCATTGCTCAGTTAAAGCTCCCAGAAAACTTCATGGCTCTTTGGGCATAGTTCAAATTTCTCTCCAGAATGGATGGATTAGTTCACAATTCCACCAACAGTGCTTTAGTGTCCCAATGTTTCCACATCCCCTCCAATATTTGTTATTTTCTGTTTTTGGCCTATTAGCCAATCTAATAGGTGTGAGATGATCCCTCAGAGTTGTTTTAATTTGCATTTCTTTAATTAGTAGAGATTCAGAGTATTTTTTCCTATGATTATGGATATGCTTTGATTTCTTCATCTGAAAGTTACCTGTTCATATCCTTTGACCACTTATCAATTGGGGACTGACTCATATTAATATAAATTTGACTCTGTTATCTGTATTTGAGAGATGAAGTCTTTATCAGAGAAACTTACTACCAAATTTTTCCCCCAGTTTTCTGCTCTCCTTTGATCTTGGTTGCATGTGGTTTTATTTGTGCAAGACCTGTTTAATTTAATGTAAACAAAAATGATCTATTTTACCTCCTGTAATAGTCTCTATCTCATTTGATAAGAAATTCTTTCCTTATCCATAGATCTGACAGGTTAACTATTCAATGCTCTCCTAATTTGCTTATGGCATCTCCCCTTATGTCTAAATCATGTACCCATTTTGACCTTCCTTTTGGTACACAGTGTGAGATGTTGTCCATACCTAGTTTCTGCCAAACCACTTTCCAATACTCCCAGCAGTTTTTGTCAAACAGAGTTCTTGTCCCCAAAGCTTGGGTCTTTGGGTTCATCGATCGCCAGATCAATATGTTTATTTCCTACTGTGTATTACATACCTAATCTATTCCACTGCTCCACAACTCTGATTCTTGGCCAGTATCTGATTCAGGTCTGGTACGCCCAGGCCACCTTCCTACACATTTTTTTCATTAATTTCCTTGACGTTCTTTGACCTTTTGTTCTTCCAGATGAATTTTGTCATTACTCTTTCTAGTTCTGTACAATAATTTTTGGTAGCTTGTGTGGCACTAACTTCATATATTAATTTAAGCAGAATTGTCATTTTTACTAGTCTACCCATGGGCTATTAATATTCCTCCAATTGTTTAGATCTGACGTTGTATGAAAATCATTTTCTGTGTTCACATAGTTCCTGGGTTTGTCTTGGCAGGTAGTCTTCCAAATATTTTATATCGTCTACAGTTATTTTAAGTGGAATTTCTCATAATGTTGGGATTTGTTGGTAGTATATAGAAATGCTAATGATTTATGTAGGTTTATTTTAAATCCTGAAACTTTGCGAACGTTACTAATTACTTCAACGAGTTTTTTAGGATTCTCCATGTATACCATCATGGCAACTGCAGAGAGTAATGGTTTTGTTTTCTCATTGCCTATTCCTTCAATTTCTTTTTTTTTTCTTTTGTTGCTATGGCTAGCATTTTCAGTACATTACTGAATAATAGTGGTGATAATGGGTATACTTGCTTCACCCCTGATCTTACTGGGAAGGGGTCTAGCTTGGCCCCATTACAAATAATACTTGCTGTTGGTTTTAGATTAACACTACTTTACTGTTTTAAGGAAAGCTCCATTTATTGCTAGACTTTCTAGACTTTTTAATAGGAATGAGTGTTGTCTTTTTGTCAAGGTTTGTTCTGCATCTGTTGAGATAATCACACGGTTTTTGTTGGTTTTATTCCTGATATGGTCAATTATCTTGACAGTTTTTGTAATACTGAACCAGTCTTCTGTTCCTGATGTAAATCTCACCTAGTTAGTGACGGCTGTAATCTCCTTGCCAGTATTTTACTTAAAAATTTTGTGTCAATATTCATTAAGGAAATTGGTTTATAGTTTTCTTTCTCTGTTTTGGCTCTTCCTGGTTGCACCATATTTGTGTCATAAAAGGAACTTGGAGGACTCTTCGCCTATTTTCCAAGTAGTCTATATACTATTAGAATTAATTGTTCTTTAAATGTCTGGTAGAATTCACCTGTGAATTCATCTGGCCCTGGGGATTTTTTTTTTAGTGACCTCATCAATGGCTTGTTCAATTTCTTTTTCTAAAACGGTTATTTCAGTGTTCTACTTCCTCTTCTGTTAACTTGGGCAACTTATATTTTTATAAATATTCTTCCATTTTACTTAGATTGTCAGATTTATTGGCATATAACAGAAAAAAACAGCTCCTTAATTTGGTTTTCTTTTTTCAATGAAATTAACCAATCGTTTATCTATTTTACTGGGTTTATTTTTCATAAAATCAGTTCCCAGTTTTATTCATTAGTTTAATGTTTTTCTTACTTTCGATTTTATTAATTCCTCTTTTGTTTTTAGGACTTCCAATTTGCTGTTTAATTGAGGATTCTGATATTTATAAACATTCATCTCTTCATTCTCCAACCCTGTCTTCTCCTATGCAAAAAAATAAAATATTCAAGACTTGAGAAATCATGACATTCTTGATTCCTTTCTCTTTCAACATAAATGACAGTATGTCAACTGGCCAAGTAACTTCTAAAATGCCTGTCAACACCTTGTATTCTTAGAAATTTGCCTAGCGTTTAGTTTAAGTCACTTGCCCAAGGTCACACAGTCAATAGGCGGCAGAGGTAGGATCTGTATTCAAGTCTTCCTCACTCCAAGGCCAGCTCTCTACTATTCCACTCTGTCTCATTTCCAATAACAAAAAGAAAAATTCAACAAAATTACTGATTATAAAGAAAATCCTTATAGACTCAAACACTCACATGAGTCACTATGTAAAATCCCTGTAGAATCAAATACTTAGATGGCTTACCAAAAAGAGTTATTAGTTCTGGAAAGAGTTAAGGCCAAAATTAACTTCTAATTTGGAAATTAAACAAATTTAAATGTTCCAAGTTTAGTGGTTTTCAAATTAAACAACTAAAGCAAAGTCTTGAGAAGTGATTCTGGTTTCTTCACCCATGAAATACTCTACAATTGTATATGGCTAATAATGCAGTCATGGAGAGACCCACTTGAGAAATATGCCTAACTTCCAAACACATCAATTTTAATGTGAGGACTCCAATGATTAGAAAGTTCAGTTTGGGAGGACTGAGGATCTAACTCTAAATACAGAAAATCTACTTTCGAAATAATTGTTAGATTAGTGCCTCCCCAACAATCTCCTGCCGCCACCACCCCTTCACCCCAAAAATCTTCAATTTCCTCATGGCTATGATAAAGAAAAATAGATTGGAGGTTTCTCTATGAATGAAGAGAAAAAAACATGGAAAAAGTAAAAAGCATGTTAAATAAAGATATCATTTATAATCTTACTTTTAAGAATATCAAGGAAAGGTTGATAATGTGTTTTAAGATTTGTTTTGCTAAGGAAAATGTCAAATACTAGAAGGTCTTAGGGAAAACACATAAATTAATGCATCGTTTGTAGAATCATGACCTCATCCAGTCATTATGAAAAGCAATTTGGAATATCCTTCCAATGTCACTAACTGTGTGTATCCTTTAACTACTACCAGATTTACACGTCAATGGGATAAAAGAAAGAGGAAAAAGATTTATATGTATAAAAACTACTTGTACCAACTCTTTTTGTGGTGGCCATGAACTGGAAAATAAGGAGTTCTGCTGTTGTTGTTCAGCTGTTTCAGTTATATCCAACTCTTCCTGACCCTGTTTGGGGTTTTCTTGGCAAAGACATTGCAGTGATTTGACATTTCCTTCTCCAGCTCCTTTTACAGATGAGGAAACTGAGGCAAACAGGGTTAAGTGACTCGCCTAGGTTAACACAGTTAATAAGTGTCCGAGGCCACATTTGAACTCAGGAACTTGGCCAATAAGAAGGACATCCATCAACTGAGGAGTGACTGAACCAATTATGGTACATGAATGTGACAGAATACTTGTATGCTATAAGAAAATGATGGAGACAGTTTTAGAGAAACCTGGGAAGACCTGTATGAATTGATAGAAAGAATGCAGCAAGCAGATTCATGAAAACAATTTCCAGGACAATGATTTATACAATGCTCTGAAAGACGCAAGAGCTCTGATCAGTGGGATGATCCACTACAGTTCTAAAGGACTCATGAGGAAACAGGCAACAGACTCAAGGGACAGAGAGATGGACGTTTTTGGCAGGACTAATGAAGAAATTTTTTTTTACTTGATTATAAATATTTGTTACAAAGAATTTATCTTTCCATCTTTTTCAATGGGGGTACAGGAGAAGTGAGAGGTAGAGATGAAAGATTTTTTTAAATGTTTTAATGTTAAAAATTTTTTTTTAAATTGAAAAGGAAGGGAAAGTATTGTCTTAAATATAAAACCCTATTGTTTCTTGCCTTCTTCAAGGTTAAATCTCAAGTTATAATATTAATCAACATGTATTCGTATATAATCATCATGTATCTATTACATGTCAACTATGTGCTAGGCACGTGGCTACAAAAACAAAAAAGAAAAACCCCAGTCCTTCCCCTCACGGAGCTTTACTTTTCATTGTTGGTGGGAAGATGACATTAAGAAGTTAGATAGCTCTCGCCACTGTTTCTTTTTCATTTCTGAATCACAGTATCACCAATCTACAGTTGCTGGGACTTCTTAAGGTTACCCAGTCCAACCTTTTTATTTTATGAATAACGAAATTAAGAGTCTAGAGGGGTTAAGGGATATGCCCAAGGTCACTTCAAGTAGTATTACTGGAATGCACATGAAGGTCCTCTAATGGAAAATCCATCACTCTTTCCTCTCTACCACAATTCCTTCTTAAATAGACTACATAACAAATACCTAAGATATGTTATCCAAAGTTTGGGTATAATGTAGAGTGAATAAGGATATAGCTCTAGCATCCAATTTAAGGCTTAAAAATGTCATTATCAAATCTCAATAGTAACATTATTTTAAATAAAACATCCTTTTAAAGTACTTAATAACTCTGAAATAAACCATTAGTGTTTTCACATTTAATATCTAGCAGAAAATATAGAGAACAAAATTTAGAATCTAGTAGAAAAATGTAGAGAAAAAATTGATTTCTGTGCTAGATGTAAAAAAAATCTTAAAACTTAATGATGAATGCTTTTAAAACTCTCTTGACAACTTTTAAAATAATTGACTTCCTAAAAGATATATCAATTCTAATGAGTAAATATAGATAGACTTCAACAGCTCTTTGACAACTGTCTACGATACCCTTTGAATATACACCCCCCTCCCCAATTCAAACATTAATAAACAAAATAATTCCACCATCAAGCACTAAACATATATATATACAAAGCATATTACTGCAAGGTATCCTAACATTTACAAGGAGATTTTAACTTACTAGAAATGTTTGCCATATTTAAAAAGCCTTTGAAAAGTAAAAAGAATGAGGAAATATCATGGAAATAATCCAGTAATTTAATTCTGTCATTTAAACAACAAAACTTTTAGCTCATTAGAACTGTAATGATGACCAGCTGTGAAAGACTTAGCTACTCTGATCAAGACAACAATCCAGGATAATTCCAAAGGACCCATGATGGAAAATGCTCTCCACGTCCAGAGAGAAAAACGATGAATTCTGAATGCAGGTGGAAGCTTGCTTTTTTACTTTATTTTTCTTGCTTTTTTTCTAACATGGGCTAATATGTTTTGTATGGCTTTATAGGTATAATTAATATCGGATTTCTTGCATTCTCAATGGGTAGGGGGAGGGGAGGAGGAAGGGAGAGCATTTGGAAGTCAAAAAATTTTTTAATGAAAACAAAAATGAATACAAGCTCCTTGAAGGCAGGGATTATTTTTACCTCTCTTTGGTCTCCGGTGCTTGGCAGCGTGGCTGGCGCACAGTAGGCCCAGAACACGCTTACTGACTTGAAGAAACAACAGCAACAACAACAGAGCTCATGTGCTTCAGTCTGGCCGGCCTCCTACTTCCTGACTTGTTGCCTCTGGACACAGCTCTCGAGGTCACATCTGTCCCCCAGGTCACGCTTTGAGCGTGCTACTTTGTTTGCTGGGTCAACACTGACTTTATTAGCAGCCCTCTTTCTTACTGCCCTGTGGGCTTCTGATTGACTTTCTGTACAATTCTGAGGTGGCATTTGGGTACTAATCAAACAGAGACAGGGGGGTAGACAAGTTGCTCCACACCTGCTCCAGCAAAAATTTTAAAATCACAACAGGTTGAATAATGATCAAGAAATCCAATGATAAATCACAGTAAATGGCTTCTTTTATCTAAGAATTGCACAAAAAGCCAGCCAGAAGCCCAAAGGCAGTAAGAAAGAAGTCAATGTTGGCACAGGGAAATAAAAATGGCAATCTCAAAGAATGATGCTAGGGATGAAACTTAAAGGTTTCTTGTGTGCGGGAGGCAACAAGTTCAGAGCCCCAGTGTCATCATGAACCCACAGCAAGGACCATGGAAGTCACTAGGAGCTGCAGCAATGAATGTTGGGCAGCAGTGATTAGAAGAGATATCTCATAATGTGAAGATTCCTAGCACTCCATTATGAGATATCATAAAGAGCTCTAAATATTCAATTATCTGAACCTCAAAGGATCTATCCTTCAGAAGCTAGAGATCAATCAGCACGGAAAGCCAGGTCACTCTGGCTAAGACCAATCACAGCCAACCACCACACACCAAAGTGCAACAAAGGGGACGTCTGAGTCTGGCACAAAGCCCCAGTTCAGGATGGAGTAGGAGAGAGAGATAATAAATGCCTAAGAAATGAACTAATTATTAAAATAACTGGCTTCCTTGGGATATAGACTGAGTAGCAGAAAAGGTTAAGAACATTTCTCCTTCTCAATTTGCATAATTCCAAATTGTTTTCCAAAATAGTTGTACTAATTCATAGTCGACTAATAATTAGTGCTTTTTGCCTGGAAACAAAAAAAACCCAACCAAACAAATTAAGATAAACCCTCCCACTATTATAAAGTAGTATTGCAGATCCAGAGATGGCCAAAACTCAACCTAGGTACTGCTTTGAACTGAAAACAAAAGAGTCAAAAGGAAGAAATACAGAGATTTTAAAAAATGAAATAGAGGCTAAGAATTGGAAGGAGAATAGTTCAGAACAGGAAGTGGTAAACCTTACCCAAGTAATGAACTCCCTGACAATTAGAATAGATAAAACAGAAATCAATGACTTCATGAGATAGCAAGAAATAATTGAGGAAGGGAGCACAGTAAAGACAAAGAATCCACTGAAGGAACTCTCAAAAGGAATAGTCCCAGAAATGTGACAGTCAAAATCCAGAGCTCCTATATCAAAGAAAAAAAAAACTGCAAGAATCCAGAAAGAAGCAGTTCAAGTACCAAAGTCGAACAGACAAAGTCAGTAAGACCTGGCAGCTTTTAACAGATAAAAGGAGAGACTGTAATGCAATATTCCAAAAGAAGAAAAGATACAGACTTATAACAAGAGCAACTTACCCTGCAAAACTGAGTATAATCCTACATGAGAAAAGAAATGGATCTTTAGTGCAAAAGAAGACTTTTAAAAAAATTTGTTGCGGAGCCAAGATGGCGGGGCGGAGCCAAGATGGCGGAGTAGAAGGACTCACGTTTACGAGCTCCGAAACCAAAGCCCATAGAATTAATGTAAAAAGAGACCCACATAACTTCTGGGTCAATACAAGGTGTGCAGAAATGGAGTGGAAGAGATTTCCATTCCAGGGAGCCCTGGAGACCGGTCCCCAGGGTCCGTTGCACCCCGGAAAGTGGACCCCACCCCCAGCGCTGCCCTGGCCGCGGCCCCAGAGAAGCTGATCCGAGCAGGCTTCAGAGACGGAAGCTCCGGCAGCCGGGGAAAGGCCCTCCGCCCACAGAAGCTACAGGTCAGTGAGAGAGAAGGCCGGGCTGGAGGAGGGGAGCGGAGCGTCTCCGTGACTTGGACCCCCTCGGGAGGAAGCGGCAGAGGCAGAGGCGTGGGCGGTGGATGAGGCGGCGGCGGCCTGGGACTCAGGAATCCCCCAGCAGCAGGCAGGATCTTCATTACGGAAGGTTCCTGCATAAAACCTGAGGGAGCTGAGCCTGGGAGACGGCCCTGCCCCTACCCCGCTCTATTACTGAAGGCTTCTGCATAAAGCCCCTGAGGGAACTGAGCCTGGGAGGCAGCCCTGCCCCCACCCCAGCACCTGAACTAAAGCTCACTGATTGACAGCCAGCAGGAGGAAGGCCCATGTAAATCTCAGAGGCCAAGCACTAGCTGGGTGGATCCAGGCGGGGGTGGAAAGGAATCTCAGAAGTCAAGTAACTCTCTGGGAAAATGCCTAGAAAAGGGAAGAAAAATAAGACTATAGAGAGTTTTTTCCAACAAATGCAAATGATCCCGACCTTCGGATCTGATGACGAGGATGTATCCTTGCCATCAGGGAAAGACATGGAGGGCGGGGCCTCAGTACCCCAGACACCCCAGGGGGGTGGCGGGTGGGCTCAGGCCCTGGAAGAACTCAAAAAGAATTTTGAAAAGAAAGTTAGACAGGTGGAGGAAAAACTGGGAAGAGAAATGACAGAGATGCAAGAAAAGTATGAAAAACGGGTCAATACCTTGGTAAAGGAGACCCAAAAAAATGCTGAGGAAATTAACACCTTGAAAAATAGCCTCACTCAATTGGCAAAAGAGGTTCAAAAAGCCAATGAGGAGAAGAATGCTTGCAAACGCAGAATGAGCCAAATGGAAAAAGAGGCTCAAAAGCTCACTGAATTTAATAGCTCTCTCAAAATCAGAATGGAACAGATGGAGTCTAATGACTTTACGAGAAACCAAGAAATCACCAAACAAAACCAAAAGAACGAAAAAATGGAAGAGAATGTGAAATATCTCATGGGAAAAACAACTGACCTGGAAAATAGATCCAGGAGAGACAATTTAAAAATTATGGGACTACCTGAAACTCATGATCAAAAAAAGAGCCTAGACATCATCTTCCATGAAATTATCAAGGAAAACTGCCCTCACATTCTAGAACCAGAGGGCAAAATAAGTATTGAAAGAATCCATCGATCACCACCTGAAAGAGATCCAAAAAGAGAAACTCCCAGGAACATTGTGGCCAAATTCCAGAACTCCCAGCTCAAGGAAAAAATCTTGCAAGCAGCTAGAAAGAAACAATTCCAGTACTGTGGAAATACAATCAGGATAACTCCAGATCTAGCAGCTTCTACATTAAGGGATCGAAGGTCGTGGAATAGGATATTCCAGAAGGCAAAGGAACTAGGACTCAAACCAAGAATCACCTACCCAGCTAAACTGAGTATAATACTTCAAGGGAAAATATGGTCTTTCAATGAAACAGAGGACTTTCAATCATTCTTAATGAAAAGACCAGAGCCGAAAAGAAAATTTGACTCTCAAACACAAGAATGAGAAGAAGCATGAAAAAGGAAACAGCAAAGAGAAGTCTTAAGGGACTTACCAGAAGTGAACTGTTTACATTCCTACAGGGAAAGACAATATTTCTAACTCTTAAAACTTTTCAGTATCTGGGTAGTTGGTGGGACCACACATACACATGTACACGCATGCACACACATACACGCATGCACACACATACAGAGATAGAGAGCACAGATTGAACTGAATAGGATGGGACCATACCTTAAAAGAAATTAAAGTAAATGGTGAGAGAGAAATGTAGTGGGAGGAAAGAGGGGGAAATGGAAGGGGGTAACTATATGTCATTTAATAGGCAAGTAGGAGATTTTCTTAGTGGAGGGAAAAAGAGGAGAGCTGAGAAAAAACAAAACAAACAAAAAAAAAACCAAGAAGTTTACCCTCATCACATTTGACTAAACGAAGGAGTGAAATGCACACTCATTTTGGTATGAAAACCTATCTTACAGTATAAGAAAGTGGGGGAGAAGGAGATATTGCAAGGGGGGAGATGATGGAAGGGAGGGCAAAGGGAGGAGGGAGCAATTTGAAGTCAACACTTGGGGAGGGACAGGATCAAAAGACAGAAGAGAAACAATGAGGGGCAGGTTAGGAGGGATGGTAATCCAGTTAGTCTTACACAACACGACTATCAGGGAGGTCATTTGCAAAATTACACAGATAGGGCCTATATTGAATTGCCTGCTGTCCCAAAAGGAATGGGATGGGGAGAATTTGGAACTCAAAGTTTTAGGAACAACTGTTTAGTATTGTTGTTGCAACTAGTAAAGAAGACATACAGTTAATGAGGAATAGAAACTCATCTCACCCTACAGGAGAAAAGAGAAGATGGAGACAAGAGAAGGGAGGGATGACAGAAGAGAGGGCAGATTGGAGATAGGGAAAATTAGATTGCTTGGGGTATTGGGGTGGGGGGAGAGGATAAAAGGGGAGAAAATTTGGAACCCCAAAATTTGTGAAAATGAATATAAAAAATTAAATAAATAAAATTTAAAAAAAAATTTGTTATCTTCATTTTCATAGAGACTAAATTTCCCCATTATCCCTCTCACTCCTCTCTCACAGACAGCCATATCATACAACCAATATTTTTTTAAAGATGGAGAAGCAAAAGTGATCAATACTGATTATAATCTGATCATAATCTGATTATATATGCAATATTCCAGATCAACAAACCTCTGACTTCTGCAAAGAAGTAGGAAGACTCGTCTTCTTTGGGGACAAGTTTGTTCTTTGTAATTTTACAATAGTTATTTGTTTTATTGTTTATGTTTTATGGTATTTGTTCTTCCTTTTATATGTAGTTTTCTTGTCTCACTTATTTTACTTTCCATTAGTTTGCGTAAGGGTTTTTAGCTTCTCAGTATTCATATTTGTTCTTTCTTACGGCAGTAATATTCTATTAGACTAATTTTTTCAATTTGTTTCTATAATTCCCAATGGACAATCATCTACTTTGTTTCCAGTTCTTTGTTACTATAAAAAGTGTTGCTCTAAATGTTGTCCTGAATACAGAGACTTTCTTCCTATCAACAACCTCTTGAAAAACTTTGAAAAGACTTTGGAACTCTGATCAATGCAAAGATAAAGCAGAATTCCAGAGAGAGTGATACTGAACGTGATACCGTCCCCCTGCAAACTGAAAATGCAGAATGAGAGCTATATTTTTGGACCTGGCCAACACAAATCTGTCTTGCTGGACTATGCTTATTTGTTTTGACAGTCTTTTTCTGAGTCCAATTTGGGACAGTGGGAAAGAGAAATACTAAATCCCTAAAAAAAAACCCCAACTAATTAATTATAAAAAATCAATGCCCCCTTGCGATATATGTCTAGTAACAGAATCACTAGGTCAAAGGTTATAGACATTTTCACCTCTTTATCTGCATAATTCCAAATTGTTTTCCAAAACTAATTCGCAGTCCTATAAACAATGCATTCATGGGCTACTCTTTCCATAATCTCTACAACACTGACTACTTCCACTTTTTCTTATCTTTGCCAATAAGGTAAATCTAAGAACTTTTTTAAAATCTATATTTCTCTTGCTAACAGTGATTTGGAGCATTTTTTCACATAGCCATTAATAATTTGCAATTCTTATTTTGAGAATTGTTCATATTCTTCAATCAACTTCTCTGCAAAAAAAGAACTTTCAAGTGTTTTTGATAAAAAGAGCATAGGTATTTTTCATGAAATGCCAGCATCACATGAGTGCTTGAGAAGAAGCCTGAGTCTTTGCTGAACCAGGACAGAACCAGACGAAGGTGGGCTGAGCAAAGAGAAGCAGAGAACAGCTGCTGCAAGGAGAACCAACTTCCAGATACTGAATAGAAAAAGAAAAAAGCAAAGAACTGGAAGCCAAGGGAGTGACTGCCAGCTGAGGAACGACTAAACAAAAGGTGGTGCATAAATGGAATGGAGTGTTACTTCACCCTAAGAAATTATAAAAAGAAGATCACTTCAAAGAATCTTGGGGAGTAAGAACTGATGCAGTGAAATGAACAAAGAACAGCTTATACACTCACAATGCTAAAAAACAACAGCTCTGAAAGACTTCAGAATCCAGGTCAAGGTCTCCAGAAGAGCTACATAAACACCAGCTACTGCTCACAGAAAGGGAATGGAGTCAAAGAATAGACAGAGATACATTTGTAAAGCCCAGCAACTACGTGAACTTTTTTAATTTGATTAGATCTACTTGTTAACAGGGTTTTTCCTCCCATGTTTTTAATCAGACAGGACAAGGGGACGGGGCAAAAAAAACACCACTGAAACATTTTTTAAAATGTAAAGAGGAGAACAGGAGAAAGTTCAGAAGAAATCACAGACAAGGAGGATAGTGCTGAAACATGCAGGGGCAGTTTAGTGGATAGAGCACTGGCTCTGGAATCAGGAGCATCTGAGTTCAAATCTCACCTCAGACTCTTGACACTTACGAGCTGTGTGAGCCTGGGCGAGTCATTAACCCTAACTGTCTCACACAAAAAAAAAGAAGAAAAGGAAAGTAACATGGAAATTATTGCATGATTTTTTTTTTTAAGAGCAAGGAGTAGGAAATAAAGACTAAGTTTCATACACAATCTTCTTTTTTGTGTTCTGTTGTATGTATGGAAATATTGTTTTGTTGCTCAAGTTCAGAATAAAAAATAAAAATTAAAAAAAAAAATCAATGCTGCCTATTCATAACCAAAATCACCCTACTACATTTCACTTAAGAGTCCTTCCTGCTGTGGGAACAGATTGTGACCTTTTAAATACTTTATAGTTCCCCCAAATAGTGATGTAGAGGACTCCCAAAGCTTATGGTAATGCTCTAGGCACTTGATACAAGTGCACTGCTAAGAATCAATCATTTTTGGGTGTTCTATTCTCAGAAAGAAAGCTGTGAGAATAGAAAAGAAATAGGACGCATGAACCTTTCAGTAACTTACAAATGACTAGAATTCTTAAGTTGAGAGAACTGCTGATCTAATGATATACTTTAGAACACCACAGCAGGAGGCAGTTAGATAATAGGTAACTCTAATGTCTGTTTTCATCCGGAAAATCCCATCCTTCTCTCCTCCCCACTCTCCCTCCCTGTACTGTCCACCACTAGGGCTACCTCTTCACTCCCCCATGGGATCTGATACAAAAACCTATCCAACAGAAACAACTAAATCTTTCAGTAAATGACTAAGTGATAAAGATGAACTATCAGACTCCTAAATTATGTTAAGATGCTGCTTTTTGAATGAAGGAGTGAAAAAGCATCTGTTAAACATTTACTATATGTCAAACATTGTGCTAAGTGCTTGAAATATAAAATCAACACCCTTGGCTCACATTCTTATTAAGGAAAACACATAAAGAAGAGTTTCACTGCAGTGCAGAGAGCAAAGCTCTCTGTGGTCCATAGGGTGCTTCAGCAGAACAGATGATAATGCCAGGGGTCCTCTAGCGTATAGCAGTAGGACAAATGGGAAGGTCTTATAGGTTGGAAGGTGCACTGTCAAGGCAAAGAAGAATGTCCAATATCTTACCAGAAGGACCATAGTATGAGAAGCTAAGTCTGCTCTGGGTAGGCACTGGACGGGCCTGGCCCACGGGTAGGGAGAAGGAGGTATTGGCAGGAATATGGTCCAATAAAGCCTGTTCCACCTGAGTCCTCCAGTAAAAGATTTTATAAATCAAAGGATGTTTGGGTAATTATAGAGGAGAAACTTGTTAAGTATAAACAAAAGGAGGTTTCAAAGAGTTTAACTCAGAGTAACATTCCTAAATGTCCATGATTTCCTGAACCTTTCTGATTGAAAGCAGGTGATTCTCCTACACAAGGTAACTTTTTGTAAAGGCAATAATATCTTCCTATTACCTCCCTACTTGCTGGATGTTAAGGCTGGGAAGAAACAACAAAGTTTAAAGTCAGCTCTCGAATTTCAACAAAATATTCAATGAAATAAAATAAGAAAAATCACCACATCACTGAAACACTACCTTGGATCAGAAGCAGTCATTCGAGTCCAAGTGGAATCTGCCTCACCTAAACTGATATCTGATTAAAATGAAATAAATTCTATCAGGTAATTTTTTATACACTGCAGAACTCTAAAGAGTTCATTCAAAGTACATCAAAGAAACGTGTACATATGCAGAAGTTCTTAAAAGGGCTGGATTCTGTACTGAGATCTGTAGATTTTGGTTAGACAATAGTGAAGGTAGATACAGCAAGAAAGATGTTTTTATTTAATGTTATTTCCACATTTTACAGAAGGAAAATGAGAAAATACTTTGCTCCACATGATGAGAAAAAATTAACGAGGATAGTACCAGCTTTCTTTTGTTGAATACTTAGGAAAGGGCTTTTACCTTTCAGAAAACAGTAAGTAAATCAACCACCAGTGGCTCTATAGTTATGTATGTGGCTTAAGTTCAAAGAAACATGCACCCTGATAACAGGTGCTTACTTCAATGAATTTCTCTAAAACATCCATTAATATTAATTGCCTCCGTGGAATGATTTTCTAGGAAAAGCTCTGAGTGCTTTCTAAGAAACCATGATCTTACAGAGTAAGATAAAATACTGTGAACAGTGCAGAGACAGCTTCCCAAACCAAATGCTTTAGAATAAGTACTGATAAGGAAATAACACTTTACAGAGTGTTCTAGGAATTAATCTACTTTCTTACACATTTTCTCCCTCAGACAAACATGAATCACAATGATATATGACTACGTTTAAACCAAGACAAAATGGATTTTTTTTACCAACAAATCATCAAGGAGTACGGTGTTCCATCTGTCCTTTACTTGACACTGGGTTCTCAACTGGCCCTTATTTCCCACAGTGCTCAGTTCTCTGCGCTTTACTTTAGATTGCCCAGATCAACTCTTCTTTTAATTAATACCCAGTGCCAAAGGAAATGAATTCAAATCTAAACAATTTAATCATTCTACAGAAAGCTTAGGCTGCCTGGTGGGTATCTGTGGTATCTTCTCATAGTAGCACAACAAATATTAGGGAAGAGGAGGGAACAAGTATTTATTAAGCCCCTACTGTGTGTCCTGTCCTGAGCTAAGCGCTTTATAAATATCTCACCTGATCCTCACAACAACTCTATCAGGTAGGTGCCATTTTATGGTTGAAGAGACTGAAGCAGATGGAAGTAAAGTGACTTGTCTAGGTTCTCACAGTTAGCAAATGTCTGAGGTTGGATTTGAACTCAGGTCTTCCTAAAGCACAGCATTCTATCCACAGCAATACCTAGCTGCCTATAGTACACATTTTACTGTGACCAAGTACTTTTTTACCTCATACTCAAAAGCTACTCCGTGGAATTGAATTTTGGGGAGAAAAATTAAAGCGTACTCACTCTACGGGTTCTTTCCACATCACCACATGGCAATCGCTTTACAAAGTCAATCCCAGTTAAAGGTGTTCCAGTTGGAGGTAGCAAGATAGAGGCATCCATCATTAAATATTCCACATTCATGGGCTTAATCTATTAAAGAGAAATTAAAGTTAAACATGGAAGTAGGAGGTTGCCTGGCAGATTATAGTGATCTTATATTGAAGAATAAAAATTAAATGTCTCAGATTAACCCAAAATTCAATAAATATAATACCTTGATCCAACTCAATAATATGCTATTAAAAAAAAATTCCTCATGCTATATTCAATTGCAAAGATAATCTTTTGGTTATTTGCTATCTCCCCACACTACCCATGCAAGCACATAAAATCTTACCCTCAGTACTCCCCATTATGACAGTCAGAAAAAAGTTCCATCTTTTCCAGAAGCTCTCCTTAACTTCCCATGACTCTCCCATGTCATTCTCTTAGCCTAAACTGTCCTTTTCCTTTTCTCTATTCAAACCTTAACCAACCTTCAACGTCCTCCTCAAATCTATCTTCTCCATGGAGCCTCTGGCAACAATTTGAATTGTTCAAATTGAACCCACCCAAGTCTTGCCTTTCTCTAAATCCTTATTAAATTTAGCACAACACAATTAGTGTTTAACTAGTCGCTCCATGTGAGCGCTACCCAAATAGACTCTAGGTTACTTAAGGATAGGGGCCATTTAAAAGAAATTCCATCAACACAATTTATTCAGCTTCATTAGCAGCCTAAAGGGTTCCACATAAGCAAATGTTTTTAATGGAAATGTATATAAAACGTATATAAAAAATACATTGTATATTCCCTGCCTTCTTTTAAGCAAACATTACAAAACACCAATTTAACTTCTGATGACTTGGGGTTATCATTCTGAAAACTATTACTCTACTATGCAGCAATACAGTTCTGCTCTTCATTTTTTCCTTGAGTCTTCCCTAAATGTCATAAAGTCAGCTATCCCTTTTTCTGTCACTGACTGCCTCTAGAAAATACTGTGTCCTACCTTTCCTCTCTCCTCCTCAAACCACTCTATTCTAATTAGTCAAGGGCTGGAAAAATCAGATAAGCAAGTTCATCAAAAGCTGTATAATCAACAAGAGTTTTGAGTGAGGGGTCGAAAGTAAAACACTTGACTTAGTGTTGGGGCTTTGGGACAATTATTTTGGAGCTGAGTAAAGCAGTAGATAGAGTGTTGGACTTGGAGTCAGGAAGACATTCTAGTTCAAATACAGTCTCGTATACTTCCTAGCTGTGTGATCCTAGGCAAGTCGCTTACCCTCTGACTAATTTTTCTCAACTGTATAATGGGGACAATAAATAGCACCTCTCTCTCAGAGCTGTTGAGAGAATCAAATGAGATAAAATTTCTAAGACACTCAGCACAGTGCCTGGCACATAGTAGGTGCTTAACAAATGCTTACTCCCTCTATTTCTCCACTCCAAACTCAGAAGTTTGTTGTTTTTTAAAATTTCCCTAGGGAGGCTTTCTTCTGAGGTTCAAAATTACCATAAAGCTGACTACTAAAAAACTATGAGGCATGGTCAGATTAAAAATTTCAATTTGAAACACATCTGATTAAGAGCTTTTACTATAATTTGTAAAGCATTGTTCTGCATGAGGTGATACAAAGATAAAATTCTGTCTTCGAGAAGCTTTCAATCTAATAGAAGTCAGGTACAACATGTCCATAAATATGATAACAGGCAGAACATGATAAAAGAAAGGGAGAAAGTCAAACAAAATGTCATAAGGAAATTTGAGGAGGACAGCTTCATGGAAAAGTGGGAATCTGAAGTGGGTATTTCACTATAAAGATTATAATTGATGGGTATGTGATTGGAGAGTTGTTATCTGCAGTATCCAGGATGGCTCACCACCCAATGGGAAGGGTGCATGAAGAATAATACAATACAGGGCAAATCAGGTAGGTGGAAGTCAGATTGCAAAGAATCTCAAACGTCCAGCTGCAGAGTTTGTTCAATGAAAAGCCAATGAGAAGCTGCTGAAGTCATTTTGTTTTGAATCAGAAAAGTGACAGTCAAACCCATGCGTCACACTCAGATGGCTCTGTGACCTCACTGATGTGGGCTTTTGCTCCAACAATGCTGATCACAACCTATCTATTTTTAGATGCCTACTGAGTTTGTAAGTTATTTAGATCCTCCCCTAAATTTCCCAGTACATTAGAGACCTTTAATTTCTTTTGACATTACAAGGACAGCATGGTATACACTGGCTGTCTTATTCTGAGGTTTCATCACAATAAAGAGGTGACTGGTTCTCAAAGATTATACCAGAAGAATGAAGGCTCTGGCAGATTTAATCAACATAAAAAAGCTTTGAATAAAGTCTGAATATGAGACTATTTCTGCATTCCAAAGAACAACCTAGCCAAGAACAGAAAAGCTCATCACCAGTAGCCTGGGTATTCGGTGATGAATTCTCTAGTCATAGTAAACCAGGAAACAGAGATATAAGAGTTCAAAATATCAAGATCAACTTGGAGACTGTAACATAAAATGGATTGGCGGTGAGATACTGGAGGCATGGAAACCAGTTCAGAGATTATTACAATATTTTAGAAGAGAAAAAAAATAAAGGTTTGATTTAGGGTTAGAAATGATAGCAAACTGAGCAGAGAAGGGGAAGGTGCAAGAGACACTTTGGAGGCAGAATTCAGAGTCTGACAAATGACTGACAAGTTCACATGTTGGGGTGGGGAAGAGAGAAGATCATGTCAAAGTGACCCCAAAGTTCTGAACCAGGTGATGGGAAGAAATAGTATCAATAGAAACAGGGAAGTTGGAAGAGGAGATAAGTTCAATTTGATCATAAGTCCAAGGTATGTTGGCACAACATTACATTGGATATGTCTGGCACACAGATGAAAATGTAGGACTGGAGCTCAGTGAAGTCATAAGGACTGGACATACAGATCTGAGAGTCTTCTTTTTGGAGACCATATCTCCACTGTATCCCCCAAAGTACTTATCACTAAACTGAGCAAACAATAGGTACTCAATAAATACTTGATTGATTGGTGGAAAGACTGAAGCCTATTGTAACGCACCTAAGAGCAGACAATACTTAATTACAATGGCATTTAAATGTTCATCAGAAGAATAAGCCTCAAGTTTTCAAAAAGTAAAACAGGTTGGTAGAATTTCATTAGAGAAGGAATTGTCGTAGGGTAAGATAAAATGGCAAAAAACCACTAAATACACTTCAGTTTGATTAATGGCCAGGATATAACAGTAAAATTCCTCAAAGGGATTAAAAGGAACAGTGAGCTGATTGTGACCACCAATGAACACTGTGAGTAGAAATACACAAACACATACATCTCTATTAAGATGACATGAAACAAGCTCCTGCATCTCCAGAGTAGCTCACAGAGGGCATTTTAGAAAATGACTTATGCTAATTTATACTTTTTCTTAAAATAGCTCTTTGAAAATGTGTGAGGCTGTACTCAAAACTGCTATAGAGGCATATTGTGAATAATGATGTGACAATAACACTGATGCCCATAAATAGTCAATACAACTGGTGAGGTGGAATGTTTTTGGAACTTAAGAGATTCCTTTGAAGAACCAAAGAAGATGGCAAAAATGCAAATCAAACAGGTCCTTTATTTGGCATGTTTAACTTAAAAAAGAAGTTGCTTAAGGGGATAAGGAAGGTGGAGCAAGAATTTGGAAGGGCAGGGGACAGGTCAGAGTAAGTAGTGAGAAAAGTGGATTGTATCTGAGAGGAGGAGCAAGAGAACAGAGTCCAGGATGGGCCCCCCACCACCAAAAGATCCATGGCTCTTAACGATCCTTTCTCTTATCGCTCCAAGTACTGGGGAAGGTCAGAAATGTTGAAGAGAGGCAGATGCTTTCTAGGGATGGTGGGGTTTCTCTCCAGTACACATTTTCCACCTTTAATGTAACAGGCTGAGTGGCTTCACTTGCAGCAATCAGTGACATTTCAGAAGACAGAAGTCTCCAGCACACAAGGTTTCAAGAACAGCAGGTAAGGGAGGGAGCACCAAGAAGGACACGCAGCCCCAAGAACCACCATGCTCTCGGCATGGATAGAAAATGCGTTTGTTTGCCGTGAGCACTTCTGACAGCCCTGAGTGCAAACACCTACTCTCAGGAGCAGGGCATAGACTACAACATCAGCAGCACCCAGAACAAATGGTAAGGAGGTAAATTAAATATCCTACAAGGTTCACAAAAAGAGAATTAAATTCCTCTACTAATCTTCAACACTCTGTAAGAAAGTACAATTTAAATAAAGTGCTCTCTCTCTTTTTTTTTTTAACACAACTGCTAAACTTTGAAGGAAATCAGCCAGTATCCTAACATATGTGCATTTCTTTTATACAGTTGGTTACTTTGACTTATCACTTACTGTCATGCTCCTATATTCATCTTCAAACATATCCAAAAAAATTTCTTCTCCCTTAAAAGAAAAAGGGTAAGACTATTCATTTTTTTTCCATAAACAAGAAAAGTATTATAAACCCCAGTTCATGGCTGTTAAGCCATCTGTTTTTCATTACCAAGTTCTCGTAAATCATCAGGAACTAAAACACACATACACACATGCGCACACATGCGCGCACACACACGCACACATACATAATTAAATGATATATGAAATCTCACATTTCACTAGTCACCAATTTTTAAAACCCTTACACCAAAACTAAAACAGAAATGAGGCATTCATATTAATTACTCTAAGGTGACAGGATTGTACTATCTTTTACATGATTTTATATTGGTGTGGGAAAAGTGGAAAGAGAAAGGAAAACTGTTAAATCCCTTCTTTTGTGTAAGTGATTAGTATAAAAATAAACACTACAAATAATTCCAATAAAGTTAATATTCAAATATTTTCAAAAGATGCTGATTCTAAAATTTGCCAAACTAAACATAGTGAACTTCTGTTTATTCAGAATGGTGGAGGAATGGGAAATTTTGGTTAGCTGAGTTACTATTTGACCATATATGGTTTACCAATCCTTAAAGAATTCTAATATGATACTAAAATGATAAACATTATTTTAGATCTTGCTTAGATCTATATCATTTTTAAGATGATTCAGAAGGCACTTAGAATTTTATAATTCTTCAAGGTCATCATTCTGAATAAGAATTCCCATACTACCAGACATTTTAACTACAGAAGGGTTAGAAGATGGCGCTGAATGTACATTGATGAAATACACTGTCTCCATTTCCTTTTGAAAACAAAAACAAAAACAAGTTGGATGGTACTTCAGCAACAAAAATTTTCTGTTAAACTATCCAGTGAGTGGTCACTCAGTCTTTGCTTGAAGAGCTCTAATGAAGGAGAATTTATTATCTCCCCAGGCAGCACACTCCACCTTTGGATGGCTATAATTGTTGGAAGTTTCCCTGATATCAAGCCTAAAGTTGTCTCTTAAGGACTTCCAATCATCACTCCTACTTCTGCCTGGTGGAGCTAAAGTGAACAAGATCAATTCCTTTCCAACTGACTACCTTTTAACACCAGCAGGTAGTTACGTTGCCCCTATGTTTCCTCTTCTGCAGCCAAACATACTAGCTCCTTCAAACAATCCCCTCAATTTCCAATTCTTTGCCACCACAAAAAGAGCTACTGTTTTGTACACACAAGTCCTTTTCCTTTTTTTTTTTTTAATCTCTTTGGGATACAGAACTACTGGTGGTATTGCAGGGTCAAAGGGTATGTAGAGTTTTATGGCCTTTTGGACATAGTTCCAAATTGCTTTCCAGAGTGGTTGGCTCAGTTCACAATTCTACAAACAATGCTTTAGTGTCCCAATTTACCCACATCCCCTCCAAAATTTGTCATTTTTGTTTTCTGTCTCATTAGCCAATCTGATAGGTGTGAGGTGGTACCTCAGAATTGTTTAATTGCTTTTTTCCTAATCAATAGATTTGATTTCTTCATCTGAATGTTGTCTACTCACATCGTTTGACCATTTATCAATTGGGGAATAACTTGTATTCTTATAAATTTGACTCAGTTCCCTATATATTTGAGAAATGAGGCCTTTACCAGAGAATCTTCATGTAAATATTCACAATTATGATTACAATGTATTTCTCTACATGGTATTTTTTTCCTGTTAATCTTCCTCTCTCTCCTTTCACCATCCTTCCTCAAGTGTCTTGCTTCTGACCACCCCCCCCAAATCTGCCCTTTCATCTTTCAGTCCCATCCCACCTCTTTCTTAACTCATCTTCCCCGTCTATTTCCCTGCAGCTAAGATAGAATTCTATATGACAAATGAGTATGTATGTCATTCCCTCTCTGAGCCAATTCCAATAATAAGGTCCAATCATTGTCTGCAAATTCATCTTGCCCTCCATTTTCCCCTCCATTGTAAAAGTTCTTTCAACCCTCTTTTATGTGAGAAAATTTACCTCACTATACCTCTCACTTCCCCCTTCTCCAAATGCATCTCTTCCTCACCCCTTCATTTTGTTGCTTTAGATGTTATCCCATCACAGTCATCCATCTTTCTCACTACTTAACTTTATTTTTTAAGGATATTATCCCATCAGAGTCAACTCTCACCCATAACCTCTGTCTTCTAACTGCCCTAACAATATTAAAGACCGTAACAATTACAAGCATCTTTTCCCCTATATGAATGTAAACAGTCTGACCTTATTAAATCCCTTATGATTTCGTTTTCCTGTTCACCTTTCTATGCTTCTCTGGAGTCTTGTATTTGAAACTCAAAATTTCTATTCAGCTTGGTCTTTTCACCAGGAATGCTTGAAAGTTCTCTATTTCATTAAATGTCCATTTTTTCCTCTGAAGGATTATGTTCAATATTGATGAGCAGGGGATTTTTTGTTAGAATTCTAGCTCCTCTGCCCTCGAGAATTCACATTTCAAGCCCTCTAAGCTTTTAAATGTGGTAGCTGATAAATCTTGTGGTACCCTACCTGTGGTTCCATGATATTTGACATATTTTCCTTCTGAATGCTTCTTGAAATATTTTCTCCTTGACCCAGGAGCTCTGGAATTTGGTTATGACATTCCTGGGAGTTTTCATTTTGGGATCTCTTTTAGGAGGTGATCAGTGGATTGCTTCAATTTCTAGAACCCTTTGGTTCAAGATATCAGGGCAGTTTTTCCTTGATAATTTCTTAAAAGATTCTTTTTTAGATCACAGTTCTCAGGTAGTCCAATAATTCTTATATTACCTCTCCTCAATCTAGTTTTTAGGTCAGTTGCTTTTGTAATGAGATACTTCACATTTTCTTCTATTTTTTCATTCTTGTGATGTTGCTTTATTCTTCATTTCTCATGAAGTCATAAATTTCCACTTGCCCAATTCTAAATTTTAAGGAATTATTTTCTTCAGTGAACTTTGATATCTCCTTTTCCATTTGGCTAACTGCTTTTTAAGGAGTTGTTCTGTTCAGTGGATCTTTTGTGCCTCTTTTACCATTGGCCTATTCTGTTTTTTTAAGGTATTATTTTCTACAGTTTTGGAGGGCTTTTTTGGTGCCTTTTTTACCAAGCTATTGACACTTCATGATTTTCTTGCATCATTCTCATTTCTTTTTTTTAAGTTATAATCTTTAATAATATTTAGAATTTATATAGTATATTAGTGAGTTAATTTATGTAAGGTATTTTGCAAGCACTAAAATGTCCCCTATTATCTTTGTTATAAAATACTTTCCTCCCAGCAACTGTGTGAGACAGGTAGTATCAGAATTATTCCCCCATTTTACCTAAAGATGAAGAAACTGAGACTTGAAAAGGTCGTAACTTGCCCTCTACTAGTAAATCTCAGGAGCAAGACCAGAAATTAGTTCTTGACTTCTTGTCCAGGGAGCTCTCCATTTTAGAATCTGATCTCTCATGCCCCTTTCATTTTTTATTTTAAATTTCTTAAATATAAATTTATTTAACTTTTTACATTCATTTTCACAAAATTTTGGGTTCCAAATTTTCTCCCCATTTATCCCCTCCCCCCACCCCAATACACCGAGCATTTCTAATTTTCCCTATCACCAATCTGCCCTCTCTTCTATCATCCCTCCCTTCTCTTGTGCCCATCTTCTCTTTTGTCCTGTAGGGCCAGATGACTTTCTATTCCCCATTAACTGTATTTCTTATTTCCTAGTAGCAACAACAATACTCAACAGTTGTTCCTAAGACTTTGAGTTCCAAATTCTCCCCATCCCTCCTTCCCCACCCATTCCCTTTGGGAAGGCAGGTAATTCAATATAGGCCATATCTGTGTAGTTTTGCAAATGACTTTGATAACAGTCGTGTTGTGTAAGACTAACTGTATTTCCCTCCATCCTATTCTGCCCCCCCATTGTTTCTATTCTGTCTTTTGATCCTGTCCCTCCCCAAGAGTGTTGACTTCAAATTGCTCCCTTCTCCCATTGCCCTCCCTTCCATCATCCCTCCCTCCCTGCTTATCTCCTTCTCCCCCACTTTCCTGTACTGTAAGATAGGTTTTCCTCCCAAAATGAGTGTGCATTTTATTCCTTCCTTTAGTCGAATGTGATGAGGGTAAACTTCATGTTTTTTTCCCAGCTCTCCTCTTTTTCCCTCCACTAAAAAGTGTCCTGCTTTCCTCTTGAATGAGATATAATTTACCCCATTCCATTTCACCCTCTCTCCTCCCACTACATTTCTCTCTCACCATTTAAGTTAATTTCTTTTAAGATATGGTCCCACCCTATTCAATTCACTCTGTGCTCTCTGTCTCTGTGTGTGCGTGCATGTGTGTATGTGTGTGCGTGCACGCATGTACGTGTGTGTGTGTACATCTGTGTGTGGTCCCACCAACTACCCAGATACTGAAACGTTTTAATAGTTACAAATATTGTCTTTCCATGTAGGAATGTAAACAGTTCACCTTTGGTAAGTCCCTTATGACTTCTCTTTGCTGTTTACTTTGTCATGCTTCTTCTCATTCTTATGTCTGAAAGTCAAATTTTCTTTTCAGCTCTGGTCTTTTCATCAAGAATGCTTGAAAGTCCTCTGTTTCATTGAAAGACTATTTTTTCCCCTGAAGTATTATACTCAGTTTTGCTGTGTAGGTGATTCTTGGTTTGAGTCCTAGTTCCTTTGACTTCTGGCATATCCTATTCCACACCCTTTGATCCCTTAATGTAGAAGCTGCTAGATCTTGTGTTATCCCGATTGTATTTCCACAATACTGGAATTGTTTCTTTCTAGCTGCTTGCAATATTTTCTCCTTGACATGGGAACTTTAGAATTTGGCTACAATATTCCTAGGAATTTCTCTTCTTGGAACTCTTTCAGGAGGTGATTGGTGGATTTTTTCAATTTATTTTGCCCCCTGGTTCTAGAATATCAGGGCAGTTTTCCTTGATAATTTCATGAAAGATGATGTCTAGGCTCTTTTTGTGATCATGTAGTCCCATAATTTTTAAATTGTCTCTCCTGGATCTATTTTCCAGGCAGTTGTTTTTCCAATGAGACAGTTCACAATGTTTCCTACTTTTTAATTCTTTTGGTTTTGTTCTGTAATTCCTTGGTTTCTCATGAAGTCATTAGCTTCCACCTGCTCCATTCTAATTTTTAAAGAATTATTTTCTTCAGTGAGCTTTTGAACCTCCTTTTCCATTTGGCTAATTCCGATTTTTAAAGCATCCTGCTCCTCAATGGCTTTTTGGATCTCTTTTGCCAATTCAGTTAGCCTATTTTTAAAGGTGTTATTTTCTTCAGCATTTTTTGGGGGTCTCCTTTAGCAAGCTGTTGACTCACTTTTCATGATTTTCTTGCATCACTCTCGTTTCTCATCCCAATTTTTCCTCCATCTCTCTTACTTGATGTTTAAAATTGTTTTTGAGCTCTTCCATGGCCTGGGATCATTGCATGTTTATTTTGGAGATTTTGGATGCAGAAGCCTTGACTTTTAGGTTTTCCTCTGATGGCAGGAATTGTTCTTCCTCATTCGAAAGAAGGGAAGAAAATATCTGCTCACAAAGAAAGTAACCTTCTATTGTCTTATTCTTTCCCCTTTTTTGGGCATTTTCCTAGTCAGTTACTTGACTTTTGAGTTCTTTGTCAAGAGGAATGTATGCTCTGGGGACTTCTAAGTTCTCAGTTCCTCCAAGGTGACAAAATCAAGGGAAAGGAGTTTACTCCTCTCCTGACCTGCCCTCTGGTCTGAGAGCAACTACATGCATTCTTTTCTACGAACAGAATTCCCTCTCCAAAGCCTCTGCCAACTCCATCACGTCAGCACTCCTCCTCACCCCTGGACCACCACTCAGGGCTGAGATCCAGATCAGTTACTCAATTTCCCCAGGGGTCTTTAGGCCTGGGTTCCAACAATGGAAGTTGCTGCCACCTGGGGCCTAGACTAGACCACTGCATTCCCTTCTTACCCAGGTGAAAGAACTTTCTCACTGACCTTTGAAAGTGTCTTTGGCATTTGTGAGTTAAGGAATCTGTGACCCATAGCTGCTACCAGTGGCACCTTGAAGCCTGCTCCTGTCCTTGCCACAGCATGGCCAAAGCTGAGCTGCGTTCTGCTCCACACCCAGTGCGACAGACCTTTCCTGTCAGCCTTCCAGGCTGCCTTGGGCTGGAAGTCTCTTTCACTCTGTTGTTTTATGGTTTCTGCTGCTCTAGAATTTGTTTAGAGTCATTTTTTACAGGTATTTTATGAGCTGTAGGAGAAGAGCTTCTAAAGGTGCATCCTTCTACTCCACCATCTTAGCTCATTTCTTTTCCCAATTTTTCCTCTAACTCTCTTATTTGCATTTTGAAATACCTTTTGAGCTTTTCTAGGAACTCTTTTTGGGCCTGAAACTAATTTTTTTCTTTGAGGATTTGGATATTGCAACTAAATTTACTGTCTTCTGAGTCTGTGTTTTGATCTTCCCTGTCCTAGTAATACATGGTCAGGTTCCTTTTTTGTTGCTGTTTGCTAATTTTCGTATCCTGTGTCTTGACTTTTAACTACATATTAAAGTTGGCTTTGCACCCGAGTGTGAAGAAGGCACTGTCCCAACCTTCAAGTTTTTCAGGTTGTTATTTTCAGAGCTAGTTCTGGAGGGAAGTCTTTAAGCTTTCAATTCTTCAAAGGTAGTATTCTCCAAGAAAAGGTGTGGTCACTGCTCTCCTGGCCTCTGCTCTGGTCTGTGAATGACCAACAGCATTCTTTTCCACCCTAGAACTACGACCATGATTCTTGCTCCCCTGCAGTCACAGATACACTAGTGTCCTTCTCTTCTTGGGACTGTGACTTGGAACCAAGGAGGGACAATGCAACAGAATACTGCACCCCATAAGGGTAAAGACCAACCTTCTGACCAACTGTCTGGTCAGCCTCTTCTTACCATCTGTGGGATGACAGCTTCAGAGAAATTCAGTTGCCTCCAAGGCTTGTAGCTGGCTTGCCAGGGCTTGGCCTGTGCGCCAGTCTCACTCAGGTGAGAGAGACCTTTCCTGACCACCTCATAAATTGTCTTAGAGTGGAAAATTGTCTTACTTCATCCTTTTGTTGGTTCTGCAGTTCCAGAATTTTTTTGGAGGGGTTACTTCAAAGCTACTTAGAGGGAAATTTGAAAGAGTTCAAGCAGTTCCCTGCTTTACCCCACCATATTGGCCTCAATACTTCTGGATCATTCTTCATACTCTTTTTACTTGAAAATCAACTGCATAAGTTTAAATATCTGAGGAATCAATAGACTGTTGCACATTTATGTATATGTATATGTACGTACATATTTACCTTATAAAAATGTCTCACAAGGTGAACACTTTCCTCTCTTGCACCCTATTAAAGAGAGAAAAACATGGAAAAAATCAAATCTTATATGGGAAAAATTTCAGAAAACTGAATTTAAAAATCTTAAGATAAATATGGGAATCAAATAATTGCTGAAAAAATATCAGTGTCTAATTATACAATGAGATTTACTAAAAGTATATTTTAGATTCAAGAAAGAATCTCTATTTCCTGAGAAGGAATTTAAGGTGCTGCTTCTCCTTTGCTAACACTATCCACTGAATGAGGGGGGGTTATAATGTTGGTTGGAAAGATCACTCCTCTATAGAAGACAAGTCCTTACCTCAAGGCAGGCAAGGTGAACATCCTTTATAATGCTCCCATTGTTTGTCATGACTTGCTGCTTTAGTAACAAGCAACTTAGTTCCAAAGTGGCCAGTCTGATTTTTCCATCTATAGAAAGCAAGAGATAACATAGTAAATACCTTCAAAGCAGCCTTCACTCATTTGAACAGAAGGTTATTTCATTTCCCACTAATATTCCACAAAAATCTTAACTGTTCAATAGTTTTTAAAGCAAACCCTAAATACTCAATCTTATAACACAGAAAAAAGAGGAATCAGTCATAAAAATCATAGAATTTTGTAGATATAAGAAACTTGGGAAATAAACTATTCCATCTTTCTCAGTTTTACAGATGAAGAAACTGAAGCTCCAAGACGTAATGACGTGTCCAGGGTCATGGAAATGAGTTAATGCCAAAGCCAAGACCAAGGTCAAAACCCTGCTATCCTGTAACTGCTCCACTCCACCTCAATGAGTTGCCACACAGCAGCCCACTATGCTGACCTCTTCCATGGAGGTATAAAAAGAGAGAGAATATTATCCTACTGCAGTACATCTCCAACTGGACTACTAAGCACTATATGTGTGTGTTCATCCTTTGTTGCCGAAGAAGACTATGCTATCAAAGAAATGATGACATGACTTGCACTTGACTTTGTTTTGAGTGAGGGAGAGCTGTGCAGGTCACCAACCTCACTTCTCCAGAGCCATCTGAATCCAGTGACCAGATATTCATCAGGATGAGTGGAGATGACCCAGGGTGAGGCAACTGGGGTTAAGTGACTTTCCCATGGTCACACAGGTAGTGAGTATCAAATGTCTGAGGTGACTTTTGAACTCAGGTCCTCCTGACTCCTTCACTGGTGCTCTATCCATTGTACTACCTAGCTGCCTCACTACTAAGCAAAAAGAAAGCCCAAGACTGATACAATGTGCCCTTGGGGGAGCCAACAAACTGAGCTGACCGGCAAAAGTTCAATTGTTCTAACTGATAAGGCAATTTCCTTCTGATAAAAGGAAATTTTTTCTAACAACCATGCTCCTGGAATTCATGGTCTTTACATTTTAATTTCCCTTCTGCACAGTGTACACCAGTGGTGTCAAACTCAAGTAGAAAGGACTCCTGCAGGCTGCATGCTGACTTAGAAAACCACAAATTATCTATGCTGTATTATATTTTCATTTATTTTCTTAAACATTTCCCACCTACAGTTTGATACTACTGTTGTACACTGTGGCACAGCACAAGTCATCAGATATTTTAAAATACATAGCTATTTTACTTTACTACAAGAGAATTTGAGACTTTATAACTAGAATTGGTTAATTAGAGGTAAGCAGTTACCTCGACTTGGCTATCATGTCTTTTATTCCCTATTTCATGTCACGTGTTTTCTTTTCTATGGTAAAATGATCCTTAAGAATCATTTCTTACTAGTTCTCTCCCCACTCCCACCTGATACAAAGTGGAACTAGTAATGTTGGTCCATTCCGACACCAGGGAAGCAAACTCCTGAGCCCTAGGTCTACTCCTCAGCTTTTGCTTGACACTTTTCTTGCAGTAGCCTAGCCCTGGATCAGCCTCTCCTCTGCTGCTTAGTCTTCCACTTGTTCATTCTACAAGTATTTGCTGAATGCTTAGTATGTACAAGATATTGTGAGGGGATCACCATAAAGAGTAACATGAATGAGGCTATTTCCTTTCCCTTCAGTTTCCCCTAACTACCCACTTATCCTACTGCTTCCTATCTCAGCCTGAGTTTCCCTCAAGTTTTCTGTTTTCTATTCCCTTTTGCTCTAAAAGTTCCAGACTCCACTCTAGGTGTTTTTCCAGAGATCACAATCCTGTATATACAATCTCTTCTGCTTGATTATCATATTCCCATGTGTGGGGACAATAGGCTATACTCCTTACACTTCATTTGTACTTACTAATTCCACTGAATCAATCCACACATGACTTTTGTGAAGCATTTTGGTTGGTTTACAAACAACAAGAATGCAACACTGAATTCTTATGTCTTGCAATGGAAGTTAAAATAAAATTTATAACAGTAAGCAAAAAAAGCCAATCACCAAAAATGTAACACACAAAGTTATATTTTCTCAGATGACAGTGATTGGGAGTATCTTACTAAATAACTGTGATTATGACTTACATTTATAACATTTTACAATTTATAGAGTGCTTTCACATTCACTACCTCATTTGACCTTCACCACTTAGTAAAAAGTAACTACCATCAGATTAAAGGGGGAGGAAGAGGAATTTAGATATTCCAGATTAGGCAACAGAGGATTGGAAAGGTTAAGTGACTTCTCCAAGATCACAAGCTAGTAAATGTAAGGGCCAGGACATGAACACAAGTCATCTGCCTCCTAGGCCAGTGTTCTTTCCATTAAACCACACTATTTCTATTTTTTTAAGGGTATATGTTGTATCTTCTCAGATGCTTTAAGGCCCTAACCTTGTCCCAGTGCTGCCGGACAGTAACACTCACCAATCTGAGCAGCGCAGTTCATTATCCTGATGAGTCTCTCGGCAAGTAAGTGGTTATAGGAAGTCCTCTCAACTTCAGTCTGAACTGGAAGCTGGATTCGATCTAACTTCTCTGGATCAATTCCTAAAATGAAGCAACAACATAAAACATAGAAAAAGATTTTCATCAAGAGACTTGTTCACTTAAGGAAGAGAAACCAATAGGTACAAAGGCAACTATACTGTAACTAAAATTCTCACCATTCACGGTAAATACCTTCTCACAAAGGATCGTATCTTCATCATTAGAAATATATAGCTTCAACAAACTTTTCATATGAATTTCAGTCAACACAGAATTTGGAGGGCAGAGAGAAAGTACATACAGTGGTGTGATGGCAATCAAATTGGGATTTCTTGCTGCTTTTGTTTTACTAAAAGTACCTCTGATTGAATAATGCGATTAAACAAGATCTTTTTCACTCATTGATGTGCATGTCCATTGTGGGAAGCCTGATTTACGGGAGTTGCTTTGTAGGAGGGTCTCAGGTACCTTTTGTTTTTTCTGTTGAGGCACTGGGTCAGAGGGTTATGCTTTATGCCTCAGTGTATAAATACTCTGAGGGTGAGGTTTTACTTTGGGGCTTAGTTTTTGTAAGAAGGTTTGAGTGCCAGATGAAGACTCTGGGAAGCCACTTTAAGGAGGCCCCCTGCTTTGAAAACCCAGATGTCAGTGCTTCCCTCTGTAGTAACTATGGTCAGACGGAGTTGCCTGTTGAATTATGGTCAGGCAGAGGAAGCCATATCTCTGTATTGTCTTTGAAGCTCAGAGTGCTGGCTCCTCTGAACTAGGTGAATGAAATATGAGCTTGGTTAAAGGAATGATACCTGTGCTTGATTAAAGTGATTATTAATCCCTCAAAAGTTGCCTTTCCTTTTATGAATGCAGATCTAAGAACCTGTGACAGCAGGCCCCCGTGTATGTAGTGGTGCTTGCTGATACAAATGGAAACCCAACAACACTAAAAATTCATTGTTTTTGCACCAGTGAAACACTTAAGTAAATAGCTATTTAAATCTTAAAATTGGAGGTGGAAGGACAGAACAAAAGCAAGGGAAGGGAGAAATGTCACTGCTTGGAACACTTGACATATTGTCCTTTGAGAACTAGATGTTTCCTAAGAAACTTGACAAAAGAGATGAAAACTGCATCCAACAGCTTATTGTCTGGACTCTAAGTGAAACAAACATACTGACATAATAAACCACAACAATATATCACTTAAGTTGTTAAATAATTCCAAGGAAATGACGTTTTTGACATAATCCTTCCAAATACATTTAATAACTCCTGTCATATACAACAATAAAAATTTATTCTTCAAAAACTGTATTTCCATGAAAATTCATCTCGTTTAGAATACATCATTTTAAAACATAATTACTCATACTACAAAGAAAAAATACTGATGTTGCATCCTGGTTGTATTTTTATTCATTTGGAAAAAATCTAAAAGATAGTTTTGATGGCAATTTGTATTCTGTTACCCAGAGAATTCAGCAACATTAGACTCCTCTTTCAAACAATAGGTTTTGAAAAAGAAAACAGCACTTTACACTAAATTCATCACCTAACTTTATGGTCCCTTAATCAAACATACAACTTTAAAGAAGAGGTCACACAGAACATGGGTTGTTGGTTTTCCCTGGAATTCAGTGTCAGGCCATAAAGCACACTGAAAGACACAAATTTTGGGAAAATATTTCTATGTACATGTTCAACATTTCTCTTTCCTTCCCTCTCCTTCCTTTATTTTATTTTATTTTTTTTTGGCACAAAGAAAGAACATATAGAGGTTTCTTATCACAGAAATAAAACACTTTAATTTCAGTGGTTATTCTGACTTTCCTGAAACTGATAATGCTACCTTCTGTAATGGAGGGTACCAACCCCAAAGACAGATAAAATCTAAAAATGAAAGAGTAGGAAGAAATGTTAATTCATAAGTTGTGACCACTATAGCTGACGGCTTAGCATTTTATATTTGTCTTTCTGTTTCATGATACCCTTTTAAAAGAATTTACAGATCTTCATCAAATTTCACAGACTTCCAGCAGGTATCAAGTTATATCCGAAAATTGAATTATACCTCAAAACAGTATTCTAAAAGAAAACAGTGGTTGATAAAACCTTCAAATGACATGTTGTGCAATTTTCAGTAATTTCAGTGAAATTTGGTCCACAGGTGAATGGCAAATGCCGAACTGGAACCACAGTTCTCAAACACCAAAAAGGTGTAATACTATTTACATTTAAACAAAAAGGAAGACATTTTATTTGGGGCTAAATCGCTCATACTTGCAAAAAAAAAAAAAGTTTAAAATTTATTTTAGAAACAGAAACTGGAAAAGTTTTGAGATAGATTAAAAGCCTGGGAAAGTCAAATACTCTGGAGGAAAAAAAAGAGAAGGAAGAGAAAGATAATGTCCCCAAATCATAGTTTCTCCCTTCCTTAGACTTTTATATGCATTCAGAAGTCAAAAGAGATTTTTAAAAATATTTAAAATTCTAACGTTCCCACTAAGTATAATACTGATTCTTTAATAAGACAGCTGAATATTTCCAATAAATAAGTTCTATGCTATCTAAGTAAAAAACTACTACATCTAGTCTTTTTCACAATCATCACTTGTTCTGTGGTTCTACATCTGGATGTTCAGGAACAATGTATTAATTCTTCTATATCCTCTACAGTGATGAAGACTAGTGATTTTCAAATACAGAAAGTCAGGGCCAGTTGCAAGGGAATTTAGCTTCTTTGCAGGGTAATATTTTTATCTTTTGAAATTAGCATCAGCATCAAATACACAAAAGGCATCTCATAAACATCAGATGACAATTTGGAGATGTGATCTTGTACTTCATATACTTCCTATGACTAGGGCTGGGGGTGAGGGACGAGGGTAGGAGAATGAGAGGGGGCAGTGTTAGAGTGATTAGGGGGAAGGGAGGAAATTACTGAAATCTTCCAAACATCTGGCATGGCAGATCTTTCCATGTATCTACATCTGTCAGATCCTGACCTGAAAATATAAATTTGTGTGTTTTTACCTCATCTCTATTACCACCAACACCAGGAGTGAAAAGAGACTAATTTAAAGAACTGGAGGCAGTGTTACTCTGTGGGAGTTTCCTAATCAGCTAATCTCAGTTACTGGTAATTAAACAGACTTTCTTATTCTTGGATTCCCTCCCACAACAGTGATTCTGGAGGCAGAAATACAGCCCCAACACTAGGGGTGGGCCTCAAATTTTATGACAATGAACTGAAATAGCCTCCTAGATAGAAAAGTCTACAAAAATCTCCTCCTCCACGCCTCAGAAAAGTCACTAAGTATGTTCCAAATACCACTTGCCAAGTTAGACAATAATAGGTTAGATCTGAATAAATGTGGGGGGAAATTAAACAAGTAACACTCAAGATCACATCTTCAGTTAGGTTGATGTTTACAGTTGTTTAAAAATAACCTGCTTCCAATTTTCAGAGGCAGAAACTAAAGCCACTTATAGGCATATGAAAAAATGCTCTAAATCACTATTGATTAGAGAAATGTAAATCAAAACAATTCTGAGGTACCACATCAAATCTATCAGACTGGCTCACACGACAAGACAGGAAAAGTATAAATGCTGAAGATGTAGGAAAGCTGGAATACTAATGCATTGTTGGTGGAGTTGTGCATTGATCTAGCCATTCTGGAGAGTCGTCTGGAACTACGCCCAAAGGGTTTGATCCAGCAATACCACTTCTAGGGCTGTATCCCCAAGAGATCGTAAACCTGGAGAAAAGATTCACATGTACAAAAATGTTTATAGCAACTCTTTTTGTGGGGGCCAAGAGCTGGAAATTGAGGGGTTGTCCATCAACTGGGGAAGGGCTGAACAAGATGTGGTGTATGAATTTAATGGAACACAACTATGCTATAAGAAATGATGAGCAGGTGGACTTCAGAAAAACCTGGAAAGGTTTATATGAACTGATGCGGAGGGAAGTCAGGAGAACACTGTACACAGTAACAGCTACACTGTGCAATGACTGACTGATAGACTTACTTGTTCTCCACAATGCAAGGATCAAAAACAGCTCCAAAAGACTCATGATGGAAAAAGTCATCCACATCCAGACGAAGAACTACAGAATCTGAATGTAGATGGAAGCAGACTATTTGCTCTCTTTTTTTGTTTTTCTTTCTCATGGTTCCTCCAGTATGTTCTAAATCTTCTATACAACATGACTAATGGGAAAATATGTTTAATCACAATGCATATGTAGAGCCTATATCAAATTGAATGCCATCTTGGGGAAGGGGGAGGGGAAGGAGGTGGAGAAAATGTAAAACTTATGGAAGTGGATGTTGAAAATTAAAAATATTTTTTTTTATCTTTTAAATAGCCTGCTTCAGAATCTATTCTATGGTGGGCTTTTAGCTCCCTTGAATCATGAGCTGTTCAAAACTAGAAGGGATTGCCTTGGGCAGTAGTGAGAGGAAGCAGCATGGTGTCACATATGTACTAGCTATGTGATCTTGGGCAAGTCACTGAACTTTTCTAAGTTTAATTCCTCATCTGGAAAAAGAAGATAATACTAACATCTACCTAACAGGACTGTTGTGATGATGAAATTAGATAAAGTAGGTAAGGCTTTATAAACCTTAAAGTGCTCTTCTCTCTCTCTCTGTATGTATATATATATATATATATATACACACACATACATATATATTGCATCCATTATTATTATCATTAGTATCATAATAATATAACTCCCAATATTGGAAACATTTAAACAAAGGCTAGATAACCAGCCATAAGGAATACTGTAGAGGTAATTCTTGTATAAGATAAGTTTGGACTACATTAAGCTTTCTTCCCATTCTGAAATATTAGGTATAATTTGTACTCTTGAAATAATGTTTTTCCAGATCTCTGAAAAAATAAAAACTCCACTTTATTTTGATGTCTATCTAGTTTCCCTATTTCTCTCACCCTTTCTGAGCAATATCACTCCATGAAAACAGAGTTCTCTTCCCTTCGGTAGCATTTCCCACAAAGTGCGTTTGTGTGTTGTGTGGAGGGGTTAGGAAGGAGGATGCCTTAAAACAGAAATATAATAACTCCAAAGACCACCAGGCTGGTTTATGTAGAGAAGGTTTCTACTATCAGCCACTGCTTGTAGGAGACTCAAAACAGGAATGAAAGGACAAATTTTCTATTACGGTCACGAACCAGAATTCATTATGTCACCCTACTGAATCATAACTGCCAAAGCTCTCTTATTCCATTCAACCCTTTTTACTGCTGTATATTCATTTTGATGTAGCCTTTAATCTATTGTTATTTACTGGAAGTCCTAAGCTAACATTCAGTTTTCATTATCATTCCTTTTATGTTTAAATTGTCTCATGATGAAAAATCCATCTGATAGAGAGACCATCTCATTAAGGGAGCTGTGATGGTGGTAAAAATCTGGAATGAAAATTCAGAAAGTTACGTAGAAATGACCTTCTGCTGCCTCAAAGAAAAAAATACACCTAACCAAAATCCTATCCTAAGACTGGAAATAAAGCAAATAATAAATTCTACAAATGAGATGATGTGTCCTTTTCTGCATAATCCTATTCCAATAGCACTAACACAAAACTTTCTCAAAGAAAACAATGTTTCAAGCAGATTATTAGTGGGAAAGTAAAGAAAGAAACAATATGACCATTTATTTATTTATTTATTTTTGGCATCTGCACTGTCAAATGTTTCTTTTTGTTGCAAAAACAGTTTTTAACTGACAGTCACATTGATGGGATATTACCCTCCATAAATATTCAGTTTTACTTCTAAAGCTAAAATGTGAGTCACAGAAAAGAAAGAACACTTATAGATGACCCAATACTCATATAAGGAATATTGCAGTGAAGTCATTTAGAACATGCCAGTAGTATAACCATTCACCAGGTCTATCACAGTTTGTGTTACTTTTAGTGTTACCATGAATTCTTTTCATATATAATCAACTATTGGATCCTGTCAGTTCTATCCCCACAGGAGCTCTTGAATAGGTCTCTTTCTCTGATGGTAGAGGGATTCGTTATTACTTCCCTCTACTACTACAGCACCCTACTAACTAGTCTTCCTGCCTCCAGTCCCCTTTCCCAAGTCAAATTCATATTCCACAAGTAATCTTGACACACAGATCAGATCATGGTGTCCCCCCTCTGCCCCATATCTTCACTAGATCTCTACCAAATTATGGAATCTGAGACTTCAAAGGAACCTCAGAGGTCAGTTAGTCCAAACATTACCTGAATAGGAATCCCTTCTACAATATCTAACTTCAAGTCCACTTAATGAACTTCAGTGATGGAAGATGTAAGGCAGCCCACTCTATTTTTGAGCAGCTCTAATTATAAGGAAGTTTTTCCTTTTATTAAGAAAAAAATCTGCCCTTCTCCTTCAGTTTTATGCAGATAGTATCAATACAAAACACTTATATGATTCCCTGAAAGCTATTTATGGACCAAAAACCTATGGTGCATCACAACTACTCAGTGCTGATGGAGTCATATTAATTAGTGATAAGGACATGATCCTAGAGAGATGGGCTGAATACTTTCATGGTGTTCTCAAGAGACCACCATCAATCAACGCTGAGGCCAACAACTGCTTACCTGAGGTTAAAGTCAGTCCCTTCTTATCTGAACTTCCAACTGAAGAAGAGGTTTTAAGGGCCATTAGGCTCCTTTCATGTGGCTAAGCATCTAGTGCTGATTTTATTCCAGCCAAGATTTACAAGGCATTTTGCTCATACAAAAGCTAACTGAAATTTTCCAGGTTATATGGCAAGAGGAAGTTATCCCCCAGGAGTTCAAGGATGCCTCCATTGTCCATCTCTGTAAAGGGAATGGATTGTCAGGGGACAATCAGAGTTGCAGGGGGTGGTGGGACTCTCTCTTAGTCATTGCTGGCAAAATTCTTCCTAGAGTCCTCCTTGATAGGCTGATCCTTCACCTGGAAGATGTTCATATACCTGAGAACCAGCATGGCTTCAGAAAGGGCTGAGGAACAGTTGATATGGTATTTAATGCCCAACAACTCCAAGAGAAATGTCAAGAGCAGAACAGAGGTCTGTATGCAATGTTTATAGATTTGACCAAGGCCTCTGACACTGTTAGTCGTGAGGGTTTATGGAAATTTTTGTCAAAATTTGGTTGCCCAGAGAAGATAATTAGTATTGTACATCAACTTCATGATGGCATGTTTGCCCGGGTTATGGATAGTGGACAATTGCTCTCGTGCCTTCCCAGTCAACAATGGAGTGAAACAGGGCTGTGTGTTTGCTCCCATGCTTTTTAGCAAGATGTTTTCAGTCACATTGTCAAATGCTTTCAATGTGGATGAACATGGCGTCAAAATCAACTACTGTACTAATGCTAAGTTCTTCGATTTGAAAAGGCTACAAACCAAGACCAAAGTGGAGGGAGTGCTGGTGCATGATTTTCTGTTTGCAGATGATTGTGCACTCAGTGCAGCCTCTGAAGCTGAGATGCAACAAAGTATGGATCAATTCTCTGCTGCCTGTGCTAATTTTGGCCTAAAATTAACACCAAGAAAAACACAGGTGCTCCACCAGCCACCACCACACCATCTGTACTTGGAACCATCAGTTACAACAAATGGAGAAGTTTTGAATGCTGTGGATAAGTTCACTTACCTTGGTAGTGTACTTTCCAGGGATATACACACAGACAATGAGGTTGATGCACACTTTGCCAGAGCCAGCTCAGCGTTTGGGAGGTATTGGACTGACTACCAAAATGAAGGTCGACAGAACTGCTGTGCTGACCTCATTGTTGTACGCTTGTGAAACTTGGACAGTCTACCAGCGCCATGCCAGGAAACTGAATTGCTTCCATTTGGACTGTCTTAGGAAGATTCTGAGGATCACCTGGCATGATAAGGTATCAGACACTGAAGTTCTTGCTTGAGCTGAACTGCCAAGTATTCAAACTATACTTCACAGACAGCAACTCCGATGGGCTGGCCACGTTGTTCAAATGCAAAATGTACGCTTGTCATAAAGATTATTTTATGGAGAACTTGCATGGGGCAGGTGATCACATGGTGGTCAGAAGAAGCAATACAAGGACACTCTCAAGGTCTCTCTCAAGAACTTTGGATTTGACTATGCAACACGGGAGACATTGGCACAAGACCGCTCAGCATGGCGTGCCCACATCATAAGGGGTGCTGTGCTCTATGAGCAAAGCAGAATTGAGACAGCACAAAGTAAACACAAGATGCGTAAATTTGGGATATCCATCCGAAATATTAATATGGACTATCTGCGCTCAACCTGTGGTAGAGCATTCCGAGCTCATATTGGTCTGATCAAACACAATCGTGGTAATGTCATTTTGTTCCTCTTTGAAAACGAAGGATGACCACCAGCTGTTCTTAGTTCTGTCCTCTGGGACAAAGTAAATAAGTCTAACCCTCCTCCTACCTTATTCCCCACTGCCCACCACATGAAGTCTAAACTCCTTACCCTGGCATTCACGGCCCATTACAACCTGTATCAGTACACAGAGGAGCCTGCTATCACAGGATCTTGGACTTATTTTTCTAAAAAGAAAAGCAACTTTTGAGGGGTTAACAATCTCCTTTAATCAAGAACATGTATCATTCACTTAGTTCAGGGGAGTCAGCACCCTGAACTTCAGAGAAAATACAGAGAAATAAAGATCAACAGACAGGGCTTCCTCTATCTGACCATAATCAATACATATATCACAAATCAACAGAAAAATCCAACTATATTACCACAGTTACCAGAAAGGGAAGTATAGACCATATGGGTTTTCAAAGCTGTTTAGTGGCTTCCCAGGATCTCTTACCTGGCACACAAACCTTCTTCCAAAAACTAAGCCCCAAAGTAAAACCTTGCCCTCAGAGCATTTTTACCTTTGTTAGAGCCAGAGGGCATCCTAACCCTTGAGAACCAGTGCTTCATTAACAAAAGGTGTGGGTCTTCCTACAAATCTTCCCTAATCAAACTCCCTTTAGTGGGCAAGCCCTAAATGTTTTTAGTTTAAGAAACTCTTCTTTCTGTACTTTACTCCTAGGTAAAGACTCTTGGGTGATAAAGGCAAGATTCAATCAGAGGCACTTGATTATACTAAAATAAAAATGGCAAAAGATCTTACTTTGCGTGCCCTTACACAACCCAGCATCATTCTCATTCCAACTTATATTACTCCCTTCCACGTTCTCTACACTCTGGTCAAACTGGAGTACTCAATTCCTAACAGAGATCTCCTGTACTTTTTCACCTGAGCCTTTATTCTTCCTAGGTGTGAAACGCTCTTGACCTCATACAATGAAATCTCTACCCATTCTATGAAGACTCACTCAAATGTCACTTCTTCCAAGAAGTATTCCCTAGTCCCTCAAGCTGGTAATGACCTTCATAATAGTAACTCAAATGCATATAACACTTTAAAGTTTTTTCCTCACAACAATCCTATGATGTAAAGTAAGATTATCGTTACCTCCAGCTGATAGATGAGAACGTTGAAGCTGAAAGTGAAGTGACTTGCCACGACAACGTAGCAGCTAGTACAGGCATATGGCAAGAACTGAGCCTAAGTCTACTGATTTCAGCATTTTTCAGTGTTTAGTATTTCCTCTTTCTATTGTGCCATCCTACTTCTTGGAGCTCATCCAACATTTTACTTGTAGCACTTATATATTTATCATGTACTTTCTGTTAGAGCTATTGGTGCAAACGTGCTTCTCTACAGATAATAAGTTTCTTGAGGACAGAGGATATCGTGCCCAAGTTTTCTCTCTTCCATAGGTCCAAACACAATGCTCTTCAGACAATATGAGATGACCAATCTCAAGGACTACACTGTGTTATTTTCATATCACTATTCAAGATGGATGGGTCAATACAAAGAGAAAGCATCACTGCTCTTAATTTATTATTACTATCACAAGTTTTTTTATTATCACAAATCTTATTTTGTTTCTATTTTCTATGTAAAGGCCAATGTGAATGATTAGAAATAAAAAAAAGGGCTAATTATAAGTTTAAATTTAAGAAAAATAGGGACAAAAATTCTCTAGCATCCATAAATTAGTTGAGCCATCAGGCACAGATGATTTATACTGAAGAGTACAGAAAGTACTGTGAGATGTCATTCCAGAGGCGCTCCCTGACAAAGATGTCTGAAAGATTGTAGGTGATGAAGAGATACCACAAGCTGGGAAAGGGCAAATGTCCCAAATGAAGAGCCGGAGTCTGCAAGGATTAAAACCAGCAACCTTAACTTTGATTGCTTGAAATTCTAGGAGGTCTTATTAAAAGAATGGTTACCAGTGATCACAGAAAGGCAGCATGGTTTCATAAAAATAAGACATTTTAAACAGAACAGAAGTATGGACAAGTGGGGCATAATGAATTTATTTTAGTTTTTTAAATAGCAAGGAGAATGGAAAACTTATGGTTTCGTAAACAATCCTCTTTTGTACTCTACTTTGTATAAGGAAATGCTTCTAGGTTGTGTCTGCTATATCATACCATTGACTTATATTCAACTCAGAGTCCACTAAAACTGTTACATAGCCATGTCTCCTCCATGCTGCAGTAGTGAAATTATTTTTTAAGCCCAACTGTAAGATTCTAAATCTGTCACTATTAAATGTCATCTTAGTGTCAGCTCAACAGTCTAGCTTGTCAAGGTCTTTTTATATCCTGACCCTGTCATCCAAATGTGTTATGTCTCTCTCAGTTTTGTGCCATATGAAAATGGAATCTATATTCCATACAGATCTTGATTTCTCTTCCAAAAAACACAGATCCTTCAGATACAGCTGCTTAATGTATTTCCACGTGATAAACTGCAAAGGGAATCTTCAAATGGACAAAGACTGCTCATTCCTAGGTGTCATCAGTCAATGGCGTGAGGGACAGGAACTAGACTCAGAATTCACTACCATAGGAAAATCCTCCTACCAAGATAGCTTTGTATCTAGTCTGCAACTTAAGTCTTGAGAACTGCCTGGGCTCCGGGAGATTAAGTGACTTGCCCTTAGGTCTATCTGGCTTTGAGGTTCTTTATCTGACCCCTATGCCAATGAATGAAAGAATGCTAATCATATTTTAAAATAGAAACCATTCTCAGCTCCAAGGCTCTAACTTGTGATACCACTTGATCAAAATAGGAGAGGTTAACACTGATCTTCTGGTAGGAAGACATCTCAGTTTTGCTTCCTGTATGCACACTATTTATACACATCAGGAAGATAATTTAAATATAAAGAGGAAGATCAAAATTACAAAATCAATTGATTTTGGCACAACTACTAGGAAAATATATTAAAAGTACCAGAAGCTTTGTTTTATGGCAAAGTGCTAGGAAAATACCAAAACACCATATCAGCCCAGTTAAGAGGCAGCTTGGTGTATTGGTCACAGAGTCAAGGAGTCTAGGATTCAAGTCTTGCTTCTAATATAGTCTAGGTGTGCATCCACAGGCAAATCACTCAATCTTTCAATGGTTCAGGCAATTTTCTGTGAATCTAAGTTATAGATGATGAGTTGCTTGTCTTCACTGGTGGAGGTCCCAAGCTGGGAATTCCCTACACCACTAAAATCATGGGTCCAGACCAAAAAAAAAACCAATAATAATTCTTTAAATTTACTTTTAATAATTTTTTTTCTGGCATAGGAATATGGAAAAACAAGCTCTACATTCCATCTATCGAGAATTCTAGAAACTGTAATAATGTTAGTTATGAAAAATCCCTTAATATAAATATATTTTATTTCTTTTAAAGAGGGATAGATACAATATTTGAAAGCATCCACAGTTATCAGGATAATTTAAAATCTTACCTTTATTATGAGACATGGCATACAGAAGACAGAGCACAAAAAGGGCATGATAATCATCTTCAGGACTGTCCAATGCATTATATACCATATCAAGGAAAGGTCTATGAGAGAATTATTACAGAGGTTAGCATGTGCCGCATTATCAATTCATTCCACAAAAGTCTCAATTCAATGCCTCTTTGGATATAGAGGTGACCTCAAGAGTTCTCAAATACAATGCTAATAGAGCACAAATCATGGCACTTTCTGCCATGTTGGAAAGAGAATGAGAACAGTTCCTATAAGATGCAAGCTTTTTTTTTTCCAAGGACCTGTCTCCAGCACTTAGCACAGTGTTTGATATATAATAAACATTAAATAAATGACTGACTAACCAAAGACACCCTTCAGAGCTCCCAATTTCTAAGTAACCAGAAGGAGAGACTCAGGAGTTGTGCCCCTCCAGAAAAGGCCCCCTGCTGCCTCCACAAACCTGACACTCACGTCTTCTGCTTTTTGTTTTCATTATTCTCATTCCTTGTAAATTTGTAAAAGGCTATCTATTTCAAAATCTTTTTATCTCTCCCTCCACTTCCAATACATGTGCTGGTCCTGCAAGGTGCTGGAATACTCATTGCTCCACACGACCACTTGCAGGTGTTCTCTCTGCTGCAATTACTCAGCACCCTTGATGCCTCTGAGGTTCACTATGTGCAGACTGATCCCTCAATCCAGATGCTGGTGGCTACTGTATTCACTAACTCCAGGTCATTCTTTTCTAAAGCTTTGAGGTGGAACTATGTCATTCCCTACTCAATAAACTCTAGTAGGTCCCTATTATCTCCAGAATTAAACCTAAACTCTGTATGGAATTCACAGTTCTTCATAACCTGGTTTCTTCCTACCTTTCCAATCTTCTCGCTCTCTTCCAGCAATACTGGCCTTCCTGCTGTTCCTCGCATAGCATGTTCTACATCCTGTCTCTACCCTTGTCTCTTTACCTGATCCCCATGCCTGAAATTCTCTCTCATGTCCTCTCTGCCTCTTAGAAGCCCTGGCTTCCTTCAAGACTCAGCTGAAGCATCACTAGGAGGCTTTTCCTGGCTTGTTGACTGCTAACTCAACTACAGTATTCCTCTCTACCCCAAATCTTGCCTTTATACTAAGACTGTTGATATTCTGTCAAGCACTCTAGCCTCTTCCAGTTCCTCAACATCCTCAGTTCCTATAACTAACTTTTCCACTCTGCCTCAACTCCATACAGATAGCCATACCTTTGATCTCCCTATGACCCACAGTGCTCCACTTACATGTTCAAAAACTCTGAAATCTCTTTATCTGATAATAGCCTTCTCTCTCTCTATCTCTTCCTAAGCCTTACGTTCTTAAACATATTTTTACTCTTCACCAGAACCTCCTACTTCTCTTCTCCACCATACTTTGGCCCTGTCATCCCTGCTGATCTTTGTTCTCAATCTCAACACTACACTGTCCTCTGTTCTTGAATCCCTTACCTATCTATCCTAGTGACATTAAAGCTTTGATCAACCCCAAACCTACATGACTCCCACCATTTGCCTCCAAAACTCTCCATGTGGCACTCCGTAGTGCTGGAGGATGTCACAACACTGAGTTGATTAGGACCACTACAAATCCGTGTTACCTAATCTTAACTGTGCCCGCACTTTAACAACTCCTTCCTGAATCTCTCTCCATTCATCATGAAGGAGGCTGTTCCAAACTTTTGCTTCTCTCTTCAAGACTCTCAAAGCACCAGCTATCCCAGTCTCTCAAGAGAAGAGAAAAAACAGAGGCTCATTGACCATGAGCTCCCTCTTTTCTTCTCTACATCTCAAAGCCCTTGGCAGCAAGCTCCTTTCTCTTCTCCTTTATTCCAAACTCTAATACGCAAGTGGCTCTTTTCTTCAGCAAGGGTACACTCGATCCCATCCCAACCCATCTTTCTCTTGCAGATTTCTCCCAGTAACCTCCTGCCTCAGTAATCTTCATTCTCTCCCTACTCACTGATTCCTTCCCTGTTTCCTACAAAATGTCTAAGTCTTCCCCATCCTTAAAAAGCTCTTACTAGACTTTACCATGACCTCAAGTTATTTTATATCTCTCCTGACTTTCACTCTCTCACACACACACACACACCCCAACACCCACAGACCCACACAGATAGACTCACACACACACACACACACACATACATACACACACACACACAACCTGTCTACATTTCATGCCTATGCTTCTTCTCCACTTACTCACTTCTCAACTCTTTACAATTTGGCTTCTGACCTCATCACTCAACTAAACTTGCTCTCTTCCAAGTTAGCAAGATCTCTTAATTGACACATCCAATCTTCTACTCTAAATCCTCACTTTTCTTAATGTCTTTGCAGTATTTGATGCTACTGAACGTCGGGTCCTCCTGGCTACTTTCTTCTCTCTCTTGGTTCTCTTGCCCATCTGCCCGCTCCTTTTCTATCTCCTTCACTGGTTCATTATCCATATGGTGCCTCCTAATTGAGGTATACCATAAGTTTCTTTTTTCTACATATATATATATATATATCCATCCTCTCATTTGGAGATCCCATCAGTCCCCATGGGCTTAATTATCATATTATGCAGATGACCACCAGATCTATGCATCCAGACACAATATCTCTTCTGAGCTCCAGTACCACATCACCAACTACTTTCCGGACAAAATAAACCAGATGTTCCACAGACACTGCAAACTCAGCATGTTCAAAACCAAACTTATTATCTCTCACTCCATCAAATCAATCCTTCCCCTTAATTACTCTATTTTAGTTGAAGGCCACCACCATCCTTCTAATATCTTAGATTTTTTTTCCTAGAGGCAATATTTCTTCCTTTATTTCACCCCATATATACATTTGGTAGTAAAATTTAGTTTTTATCTCATAACATTTCTCACATTTTAAAAATGTTTGTCTTACAAAAGATGCATATGAATGGTGGAAGCAGAGTCCTAAACCTCTGTCCCCAGTTTACTATTCTTGGGAAGTAATAACCTAGGGAGTTACCTTCTTTCTTCAATAGGTAAAGAGGTACTTTTTCTTACTGGTGGAAACAGTTTCTGGTATCCATGAGAGAATCCTCACTCTCATCTCTATCCTAGTCCCTTCTATGTAGAAGGTACTAACAGCACCTACACCTACATTATAGATCAAAAATATCCTCTTACTCAATACTCTGTTCTTAATTTAGAAGCACATCTTAGTTATATACATCTACCATGACTGTCATCTTCAATGTTAAACTAATTAACATTAAATTAATTAACTAACCCGTTAATTAACTCATCAGTTTTTAAGCCCCCAGCTAATAAATGGGCTTTTCAGCGAAAGTGTGTTACCTGGTTGTCTGGTGCTTAAATTTTTTTGTGTGTGATAAAATGTACTATCATTTAGTGGTTAGGTGGACAAACCAGGCTACACAGGACTATTTAACTCATGATGTAATAGAAGTAAAGCTCTTAAAAGTACCATTCCAACTACACCTAACCAACATTTACATATAAATACATATGTCAAGAATTCAAGATTTCTTCAAGGCAGATACCTTCCTCATTGATGAATACTGTACCCCTTCTAAGTCATGGCAGATGCTCTTAATAAGTTCCTTAGGGAAAAAAAAAATCATCAACTGATGGCTAATATCCTGATGATAAGCCTCTCTAAACTAAGTTTGACAGACACATCCTTAGACAACAGAAAAGCAATTTGTTCACTGGGGCTATAATCTTTTTAGCTTAGCAGAATTTTTAGCAGAAAGTAAAGCTTTCACTCCACTAGAACAGTTTTTCAGAGGTAAGCATCACCTGCACATCCCCCCAAAGAAATATCAGACTAGGATCTAAGTAAATATTTATAATATCAAAAACTATTTTAAGGAAAATTTAAATTATGAACTAAGCAATCTCAATAAACGCAAATCAAATGGGGGAGTGGAACAGAACTATTTACATAAAAAAACATGCACTTAACACAACAATATATTTCCTTTGTCTCTTCCCTTTTTCTTTTCTGCCCAAGTACTTTATTTATAACATTGTTTCCATAAGAAAATGCATTATTAGTTCCAACTCAAGATGCTGAAAACATTCTTTTTCTCAGGATAGGTACATTTCTCCCCAAGAAGCACCTTGTACAAAGAAGGGGCCAGGGTAGAGCTGAGGGAGATGATTCTCTCACGGATACCATAAACTGTTTTCCTCAGTAAGAAAAAGCGCTTCTTTACCTGTTGAAAAAGAAAGTAACTCCCTAGATCAGTACTTCCCAAGAACACTAAAGTGAGGGCAAGGGTTTGGGGTACTTACATCATCATTCATACATATCTTGTAAGACAAGTATTTGTAAGTGTCAGTTACATAGTATGATGTCGATTACAGAATGCGGCAATCACATAAAATTGTAAAAAACTCACCAATAATGGCATCAACTATGTACCACAAGAGCTCTAAGACAGGCATTTTCTTTACTAGTTTTAAAATTGAATATGTATATGTAAATGTATACACGTATGTCTACATACATACAATATACCCACATACACATCCAGTATCGACTAGACTGCTCAGAAATACTAAACAAAATTACAAAATATACTGACAGACTGCAGTACTTGAGAGCTGCTTTTTGTTCAAACATATACATTACAGTTAACTTAGCCTAGAAATAAATCTCTAGTTCAACTCATAAAAAATTCACTCTGATAAATAACAGAGACTTTTGCAGAACAAAGACAGAAATAAAACAAGGTCAGGGAAATGGAAAAGAGGGAAAGTCAGCGTTTCTCAAATACTTATTTTTAATTCAAATTCACAGACAGACCAGGAATACTGTTTTCTCAAGAGATAATACTTTGCAAGTGGGTATGTACTTAAAGACAATGGAGAACCATTATGCACATAAATGCACTCGTTTTTTAATACTGTCTCCAGGGTCCACTATACTAGTGAAACCCCCTTACGGTAAGGAGACCCTTTGGATACTTTACTGACTAAACACTTAGATGTAGTAAGTCTTACACCTTGTTCTACATCATACGATATTGTTGTAAAAAAAAAAAAAAAGGCCCTATTTTGCACCCTGAAAATTAAAAAAAATTTCCAGTTGTACCAGGAAAATTCAGGTTCACCTGACCATCACCAGAATAACCCTTTTATCTGCTCCCACAATAAGATGACCTCTAGTACTAATCAGTCAACTACATTATGGTGGGCAAGTCAATTAGACCAAGTATGTATAATGGAAAACCGGAAAGATAGTGATGCACATATAAGAGGATGAATGACTATAAAAGCATTCACACACAGACCAAATATGGAATTTCTCAAAATTTATATGACAGTGCCAACAGCTGGCTAATTCTCAGGGTGATGCATACTCTTTAGGATTGGCTCCAAAATCTAAGTGCATCAGAGGAAGCAAACATTTCATTTTTCAATCCATTTCCATAAGAAGTAAAAAAAAAAAGTTCAACAGTATAGCTGACATTCATTTACATTGGTCTCTTCTATCTATCATGTCAACAAAACAAAATTATTCTACTATCTAGTGGTAAAGTATAGGAAAAGCTTACTTTGAAATACTAAGACAAAGAAATGAAATGTGGAAGCATGATCCTCACGTGGGAGAACCTACCTGTTCCACTGTGTGTTCTCACTCCCAGAGGCTGCGGCACTCTTCTCTTCATCCGTCGTATTCTGTTCTGTCACTACAGAAATGGCTAATTCGGTTAGTTTGCTTCGTTCCATGATTACCATCTCTATTTCTTAAAGAGAATAAAATTCATTTTATTTGACGAAGAATCCACAGAAGTATTTCTGATGTAACCAGTGTGAATTTTACAAATAGTTCAACTAACGCTGGTAAGCAAATGTAATTGTTCCCAGTGTTATGGCTATATTTAATAGTAATGAACTCGGACAATACAGATCACGCGTAGGTGAAGAACAAAACAGTAAGTACAGGTTTTGATTTTTTTAGCCATAAACAATGTTAAAAAACACATTTCTGACTTTAATAAGGCAACAGGAATTTTTAAAAGAAATGTTGATTTATTTCAGCACATAAATGATATTTAGCGAATTCATTCAAAAGCTTAAGCATATTTTTAAAATTTTCACTGGGTTTTTTGAAGAATGCTTTGTTTGCCCTTTTTTCTTCATTCCCAGTTTATATTGTTTTTTTCTGATCAAATAAACAAATCATTGTCCCAACAATTTAAATGTTTGAAAATTGTTTAGTTTTTTGGAAAACTACAGAAAATATATTGAATTGATACTAATTCACCAATAACTCATATTTGGCGCCTAAGACATTCATCTATTCAAATGGAAAACATATATTCACGAGCTATAAAAGACAAAAAAAGAAAAATGCTCTTCTTAAGCAGTGCTTCAACTTCTCTCCATTCCCCCTCCACTAAATCACTCTATTAACATCTCATTTGATGTGTCTACACATCAAATTCCAATGACACACTGAATTTCATGCTCTTCCAAACTATCCCATAGCCTAACTTTCCACATTAAGTGATATATTTCTCTACCCACCAGTTTCATTCCAAAGAAAGCTTTCAGTCCTCTATCCCAATCCTTTCTACTTGACTCATCTACTCACATTACTTCATACTGTCATTTATGTCTCCCCTCCACCTAATTTTAAGTCAACTTTCTTCCAAGTTCTCTTCCTCCAGAAAGCCTAGTCTAAGTAAGAAAAAGCAGTGAAACCCATTCTTTCCACAAAATCAGAACTTTTTCAACCACTCTTTCTCCCAATCTGACCTTATTGATATATCTGCCCTCCTTTGGTGAACAAATGTTCTCCTTGCTTTATTAGGACAGATGCTCTGATAAGCCCTGACCAAAGTGGTTTTTTTTGTAGCCAAGTGACAGATTATCTCTAGGTTCTCCCAAAGACAGCCTTACAGTCTTTCCTTTACCTGTCGTGTTTTCCTTTGACTCCCTAGAGCCCAGCACGGTGCCCAATACATGGCAAGCGCTTAATAAATACCTGTTGGTGAAATGACTGATCTACAAGTCTCTGAAGGAAGAACAACACTCTGGGTCACTTAATGTATCTGCCAGGTGGTTTCTACGATTAATATTAGTAGTATCTAATAAGACAAGTAAGGTGTGAACATCCATGCTTCTATGTGACTCCCATTCAATTCCTAGTACTTATTCCGCTACATGCATCACCCCTGTTAACAGATTAGAGTCCATCAGTTTCACATGACGGGGATGTGGTGGGGAGGGGATCAACAACTGTGGTCTGGCTACACATTACAAGAGGATTTTTCTTAATGTAGTCAATGTACTTCAGGAGACTGTAATTTGATCTTTGGTAATTACAATGGGGTTGATTTGTAATATATCAAAATTCATGCCATAATAAACCCTCTTGTAACAGATTTCTGCTCTATTTTTGCTACTATATGAATGGCTGAACTTGTTTATTTAGTATACTGACGCAGAGTAATTGACATGGGAGACAGCATAACAAAACAGATAGGCCTTAGAGTCGCTGAGACCTGGGTGGGAGGACCAACCCCAACACAAACTGGTTGTACCTGGTTAGGTCACAATGCGAGTCGACACAGCGATGCCTATGAGACACTGAAGTGGAGATATCAACAGACAGTTGGAGATGTGGGACAGGAACTCAGAAGAGGATTAAGAGCTCCATCTGAATATCTGGAAATCGTTTGCTTTATCTAGCAGTAAGAGTGTGGAGAACTTAGGGAAGGATATGTTCAAGAGTTACATAGAGTGGGCAGGCATGGATGAGTTAAGATGTACATCATCTGAAGGAGCCACATTTCAGATGTTTGATTAAGAATGTATTTCATTTGTTCATATACCAAGGTCCCTCTGGTGATCAACAGCGCACATCTGTAGTACAGATGGTCAGAGTTAGAAGCCTAGCATGTGGCCATGAAACAAGAAAAACTCACTGTCCCACACAGGACTGAAATACGTCTTTGGATTCATTTGCAGTGCTTTAATCAACAGACCTAACCAGATACAAATGAGAAGAGAAAGGAGGGAGAAAGAAAGTGGTGTATATGGTAGAGAGAAGCTGTGTGCTACCAATAACTGTCTTGGATTCCACTTTAATAGCATCCATGACAATGACTGCCTGCTTTACATTAAGCCACAGGCTGAATCCATTTTTATATGGCTTTAAAAAATGTGGAAAGTCCAAATCTTTGTCTGTTGTCAAGATGGCTGTTGTTGGTGGAAAAGACAATCTAGTTCTAGATCACTGATTGAAGTACTAAGTAGTGTGGACTGGGGAGAAGAGTAGAACCCAAATGGGTGACACTCCAATTATGAACCTAACAATTCTGAAATGTTACTTTAGCAAAGTTTCTGAATTTCTAATGTCTCCATTTCACTAACTGTTTTAAAAATTGCAATAATTTATCTACTTTATAAGGATAAAGTACACTTTAATCTGCTTAGTGTATGTGAAATGAAACACTTTTCAGGGAAATAGAACTAATAATCACTAAATATCTTTTGGCTGAAAAACCTCAACGATTCTAACTCTTGTTACCTTTCATCCATTTCCCATCACTCGTAAGGAATAAAAATATGCTACAACATATGGTATTGATGTGTTGAATTGAGTAATTAATGATACAAGATGAACAATATTGATAAGAGAAAAGCTCCAAAATAAAGGTTAACTGCTGTGGAAAAAAAAGCATTGTTAGATTTCTAGGAAATGAAATTGGAAAAGACAGAATTGAACCAGCTCACTGTGAACAGAATTTCAAGAGGCAACAGCACCTGAAATACATACACATCACATATGGGTGGGTTTAAACATATGTGTGTGTGTGTATGTGGCTACTGAGCTTTCTCCTCACCGATCTTATTCTAAGCCCCTAAGCATATCTATTTTTTGTACTGTGTTTGAATAGAAGCAGGATGAATTCTGAATAATTTCTTGGGAGGTTATTTACTAAAAGCTATGTTCTCTCCTCCAAACAACATAGGATAGAAGTCAATCTTCCCCTTAAGACTGAAAAATTATCACTCTCAATTCTTTCCAAAAATGCTTTGAAACATTCTCCCCTTACCACACGCATAGTGAAATTATTATAACATGACCACAGCCGGTTTGATAGCCAGAAAAAAGAGGCTCTGACAAATGTAGCTAGATATTTCATATCAACAGAGAAGACCATTAGATTCCACAATGTGGACATTCCTGTCAAACACAAAAACTGGCATATTCACCCCCATTTCATAGTATGACTTAGTCCTAGGTAAGGCAATATGATAATCTAAAGTTAATTTCCTCTGTAGGGTTTAAGAAGGAATCTCCTAATTTCTTTGGTAGAGTAACCATAAATTTTCCTAGCTTTACTGCAAACCAATTATGTCTTTAATTCAGGACATACTAATAAGTAAAGAAAGAAGGTTTAGGCCATTTATTTTACAGGTTATTTTTTAAGTTGCTCTAGTTCAGAAGCTTTTAATCTGGAGTCCAAAAAGCTTTTTTTCAAAAATATATTTTGATAACTGTATTTCTACATAATTGGTTTTTATAAAAATATTCTGGGAAGAGGGCCGTAGGCTTCATTGGAACGTCAGAGGAGACCCTGACAACATAAAGGTTAAAAATTCCTGCTCTAGTTTGAGCTATAGTGAGCAAACTGTAGATAAAAGATAACTTTAAAATGAAAATGGGGAACATCAATTGTTTCCCTAAACAAGTAAATGGAACTAGATAAAATTTTCTAAACAAAAAGTTAGTTTATTCCCATTGTTCAGAATTACTTTTTCCCTTAATGCATTTATAAAATGTATCTAATAAAAATTGTACATGCAGACTAGAAACTGAACTGAAAAACCAAAATGTACTTTATAGAGAGAGAAGTTAACCTTCTGGACAGGTGATCATCATTTCTTCAGCTATTTAATCCCATGACAGAACTTGTCTTTTTTTCTTTTAAACATCCAGTATCTACAAAATTAGGTGCACTGTGAATTTCTTTAACGGTTTCAAAATGAGGAGCCAAAGGCTCATGACCCAACGGAAATTAAGGTTATTCCTTTTCATGCCAACCAATATATCCCATGAAGCTCTTTTTCTGGGCTTGAGTATGGTGCAACACCTAGGCTAATCTATTAATTTTTTTAGTTATACAAGTTCAGATGATACAGTTAAATAAGATCAGAGTAGTGTTTTGCCTTATGACTCCCTCATGTAGTCCATGAGTTTATAATGCATAAGCCCCTTATTCCATTAGCCTACTTTTGTAGATAAACAAAATGAGGTTGCAAGTGGGCTATCATGAAATTAATGACGTGAATAGACCCCAGGAGCAGCATCAGGAAGCTTAACTGTCCCTTTCCAAAGAAAGGGGCACCCTTGGGGGCAGGAAAAGCTTCCTATCTTTGTATCCTCCTCTCCTACTTCCACTCCTTTTCCACAGTCCCTCCCCGCCAAGTGCTTCACATATACATGTAAGTATTGGTTAGTATTATTCACCTTTCTAAATCTCTTTTTACTTTTTCAAACATTTAGAAAGTAGGATTGGCTAATATTTCTAACTAAACAAAATCAGTCCCCTAATGCCTAAATCAACCTGCCAGAATAGAAATAAGGCAGAAGGGGTGGAAATGGAAAGAATGAAATATACCATGTGTAGAGACACTAGGAGTGATGAGAATAATGAGAATAAAAGGTTCTGTATAAAAGGTTCCGTATACAAGTAAACATGATAACTTCATCACCTTGGCTTTTACGCACACCATGACGGAAGTATTACTACCCTCTCCTAATACCAAAATCTATAGATGAAGCAAACTGAGGTCCAGAGATCTTAAGGGGCTTGACAAAACTAACATAAGGAATCTGTAAGTAAGTCAAGACTGGAAACCATACATAGGTTTAGAGCTGGAAGGGGCCTTAAAGATTATCTAGTACAACTCCTTCATTTTACATATTGGGTAACAGAAGCCAAGAGATATAAGATGATTTTCCCGAGACTATAAATCTGTTACTAAGTAATAGAGCTAAGAACAGAATCCAAGTCCTCTGAGTCCAAATCTTTCTGCACACTACAATGACTCTGAAGTCAGATCTAACATCATATAATCCACTTTGCTTTTCTGTACATTCCTAGGAGTACGAACAAAGAACTGTCTTCTCCCTATTTTACAAGAACTTCTGGAAAACCCTGAAGGTATAAATTGGGTTTAGACCAACATATTACTTCTTATATCATAATGAACTCAAATGTACACTCTAAATATTTTTTTTGGTAAAATTAGAGGAGAATGAAACAAGTTGGCACCTTGAATGACATGACTAGGGGAAGAATTCGTAACCAAAAAATTAATGATTATAAAAGATAAACAATTACACAAAGTTAAATAGCTTTTGCAAAACAAAATTAGAGCAGCCAGAATAAAAAGAGGCTCTGAATGGAAAAAAAAAATCTTTGTAGTAAATTTCTGTGATACATACATACACATGTGGATATATACATATGTGTATGTGTAAATGTAAATATATGTAAGTAATATAAGTAGGTAAGAACAAAATCCACTCAGCAAAAGATATTCAAAGGTACTTTTCAGTCAGAAGACAAAATGTAGACTATCAATAATGTGAAAAAATGCTTCCACTCACTAAATATAAGAAAAATGCAAATTAAAAAAACTTGGAGGTTTTACCTCATACCTATCAGATTGGCAAAAATGAAAATGGTACATGTTACAGCGGCTGTGAGAAAACAAAGTAGCCCAATTATTCCAAAAAAAAAAAAAATCTGAAATTACACTGTATATATCCTTTAACCCACTGAAAGTTACACATTCAAGTCCCCAGACTTCAAGCACAGGAGGTATGGTAAATGCCAACACAACTGACAGAAATAAGGAAAGAGGAATAGGTTTAGGCAGAAAGGAAAACCTGGTTTCAGACTCAGGGAACATTCATTTGGCAATTAATTGGCAATTAAATGGCAATACTGTCCTAGTGACACTTCTTGGGATTGTTGTATTTACTTGGTATTTAAGTCTTGTATCATTATTTAGCTTTTCTCTTGTTCTTTTCAAACAAAAACATAGACACTAGGGATAGACACTAAGGTTCATACTACTTTGAATCCTTTACAAGGTCTAGCACAAGGCCTTCAATATAGTATTTAACAACAAATGCTTACGGAAAAATGCTTTTTAACTAATTACTATTTTTTTTATAAGTCATTGATCTACAGGTGAAAACAAATTGCAGGCCAAATACAAGTTAAAGAGCAACAACTGAGAATCACAAACGATTAAAATTATTTTTGTCAGTTGTCAAGTTGTCAATACAAAGACAACCCAATAAACTTAAACATAGTGGAACCCAACAAGTCTTTTTTTTTTTATTCATTCAGTTTTAGTTTTCAACATTCACTTCTGTAAGATTCTGATTTCCAAATTTTCTCCCCATCTCTCCCTTCCTCCCACCCCAAGACAGCATGCATTCTGATCATCCCTTACTCCAATATGCTTTGCTCATCCCCCCTTCTCTTATTTCCTTTTCTTCTATTTTCAACAATAGTCTTTAGGCACTAAAAGTACACTTTTACAAAAGGTCTATGTTTTTATAAATTTCATTATATTAAATAATGGACCAGAGTTAGCCTTTAGACAAATAGTAGGAATGCAGTAGTAATGAGGTCTTGGAGAAACTAGGTTCAGATTCCAGCTTATCTAAATTATCTACATTATTATTACTAAATTATCTAGCTAGTATTACTCTTAGATTATCTACTCATCACCTACGTGACATTGTGCAAGTAACAACCACTCTATGTTCCAGTCTTCTTTCTTAGAAAATGAAAAGGCTCGGTCCAGAATACGATCTTTAAGGTCCTCTCTAGATTTTAATTTGTGAAGTTTCCCACATCAGCCATAACTTAACTGAGGGCTTCCATTAGAAAGGGTGAAATTTTAACAAATCATGCTTTTTATTTGGGGAGAGACACTGAATTTTCTTGGTTGTTGCCTATCTGTCCCACAAATGTCTAAATCATTTCTAGCTCTGAGGTCATCTGATCACTTTTTCCCAGAAGCAGGAAGAATGTGATGCACTGTAACTCTTAATACTAGCAGTGTATTCTGACAGGTAAACAAAGAGTCTTTAAATCTTTTGCAAAGTTCTATTTATTCAGCTGGAGTACAAATTCTCTTCCAAGTCACATGGATTAAATTCAGTGTTATTTCACCCTAATATGGATACAGCCTAAAAGAGATCCTCCCCTCATTACTTGAATACAGGAAACAAAAAGTTTAAGAATGCAACCATCTTCGCCAAATCAGGATTTTCTTTGCACAATGAGTGCACAATCATCATGTTTATTTAAGACCAGTTAGATGGGAAGATGACATGCATATCATATTTAGGAATGACAAACTTGTTAAAGAAAATGTAAGGGTACCAAAAATGCTGACAGGTCAATGAAAACTTATGTCTGTGTGTGCTATGAAATAAGTATCAGCTGTACAAGCAAATCCACTAGTGGGAAACTCCTATGCCCTGCTCATCCTGTAGAAACTTAATAGTTTTCCAAATACTATTTTAAGAGGTTTATGAAAATGCCCACTGCCCATCTATAAGCATCATCCTCCAGAGCTCACTGCTGCAAAGGACATAGAGTTCTTCAAAGAAAGGGTCTCCTCTAGTCCAAATTCTCCCATAATTTGAGTAACTCAAGCAGAACCAGTGTATTAAGAGTAGCCTAAGTTCTTGATTTCAACTTGTATGTTTTGGGATGGCAGAGGAATGCTGACTAACTTGATTTTGATTTCATAGCAAACCCCATAAGGCTCTGTCCATACCACAGTTAGTCATGGCCAATGAAATATTAAAGATTATCCCTTAAAAGGGAAGGAACAAAGGCGTTACATTTTCCCAGAAGAAACAGACATGAGTAGAGTATGAAAAACATTGTATTAAAAACAGCAAAGGAGAGTAACACTTTCTCTGAAACATTCACTAGATAGGACTAACTTATATTAAAGTAACCAAATTTTCTCCCTATATATGTTTTTACTCTATACATTCCCCCTCTATTTGTCTGTTTCATTTCTCCCAAGTCAACGTCATAAAATTTAGCAAAGATTTACCAAAAAGAAAATCCAAGCTCATGTCAGCTCCTCCTTTGAACAAAAATGTCTAATTTATATCTTGCTCTAGAAAGACATGTTGTTGAGGTTTAAGTGTTTTTTTCTTAAAAGTCTCAATACAATATTACCAATGCATCCATGAAAGAAACACTTCTCAAATACTTAATGAATATGTAATCACTAAATCCATTACAAAACAGCAAGTGCCAAGAAAATCCTAACATAGAAGGAGGATGAAGTCTTGGCTGGGGGCTAGGGAAAGGCGCATTTTTCCAGAAAATGAGTTCAATCTAACTCTCTGATATACTGACTACCCTGACAGAGTACTGAAATAGATGACTGAAGAGCATCCCCTAATGGTGCATCGATACAAAAAGACAGCAGCTATAAAAATGTAATGCCCCAGCACCATGAACAGCACGCTACCGAAGGCTTCTGAAAAAACGGGCTCTCCTGTCTGTCATAGGACCTCTGTTTTGATCTTATCTGCAAAGAACCACCACTACTACACATAAGCACCACTCACAAATGTTGGGAATGTTGTAAAGGCATTCTTGATCAAGTATGGTTTGGACCAGATCACCTTTGAGATTCCATCCAATTTTAACATTCTGTAAGGTCTAAAAATACATAGGCTTAAAACACAATAGAAGGAATTATACAACATTTTATAAGAAATGTTTTCTACAAACAAGAATACTACTTTCTGAATGGTTGATTACATAGAGATGGGAAGTAAAAAATAAACCACATACATCGAAAGGAAAAAAAGAGTTTAAGATTCTTCTTATTAAGCACACATTAAGCACATATTAAGTACTGGTACACCTCACTGTAAACACATTTGCTAACTGAAAACATGAATTTACAAAGAGATTATTATTTGTTCTACCAAAAAAAAAAAACCATAAAACTTCCTTAAGGTATCTAAAAAAACCTTATTGTTTAAAAAATCCAATTATAAAGATTTTCTTCAGGAACATACTTTACATTTACATAAAACAGGGTAAGAAAGGGATTGTAATTGTATTAAATACTTTTATACAATATACCACAAACAAGAAACTTTGGACAAAAACAGTACTTCTAAATAAATATTAGTCAGTGTACTTTTTGATTCATTGGTTGGTTACTCACCTTCACTCTCCCCACTTGTCTTGATGCCTTTTGAACTACCTTCTATACCTTTAGCCTTATCAGCATCTTCCTGGGTTTCTTCAGGGCCTTTCTCCTCCTCTTCTTCCTCACCAACATTTTTATAGTTGGGTCTCTTTTGCAGTCTTTTCTTTCCTTTCTGCTTATTTATTTCAAGAGATCTTTCCAGTGACTCAGTTGGTTTAATGAAACACCTAATGCTGGATTTTGCCTAAAAGAGTCAGAGCCATGGAGGACACATTTTAAGTAACTGAAGACTTGCTTTAATTCACTATACAGAAATGTTTATCCACATGAAAAGATTCTCCAGAAGAACAAATGTTAATTAGTGTTTTATAAAATCATCACTTTACCTTAGTGAATCAAAGTAGTTCAATAAATTACAACTTTTGGTTTATTCTCATATGAATTACCTACAATAAATTTTTTATCACCAAGATGTTACATAAGTCTGCTTTCAGCCATTCTTAATCTGGATTGTCAAAAATATGAACATATACAGGAAATACTAATTAAAATGCAGACTAAAGTAAAATATATCAGGAAGTTAAATTTCTTGTCAAATCCATTCCAACTCTAAAATCCCTATGATCATAAAATTCAAAACCAATTATGAATTTTTATTCACCTCATCTTAGATTATCCATTCTACTGCTCCAACTATTCACATAAATCCCTAGTTAAAAAATGACCTATACACAATGCCATATATTTTACTAGTTTTTAACCATCAAAAGAATACTAATCACAAAACAAAAGTCTTCCTAACATATTTTGGGAGGACAGGAAACATCTGTCAACATCTGATTTATATTGCTGCTTTATTAAAACATAGATCAACACTCCTTCTTTCTTTCTTTTGAAGAACTCTAACAGGGAAAATCAAAGACTTTTTGTTTACTTGCCTAAAAACAAGCAGAAGAAAAATAATAGATCTTCAAAACTGTTTATTTCAAAACCTTCTCTCAGTTGAATACAAGTTAGTTTTAGAACACAAAAAAATCAAAATATTTCCAAAGCCATGTTAAAGACTACATGTACAGCTTCAGCAACAGGATAATGGATTATATATTGTGGGTAATGAAACTCATACAGATTAATTTAGAAGATTTCGTCTGTAAATAATGACTATAAACTCCATGATAACATATGTTATAGTGCAGTATGTATACTTTTCATTACTTAATAGAGGACTTGTATATCACGCACAGAGTGAAGTATGTTAACGTTAATTAAAGACCTGTGTGTGAAAAGTACACAAAGTCCTCAAAAAGGAGGTGAGTCTCCTGAATGCTAGAGTGAAGGATAACTAGTAAGACAGTTGTGCTGTACTGGGTACTTAATGAAACTAGAAACCTAACCAAGGGCACTTACACTTTGGGCGGACCCACTGGAAGCTCCATAGAACTTGGACAAGAGTCTGACAGTGTGAGGAATCGTGGGAGAGGTTTAGATCTACACCACTGGGAAGATGGGAAACAGTAACTATATAAATAATAATAAAAATAGCTAACATTTAAGTAGCATTTTATGGCTTGCAAAATGCTTTACATTATCTTACTTGACCCTCCTTACAAACCTGTGAAACAGGTGCTATTATCATCCTCATTTTATAGATAGGGAAACTGAGGCTGAGAGATTCAATGAGTTGTCTGGGGTCACAAAGCTGGTAGTGTTCCTGACTCCTACTGCTGTTCTACCCAAGTCATCAACAGCTGCTTAGGATCAAGAAGATCACAAATATGCTACAGCAGAGGTGACAAACTCTGGGCAGTGGCCCATACTCCTACATCAGACTAAAATGGAATTGGGAAGTAGGCAACAAAATAAATAAAAACATAATACAATATAAATAATACTAATTTGTGGGAGGTGGAGTCAAGATGGCGGAATAGAAAGACTTACATACACTAGCTCTTACCCCACAGTCCATAAAATACCTGAAAAGAAAGACTCTCAACAAATTCTAGAGCAGCAGAAGCCACAGAACAACAGACTGGAGGAGATTTCTAGCCCAGAGTGATCTGAAAGAGTGACAGGAAAGATCTGTCACACCGGATGCAGAGCCTCAGAGCCCAGCCCAGCCTTGGCCATGCAGCACTGGGAGGAGCAGAACCGAGCAGCTTCAGGGACAAAATCTCCAGTGGCAGTGCAGATCCCTGAACCCACAGGTGTTAAAGGTCAGTGAGAGGGTTTTTTCCACTGGCTGAGAAGGGAACAGGGTGTCCCCATAACTGATGAGGCCTCCTCAGGTGGCAGCAGTGGAGGCTCCCAAGGTAGGCAGCAGTTGAAGACCTCATCATAAAGCCCCTGAGGGAACTAAGCCCAGTGTGGCAGCCCTGCCTCCACCTGAGCAGCTGATCTTAATCTCACACTGAATAGCAGCCATGCCCCCGCCTAAAGCCCTGAGGGTTTGGAGCAGCTCATCTGAATCTAAGCCCCCAGTGTTGGCTTGGCAGAACTAGAGGCCAGGTGGTTATGGAGAAGAAACTCAGAAGTCAAGTAACTGGCTGGGAAAATGCCCGAAAAAGGGGGAAAAAATAAGATCATAGAAGGATATTTTCTTGGTGAACAGGTGTCTCCTCTCATCCTTTCAGATGAGGAAGAACAAGGCATACTGTCAGAGGAAGTCAAGGCCCCTGCCTCCAGGTCCTCCAAAGGGATCTTAAATTGGTCTCAGGCAACAGAAGAGCTTGAAAAGAGAGTTAGCAGCTTACTAAAGGAGAAGCGAAATAATGCTCAGGAAAATAATACCTTTAAAAAGAGGCTAACTCAATTGGAAAAAGAGGTCCAAAAAGTCAATGAGGAGAAGGAGGCTTTAAAAAGCAGTTAGCCAAATGGAGGAGAAGGTTCAAAAGCTCACTGAACAAAAGAGTTCTTTTAAAGAAAGAACTGAGTTCAGGGAAATGAACGACTATGATATAAACCAAGCAGTTAAAAAACAAAACTAAAAGTTTGAAAAAATATAAGATAATGTGAAACATCTCACTGGAAAAACAACTGACCTGGAAAATAGATTTAGGGGAGATAATTTAAAAACCATATGGAACTACCTGAAAGTCATGATAAAAAAAAAAGAGCCTAGACATTATCTTCCATGAAATTATCAAGGAAAACTGCCCTGATATTCTAGATCCAGAGGGCAAAATAAATATTGAAAGAATCCACAGATCACCTCCTGAAAGAGACCCAAAAAGAGAAACTCCTAGGAATATTGTGGCCAAATTTCAGAGTTCCCAGATCAAGGAGAAAATACTACAAGCAGCTAGAAAGAAACAATTTGAGTATTGTGGAAATACAATCAGGATAACCCAGGATCTGGCAGCCTCAACATTAAGGAATCGAAGGGCTTGGACTAGGATATTCCAGAAGTTAAAGGAACTGGGATTAAAACCAAGAATCACCTACCCAGCAAAACTGAGTATAACACTTCAAGGAAATAAATGGTCATTAAATGATATAGAGGACTATGAAGCATTCATATTGAGGAAAAGACCAGAACTGTAGAGAAAATTTGACTTTTCAACACAAGAATCAAGAGAAGCATGAAAAGGTAAACAGGAAAGAGGAATCATAAAAAACTTTCTAAAGCTGAACTATTTACATTCCTACATGGAAAGAAAATATTTATAACTCTTGAATCTTTTTTCAGTATTTGGGTTGGTGGAGGGATTGTACATACACACACACACACACATATAAACAGAGAGTATAGGCTGTGTTGAATCAGAAGAGATGATATCCACAAAAAAATAATAATAAAATAAAAATTAACGGATGAGAGAGGAAAATACTGGGAGGAGAAAGGGAGAAATGGAATGGGGCAGGCTGTAACTCATAAAAGAGATAAGAAAAATCTTGTTCAATGGAGGAGAAAAGGGAGAAGGCGAGAAGGGAAAAGTGAAGCTATTCTCTCCACATATGACTGAAGGAGGGAGTAATATGCTCACAAAATTTGATAGGAAAATATATCTTACACCACAGGAAAGTAGGGGAGGAGGCGACAAGTGGGGTGAAGGGAGTGATAGAAGGGGGGGCAAATGGGAGAAGGGAGTAACTAGAAATAAACACTTTTGGGAAGGGACAAGGTCAAATGAGGGAATAAAAAAATAAAAAAAATAAGGGGGGATAGAGTAGGATAGAGGGCAATAGAGTTAGTTTTACATAGCATGCTTATTATGGAAGTCTTTTGCAAAACGACACATATTCAGTCATATTGAATTGCTTGCCTTCTCAGAGGGGATGGATAGGGAGGGAGGGAGGGAGAGAAGTTGGAATTCAAAGTATTAATAACGAATGTTGAGAATTTTTATTGCATATAACTGGGAAATAAGAAATACAGGGAATGGGGTATAGAAATTTATCTTGCCCAAGAAAAGAGAGAAGATGGGGATAAGGGAAGGGTGGGGTATGATAGAAGGGAGGGTACATTGAGGAAAGGAGTAATCAGAATGTAAGATATTAGGAAGTAGGGGGAGGGAAGTGAAGGGGAGAAAAATTGGACATGTTACAAAGTGATGTAAAAGCAATTAGTATTGAAACAACTGACTGAATTAATTATTGAGACTGAATCAGAGACATTTTATACTGGGGAAATGAATTTTAGTCTAAATTTCCTAGAGGCAGGTAACCTCAGGTAAAATTTGGCAATAATGGAAAAGTTAAGGTTTTAATGGTAAATTTGATTTTATGATTGCTATTTAATCAGGAACTAGAATATGTATAGAAAGGCATGTAAGCCACTTAAGACGTGCCTCAAAAGATGTTCCTTAGCCAAAGTGAAATTATAGTCATATTTGAAACCTGGTTATTGGAACTTGCTGTTTTAAGATGCTATGGGACTATTAAGTGACTGTTCTTCTGAGTCTAACTCCAGGTATGGATAGCAAGAAAGGTGATCTGAGCCTCCAATCCCTGATGCCAGTAAGCCTGTGAGATGCTGGTATGAACTGCAAAAGGTGATCTCATGGGAAGGGTGGGAGAGCGGCTGTTCAGCCTGGGCTGAGGTAGAATTCTCCTGACTCAATTTCCCCACTAACTCCTGGAAGATTTTAAGCCTGACTGAATGCAAGTTGACAATGTACTCCTACCTGGAATTGACATGAAACTGGGGAGATATTGTTTCCCTGCAATGTCCCTACTCTTGGTGGCAATTTCCTATAGTCAAAAGGTTTGTAAGCTTAATATCAGATCTACTAAATTATAGATTGTTGGTAGGGGAACATCTGAGGTTAAGTCTAAAATTAAGCTGTTAGGCTTAGGACTTTAGACCAAGAACAGTAAGTTAGGGTACTTAATTCTTGGTAATAATGTGGAGACAATTAGGTCAAGGGCTTGTGAAATCAGCATACGTAAATATTATTTGTGTCTCAGTTAGTTAATGTTTAAAAAAAAATTCTTTTGTGGTCTATATTGTAAATGCTTTAAAAAGTATCACCTGACCAAAAGTTGGAATTGTTTTATGTGATATGAACTGTGTTAAAAATGAAAAATAAAATAAAATTAAAAAAAAATAATGCTACATTTGTGGTTTTCTGAGCCATTATGTGGTAGGAAGGATCATTTCTATTTAAGTTTGATGCCAGTGCATTAAAGTACTGAACTTTATTACTTAAAACGCAAACATGGACTTGCTGCTGCCATTCTATTTTTTCCTATACACCAAGTTTTAACTAGGAACCAATATTTAAAAGTGTTTTAAACCTTTAAAACACAATTATCATGAAAGGTGAATCACCTTTAACCCTTAATATAGGGTTACAGGTAGAATTTATATTCTTCCATTATGACACCAATCTTAAAAGCAAAAATAGTACATCTTCTAAGAAGTCCAATTTGTTTCAGATTTGACTTAACCCAGGATGTCAGTATCTCTTACATATGTCCCCTTCTCTCTATCCACCCAGCAACCAGTCTAATTCAAGTCTTTATCTCCTCTTACTCAGTTGGTTTGCCTCTCCCTTCTCCACACAGATGCCAAAAGGATTCTCCTAAAGTAAAGTATGTCTGCCCATGTTACCTCCCTCTCCTTCCCCTCAATACACTCTAATACCTCTAGGATCAAGAACAAAGGTCTCTTTGGTATTTAAAGCCCTTCAAAGAAAGACTCCAACCACCTTGCCTGTCTTCTTATATATTACTCCCAGCTGCACCCACAGTTTGGCCAAACTGGCCTTCTTGATGTTCCCATCTCCGTTACTATACATGTCTGGGTGAGATGTACCTGCAACTCACCTCTGCCTCTCAGAATTCCTAGTTTCTTTCAAAGTTCAATTCAAAGTACCACCTCAGGAATCATTTTCTGGTCCATCATTCTCCCTCTCAGCTACTAATGCCCTCCTCTAATTAATTATCTTGTATTTATTTTGTATGGATGCAATGCATACATACATACATACATACCTATATGCATTATCTCCACCAACAGAACATAAGCTCCTCACGGGTAGAGATTTTTATTTTTTATTTTGTTATCTCCAGGGTCAAACACAACGCCTGGTATGTAGTGGACACTTTATAAATGCACGCTACCTGAATAATGCCTTATACTATAAAAAAATTCTAAACTGCAAGATTAAAAGTAAAGTAACAATCATACTCAGTATGTTAATTTACCTTCAACAAGTTCAACTAAATTGTTAACAGACAAAAGGTACGTTTTTTTAAGCCTTTGTTCTTAAAAAGAAAATACTGAACATGTTAACAGACAAATGTGCATAAGCAACCTGAATCAGCCACACAAAGATGGCATGTGCTTGATCTTGCCATCTTCCACAAATGCACCATACACCACCTCCATGTTCAAAAAATTTCAAAATCCCCTTATTTATCCATAATTTATTGGCTTTTCACCTCTCCCTCTGCCTTTCCTTTAAAAATCCTATTCTTCTTCTGCACCGCAACCTCCAATGCTTTGACCCTTCAGTTCTCTCCCTGATTTCTCTCTTGCATTAATCACTCTTTTGACCCCATCTTGTCCCTTTGGTGAACTAAGTCAACTCTACTTCTTCTCGAATCCCTACCTCCCTTATCATATCACCAATTAAGCCTTACCAAACCTCAGCCTTAAATCATACCTACCATTTGTTAACAGCCTTTGCTCCAACACGCATACCACTGGATGAAAGATGAGAAAATCACATAACTATTCTATATGAATCTGCTACAAATTTAAAATATTACACAACCTCAACTAGGCCTTCACTGTTGCTAGGCAATGCTATTATACTTCCCTCATCAACTCACTCTACACAATGGCTTCTCCAAACCTTTTCATCTCTCTTCAAACCTCCCACAACTTCTTCTTCCCCATCCTCTTAGCTCTCAATTTAATACCTGTGTGAACTTTGACATCATTGAACCTCTCTGGGCTTCAGTTTCCTCAACTGGAAAATGAGGGTGTTGAACTAGATGACCTCTAAGGTCTGTTATGGGGAGGGGGGGAGACACAGAGATAGAAAGAGAGAAAGAGAGAGAGAGAGAGAACAAACCTATCAGACTGCATGCTGCCTTAGGAAGGTGAGTGGGTGAGTGGGTAAGGGGGAGGGAAAGGAGGGCGATAAAATTTGGAATTCAAAAGCTTGTAGAACTGAATGCTGTAAACTAAAAATTAATTTTTTTTTTTGGAATTTTCTTAGATTTATTCCATCGTCCTGAATAATGCCTGTATATGTCTGAAGCCCACTCCCTTTGTCTTCATTTCTACCAAATAAAATCCCTCTCTTTCTTCAAGGCCTAGCTCAGTGAGACACCTTTTCAATGAAGCTTTCTCTAATTCTTTTAGCAGAAAGTTATCACTCCTTTCTCAGATTTTTCTCAAGCAGACTCTGATCTTTCTCCTTCTCATATTCTACCTTGTATCATACTTATTTTGGGAATGTTTATCCTTCCATTAATGTTGAAGGCAGTTCATGACAGCAGTAGATGTGGAATCAGAAGACTAGGGTGGAAATCTCAGCTCCCTCATTTACCAATGGGGTAACCTTGAGCACTTACCCTCCCAAGACCTCATTTTTCTATTCTGTAAAATATGGAAAATAATACCTCAGAGAAGTCTGAGGAAAGCACTTTAAAGTAATTCAACGAGTCAGTCAACAAACACTTATTAAGGATGTACTATATACCAGGAACTGGGCTAAGTATTGGGGATACAAAGAAAAGCAAAAAACAGGCTTTGTCTACAAGGAGCTCAGATTCTAACAGTAGGTACAACAAATAACTAGGTATATCAGAGTAGATGGAAAGTAACCTCAGAGAAAATGTGCTCTAGGAGCCAATGACACTGACTTTGCTGCTGTATTAGCACACAGCCTTTTTTCACTGTCTGTGCACCAGATGGGGGAATGCTGTCCTTCTTCACCTGCATTTCCAAGATCCCTTGGCTTCCTTCTGCAGGAAGCCTTTCCCCACCCCCACCCCTCCATGCCAGTGCCTGCCCTCAGAAGTCACTTTTCTTTTACTCTGTACAGATCTCCCACGTACACAGCTGTTTGGATGTGAGCTCCTGTAGGGCAGCCACTTTGTTTTTGCTCTTCTCTGTACTCCTACTGTTTAACTCAGTGCCTTGCATGCGGTAAGCCCTTAATAATGCGTGTGGACTGAGTACAGAAGTATACATCTTGTATTTATGTAATTGCTTCCCCATTAGAATGTGAGGTGCCTGAAGGCAGGGACTGACCCCAGTCTGCCTTTCCAATCCTCTTACATGTTACTTCCCTCAACACATGCTGTGATCCAGTGACTCTGGCCTCCCTGTTATTTCTTGAACAATATACTTCATTTCCCAACTCAGAACATCTCTGTGCCTCCCTCCAAGACTACCCACTATTAATCCTACATCTATCTTTTTGAATGTAATAGTTTGCATCTTGTCTCCCTCATTCACAATGAGCTCTCTGAGAGTAAGGGCTATTTTTTGCCTTTCTTTGTATCTCCAGTGCTGAACAATAGTGCCTAGCAAACAGTAGGTGCTTAATAAATGCTAGTTGATTGACTGTATCCTCACAGAAGAAAACAGTGCATGGCACACAGTAAACACCTAATAACTGCTTGCTGCCTGACTGCAGCAGTTCAAGGGGTTCTGAATCTCTGATTATATTACACCTCTATATCTGTTGTAGGGGAAAATGGGTGGCATAATGGATAGAAACTCATCTTCATGAATTCAAATTCTGCCCCATACACTGCCTAGCTGGATGCAAGTCATTTAACTGTCTGCATCAGTTTCTCATCTGTACAATAAGCTGGAGAAGGAAATGCAAACCACTCCAGTATCTCTGCCAAGAAAAACCCAAAATGAGATCACAAAGAGTAGAACATGACTGACAGGACTCAACAACGGTACCTGCCTATCTTTCTGTTAGGAAACTGAGACATCCAGGTTTGTGAACAGCGCATCTGAGAACAGGTGCTGATACTGACATCTTTCTCATAACGACATCATAGTTAACATTTACACAGCACCTACTCCAGGCTCAGCATTCTACTTAAGCTTTCTATAAATACCATCTCATCTGATCTTCATAACGACTCTGGAAAGTGACTTAATTATCCTCGTTTTACAAATGAGGAAACTGAGGTAAAAAGAAGTTAAATGACTCGCTCAGGCTCATACAGCTAGCAAACATCTAAGGCTAAATTTGAACTCAGGTCTTTCTGACTTCAGGCCTAGTGTTCTTTCCACTGCACCATAGAACCTCCCCCAAAACCTAAGCAATCCCTATCCTTTAAAATACACCCAGAATGCAGAGCTTTTTAAACCAATAGGCTTGTTTTTATGCAATTACCTAGAGTATGTTCTTGAGATCTTTGGATGATTAAGTCTGCAAACAACATGGAAAGACAGTGTTCTCAGCTCAAGTACACATATTATTCTGTTATTCAAAATCAATGATTATCAAAGCAATATAAGATGAAGCAAAATACAGACAATGGTATTGGCTTGGACGGCTTTAAAACAGGCTATGAATTGTGAGCATGATATAATCACTGAAAAGCACACATATTTTCATTCCAGAATGAAATGATCAAATAAGTATACATCAGACTGAACAAACTATAAGATGATGTATAAGTATGCATATATTGTATGCCAAACTTTGAGTAATATATGATTCTTGAACTAAAGCCCAAAAGTACATCTGGAATGCAAAAAATCCCAGCACAGGGATCTGATAATGCAACTAAAGCTAATGTGAAAAGAAAAACCTAAAGAGGTGCTGCTACTGACATGAAAATGCACTCCTCTAAGGGAATAAATTATAGATCAATGAGTACTATATTGGTAAAGATATAAATATAATAAACTTTTATCTATCTGAATATCCAAACAATCTAGCTCAAATAATCAGCTACCACAAACTATCAACTACCACATGAAATAATGCTCCAAATCACTAATAAAAATGCAAATAAAAGCAACTCTGTAGTAACACCTTCCACCAGACTAGCAAGGATGATAAAAAGTCAAAGTTATTGGAAAGGATGTAGGAGAATGGGTACACTAATGTACTGTTGGTGGACTTGTGAATTGTTCTAATCATTCTGCAAAACAACTTAGCATTATACCCAAAAGGTACAAAACTACACATACTCGGACCCCATAATATAAACTACAAGGCATATATTCCAAAGAAGTATAGGGGAAGAGGGAAAGGAGTTAGATATACAAAAACATTCATAGTAGCACTTATTGTTTTGTAACAAAAAACTGAAAACAAAGTGAATATACTTTGCTACAGAAAAATATCAATATGAAGGATTCAGTGAAACTCAGAAAAATCTGTGTTAACTGACACAGAATAAAATGAGCAGAACCAGGAAAATATACAGCATGAACACAATAATGTGAATGAATGAAAAAAATATTTTATTTAGTGCGTACTATATTTGCAAAGCACTGTACTAAGTGATGAGGATAAAAATAGAGTCTCCACTCTCAAGAAACTCATGTCCCAATAAGGGAGACATTACACAGAGAAAGTTTCAACTATAAGTCAAATGGTTCTTAGAGTACAACATCAAAGTGGATGATAATGTCCATTTTTTAACATCATTTCAACTTAGAAACTTTCTATGTTTTTGATGATGAACCTTGACACTTCTCAGAACTTTAGTGGTCAGAACTTTCTTTCCTGGGTCTTAAGTATCTATGGCTGCCGAGTAGTCAGGGGATACAGCATCTGCAGAAGTAGTTGCTAGGCCCTATCTCCAGAGGGTTAACCTTCCCTGGATGATGGCTGTTGGTGCTCAGCTGAAGCAGGGTCAGTAGTCTGGGGTATACTGCTATTTTGATGGCTGCTGGGTTCAGGGTCTTCACTCACCTGCCTCTTCCTCCTTTCTATCCCTCAAGATGCCTTGCTGCCTCAGCTAGGGTTAAACCAAACAACACCTGTGGATATACACACTCATTCACTTATTTCCAAGACATATGATATATTTTAACCTTCAATAGAAATGAGAAAATTTGCACAAAATAGTGTAATGGAAAGAGCATTTACCTCACTTAGATCTGAAACCTGACTCTTATAACCTGAGTGACCTTGGCAAAGGACTCAACTTCTTTGGACTTTCACTCCTGCATTCATAAAATAAAATCCCTTTCAGTTCTAAATCTTGCATCTGAATGTTTAGGCCTTTAATGTTTAAGCATCATTCATATATGTATATGTATATGTATGTATATGTATGTGTGTGTGTATATATATATATACACATACATACACACATACACATATAGCACACTATCTGTTTTCATGGGGCTTACACTGTAATGGAATATAAATCTTTGACAGTTATAATAGACAATATCACATATGTACACTCTAGAGTTACAAAGTAGATCATTCAACAAGCATTCATTAAATGTTTACCGTGTGCCAGGAAGTGTGCTAGGCACTTGAAATATTCAGACAAAAGAGAAACAATCCCTGCTCTTAAGAAGCTTATACTCTACCACAGGAACAACATGTGTAGCGGTAGCACTGTCTTGGCCATGATTCTTACAGGTATCACCAAGAGAATCAAGACAGAGAGATGGATGCTTGCCAGTTTGGAGAGAAATTTCCCATCATTCTCAATTTGTGCTGGGGATTTTGTTTAAAAAATAGATTTTTATTGATATCAATATCTTATTGATATTGATAATCTTTTATTAATATTGATATGTAATGTCTACATTTTCCTCTGTGTTCCCCTCTCCCAGAATTATCTCTTATAATAAGGAATTTTTCTAAAGATGAAAAATTCAACAAAACTAATCAGGACATCAAAAAAAAATTAATGTTATATGTAATGTTTCACACTCAGACAACTAGTTTGGCAAGGGAGTGGGGAAGATGTGTCTTCTCATGCCTCTTCTTTTGGCCAACCTTGGGCTTTATAATTTCACTATAGTCAATTTCAACTGTTTAGTGGTTGTTCTTCATTTCCAACATTGTCATCATTGTCTATACCATTTTCTTGCCTCTACTTAGTTTGCTTAGCATCACTTCATATAAATCATTTCATGCTGCTCTGTATTCATCACATCTGTCTCTTACAGCACAGTAATATTTCATCATATTATGGTCCACAACTTAATTTCTGCTTTTTTGCTGCCACAAAAAAAAATGCTGCTATAAATATTTTGGTGTATTTGGATCCTTTCTTTTAATGGTCAATGACATGCTGGAGTGTATGCCTACTACTGAGATCTCTAGGCAAAAGGGCAGAGAAACATTTTAGTCACTTGATCTGCCTAATTCCAAATTACTTTCCAGAGTGGTTGGATCAACTCACGGTTCCACCAACAACGTACACCTGTATTTCCACAATCCCTCCAATACTGGTAATTCCCATCTTCTGTCATCTCTGCCAATTTGCTAAGTATAAGGTGAAAGGTCAGAGTTGTTTGGATTAGCACTTCTCTTATCGGTTATTTGAAGCCTTCTTTCACATGGTTAAGTTTTCAATTCTTCTTTTGAAAATGATGTCTTCTTCCCCTTTGACTATTAACATAGTAACAGTTTCTGGAATTTCTTCTTAATGTACAACATTAGCCCAGCCCTACCTCTCACCTAAATCTATTACCTCTCGTGCTACTTCTGGATTAGACATTCCTTTCTAAAGTCACATCTCAGTCATGGGTCTCATTCAGCTAAGTCTCAGCAGTACCTCGGAGGACAAATTTTACTCACTATGTTAAGAACTATAGTTCATCCTGTGCATTACTGAGTAGTTTCTGTATTTATTTCGTGAGGGCCAGCCTAGCTAACTACAGAGAAGCTTGTTACCAAGTTGGCAACAAGGTGATAACTTTTTGACGATAGCAATTCTCTCAGAGACTATCTCCTCAGTTGTACAGGTTTATTTTCTGCTCTAGAGGAGAGCATCTACTGTATAATCGGAAATTTCTGAAGTATCTATGTTAAGTGTCCTTCTATTAAGAACTGCATTATGTTCCAAATCTTCAGGAATGTAACCTTTCAAGGAACACACATAATGTGTTTTCACTGGTACTGAGAATTCCCAGAAAAGGAAACACCCTCTACAAATGCCAGTTGGTACTTTCTTTCAATTTACTGGCCAAGAAAGTTGTCTAGAGTCCTGAAAAATTAAGTGACGTGCCCAGCGTCACATAGCCAATGTGTCAGGAGAAGGACCTGAACCAAAAACTTCCTGACTCCAGGGCTTTTACTATTCACTATGCTAAGCACACTTGATTAACCACAAAATCCCATTCCTCAACCACTGATCAAGAAGTAATTTAACCTCTCTCTGTGACTCAAGTTCTTTCACCTATAAAGTGAGAGTGCAAGGCCAGATGATTTCTAAGCACCTGGAGAAAAGGAATTGCTTCACTCTTTGTCAATACCTAGGACAGTACCTGGCACAAAGAAAGCACTCAGTAAATGCTTGCTGACTAACTGGATCTGCACTGACAAAAGGAGCTTCCTCACTGGAAATTCCCTAGGCCGATGACATCACAAATCTACACTTAAAAACATAATTATAGCTATCAGTTACATAATACTTTAAAATCAGCCCATTTTATGTTATCTCATTAAATATAATTATAGCTATCAATTACATAACACTTTAAAGTCAGCCCATTTTATAAATGTTATCTCATTTCATCTTTACAAAAACCCTATGGGATAGGTGCTGTGATTATTTCCATTTTGAGGAAATAAGTAACTTGACCAAGATCACAAAGTTTATTAGTATCTGAAGGAGGATTTGAATTCTGGTCTGATTCTGAGGCTTACACTGTCCATTACAGAAAAAGCTATAAAGGTTTTCTAAATGTAAACCTACTGTATGGGCAATGGAGTACTCCAGAATTTGAAGCTTACACTGTGACTTTTCTTTTATTCTACTAAATATGCTTCAGGAAATAACTGCATTATGGAGCTATAATTCCATTAAGGGATTACTGTGATAAACCACAATAACCATGTGAAAATGGAAAACACAAATTGAGTTCTAATTCTTTGTGGAAACATTTTATAACCTACCAATTAAGGAACCTGATTTATGGAAGTCTATTCCCTCCTCCCCCTGCCCCTGCCCCCTCAATCACTATCAACTGCATCCCAGAAACCTATTATTGCTTTCAGAACCAAGGATATGTGTGCTTAACACCATCATTAACTCTTAGTTCACACATGAGGTCAAGGTTACACTATAACACATAACGAAATTATAATCATGATTTGAAGTTAAGATGCTTTGATATGTAGAAGACAATATGTAATGTCTGATTTAAATTACATATACTGGAAAGACAACATGATAACAGTTCACAATGGGTATTAATGCCTGAGAAACCCAAAGTAGATCATTAGTATTCTAAATGAGCAAACACACAAGTAAGTAGTTTGTTTATCCATGAAAGATCCCTGTGAGAATTCTCTAACAGAATAATACTATCAGTAATATTAGGTCTTCTTGTGTATAGGATAAATGATTCGCCAATGGGAGATGCTTCAGATCTCCAGGGCACCCATCGTCCTGTGGCTACCCTAATTTATTAAAGTAGGTCCCAGACATGAGCCAGTGAGGTTCCCAGAGGTGTCTACTTTTCATACTGATGTAATTCACAACACTTAAACATCAATCAACCCTGCCAATTAATTTGTGTTGAGTAAATGTCTAGCCCTCTGCCATTGTCCCCTCCCCCCAAACCACTACATCTTCTATGCTCCTGATTAAATAATCTTAATTCCTTCAACTGATTCTTATAGAACTATCATAATCCTAAGCACCCTCCTCCTGATACACTCCTATTTATTAACACCCTTCCTAAAATGTGATGCCCTCAACTAAACTCAATACTGTACATGTGGCTTGACCAGGGCAGGGTAGAGGATTATCACCATCCTTGTTCTGGACACTATCCTCTCTTAATGTAGCCAAAAACTGAATTAGGTTTTTTGGCTACTATTTCAAAGTGTTGGAGTCCAATGAAATCCTTGGAACTTTTTATCATGAACTGTAGTCTAGCCTGCCTATTTGTATTTTATATTAACTAACAGATCTTCCCATGTTCCAGAGATGATATGTCAGGGAACATTATGCCTATTTTACAGCTACAGAAGCTGAGAAATAGAGTGACTTTCCACAATCACTAAGTATTAGAACTAGGATTTGCAACCTGAATTAAAGTTCATTTTCTTGCCTGGAAATCATGTTGCCTAAAGGAAGAGGTAAATTAAACCCCATGTGTTCAACAGATTTTCAAATTCTTTCAAGTTTTGATAGTCTACTTCTAATGGAGTTTCATGATTCCTGCCCAGCCTTGCTCCCACCGAAAGTGTAATAAGAACTCCCTTAATTTCTTGTTTTAAACCAAAGTACATTAAAATTAACTTAGCTCTGTGAATCAAAAAGGACAAAACATCTCAAGATAACTGAAGAGAACCTGATATAACAAAAAGCAGTTATGCAAATCCTACAAAAAAAAAATTTATGTTCCTTTCATAAAAATAACAAAGTACTACCAGTTCCAGGCTTAGGGCTCTTATATTACATTTCCTTAAACCAGAAGCCATTATTTTGCTTTTGCAAGACAATCAGAATAGTAAAAGTTACCCTTACAAACATATTTTTAATTCTAAGCAACATATTTCAACATATAAATTTCAATTGTACATTTAATTTACTATGTTGCTGTATCTGAATTTAAAGCTAATATACATATTCTTCAAATAACTCCTCTCCTGTTCAATCTTGGTTTTATTTTGTGAAAGGTCTGCTGGTAACATGAAACAGTACCAGTAACTCATCTACATGTTACGGGAAGGAGAAAGTAGGTTAAAAAAGACCAAGACACTTAAAACAAGTGTGATAAAACCCCATCTGACTTGTACAGGAAACAAGAGGAGGCAGTTCTCACTCATCAGGAAGGAAGGCAACCTTACCGTGACTACTGTCAAACAAGTTATACTACATTTACCTTTAACTCTTCCCAAATTTAAACTGTGGTCACCAGAAGACCAAAATGTGACTGCAAATTTTGACATCAGGATAAGGAAGACGACACTTTCACTCTAACAACTGATTTTTTCACATTCAACAAGTCTCATTTTCAGTTTACTGCATACCAAGTAGCGAGTAAAATACAAGTCCTGATGGGCACAGTACAAGAGGAGGAGGAGATTAAACAGAAACAAATCTGGCTAAAAGAGCTCTATCTCTGTTGCACTCCTTTCTGGGTCCTCCTCCATGTTAGAGAGTTTGACTGAAGTGTGTATTGCCCATGTAGAAGTCAGACCACATCATTGTGATTTCCTGGTTTATTCCTTAAGACACCACATCTTCCAGTAGTTTTTTCATCCTACAAATGAACCACTGAAATGGGTACTGCATATAAGTGCAATCTTTGATAGAGCACTAATAGAATCTCTTAGGCTTTGTCACCAAAAAATCACTTTAGGTACCATCAGATTTAGTATTCTTTCATTAATTCAATTCAATTAAATATTTATCAGAGACTTTCATAAAGTATTTGCATAAAAATACTCATTTTATCCCCAAATTCTCAAGAAGAAGTATGATTTTAATCCTTGAGAGGATGAAGAAACCACAATAAAGTGTCAGACTTAAAAGGGAGTTCAAGTGTTTCCAGGTCCACGGCATCGCTAGCAAATTATTACCTAGATTCTACTTGAAGTCCTTAAGTGATGTGAAAGCTCACCCTCTTTCTGCAAGCAGTCCACTTTTTACTTTCAAACAAATTTAATTTTTTGGAAGTTTTTCTTAAAATCGAAACTGAATGTATCTCTTTCAAACTTCTATCAAGTGCATCTAATCCTTCTATCCAGCTGAACCAAACAAATACATCATTGCCTGGGACCCTAAAAGTTTAAGTGATCTTAAGCTGCCCAGTGTGTCTTCAAGGTAATGTGAATTCAGGTCAATCTAGATCTAAAGCTTGACCTTTATCCATAGGTCCATCTGCCTCTCTCAACCTCTCTTAATTATACAAACAAAACAACAATTTTGACCTTACAAAAAAAATTCAATGTACTCTTTCATTAACATAGTCAAGGTACATTATGAAAGTGAAAGACTTACAGAACTTCTCTGAACATCTTGTTCAGACCTACAGCAGAACACGGACAGATCCCCATTCAGAATGACTTCAGCTAATGAGTTCACCAGTGGTGCATAGTGTATAATTAAGAAAACCTGATGAAAAAGAAAAATAATATATCAGAATGCAGATTTGTAAATATATTTCTCTTTACTGAAATGGCAAATCTTAGAACTTGAGGGATCTTGACATCTTTCTTTTCCAATCCCCAAAGCAACTTCAAGAATATTTAATATCTAAGATTTATAACAGCATTATTTTCTTTACAAAGAACTAGAAACAAGCTATCTCCAAGTTGAAGAATGGCTAGATAAACTATGGCATACAAATGTAATGGAATGCTTTAATACAATTAAAAACTATAAATGAGAAGAATTTTTTAAATTTTGGAAAAAGCCAAGTATGTAGAGTCACTGCTAATTGCTAAAAGACGGAAACAAAGAAAATAGAAGCAGAAAATCAGTGTACACACTGAATTCAACTAGGAAGAAAGATGGGGACAAATAGAATAAACAAGAACTTCTCAAAGCCAGGGCACAGACAACACTACACTGCCCTACCAACATCTCAGACACAGAGCATAGCTGTCATTAGTATTTGCCATTCTGTCAGTCTTCAAGTATTTATTAAGTAATTTCCATATGGCAAGCTGTGCTAATCACTAGGGTTACAAAGAAAGGCACAAATAGTCTCTATCCTTAAGGAGTTTCCGTTCCAATGGTGCAGTGAACATGTAAATAACTAGGTAGATAGGAGATATATCAGCATAGATGGAAAAAAGTTTGAGAGGGGAAGGCATTAGTAAGTGGAAGAACTGGGAAAGGCTTGCTGTAAAAAGTGAAATTTGAGTAATTCCTGAAGGAAGCCAGAGAAAAGAGGCAGAGGTAAGGAGGCAGAGCATTCCAGGAATGGAGGACAGACAGAAGGCAGAGAGATGAGAGATGACGGGGAATGTTCAGGAACTGAAAAGAAGCTGAATTTTACAGTGCATGAAGAAGAGTAAAGTATTAAGAAATAACAGTAATAGCTAGCATTTATATAGCATATGAAGGTATACTAAGTACTTTATCTCTCTCACGAATAATAATACACTCACATTATCTCATCTCACAACAACCTCACCTCACAACAACCCTCTGAAGTAGGGTCTATTATTAACCCCATTTTACAGTTGAAGAAACTGAGAGTTAGAAGTCAAGTGACTTGCCCAGAGTCACCCAGCCCATGAGTGTAAAAGGCAGAATTTGAATTTAGGTCTTGATGACTCCAAGTAGAGTCAGAAAGGAAAGGTACAGAGAATATGCTGTCAACTACCAGGCTTCAAAAGGAAAAGCCAAAAAGGTGCTGAGAATGTTTTTACTTTCTACCAGGTTCTCAATGTCATGAATGTGACCAGCAAGAAGAGCCTACTGAACTCCCAGAATAGTACACAGGCTATGTTGACATTTTTTTTATAAGATGGCAGCAGTAAGATCCACCTGCCAAAATCAGCCAGGATTCTAAATGCTGAGCACTTGCATAAATCTACATTAAAGAAAACAACCAACGATAAAACTCGTGAACATCAGAATTATTCAGTCAGCATCAGAAGTCAAAAATTTACCCAGCACCAGGATGCAGGAAGGATCTCAACTCCAAATTCATATTGAGAGAGACAAAACAAACTTTATTCCCAAATGGCATAAAGCTCAGGAACCAAGATCATAAGCACTCCCTTTCATAAAGATAAATACTTCTTCTGTTTTCAGAAATGGAACCAACCTATGGTCAAATGTTTGAATATTTGACAATAAAACTAGATGACTTAAGAATGTGGGTTATTCATAATAAAAATATTTTAAAATGTTACATAACTAGGTTACCATAGAGTTTTTCCCTTCATGTAAATATTACGAAATTATGGGAAGGAAGTACAATTCTTGAGGTGGGGAGAAGCAAAAGACAACTTTAGCAAAATACACAAACCCATGAGATGAAAAGAATGAGAACTGCTACAAGTTTTCTTAATAGAAAGTAATATTCCAATTTGGCACCAAAACACAATTAAATAAACAATAAATTTTTTTTTAAAAAAAAGGAATTCTACTAAATGAAATACCATACTGTGACTTCTCAGTAAACACATGTACATCCCTGGTCTTGAAGTTAAGGGCTTAACTTCAAAGTGCTATAAATAAGACTGCTAAAACAACCACAGGAACAACAAATCATGCTTTTCCAAAACATTATGAGCATCTTCTAACTGCTCTTAGAAATCTATCTGATGGATTAGCAAAATGGCATAACGGAAAGAACACTTGATTCAGAGTCAGGAAGTCTGAAACCAAATCTCAATTTTCGCACTTAGTACTTGAATGACCATGAGTCATGAGTCACTTAAACTTTTATTGCCTCAGTTTCCCCATCTGATAAATTAGAGAGTCTCCTCAGTCTCTGTCAACTCAAAAATCTATGCTCTTATGAATGAACAAGCACAGTTTTGTTTTTCATTTCATTTCAAGCTTATCTGGGTTATTATGAAGATGGTAGATAATATCCTACTCCATCAGTGGAAAAGTCATATTTTCTAATGCTATTTAAAATTTTTATTTTACTATAAGTAACTATTAGCAAAAATAATTTTTAAAAACCATACAAAGGAGAGAAATTTTACATAAAATCCTTAGCATTAAAAGGTAACTAAATCAAGCGATGAGTAAACAATGTTGCATGTACGATATCCCTTTCCAGTCTGAAATGTGCTGTTTTTGTCATTTTTGCTGGTTAAGGTTTTAACACAGTTGTGGCTAATGGACAGTTATGGTTCTACTGATCTCAATTTGCATCACTTTGTTTTCCCACAATTCCTTGTGTATTTCACATTCACTGGTATTTTTTCTTCTGATGCCAATGATATTTCTTAGCATTAATATGCCACAGTGTGTTCTGCCATTATCCAATCACTGAATATATGGGTTTCTAATTTCTAAACGATAAATAAGGTAGATTTTGCATTAAGAGTCTGAGGATCCTCTGCTACTTACTTGCTATGTGATTATGGGCAAGTCACTTAAACTTCTGCACCTCAGTTTCCTTAGATGTAAAACAAAGAACATGGAGCAGATGGTCTCCAGGTCATTTTTAGGATAGAGTCTCAGTACTATAATCACCCAGTCAAAATACATAACTGATTTTATGACTCATTGTACATTACCCTATTGCTCTTAAAAACATTTCATTGTACATTACCCTATTGCTCTTAAAAACATTTCACCAGTTCACAGCCCCATCAACATTTTCTCTGCATTCTAGCCAACAGGAAATTTTTTACTATTTTTTGTCATTCTAGGTGAGGTGATATTCTAAGGTTGTACTGCTTTACATTTCTCTATTATGGAGTAGGAGTATATTTCACGTGGTTATTAATAATATGAATTCCCTCCTTTGAAATGTTCTATCATGCATCATCCGCTTAATAGATGTATATCAGTTCTTTGTGGATTGTGGATTTCACACCTTTATCAGATAAACTTAAAAGCAAATATTTTCCCACAATTCACATTTTTTTCTTTTAATTTCATTTCAGAGATATTGCTTATGAGTAAGGATCAAAAAGGGGAGAAGATGACATGTAATAGCTATTCAAAGTTAGAAGGCAAAGAAGATCCTCTACAAAGCAACACTCAAAATGAATGAGCTGAAAAGTCCTGACATACTCCAGTGATACAATGGAGCTAACAAACATACCTGTGACAGAAGATAGAGAGAAACTGGAAGGCTTATTTTTGGACGTTCTCCTTCCTGTAGAAAAAAAAAAAAGGGGTGGGGGTGATGGGGAAAGAGATGAGAAGAAAATATTTCAAAGTCATACAAATGCTGAAGACTAAAAAGAAACTGTTACGGTAAAGTTATTACCGCAAACTACAAAACTCTAAATAATTCTTTAGTTTTTTCCTACATTTCCCTCCCTCCATTCACATAAAACTGTTCTTCATAAAATAAATCATTGATATAACTTTATTTAACACTATTTACAAGTATGTCACTTTTCATCTTAAAATTCTCTTCATTAACAAAAGATTTAGGTCCAAGACCTCAGGAAAAAGCATTCAATATTCTCCTTAAATTCTCTGGAATGTTAATTTCAAACAGCTGCTTTAGCAGAAAAGCAGACTTACTTGAAAGGACTCTTGTGGTGCCCAATTCCTGTAAGGCAACTTTCAAAGTATAAGAAGCAAAGATGAATGTTTTAAGTAGAAAATGTGGATACTCTCTTAAACTGGCTTCACTTGGATTTAATTAGTACTTAAAATGGTTTTAATTCTCTGTCTCTGTCTATCTTATTTAAAATTAAAACCTTATGATCCATTCCTAAAGGAAAAGTATAGGTATACTCTTCAGGAAAAATCATTTATAGACCATTGTATATTAAAATCATGTGACCTGCTCCATTTTTTTCCACTTTTCTAATGTCACACAACAAAACAAATGCCCAGTATATTTGGCTTCAACCTCTTTGTCTTCCTCCTCCAATCCTCTCCAATTGATATGATCCAAGTCCCAAGGATCCAGATCAGAAACGAACTTAGATTCCTTCACACAGATCATAGTCATCCCTAGTCCAGAAAGGCCCAGAATGCGAATCACTCCTGGTAAAGTTCTATAGGTAATAAAATGGATTCACAGGTCAATTAGGTTGTATCTAAAACTGACCTCAATCCCAGACCAGGACTTCAAACTGGCCCTTAAACTATACAGGTCTGCTGTGACTGACTCTAAAAAGGGTTTCTCCATATTTTAAGTAGTTAAGATAGCTTTAGTATGTTCAAAGAAGACCTAAAACCAGACCAACATCAAGCAGGATGTATTGCCATTTGTCAGGAAATTCACTCAATACTTCCTCAAACATCAAGTGTGTCTTCATGCTTGCAGTGTATTTTTATTACTTAAGAGATTATTACTTCCTTCTACCGAATTTTCTCCAGATCAATTACTACTTGCAGATATATAGGTATGTGATGAGTAACCAAAACCTCAAGTGAGAAATGCACAAAAACCAAAAAAAAAAAAAAACTTAATAAAGACTTCATGTTTTCTTCTGATACCAATTATTTGTTTGCATTAACTGATCTACAGTCATCTAAAAAGGATAATCTTAAGGAAATAAGAGAAAAGGGAAATTATCTCAACTTCTGTAGTCTATATCAGATACTAGGACTTTTGCGCCTCTGCCCAAAACAAGGTAGTTTCCCTTTATAAATACCAGCTGTTGTAATGATACCTCTTTTAAACTCCAAACTCACCTTGTCTTGATTTACCAGTGAATATACATAAAGAGGCAGAAAAAGCCTATTGAGTAAGTGGTCTGTAAGTACATCATTTAGGAATTCACAATTGATGATAAGGATGTCATTGAGGTAATGAAGATGGTCAAGATGTTCTGCTACCAAGTCACTCAGTTTTCCTCTATTCCTATGCCTGTAAAAGAAAAATAACTATTTCAAACTTGAATCCAATGTCCCTGAAAGGAGGGTCAAGTATATAAGATGGTGTAACTTTTTTGCTAGGCCACAGTATGAACTACTGAATTGTCCCTTCCCTTACTATCCTCCCCCTTCCTCAGCAGCACTTTTTGCTACTGCAAAAAAACAAAACAAAACAAAACAAACAAAAATTACTGCTCTCTTCAGGGATTTTTGTAATGGTTCAAGGAGGCTACAAAAAACGGACACCTTGGGAATAACCTTCTAGCAGGAAAATTACTTTGAAGTAGATGCTACCAATAACCACCTAGGGAAGAGCATTTGCAGTGATCTGCTCTACCCCCAATGAAACTGAACTGCTCAAGAAGTGATCCTTTCAGCTAATAAGGACCAGACGAAAGCTACTTACTCTTCATCAGTCTGGACACAGTCATCCAGCTCAATCACATGACTCCCAATGAACCAAACCAAATTGGAGAAGTAAGGAACTGCAGTTTTATCTCTGATGTAGTGCAGCATGGCCTGGTTATCCACTGAGAAAATTTACAAAAAAAAGAAATCAGCTTTCCAAAGAAAATTTCAAGGAAGGAAAATTTAACATTAATATTCTAAATCTTTTTGGGACTTGGCTGTAAACATTTGTTTTAATTATGATACTTTTCTTTAAAGTATTACAGTACTTTTACATTTGCATGAAAAATTGATCTAGCTGAACGTTAACAGCACATGCTAAAGGGCTTATTTCCCTGTCAGCCTAGAGGTTGCAAGTTTAACTAGACTGAAGCAGAAAATGGTATCATTTTCAGGCATTTTTTTATTTACATGTAAGAATAAAGCAAGAATGCTGAAAACCAAGAGAGGTGAATGACTTACATGACACTGCAATAAGGAACACAGGAGTCAGCATTGAAGGAAGGGCAAAAACAGACAACAGTTTAACAGGATTAGGAACTGGGATGGTGAGACATCCGCCCAAAGGGTAAATAGCTAAAGCAGGAAGCATCTAGACTAAAAGATACAGGTTAGAAGAGAACATGTGCAAACCAGAAAGCAAGACACTACTACCTCAGAACTGACTGACGCATTTCTCAGATTCATTATTTGGAGAAATTCTAAAATTTAATCCATTCTAAAACAAAAACTACAGTTTAGAACAACATCATAATTAACACTTTCCAATATGCAATGTTCCAAGCTGTTTCCCGAAAAAAGGCAGACCTAACTCTAGGGTAATAACGGTGGCCTCTACTGACCAAAGTGAAAATAGCCCTATCACACCCAAGTGGCGCCTTCGGGCAGAAAGCCTCAAAGGGCTTGCGACTTGGAAGGCATTTTCTAGTTAAGGAAATTAGTGTACATATACATACTCAGTATTTGGGGCAGTACATAAAGAAACACAGAAAGCTTGGATGCACCATCTTGAAAGAGTAGTAGTATATTAGTGCTGCATGCTCTCACTCATGATATCATGCTGCCCTCTTCTGGTCATGAAGAAGACAAATGACTGTGCATTAAAGAAAGGGGCTCATATAACTTAGCTTTACATTTTGCACAGGGAAAGGGACAGGACTATGATTCCACTGATTCCCTAATTCAGACCAGCATCTCTCCTACAACTCACAGTCTTAGTTGCCTTGAGCACTGATAAGTTCAGTGATGTACCTAAGGTCATAGAAGCAGAATGTACCAGAGGAGGGGTTTGAACTAACTCTTCCTGGTTCTGAGGCTGGCTCTCTATCCACTACGGAACACTGCCTCTCACATTTACATGCAAAAACAAAAGAAAGGATTTAATTTTTTAAGAAAATTTCCTTTCCCTTACTGCCAACGTCTATTCAAAATATTACACAGTACAATTACTTCTAACATATCATAATATATATCTAACTTGTCCATTCTTATGCATAGCACATAAAAACAGGGTTGCGAATATGCATAAGATGCTAGTCAAGGTTGTAATCATTAAAAGCCAACTTTAAAAGACATTTTAGGCACATGATCTGTATACTCAGTTTAGAATAAACCGGTAGTTTTCCCTCAAAATAAAGAAAAGGCACAGAAACAAGAGAGTTGGAATCTACCACTAAGTTAAGAAGCAAGTACTATATGAAGAAATATGTGACAACTTACCTTTATAAACATTTAAAGTTATGGTTCTCACAGCAATCCTGACCATGCTTTCAGGGTGATTAAAAAATTTGATGGCTTCTGTATACAGGGCAAAGTCATTTGTGTGCTAAAACATAAATGGCATGCAAAATACATTACAAAACTTCAAGAACGGTTCTCCCCACCCCAGAATTTCATTAAAGAACTCAAAAAGGAAGACACAATGACAATGTACTGGCTACACCACATCTCCAAGACTATAAAATACAAGTCTAGGAGAAAAATAACTCAGGAAGGAAGCATTAACGATGCCCTTACTGGCCTCTTGTGGTCGTTTTTCTGCCACTATAGTTCCTTAACATAGATGGGAAGGTGGTTGTGTTTCATACACGGATAAACTTCAGGACCGTCCAGATTAGAACAGTAAATTTGTAACTAATAGTTCTCCTACTGGGATGTTAAGAGATCATGCCATTTATTTCTATCTCTTCTGAGCCTAGTACAATGCTCTGTACATAGCAACTACTCAATAAATATTTGCTGAATTAACAAAGTAAGCCACAAATTTGAAATTAAATTCCTAACAATACATTTGAGAATAAAGTGATTTACTTCAAACCTGCAAGAACCAGAGAGAGATCTACAGAGAACCTGCGTGTTCTGGTTCTCTGGTCCCATTCTAAGCTTCGCCATAAGCTATGTTCCACCTCCACAGCCTCACATACCCAGCTACCATATGCATGTATAGAAAAGATTCTATTCATTACAATCTATATTTATATCAGATCACTCTAATAGGAAGAGGGGAAAATAGGAGTCAAGATGTCACACACTCATTTCTAGAGGTTTTCAGAGGCCATAACAGTCTGATCCTCAAGTTACCCTTACTTGCATAATTTACTTTGTGACTAATTCCTAGCAAATTTTAAATCCCAAGAAGACTTTTCCCTGTCAACTAACATACTTTTAGGTACTTCTCACAATCAATCAGAATGTGTTCAAGGAATTCAAACTGATTTTTACATTAAAATGAGAAAGGCTGAAAAAACTACATATTCCTAAGTCAAATAAAAATTACTTTTTGGTTACTTATTGGATTACTTTTAGATTATCCGTGCCATGGTAAAGCACTGCAGACTATTCAAAGTAGATAATATATTTACTTAAATAGATACATATCTAGAAATAATACTATATAATAATAAGCCATATATACTCATAGTTTAGCTTTCAAAAAAATTGTTTCAATAGCTACTACTTACCTCATTGTAAAAGAAATGAACGGTGTGATTGTTGAGTTTTAATGAAAGTGTTTTTAAGAATGATATATAATATGCCATAATCTCCTCATCAGAAAAGTCAAATTTATGGACAATGATAGAATTTACATAGTTATTAGAGAGTAAATAATCTGGGGACAAAAAAGTCAAAAGTTACACGTTAATTAACACTGGAAACTATCACATTAAATGAATTTTCAGAAACAAGTAGATAAATTATATTACGATAGCAGTACTGATTAAGAATTTCCATTTAGTTATAGAGTAAGTGAACATTTTAATATTTTAAATAATTTTATTTCTTAGGTCCTACTATTCAGAACTTATTCAATGACAATTCCCTAAAAAAAAAATCTGAATGCCTTCCACTAAAACCAAAGAAGCATCTACAATGAAAAAAATAAAACTTTAGGTACGGGAAGGAGAAGAGGGGAGGAAGAGGGAATATATACTTGTGAGGATATACTGGCATTTTCACAAATATGAAATTATTTATATATGAACACAAAATTCTCAATTTGCTGTGAATAACATTCTTCATTTTCTCAGCTATAACAGATACATCCTTTTTAAAATGTCTTAATATTGTGCTAAATCCTACAAACTTTACATAAAGTCTAAATCTGAATAAATGGCTCACTCATCATTCCCCATACATGTCCAAAGCTTTCCAATGTGAAGCACTTTGTATATAACTCTCTTCCCCATCATCATGGTCTGTTTTGTATTATTTGCGAATGGACCATGCTCCCCTCAACTAGGTTACAAACACCATGAGGGGTAAGAACGGTATTATTTATCTTGCAATCTCTCCCAGTGTGGAGCATGGAACTTCGTAAAGACAAGCAGATTAACAAATGTTAGCTGGTGAAATACCAAGGAGAGCAGCCATATTTTTATTTGAGGCTTCCCACTACAACTTCCCAACACAGATATCTAAATAACATATTATCCTCATTTTAGAGCTAAGGAAACTACAGTTTAAACCACAGTTTAACTACAGTTAAATGACTTCTTATGGTAACTAACCCATCTGGTTAGACTGTGCCCCTTTGTCCAAAGAGAGGAGGGAGCCAGCAGAACAATTAACAGAACTGATAAGAGGATGTGAAGACCCAGATTCAAAGGAAATTTTTACATCTTACCTGTTTATCCTTATCTGTCCTCATAATTGGTATTTGCAGAGGGTTATTATTAATTACAACCTATTAACCCAGATTGGTACATTTGTAAAAAGATGCAACTCCCTGTTTAGCTTAGCATAAAGCTGTACGGACCCTAATGTTGCCCAGGCCATCCAAAACATCAGTAATGTTTTGGGCAGGGCTGATTGTCAAGCATGCTATTTGATCTCTCAAAACCAGGAGCAAAATGAAGAAATTAAAATTAATCAATCTGAGACTGTCCCACTGATACAAAATTATTGAGAGACACTACCTACTCTGAGGCATTCAGATAAGCTGTGCCTAGCATAAGACACTGTCACATCTCTCTCCATTTCAGGAGGGGTCTTCAAGCAAAGCCTGAGTGACCACTTGTCAGGTATGTTGTAGGGAAATTCTTGCTCATGCAAGGGTTTGGACTAAACAGCTTACAATCTTAAGAGCCTGATTCTTTATCAATATCTCTTTTACTTCCTTCTCAGAAGGATAAGGAGACATACCATATGTTATTCCTGTCTTTCACCATACATTGTCTGAGGTAGAAAAAAATTGAGCTATCTCTTTTTCATAAGTACACACACACACACACACACACCCCTCTCCCCTTTACACCCTTCCCTCCTCCTTCTTGCTTTTCCTATTCTTACCATTTTCATCAGACCACTCTCACTCACTCACTTCCATTCTGGAGTTTGCCTGGAGCCAGATCCTGAATGCCTAGCTAACGATCACACATATTCTACTCTACAGGGAAAGGAAGCCACTAAAAGTTTCAGAGTATGGGAACAATATGATGAGCCCTGTGATTTTAAAAGATTAACTGGCAGCTTGGAGGGATATCAGTTAAGAAGCTGCCTCAATAGTCCAGCCAGAAGGTAATGAAGGACCTAAATTAAGGTACTGACAGTTTGGGTGGAAAGAAGAGAACAAATGTAAAAGACTGAGGAGATACTGATAAGACTTGATAACTGACTGGATCTAGAGGGTCCAGTCAAAGATGGCTGCCAAGTCTATTTAACCGATAATATAGATGAAATTTCTTTATAATGAAAACTAACAGAAAATAATATCATTGTAGTGCTAATAATGAAAAGCCCAAAATAAAAATACTGTTGACTGAGATACAGTTTTGGTGCTTGGCGGGGGGGTGGGGAACGGAGAGAGGGGAGAAGGTTGGTTTTTCCTTCCTTAATGATCAAATCTATTCCCATAACGTAAGTGAACACCTCTATGAAGATGAAGCATACACATGTATTTAGTCAGCTCCAACTTCTTTCCTGAGCTCCAATCCTACATTTCAAACTGTCTGCTAGACAAATAAAACTGGATATCCTATTGGCACCTCAAACCAAGGATGTCTTCCAAAACATACCTCTCCTCCCATCCTTCCTTTTTCTCTTGATGGTACTACCATCCCCCTAATCACTTTTATAGTCATCTTTGTATTTTGTAACATAATTCATTTGTGAGCTGGGGACTATCTGTCTTTATTACCAAATCAGCTTACATTCATATAGAATTTACTAGTCAACATCCTTAATACTGAAGGTTTCAGAAGACAGATATTTAAACAGAATGCAAAATAATTATTCAAAGTAATTAATGGCTTTTAATCTCCTGTAACTTCCCTAGCCAAACAGTCGTCTTATTTTCTTAACTTCAAAAGCTCCACATGTATATAGCTTAGAAAATAGTCAAATGGTTTTAAAAAAAGAAGCATTCTTACAAAGTGAGGTCTCATGACTGATATTTTCAAAAAGGATGTTCAAGGTTTGTAGCAGCTGAACACAGACATAACGACCAGATTTCTGACGCAGGATGTTCAAGAAGAAAACAAACATATTCTTCTCCAGGAAAAAGCTAGGATATAATTAGAGAGTCAGTGATTCATTTTTCATACTCATACTATTCAATTTCAAATCATACATACTTCACAGTACACAGCAGATGATTACAATTCACACCCCCAACCATGAGTACAAAATGAAGAAAAATGTCTTCCTGTATGAGAGATGAATGACATTTGAAAAGCCCTTCAATTTTGCAGTAGTGAGCATCTAAAGAACAGGTGCTTATAGCTTCAATAAAATACATACCTTCTAGCTCACTACAGAGGACATAGAAACAAATCATCAATTCTAAGAAGGACTGAAGTAGAACTTGGCAGAACAGGAAATGTACTTCTCTTGCTACACAAGTGTGAAGCATTTACAATTATAAAACCAATAAATATTACTTTCCACTTAAATTCATCTCCTTAGTATTTTACTTTAGTATTGGTCTGTGCTAAGACTTTTCCAGTGTTCCTGAAATCTTCTGAAAACTGTAGCTTTTTAAGACTACAGCTGTTGGTAAAATTTTCAAATGTTACTAATTCATCTTTAGGTATAATATTCTGGTCTGAAGATTGATTAGAAATGTTTTTCAACTGATCTAGAATTATCTGAGTATTTGTTCACTGAGACATCAACAGAAAGTCAAAAAGCCTGTGTTCTCACTTCTCTTCAGATTGTATGAACCATTATTTGTTTATTCTTAGATTTAGATTCTTTAAAGATGTGAAAATTTAGCAAAGTCAGTTATAGAAAACAGATACAGTTGTAATACTCCTTGCCTTACCAATCTTTCCATAAGCCAGGCATCTAGGATAACCTTTTCTAAATTCTTTTAAAAAATCCTTTCCAATACATCCCAAAAGAAATTTGGTTATACTCCTAAGTAATGAATATCACAGTTTTCTCTTGGCAACTAACAGCACTATCAAACTGACAGCATTTTAAAGGGGTACAGATTAGGATCTTCCAACAGCAATTTGGCCTTTCTCATTTAACCAAAGAGCTCAATAAGCATGGAGAACTTTTCAGAATATTCTTATTTCTCTTAAAGATGGCATTCAAATTTGTCTCATTTTAAATGTAAGTGGAAGAGGATTTTCTCACATTTTAAGAAAAATCATTAGACTATTTAGGGAATAAATTACCCATGATTACATCGAGATTTCTGAAGGCTATGGTTTTAAATCTTTCAGATATTCTTTTTAAATTTACATGCTAAGTCTTTATATTGTAGAAACAATGATATCATATGAACATGCAAAGAAAATCTAGGCGTAAGTCCTGATGTCCCTAGGGGCAGTGCATGGTATAAATTTTTAGAAATGTTCAAAAGAAAGCAAAAAGCCAAAGTTCTTACTCGAATACAGAGCTGTCATTCTGATCCCCCCAAATAAGAATCTCCGTGATGGAACGTATAGTCTCCACAAGTAAGTTGCGATTTTGTTCTGTTACTGTGGTGTTTTTGGTCAAAACATGATACAAATATCTAGGAGAAAGGAAAAAGGAAAAGGACAAAAGAAATCAAAGTCTGGTTCAAGTATAATAACGTTAATCCAACAGTAATATAACTGAGCTGTGTGTTTCAATGATTCTGCTACACCTCCTATTGAGATTAAACACAACTCCTCGCTAAGCATGGAATGCAGTTCTCACAGGATGATGGAGCTGGCCTTTGGTTAGAGATTCACTAACCAGTCCTCTAATCTTATAAAATAGGGAAAGTGAGACTCAGAAGAATTAAGTACCTTGCACAAAGTCACACTGGTCCTAACAGGTGGAGCCAGTGGTCTAACCTACATCCTCTAGTTCCATGCCCAATGTGGTCCTTTCTACTAAACTTCAACCTAGTCAATACAAACACTACATGCCTGGCCAAGCAATAATGGCACAATTTATTCCACTGGATTCTAAGCAACAACTTTTCCAGAGCATTTCTCAGATCACTGTAATGTTCCCAGTTGCTGTACCCTCTGAACTGAAAACCACACCAGGAGAGAAGATGATTCATGAGGAGCCCTAAATAGTGCCATCCTCATTGTCAATAGAACAAGCACATATGGTTTGGAACTTCCTAAAATAGAAATCCTCTACAAAAATCCTCCTCGGCTGCTTCTTTGTGGTATGGAGGTAATCCTTTGAACTCCAAGGTTATACCAGTGGAACACAAATTCTGGCAGGTATCCCTTCAAGCTAGAATATTTTCAAGTATGGACCTGACAAAGATCTTTGTCACTGACCCACCCACCTAAGATTGGGAAGGTGTATCACCAGAAGGCTGACTACCAGGTGATAAATACTCAAGAATACATCAATTCATACAGACTGCCTAGTATGGCATAGGAGGATTATATTGATGAGGGAGTAAACATGTTTATCAAACTATGTAGCCTTGAAATATTGAAGTCTGTAAAACATAAATATACAGTTCCACCTCTGTGCAAATGATCTTGCAGAGGATCAACAGCATCACAGATCCAGAGCTGAGGCTGACCTCACTACCACATCAAGCTGCCTCTCTCAGGGAAAGTACCTCAGAACACATATATACAAGTTAATGCATTTTAACCACCTTGTGAATCACACATTTGAATTTCATTGTGCCATAGTAACATACTTGTAATCTGACATCTATCCTCCACCTACAACTGTCATATACATTTAAAACTTTTAGATGTAATGTTCAAGAGGAAAACTTCCCAATTTGGGAAGTTGCCTCTTTTTTTCCCAAAAGTTGCCTATTCCCTGAACCATAATGCTTTATCTAACTCTAGGGAGGATTTTCTTATTCAGATTTAAAATACTAATACACATTTTAATTCCACAAATATGTATTACTTGACTGCCAGATGCCCAATACTATTAGTACCACGTAGGGATATAAAAAGAAGTTGAAGATACAGTTTTCTGTTCCCAAGGACATTTTTACTAGGGAAGTAAGGACATTTAAAAGGAAAGAAATAATACAGGGCAGAAAAAAATCCAAAATGGGACAGGCAATAAAGTGCTATAAGAATTCAGGAAGGAAATCACTGTAGATAGAAAATTTCAGGGAGATCAGAATTTGGTAAAGAACACTAAAAAAATCAGTTTACTTCTCAGATGCTTAAAATTCTCCCCTTTGCATGAACAGTTTTAGTGAAAGAGTAATCATAACAGTTGTTATTATCACCATCTTGCAATGCAAATACTTCAGCGAATAATGGAAGAAAGATCTATTTCAAAACTTAAAAAAAGAAAATGCAGAGAACATGGTCCCTGGTCGTCAGAAACATCATGACTGCATTCCCAGGCATTCTGGAAGCAGAGATTCAATGAAACAATTAGGACCAAAAAACAAAAGAATATTCAACTACAATAGCCAATGCCTGTGTCAAATCGTCATGTTTCCCTTCTAGAAGACACTTTTTATGGTAACTTCTTTGTTGGCACTCAGTATCACTAGGGGAACAAGGGTAATCCACTTTATTGTGAGACTGCATTCCAAATACAGTTTAAGCACTCCTTACAGATTATATACACTGCTTAAAAAAACCTTTCAACACTGCTATTTAGCATACCAAACCTAAAAGACTCATATTAATTATTTCAACAGAGGGACCTGAAAGTTAAACACCTATGCTAGAGATTAACATCATACAATGATAGCAGAAACCCACAATTAGAAAAATGACAGCATATATAAGAACAGGCATCTTATATCTACCTACATCTGAATTAAAAAACAAAACAAAACATTTATTTGGAGAGGGTACTTACTACTAAGTTTTACTTCAAAGCAGTCTGTCAAATGACCTGAAATCTAGGAGTCTGTTTTTTCTCCATAAAACTAAAATCAGTATTAGCCAAAGCTTTACTCCTGATACCAGGTGCTTTTGGCTCCACTCTTAACATAAATTATATCTATTCCAACAACAGAAAACATGAAAATCCAACATTTGAAACACCCACAATTTAAAGTAAAACTATAAAGCTTGAAATTCAAGATACAAATTTGTGACACTTTTTGTCTAAGGTAAAAATAAAGACTAATCATGCTAAATATATCAAAGCAAACTTTGGCCATTTCTCCAAGACTGGAAGCTTCAGTACTATACATAAATTTCAAATGCAAGGATCACAAAAATACATTGCTAATAAACTCTGGAGCTGAGTTGATCAAAAATTCTACTTTGAAAGTATCCTCAATAAACAACAAAAGTAGCTACAGGAAGTTCAAAATATAGTCATTCAGTACTTCATCTTAAGAGCAAATGTGGTCCAGATCAACAGGCTGAAGACTATGTAGCTGCCTACATCAATCAAATGTTCCTTCACTTCACTGGCCTTCTGGGGCTTTTCCATTAATGGAGAGGCAAGACAATATAAAGGAGCATTCAATCTGTTGCATCAAACTCCAAAGCACTAGGTTAAATGTAATAACATATGTGCCTATGAGTGGAATTTTTAACTACACGTATAACAATTAATTTTTAAAAGGGAATACTTTCAAGTTTACAAATTTTAAGTCATTAAAAGACAAAATAGTACAAATTCAACAGAAACTGGAAGCAATATTAATGTGTTTTAGGAGTTTCCCATCCCATAAGTAAACTGAGCAAATAATATATCAAAGGTTGGGGAAATCCATGCTTTACTTTCCTAAAAGAAACTCACACCACCAAATACCAACATATAACACAGTAGAACACGAACACACACACACCCCCACACACACACCCACATACAGAGGCTAAAATAATTTTCCTAAAGCACAGATCTCATTCTTCCCCTACTCAAATAGTTCTCTATTGTCTTTAAACTATTAAGCCCTCTAATTAGTTTTTAATACAATGTAGGTCAATCAGCAGTCTACTAGCATTTATTAAGAATTTGCCATGTGGTGGCAATGCACCAAACACTGAAAAGACAAAGACAAAAGATAACCAGTGCTCTCAAGGAGCTCAGTTTGATGAGAGACAGTTTGCAAATAATTATGTACAAACAAGATAATTATTTCCAAATAATCAACAAAGAGTAGGTCCTAACTTTAAGAGGAAGCTGGGACTTTAGATGAACCTTGAAAGAAGTCAAGGAAAGTAGGAGGCAGAGATGCACAGGGAGAGTGTTCCAACAAGATGACAGTGAAAACTTACTCTTTAGGTAGACCAAATTGACTGGTGAGTAGAGGATGACCTGGAAGAGGGTAAGATTTGAGGCAAAGAAACCAACCAGCAAGCTACTGCAATAGCACAGGCACAAGATGGTGTGAAGCTACCACACTTTTTCTCTTCCAACAGTACTCCCCTCCTACCATGCTGCAGTCCAGCCAGGACGACTGTTTCTGACACACAATGCTGCTATGCCTTTGTACTGGCTACACCATAATCCATAACTGAAATGCAGCCCCCTTCTCACCTCTGACACTTTGCATCCCTTATTGCTTCCAAAATTCAGCTTATCATTTTCTTCATTGGAAGTTCATAACTTTCAGTCACATGAACTGTAAAAAAATATATTCCAATAACCATTTTTCAATATAATTGGTTTCCTTTGTAAGTCTATGCATTTTACTCTGTGCATTTAAAAAGAATGATCTTTCCCATGAGTAATTTTTTTCTGATTTTCTCTGATCCCTAGGCCCTCGCAAACTCCTCCAATGCAGAAATTATGCACCAAAGATAAAGCAACTTCAGCTGTCTCCATGGTCTAGGACACACAGAATCCAAAAGAAAGTTAATGAACTGAATTGAAGTTCTGTGACCCTGAGCTCACTCAGCAGTTCTCTCTCACCTCCCAGGTTACCTGCATCCACTAGCAAATCCAGGGACATAAGGGCTTACAACACTCACCCCCACACCCTGGTCTCTCCTCTTTTCCAGTGTCATGGAGACCTCCGTTTGCCACAACCCAAGCACTACCGTCACTGCAAAGCCCTCAGACGCTGGTGCCAGAGTGGACACTCCCCAAGTACTGCTGCAGAGGCAGACAATCTTGTAGCATCAGCAAAGCACTGCCACCTTGGACAACTCCAGACAACATCAGTGCAAGAGCTGCTGGTGACTGGCAAAAAAACTAAGTAACAGAAGAGGGACAGGACTGCTGTGTGCGAGTATGTGTGTGTGTTGAGGGGTTGCAGCATTCCATGAAGCCTGAGGAAATGAGCAGAGCATCCAACTGGGGTCAGTTGTGACCACATAAAAGACCTCTGCTTGTGGACTGTGAACTGCCCAGCATGGGAGGAGGCTGAGATGCTCTGAGATCCAGTCCCCGAGGAAACCACCAAGAAGAGGGAACAGGGCCAAGAACTGAAAAGAGGAAAATTGGCAGGGGAGGCTAAAACTACAAAAGATCTGTGGAAGGAGAAAACTCAAAGAACCTGAACATAAGAACATACATCAAAAGGAAAAACAACATGTTATGTAACTTCTAAAATTTCTTTTTATTATTCGGGACTCTGAGCCATCATCCTGGAAATTTTGGTTCACTACAAAGTCTGCCATAACACTGACCTTACCTGACCAAAATCTTACTCATGAAGTAAGGAAAGACGTTGACACTTCTCCGGTAGAAGGCAAGTACTTAGTTATTTATTAGTTCCCCAGCTAAAAGATCAAGGAAGGACTCCCTGCAGCCCCAGTCTTCTTGATTATCTTGGAGACTCGTACACCTTCCCCTTCAATCAGCCTGTTTGGGAATCCTTTACAGATAGTTTAATCCATCACCTGACTTAGATTACCTATACTGTTTGTTCCCTTAGAGATATATAAGATTATGACTGTGTTTAACCAAATTTGTTCAACTTTTATTACACTGAAGGAAGTATGGAATGTAGCTATCTTTTCTTTAACTTCTATAGCCAAAAAGGAATGTATAATACAGTAATATGTAAACGAATTCTTTCTCTATCATTCTGATATAATTTTTCCTAAAAGAAGTCTTACCAGAATCCTAATGCTGGTTTAGGTTATCTCTGAAGCCTGACCTTATGTTTGAGCACAATAATTAAGCTTAGGTTTTGTAACTTCCTAATTTCTGTATTGTGGCAAATAGATCTTTGGCATTAGTTACCTACCATGTGAACTCAGAGAGGACATAAATCTCCCATAACAAACACAATGCAATATGGCCTCCAGGATCTAGTAAATGAGTTCAGGCATGTATGAATACTATAAAATGAAAGGAAAATTATTTAGCACTTGATGAGACAGAGCACCTTGTGAAAAGCAGAGAAAATATGGAACCACAACACACTGTTCCTAAATGGTTTAAAAGAGAAATGAGAATTACAACAGCAGCATTTACGGCCTGCACTCAAAAATAATGAGCAAAATAGAAAAATTGCAATCTTTGTAATATAGCAAGTCTCACCAAAGCAACAAAAGAGAGAACAGACTGGGAACGCAAAATAAAGAAATGAAAGATAATTTAGAGGAAGAGAAGCAAAAAACAATAACCATTTTAAAATCTGCTCATCATGCAAGCAAAAATATTAATCTGGAAGATAGGCTATATAGAGACAACCTCAGGATCATAGGTCTCACAGAAAAACACAATAGGATAAAAAAACCTTAACATCATAATGGATGAAATAATAGCAGAGAACTTCCCAGAAACAGAAAATGAAACGTTAATTGAAAGAATTCACAGATCGTCAAGAAAATAACAAACAAAACCAACACATAACTCAAAGAGTCATAGTGGCTAAATTTAACGATTCAAATCAAATTTAGAACCAACAAGTTCTGCAAGTGATCAGGAGAAACACCCTCAAAGGCAAAGGAAAAGAAATCTGGATAATGGGAGACTATTCTGCACCCGCTATACAATGTGGGAGGGAATGGACTGCGTGCTGAAGAGCAGAGCTTAGAACGAGAGCCAGGTGGACATTCAATAATTAAGAGTTACTTGAAACATTTTTAGAAAGAAACCAGAACTAAAGAGACTATTTGCCTTTCAAACGCCCCAAACAATAGACACAGAAGTGAATAAAAGTAGCAGCCAAGGACAAGAGCGACAGCAGAGAAATCAGTGAGAGAGGTTTTTCTAAAGGCACACAAAGAGGTTAACAGTGAAGAGGTGGCCCTGGGGCATTATGGGCAGAACTTAGCCACAACCATGCCTGCAGGTGAATCAATGTTCTTTCTTGAGACCACGTTACAAAACAGGAAGGTATATGAAGGGGGGAGGGGAATAGGAGGATAGAGAGGAACAAGGGCCATCAAATGAGTAGGAGGAAAGTGACTTCTGAGGTCTCAGAAAAAGAACCTACAGTGGAATGGATAAGGAAAAAAAGGAAAGACTGACAAGGAGGGGAAAGGAAAGAGGCTTTACTTTGTTGTAGGGAAGGGGCTGAATGATGAATGAAGGATGAAGGGAGGTTAAGAGAGATAAGGACCTTTGCACACAGGAATAACCTTGGGGAGAGAGGGGGCAGGGAACCTGCAGCCTCAAGGCCACAGGTTACCCTCCTCTGAGGGATTTGGGGCTTGAAAAGGCTACATGTCTTATCTCAGGAGTGAGGGAACTGAGAGTCCTGGGGGCAACTGACATCTGAGAGGAATGGGAGCCCATGGACCCAGGGAGGATGTTTTGAGGAAAATGAGGAGAGCAAAGAACAAGGTTAGGCTGAATAATCAGGGCCGTGGTTCAGGAAGGGTCCAAGAGACAGCGACAACTAATACATGTGTACCAGACTAGCAGCCATGCCCCAAGAGATAAATGGTCAAAGGTTACGGACAATGTGCAAAATAAGAACTGCAAGGTATTCACAACCCCGAGAAAGAAAACACATACCAAAATAAGCCTGGAATGTCACCGGATAATTGGCAAAAATGACAAAAAATGGCAATAATCAATGCTGGGGGAGGTCTTACGGAATGATAGGCACACTGATACACGTCGTTGCTGGAACTGTGAATGGTACGACCATTTTGGAAAGCAATTTAGAATTACGTAAATAAAGTGATTAAAACATCTATACCCACCTATACCCCAAGAAAGTCATCAATAAGAAAGCTCCCGTACACTCCAGAATGTTTATAGCAGCATTCTTTTGCTATTTTGAATTCCTATTTTGTAATGTGGTCTCAAGAAAGAACACTGATTCATCTGCAGGCATGGTTGTGGCTAACTTCTGCCCATAATGCACCAGGGCCACCTCTTTACTGTTAACCTCTTTGTGTACTTTTACACAAAGAATCCAAAGCAAAGTAGGTGCCCATCAATTGAAGAATGACTAAATTAACTGTGGCACATTAATGTAATCGAATATTACTATGCTGCAAGAAATAAATGTGTGTAATAAATACGGAGAAGCATGGAAAGATCTAGATGAACTGATGCAGAGTAAACAGAGCCAAGAAAGTAATACACATAGTAACTACAAAAACATAAATGGAAAGAGCTAGATACCAAAAAATCAAAAAGTAAATATAACACAATCATAAAGATAGCGAAGGATTCAAATAAAGAGATATGAGAGGACACTCCCAATTCATCCCTCTGTGGAGGTAGGAGGTCCACAGATCTTATACACTGCACATATTTTGGGAATTTTCAATTTATTGACTAATTGTGATGATTTTTTTCCTCTAAAAAATACTACTTGTTACATGGAATGGCTTCCAGGAAAGTAAAGGAAGACTACCTGGGAAAACTATGATGATGTGAGAAACAGAAGATATTAATAAAAACTTATTTTAAAAAATAAAATCAACAAAAATAATGTTCTGCATAAAATGTTAAAAGTTTTTGCACAATTAGAACCCATGCAAGAAAAATAAGAAGGACAAACAGGGGGTGAAATCTTTGCAGAATATTTCATTTATAAAGAGAAATCTCAAATATGTGGCTATATCTTAGAATACGTACACATATACAGGGAACTGATTGAAATTTACAAGAATAAGAGTGACTCCTCAATTTGTAAAACGCTCAAAGAATATGAACAGGCATTTTTCATCAGAGGAAGAAATCTAAGCTATCAATAACCACATTAAAGAATGCTGTAAATTAAATAATTAGGGAAATGCGAATGAAAACAACTCTGAGACACCACTTTACACTTCTTAGATTTGCAAAGTTGACCACAAAGAAAAATGACATGCTGGAGGGGTTGTGAGAAAATACATACATTGGTATACTGCTGATATGCCCAAAGGGTTATAAAACTGTGTATACCCTTTGATCCAGCAATATCACTTCTAGGTCTTTATCCCAAAGAGATCACAAAAAAGGGGAAAGGACACACATGTACAAACATATTTATAGCAGTTTTTTGTGGCATCCAAGAATTGGAAATTAAGGGATGCCCATCAATTGGTATACGAATGTAATGGAATACTATTGTTCCATTAGAAATTAGCAGACAGATTTCCGAAAAACCTGGAAAGACTTACATGAACTGATGTTGAGTGAAGTGAGCAGAACCAGAAGAACATTGTAACAGCAACTCTGTGAGATGACCAACTTTGATAGACTTAACTCTTCTCAGCAATACAAGGATCTTCCAAAAGATTCATGATGGAAAATGCTATCCACATCCAGAGAAAGGACTATGGAGTCTTAATGCAGACCAAAGCGTATGATTTTCTTTCTCTCTTTTTTTGTTTCTTCTTTCTTGTGGCTTTTCTCTTTGGTTCTAATTCTTCTTTACATCATGACTAATGTGGAAATATGTTTAATATGATTGTACATGTATAGCCTATATCAGAATGCGTATTATCTTGGGGAGGGAGAGAAAATTTAGAACTGAAAATTTTATAGAAGTGAATGTTAAAAACTAAAATCAAATAAATAAAATTTGAAAAGAAAAAAAACTATCACTGACTGTACTTCAAATATAATCACATCTTAACCAAACACAACAAACTTTACAGAAATGGAACGTCTCAAAATCAGACCTAATAGAATAGTAATCATTTGACATCACCAGATTTCTAGAGTCTAGAACCAATGACACAAAAAACAGAAACCTACTAAAAATCTACAATTTCTAATATATATTAAAGGATTATTTTCATATAACTAAGGACTGCTAAGAGAAGGTATCAATTACTCTGTTTTAAGAGAGTTATATAAGTTATAGTAACCAAGGGAAATTGGATTACAAGACCCAGTTTAGACATAGAGACATTAAAGCACTGGATAAGCAGCATATAGTGGAAAGATCACTATCTCCAGTGTGAGATTTGATCTTAAATTCTGTCTCTAACATTTCCTTATGTTGCCTTTGGCAAGTCATTTAGCTTCCACAGGCCTCAACTTTCTAATATGGAGAATGAGGGAATTAGACCAGAAGACTTCTGACATCCCCATTCAATTCTAAAGCTAATAAACATAGACTAAAGCATTTTCCATGGAAATTCAAACAGATCCAAAATGTGTTTCTATTTAAAGATTTATCATAATATGTTCATTTTGTTGCTACTACGTAATTTTGGATACTGTCTGCAAATTAGAAGGCTGAAATAATAAATAAAGCAACAACACACACTTAATGGATCTTAAAACAGTCCAACTCCATCTCAAAAATAAAAATACCTAGTGGCAGTTAGAAAACAAAGTCCTTGTTTTATCTTTCTCCTTTTACCTTTATCCTAAACTAATAGTTCTTATTAACTTCTCTTTCTTCTTCAAGGAACCACTATCCTTCCAGTTACCCAGTTTGGTAATCTTAGACTCATCCTTGATGCCACACTCTCCTTTATCCCCCATATCCATATAAGTTAACTTCATAATGGCTCTCGTATCTACCCCTCCTTTCTACTTACATGGCCACCACCACAACTCAGGCTCTCATTGTCTTTAACCAAGTCTACTGCAAAAGTCCTAACTGGCCTCTCTGACTCCTATCTTTTCCCTCTCCAATCTATACTCCAACTGCCAAAGGGATATTGTAAAAGCGTGACAGGTATGACTGTATCTGCCAAAGAAGTTACAGTAGCTCCACATTGCCTCTAACATAAAATAGAAATTTCAGTTCAGGTTTTAAAATCTTTCATTACCTAGCTACAACCTACTTTTTTAAAGAATTATGACACATTGCTTCCTTTTATGTACCCTTTGGTATGGTGAAACTGCTTCTCACCTAGAATATTTGATTTCCCACTTCCTTGACTTTACACAGGCTTTCATTCCTTTCTCACCTCTACCTTTTAGAATCCCCAGTTTTCTTCAAAATTCAAAGATCTTCCACATGAGGTCTTTCCTAAATCCACATCACTACCCCGCCCCAAGCTGCCAATACCTATTTTTATTGCATGCAGTTATTAGTAAAATTTTGTTTGCTTTTTGTCTGCCCCCACAATTAGATTTCCAGCTCCTTGAGGACAGAACTCTCCTCTTTCTTTTCTTTATCCCCAGAGTTTAGCAAGGTGCCTGGCACACAGTAGGTACTTAAAAAATGTTTACTGTCTGATTTTGTATATATTTTGTATCTACTTATATGCATACAGGATGCTTCACCATGTAGAATATAAGTTGAGGTACAGGATTGTGGATCTTTTTTATTTTTTTTAAATCTTTGTATCCCTAGTATCTAAAGACCAAAAATGAGAAAAACAGCCAGATTAGCCTATAGATCTGCCCTGGAAGTTATACAATTGTGAGAATACTAAGGGACTAAAATAAAAGGTATCTTAAAGAAAAGAAGATGACAGAGGCACAGAAAAAAAGAAATCTTGGCTTTTGTTAACACTCAAAAAAAGGTAACCAAGAGAACATCAATAACTACCAACTTACATCTATAGAAAATCTTTCTGAGATTCATCTATATCCAAATCAGGGACATCCTAGGAGAGGACACACAGGCTTTCACAAGCAATATTCCACAATGAACCACATCTTTACCATCTCATAATTAAGTGAAAGATACAGAGAATCTAAGATCCTACCGTGCTTATTATCTGTTGATAATGCCAAGTCATTTGATTCAGATGCAATGCCTACACAACAAAAATGTCACTTTTCCAGCAAAGTGTCTCCCATACATCAAGATCATTCAAGATTTCTGGGAAGATCTAACAGAGATGATCTGTTCAATGACACTGATAATAAAGATAATCTGAGGCATAAAAAAAGGGAGTTTTATCTTCAGCAAAGATATTCACCTCAGTGATGAAAGAAATCCAGGGCAGAGTCCAAGTAAAGGAAGTATTCCCTATGGATGGTGAGGCCCTCCAGTTACTTCTATTTGCAGATGTCTTTGTGCTGACTATATCAAGCCCTAATCATTCAAAGGAGCTTGACTTGTCCATCCACACAGGAAATAGTCAGTAAGTGTTATTAAGTACCCACTTAGATTCAGCTAGGGCAGCTAGGAGGGGCAGTCGATAAAGTGCCAGGCATGGAGTCAGGATGACCTGAGTTCAAATCTGGTGTCAGACAGTAGCTGTGTGACCCTGGGCAATTCAGGTAACCCTGTCTGCCTTAGTTTCCTCATCTGTAAAATGAGCTGGAGAAGGACATAACAAACCAAACCTGTTAGTATCTTTGCCAAGAAAACCCCAAATGGGGTTACAAAGAGTCAGACAGTTATCTGCCTGAAACAACTAAACAACATCACCAAGAAGCACCTACTATGAGTCAGGCACTGTGCTAAACACAAGGAATACAAAGAAAGGCAAAAGACATTCCCTGCCCTCAAGAAGCTCTAATTTAATGAGAAGACAACACATAAAAAGAGGCTAAAAAGGTGCAGAGGGAAGGGCAGTGGCCATGGTGGCAGGATGAAGACCTGAAACTGTATGGGAAATTATGATCTGAAAGAAGCTCTCTGATATCCACCTTCCACCCTCTCCATTCAGAGGGAGAGAGGGGTCCCAGGGCCAAGAAGCACTGAGAAGGCATGAATTTGAATTGATGAAATCTTGCAGGAGGATGAGTTGTTGGAGAAAAAGAAAAAATTCAGGAGACTAGCTGGGTAGGAGATAACAAAGTGGCTACACTGGACACCTTCCTTAAATGGAAGATTTTGGAGGAGTTCTCTGATAACCACTGTCCACTCTCTCAAATCAAAGGGAGGGAAGGCTCCCAGGGCCAAGGAAATACCAAGTAACTGAAGAACGCCCAAATTTCAATATGCGGTTGGATGGACATCCTATAAATGTTATCTATTATCTGGGACAAACAGCATAAGATGGGACAATGATTGGGGCCCAGAACTGAAAAGAAGAGAGGGCTGGATTGCTTTAAAAAAAAATAGCAAAGTTATTTCATTGACTCTAAGCATCTCATGAAAATGAAGACCTATCTTTTCAATACTAATATTCTATCAGTGTTGCTGTATAGTAGCAAGAAAAGAAACACTACTGCCTCTGAGAACTAAAGATTAGTATCACACAGCAGGCAACAAAGAAGCACATGCTAGATGAAAACTGACTGCAGCACATAACCAATTCTGAAGAATTCTGAAGACTGTGACGTAGCTCATCATCGAGGAATTATATGATGGAAAGAAAAGAGAGGTTGGTCCGGTGGCAAGGATAAGGAATGACTGGTGGGAAAGGGGACACTAGGTCCTTTTCTCCACATCAAGAAATGGTAAGATAGGCCTCTGAAAGAATGAGTGTATCAACCAGTGGCAAACTTTTGGAAGAACTTGAAGGAGAGTATCACAGGGCAAACAAGACTGACAGGTTGTGAATGGTAAGGCTGAAGGCAAGTCTTGAATCTAGAGAAATTGCAGATCCATTCGAGTATCTGATTATCCCCAGGACATAGAAATGCTTAACAAATGCTTAGAATTGATTCCTAACAATTTCTATCAATTCCTATTAATCCTTTCCAAATCAAACTAAGATAATGAAGTCTTTAAGTAGGAAATACATGTCACTGTCAAAAGCCAGTGACTTTCCTGTGGGTCCTGAGAAAGCGTGTCAGAGCTGTGCTACTTTTGATATATAGACAGACAATGTTCTTCAAATAGCATGCCTCTGCAATCTTCATTTAATAACCTTCGAAATAATGGAGAAACCATAAGAAATTTAAAATCACAGGACAACACAAGAATATAAATTAAGTGTTTACATGTACTGCT